>OX940968.1:4800000-6000000 GCA_954870475.1 Euphrasia confusa | reverse complement strand
ACTACATAATTTATACTTGCATTGGTTTTTTGGTTTGAACCGAATTGGGTGGGTTATACAAACTTTTACTTTTTTAATTATATATATTTTTATTAAATAAAATATACATTTGAATTACAAATATTTATTATTCATTATTATGTATAAAAATAATAAATTGTATTTGATTTTGTTAATAATTTAAAATTATGTGTAAAATAATTTAAATTAAAAAAATAATTATATTTTAATTTAATTAACAAATAATTTAAATTATTTAAGTTTTTATAAATAAAAAAACAGCAAAAAAAACTAAAATAAATTATAATTCATGAATTTGACTTGAGTTGGTTTTGCTTCTGATTTGTGCAAATAGAGTTTTACGCAAATAATTTTAATTTAACACACAATTAAAATTAACAATTATGATTATAATTTAACGCAAATAATTTTAATTTAATAATTTTAATTTAACACAATTAAAATTAAAAAATATGATTATAGTTTAACGTAAATTATTTTAATTTAATAATTTTAATTTAACGCAACTAAAATTAAAATTATGATTATAGCTTAATTGCATTTGGGGCGTGTCTTCCACGCAGTATTTCTGTCCATTTATTTTGGGAATAATTGTGTACTCTGACAGAAAAAAAAAAAAAAACTCAGTTCATACCTTTGAACCGAGTTCAATTTGGTGGGGTGGGATAAGTAGGGTGGGTATAATGAACTGGAACTTCCAATGGTACGAGTTCACTTTACTGAGTTCAAACTCAAAAAAATTGATACCATTGTACATGCTCTTAACAAAATTTCAGGTGTCACGTGTTTAAAAACGAATTTAACAATCATATCATGGGAGAAATATGTCACAATAACTTCAACAATATAATGCCACACAACACATTTTCCATTTAAAATTGTTAGGCGTTGCTGTTATTCAATACTTAGGTTTGATTGAGGACTTGAATTTTACTTCAAAAACTTTTGATTGGATAAATCATTGTATACCACTTATTAGAGAGTTCGATTAATATATTATATTATTAATTACAATTTATGAAGACTTAATTATATAAAATTAATATCGACGACTTTGTTCATAAGAATACATACAAAAATACTCCCAATTAAGTAGATATGTATATATATTTTGTTGCTTTCGGCCAAACATATATAATTAATATGGCTTCGTGGACTATGTTTGAGTAATTAATCGAAACACTAATCATTTCGTTAAGCATGCACAAAAAAACTCACTAGGATATAGGGCCTCCTCCTCTTATATTATTTAATTATTCAATTAATTAATTTTAATGTTATCATGTATAATTGGGACAATATTATTTATAATGTGTCCAACACACAATTATGATACTATACATACTTCTAATAGCATTTTTTAGCCATTTAAAAAAGTATAGTTTTATTAGAAATAATGTTATTACATTAGAAAAGTCAAAAGTGTTACTCCTAGCTTCCCCTTTAAATAATTGAAATTTTCATTTAATTATTAAAAAAATATTCATCAAATAATTACTAACAATATAAAATATTACACTCAATAATTACAACAACGCAAATTCAGTACATTATTGAAATATCATATAATCCTATTTGAGAGAAAGCTGAATTACATATTTAAATTGTGCAATAATAAAATTAAATAATAGAAAAATTATTTGGGTAATATGTACGGAGGTACATATACTATTATGTCCACGTCTCATTTATTTTGACATATAAATTTAAAAAATAAATGTATTTTATTTCTAAAGTAAAATTATATGATTGTAATTTTTTTTTAATATTTATTAAGTAATCAAAATAAAATAAAATATTAAGAAAATTGAGATATTTTCAATTAAAATATGTGTATATATAATTGAATAGGCAACGTGAGTTGACAGTAAGTCAACGGAAAGATTGGACGCCGTTTTAAGAATAGGAAATGATACTCTTTACTCCCCTTGTTCCAAATTAATGGTTACATTTTTTTTATTATTTGTAAAAAAAAATTGATCATTACAATGTTTTTACTCTCCTTGTTCCATATTAATGGTTACATTTTTTTTATTATTTGTAAAAAAAAAATTGATCATTACAATGAAACAAAGATAGCATAATGTCTACTTAATCATATAAAACCGCACGCTTGTTTGCTTTTGGGATTTACCCAGTCATCACAGTAAGTCAGTAAGATATATACACGCATGCTTATGGTAAAAAAAAAGTGAAAAAATCAATATGGCAAAGAACCCAACAAATCTGTGGAAAAGCAGAAAAAGAACAAACCGTCTTCCGGAGTATGTTTTATTTTTTTGACTTATTAGCAGGGTAATTATTTATTAAAATTGAATTCAATGTAACAAAATGAGATTTTTTCAAGAGAATTAATATTTAAAATGATAAATAGAGCATGTATAATATTTTAAATGTTAATTAGTTGAGATCTTAAAAAAAATAAAAGTACTTATAATTCTACGAGACAAAAAAATTAAATTGAAGGTTATATATATTCTCTCCGTTTCTCTATTTCAAATTAATAGTCATATATTTTTTGCAAATTATAAAAAAATATAATCATTAATTTGGGAAGTAAGATTATATTGTTGATGGGGTCAAAACTTTGATGCTTGATGGGGTTAAAATTATTCTATTATATAAAAAATCTAAAAAATTAAACATTAAACTGTAAGTGTAAATTCATAGAGGGTAAGTTGTAATATTTTAAATTAAACATACACTTTCTCCTAAAAACTTCTTGTTTTTATGGTTCTGATTATTACTCGGTAATTGTTACTATTAATCTGTAGCTAGGGTTTTCTATTTTTATTTATTTTCAAATAGTACAGAGTACAGTATCATAGTATCATTTTCTGAACCAAACACATGCGTCTTCTTTTTATTCATATATGCTCCGATGGATGTCTTAATTCATTTATGCAAAAATAAAACCAAATATTCTCGTTTCATGTTCAGTCATCACATAATAAAAATAAATGTATTAAATTTGCAGGGAAGAATTAATTTAGATTTGATAGTACTTACTGTATAATAGGAGTACAGCTTCCGGCCGTCTCCATAATGCTTGTCAATGAGTTTTTCACTTAATTTTAAAAAAATATAATTTTTTTATATATGTTGAATAATATAAAGTATGAGTATAATAATATTAGTTTGTAATTAAATAAAAATGTTAGTTGAAAAAATAATGGTATATGTGTAAATAAATATGTATTGGAATGATAAAATTACGAAAAAAATTATATATTTTAAGGTTTGCAAATAATTATGGGAACAAAAAAAAAATGTTCAAACAATCGTGAGACTAGGGATAATACTTATGATAGATTTGATACACTAATTAATACTACTGTAATGTAATAAACATCATATATATAATTCTAATGTAATCACTAATTAAATCAGTCTCTTTTTGGATTCCCACTTCTTGTAGTTGTGGGTGATTAATTGAAATGGAGTGAGTATATAAGCTCCATCGCTTTTTAAGACAAAGGTGTCGATTTTCTATTAGTGCATATATATTCCACTTAATTGGATGTGCAAGTAGATATATTGATGGAAAATATGATGTTACTAGTATTATGTTAATTTAGTGCAAATAAAAAGCGAAACAATGCATGAGATTTATTAAAATAAAAGTAATAATGAAAGAAAAAACTTTGTTATTAATTGCATTGATGAAGACAGATGAATGAATGGCCAGGAGAATGTTTGTCTTTGGCTGCTCGATCGAATCTGATAAAAAACCTCATAACAGCTTACTTTTAACATTAAATTAAAAGCCGTGTATATATTATGTTATTTGTTTGTTTTTTTATTGTGTACGTACGTCCACGATTAATCACTGTCCTCCCCTGCACTTGATTCTCTATCGTTCGAAGCCGTGCGGTTTGGCATCTTTTGACTGACTCAACCACCGCTTTGCTAACATGCGCCAACAACTGTCGCCCCCCCGCGCACGTTAGCTAGACCCGCGCACCCGCTTTTATTTACGTTTTTTTTTTATGAAAAGCCGGAGAGGGGGTGGGGCTGTCGGCAATACTATTTCTTGCCGGATATCATGTCTCATTGCCTTGTCGGGCCCACCCTCCGTGCGTAATAGTTATAGTACATTATTAACAATATAATTATAAAAAAAACATATCTCAAATTAATTATACTACTACTTTTTTTTTTGTTTAATGTCTCAACTAATTTTGCATACCTTCAAAAATAAAATAAAATTTTAATTTTAATTTTAAAATACAATTTTACTCTTATTTTTTTACATAATTTTTAAACTTTATTTATAACTATTTTACATTTTAAGTTAAAATTACATTCTAACACTTTAATTTTTATTTAAAAAATTAAAAAAATAACATACCAGTGGATATAAACTTGGAACGAGTCAAGGGTTGTTAGCTCAGTTGGTTGAGCATTCGACTTGAGAACCGTAAGGTCCAAAGTTCGAACCTGAGACATGTGTGTGAGTATTTAAATATCTGCAATTGACCTAGATGGTTCGAACCTGAGACATGTGTGTGTGAGTATTTAAATATCTGCAATTGACCTAGATAAAAAAAAAACTTGGAACGAAAATACTATTTGATAAAAATAAACAATAAATACAAATATAATCGATCAAATACACAATTTTGCTATTCCATCAATATTAAATTGGTTGTATTTTTTGCAATGATGACAGTAGTTATTAGAGCATTTCCAATGCAAAAGCCCATTTTACACATTTTGTGCGCCCTTTTTATGTCCACATCATCACAAAGTGGGCACAAGAAAAAAAATGAAGAATTTGATACAATGCTATCCCCACTTACAATTTTTTAAGAACCAATCAAAAGATGAGTAGATTTAATTAAATATTAATAACTAAATAAAAAAATCAAAAAGTTAGACATGATTACATGAATAGTGAAATTGGCCATGGCTACCATAGAGGCCATGCCCACTTTTTATATATTTGCTCCAATGCTATTTTTTTCATTTTTGGGTGCCCAAGTCCATTTCACATGGCCCAATGAGCCCAAATGGGCAGCATCGGAAATGCTCTTAATCCCTCCTCTAGTTGACTAGAGTGGCAATATTTTTGTGACACGAAAATTAAGAACAATATTAATTTTTGACTTTTTGGTTAAAAAATAAAGGATAAAAATGTATTTTAAGTTGAAAAATAAAATAGTGGTAAAACAGTATTAAAAAATGAAAAAAATTAAATGAATAAAGTAAGGTTAAAATACTGTTTTAAAATGAAAAAATTAGTTTGTTTTAAGTGATGGTTAAGTGATTGGAGACCGAGATTAAAAAATATTCTATTAATGACTTTTTTTAATTAAAAAGTGAAGTTTTTAATTTACCCACAACAAATGTTTTGAGAGGAAGTAACTAATGAAAAAAAAGGCTCAAGAAAGGGCAAAGAGGCTTCTTTTTTCTGGCTCAACATAACACCAGACTTCTTTTAGAGGTACTCAAAGACTTCCTCTTTACTACTACTATTTATTTCAAAAACTTGACTATTAGTACAGTACTAGTTTATTTCTTCTCCCCTGCTCTTTGATTCCTTTGCCCATAAATAAAAATCCAATCTTTTTTGAATTGAAGTTCAAATAAATATATTTTTCTATTTTTTATTTTTATGTCTATACCTGAAGAACATATTTACCTAGGCTTATCAGACCCTCTGCCCCTCCTCCCCAAAAACCCTGAAAACGCCCACACGAAAAATGTCATGAATCTAACAGAAACCGAGCTGAGGCTCGGGCTTCCGGGCTCGGACTCCCCGACCCTAAAGCCCTCCTTCGGTGTTTCCCTGTTCGGGAAAGATTTGAAGGATGACATCATCAATGGGTCATCGTCTTCCAAGAATTTAGTTTCGGGCGCGAAGAGGGGTTTTGCCGACGCAATCAACGGCTCTGTGAAGTGGGGTTTGGGCATTCATGCCGGATCCGAGGGCAATTTGGTCAAAACAGATGCTTTCGCCACCAACACCACTTTGCCTGCCGAGGAGATTCATCTTAAGCCTCTCGTGGTTGTGGAGAAGAACAAGAATGAGAATGCCAATAATGCCCCTGCTTCAAAGTCAGTATTTTTCTTTTAAGAATATTATTATTGCTCATATAAATTGAATTTCTTTGATTGATTTGTACATATGTTTTGTAAAGTCTTCAGTTTTATTGATGATCATTTCAAGTGTTTTTGTATTCACTTAATAATTTGATGTAATATATATGTTTTTGGTTTGGACAGGGCACAAGTAGTTGGATGGCCGCCGATCAGATCTTTCAGAAAGAATACACTGGCCACCAATTCCCAAAAATCGGGACCGGGGGGTTGTCTATATGTGAAGGTCAGCATGGATGGTGCTCCCTACTTGAGGAAGATTGATCTGAAAACTTACTCCGGTTACGCCCAACTATCGTCGGCTCTCGAGAAAATGTTTAGCTGTTTCACCATAGGTATAGTAATAGTGCTCTCTTCTTAGTTGTATAAGGTGCTCATTCGATTGGTTAATTACAGGAAGCTGATCTCTTTGATTAATTTTGTAATCAAACATTTTTCAAAATCATAAGCTAAACATTACTCTTGCATGGTTGTGTTACAGGGCAGTGTGGTCAGGGGCAAGAAAGTCTTACCGAGAGCCGATTAATGGATCTCCTTCATGGTTCCGAGTATGTGTTGACTTATGAAGATAAGGATGGTGATTGGATGCTCGTTGGGGATGTTCCGTGGGGGTATGTTCTTGTCTAAATTAAAAACTATACGAAATGTATCGTACGAGTTTTCAGCATATATCGACTGGTGTTTTTGTAACTGTGAAGGTTTTTCCCCAATCACCCCTTCGTGTTTCACTTGGTCGTTTTCTTTCGAAAACGACTCCTTCACTCGATCGCTATAAGTAATTTTAGGTTAAAATTTTGTATGTGTGGCGACAAAGAACATTAAATCTGATTGCCAAGTACACTAAGATATTGTTTTGTTTGATCTCAGGATGTTTATGGATTCATGCAAGAGACTGAGGATCATGAAAGGCTCTGATGCAATTGGGTTAGGTATGTATGCTATTCCCAAACAACTTTCTTTAATTATTACTGTAGTAGATTAAAATTATTACCAACATCGCCATATAATTGTACATGTGAAACACTAATTAGGTTTTTTTATGTTGAGTTGAGTTGAGATCTCGATCATGGGCAATTTTGTAAATAAGTGTACATTCATTGTCTCGCTTGCAGCTCCAAGGACCATGCAGAAATGCCAGAGCCAGAACTAGCAGAAGCCGTACCCAATCGATTGGTCGGGTTTGTTTGAAGAAATCAACAGAAGTTTGATCATATTTTTTTTGTTTTTTGGTCTTTATTGTGTTTAGGGTTAGTAGATCTTGTAGTGTATGGGGCTTGTTTGTTTTTCCATGCAGACGCAGACGGATATATAATTGGAGACATCCAAATGTTTTGCCAGTAATGTAATGAAAGAATGTGTGATATAATGTAATGAATGTGAGTTTTGTTCTAAAAACATAGTAGTATATGAATCTGCAAACATGAAAAAAAATGTAAATGCCTATGTTGTGATTGAATAATAAATTTGAGTAGTAAACAAAGGAAAAGTAGAGATATCAAAAAACACCTAGCTAACACAACAAAATTACAAATAAAATTAACTTTTTTTTTTCAATTTTATCTTCTTAATCACATTTATTTTTTACACTGCTATTTTATTCAACACATAATGTGAAAGAGCGTGTTTAGTCGAAATAAATTAATTTAAAAATAAACCCACACTTTAGTTTCTTTGTGAGCAAGTATTTCTTTCATACTAAAATCTAATTTTGGTAAAAAAAAAATCCGATTCGATCAGATTTCGTCCGACTCCTCATAAACCTATTCCTATATAAATACCACTACCTAATAAAGATAGCCTCTCCCACTTTCATTAATTTCTCAAACATGAAACCCTTAGATTACGAATGCGAACAAAGCCACACCATCAAATTGATGAAATCAAAATTCAGCCGTTGGATCAACTTCCGCCGTCCGATCACCATGCTTCCTCAACTCGACATCAATCTCCATTTCATCTTCCAATTCGGGTTATCGGAGTGGGTAGAAATTGTTGACCACGAAGACGAAGACGAGCCCTCGTTGGAGTTGATGAGGCAATCGAGAAGTGGGCCCTTGATCAAGAACGTGGTCAAACGAAGCCTAATGCAATTCTCCTCGTACAAACAAACGGGAGATCTCATCGGGCAAGTGCTCGGGCGGTGCCTGCCCGATTTGGACAGCGAAGATCGTCGAGACATGATCGAGTACGCGATTTTGAAGTCGTCGGAAATCGTCAAATCGAAACCCGTGGATCAGGATGCGCTGGATCTTTACTTTTGCGTGTCGGCTCAACGCAACCGGATTGTCGCGTACCATCAATTGATACGATTAGTTTAATTTGTGATAGCCAAATTGAAGAATTTTATTGTATACATATTCTTAATTAATCGAATTTATGGTTTATATATATATATATATGTGTGTGAATCAGATCTCGGCGTTACAAGAAATAAGAAATAAATAAGTACTCTTTAGAACTATCTAGAGTATCTCATTCTAATGAGGTACAATTCATGGCATTGAATTTGTGAGTATCAAATATTTGAGACTAGTACTACAAACTAAAAATGTGTTTTATGTTGTTGACACATAAAAAAAATGAATAATTGTACATCAAATCATTAAGATAGTGAGGTACCAAGATGTGGTTTATATTGTTGATCACACATCCAAAAAATATGAATAATTGTAAATCAAACTATTTAGATAAAAAATATGAATAATTGTAAATCAAATCATTTGGATAATGAAGTACGAATTGATAATGTACGAATATAGTATGATGTGTTAACTAAATTGTACCTCATGTTAAGTACACAATTGGAGATACTCTAATAACTTGACACATTTTTTTTAGTTAGAAGCACCAAAAAAAATCTAATTTTTCTTATTTAAAATGCTACTATCTTGCCAAAAATAAATATACATTTTCTTTATAAATTTACAAAGAAAATGTGCATATTTTATTTAGATAGTATTTTACATTTACTTTATCAACTATTTACTTAAAACCAATGGACACCAAGGTTAATAAAAATGTTGTTTTTATATATTTTGATCAAAAAGTGAATGTCATATACTCATATATATTTTTAATTTAAAAAAAAATATTTATAAGTAAAATTGAAAAAATAAGTTAAAATATAAAAATATTTAAATTTTATTTTAAATAAAATAATAATAAAATTTACTTTCTATTTTAGAATGGTTATATTATTGTGAAATATTTATTTATAAAAAAAAAATTCTATTATTAAAATTACATTTTCTCTTTACTATTTTAAAATTTTATATTTTCCTAATTATTTTACAAAGGAAGTAGTGTAGTAAATTACTGTGGTCCATGTACCAAAATTAGTCTTCATGCCATGCCTCTCTTTGTTTCACAACTCTTGGAAGCTTTTTATTCCGGCTTCAAACCTTTTGTCGACGGAACTACCTAAAACGTTCGACGGCGGTGAAGCTAGTGGTCCTGCCGTAGCTCGGTGGGGCCCACATTGCAGCCTCCATTTACACTTCCCGCCAACTTATTCCATCAATCTGTCCAAGTATCTTTCCTTGTTTCTCTGTGATTTTAATGGCACTATTAATTACTGAACAATAGAATAGATATGGGAGGGAGGAGAAGGAGTAATTAATATCAGAATTATTCAACCACCATTTTTAACTCCCACCGTATCTATCGCCTTCTTCAATTCAATTATTTTCTCTCAGGCATTAAAACAAACACCTTCCGAGCACCATTAAAAAAAAACAGAGCAAGCTTCCATGGCCTCTTCTTTGGAGGACGGCCCTCCTAACCCGTCTTTCTCCCTGAGAGAAAACCCCGCCGTCAAGTTCCCACGGAGCGCCTCCACCAAGGAGCAGCCCCTCCACGACGCCATCTGCCTCCCTCCCCGCCTCAGCGCCGCCGGGGCCGCCTCCCTCTCCCTCCACTCCCAGCCGGCGACGCCCCGCGGCATCTCCTTCCGCACCGACGCCAAGGTCGCCGCCGACGACCCGGTCGCCTACCGCTGCGTCTCCTCCGTGCTCAAGAAAGACGGCCAGATCCTCTGCATCGCCGCCGCCAACGGGATCGCCTACACCGGGTCGCAGGCCAGCACCGTCCGCGTCTGGAAGCTGCCGGAGTTCACGGAGTGCGGCCAGCTGAAGACCAAGGCGTGCGCCGCCGTGGCGCTGCAGGTCTCCAACGACAGGGTTTACGCGGCCTACGCCGACTGCAAGATCAGGGTCTGGCGCCGGTCGTGGGAAGGCGTTATCAAGCACGTCAGGGTGGCCACGGTCCCGATGGCCGGAAGTTTTGTCATGAGTTACATCGGCGGCAGGGATAAAACGGTAATTTTACTACTTCCTGCTGGCATTTATGGTTCTGTGCGCCGGTTGCTCTATACAATTATGAAATCACCCGCACAGCTGACATCATTTAATTATTATTACTACTGTGATTTTTATTTTTATTTTATAAAATAATAATAAAAAAAATCGATTTGCTGACATGGCACTATAATATAAAAAAGATAATTTTACCATTAGTTTTTGGTGCTGCTGAATTGATATGACTACTTTTGGGGATGAAATAAATAAAGAATGAAATACAAACTTTTATTTAATTATTAAATAAAATAAGATTTGTATTTATTTCATTAATTGAAATATATTTGTAAAAAAGTAATTAATGATATATATATATTTACAGGCGAGACATTTGGGGCCGATAACGTCGGTGGCGATCAACACCTCCGACGACATAATGTATTCGGCGTCGTTGGACAAGACCGTCAAAGTGTGGCGGATCTCGGACTTCAGATGCATCGAGACGATCCAGGCCCACCCACAGCCCATCAACGCCATCGTCCTCGCCGACGACGGCGTCCTCTACACCGCCTCCGACGACGCCACCGTCCGCGTCTGGCGGCGCAACTTCTGCAGCGGCGCCCGCCCCCACTCCCTCACCGTCACCCTCCCCACCAAGCACTCCCCGGTCAAGGCCCTCGCCCTCACCCACGACGGCGCCGTCCTATACGGCGGCTGCACCGACGGCTACGTCCACTACTGGCTCAGGGGGTGGTTCTCCGGCCAGCTCCAGTACGGCGGCGCGCTGCCGGGGCACACGCACGCGGTGATGTGCCTGGCCAGCGTGGGGAGCTACCTGGTGAGCGGGTCGGCGGACTCGACGGGCCGGGTCTGGCTCAGGGAGGCGGACGGGTTCCACACGTGCGTCGCGGTGCTGCAGGGCCACCGGGGCCCGATCAGGTGCGTGGCGGCGCTGCCGAATCGAGCGGCGGCGGGGGAGGAGAGCGGCGAGGAGGGATGCACTCTGTGCACCGGGAGTCTGGACGGCGTGCTCAAGGTGTGGCGCGTGAGGAACACCGCGGCGACTCAGGCCAGGGATACGCCGCAAAATGCTCGGGAGTATTTTGATTTGACTTGATTGTTTGACTATATATATTTGTCACACTTTTTGGGTTTATATTTTCTTCTAAATTTGACCAATATGATGATGATGATGATGAAGGGAAATCGTAGTCAAAGACATAAATATTATCACGATGATGATAGGAAAATGGTATATAATTTTAATAAGAAATTTATTTATATATTTAAGTTCGAATATAAATGAAATTTTGTTTTTCCATTTTCTTTTGAAATAAATGTTGAACAAATACTTATTGGGCCGCTAGTGGTGAGTTTGGACTGTGAGTGGGTAGGGAGCTCTACAAAAAATTGGGGCTTTTAGTTTAGGCAGCGGATTGGGTTGTAAGCACTTGGGCCTTGGATTAAGGGGCTATGGACATGGCAGACTTTTTGAGCTCAGCCCGAAATTTAATTGGGCCGGTCGGGTTGGGTCACTGGTTGTACGGGTAGATCGGGTCAGCCCGGCACGAGTGTGCAGCCCTAATTCTGATAAAGGGAAGACATCTCAATGGTAGATAGAGCTTGGGCACAAAAAATGACCAAAACATATTGTTCCGTCTGGGCACGCAAACATTCATATTAAGCTCAATAAGAAGAGTGTTAAGGAATACTCATTTGAATTAAGAGTATTTATTATCACTAAATTAATTCTAATATTATAATATTTTGACTCTCGACTATATATAGTTATTGCCTTATCGGACGTATCATTCTTGATGAAGGGTTGAAGATCTCTTCGTGTCTACTAAATTCAGAGTTGAAACAATAAGTTCTCCATGACTTTGGCAATATCTATATACCACTTTCTTTTTTTATGTTCAAATCAACCTTACATTGAAATTTGATTGTTCAATAACATTTTTTCAAAGCAATACTGTACTACTTGGATTGAAGTTTGTCTGGCACTATAATAAAAACAAATTATATACAGTTGATTCGACATATCAATCTTTGATTTACACATGTGAATAGTCACTCAAAAAGTATTTTTTTTTTTAATAAAGGAGAGTAAGAGTGTACACTTTATCCACGGTTAGCAGTCATTCTTGTACCCACCATGTGAAGTAATCAAGCAACTACATTTACATGTGCTGATTTCGACTGTTTTTGGAGTCAATATTACACCCAAATCAGAACTATTGACCAATGCCCTTAGGTTGTCCCTTTTATAATACTAAGAGTTAAATGAATGTATACTGTATATGTTTCAAGATAGTAGAAACATTTAGTGTCTCATGATAATTAACATACCTCAAAATTTTATTTTATTTTTTACTTTTTACTTTTTAAATTAAAACTTATGTTTTAATATTTTATTTTTTAATTTAAAAATATATTTTGACTTCCTACTTTTTTATAAATATAACATTTTTATTATTTTTTGTTCTCATCAGAGTATGTCATTTTGTCGGGATTGGAAGTAATAATAAGCGTATATTGTAGAAAATATTATTTTTACTTAAAATATAATAATTTTAAATATGTTTAGCTTATTTTTTTAATTTATTTATAATTATTATATTTTTTAATTAAAAATATTATTTCACAATTTATTTTTTTGATAATATTTTTTTTTTAAATTGTCGTGCACAAAAATCTTTTCCTGTACTGTTTGTGTATCATTTCATAGGTTGTTTTTATTTATTCATTATAATGTTCATCATTCCACCGCCCAATTTGTGATTTATTTATTTTTGACATTTTGTTTACTTATTAGGCCGTCCCACGACCGATTTATTTTTATTTTTTGGCACCGTCCTTATACGTATTTATTTTTGGGTATATTGTTGTACAGCTGCAGTTTAACGTCCTTCTCAATTTTGTGTACTTGCCCCGACTTGCAGAAATTAAAAACACAAAATTTACTCTGTGATTAAAAAAAAAATCAAATATATTTATTTGTTCCATTGGGATAATAATATCATTTCACCGTTACATGGAGCTTTCACTAATACGGAGTACTATATTTAACGGCCTATCGTCAACATAAGTTCTAAAAAAACATATCCATAGTCTACCCACGAACTTAATTAAATCAATCAAGATTCCCTTAAACCAACCCTATTCCATTACCATTAATAGATTAATGTACAATTGTTAATCCCAATTAACTTTAATTTATGTTTCATAATAAGAAAATATTGTAAAGATCACTGTCCACCTCAAATGTCTACAAATGAATTCTTCATTGGAATAAACAAATATACTATACTAATAAAATAATCACAACAAACCCAAAACAAAAAGGCGCTATATATGCGTTAACAATTCTTGCGGCGTGCATATATTATGTATTTTATGTGATATAGTTAGTAGGACTAGTATTTTTTAATTTGAAGCAATAATTGATGTATGATAAATAAATGTAAATTGTATGTTTTTTTGAATTTTTTTTGATGTAAATATAAATTAAATAATTTTATCATTTTAATAAAATACTTTTTTTTTAAATCAATTTCAATATGAATATCAAAACATATTGACTCGACACAATGATGTGTGTTCAAATTAGTGAAATATTCGACTTACCCAAATATTGCATATAATTCCATGATTAGATCAAGTATATTTGTGAGAGTACGTGTGTTTAGTATTTCACATCACTTAAAATAAATTTAAATTCACGTATAAATTTAATAATATTATCACTTTAATAAAAATATTTTTGAAGAAATTCAGTTGTAAGTGTACATTTATGAACAATAAAATAATTTGAAATCAACTAACAATTTTAATTTTTTTTTGTCACTTTGTTTACAATCAATGACCGAATTAGATGTTTTTATTAATTAGATTTAATATAAGTTAATCTCATAAAAGAATGACCCATCAAAAGGGTAAAAGAAAAAAGAAATAGTGAATAAGACAATTATATCAACATTTTAATGAATTATTTTGTGGTGAAATATATAATTAACATGTAAGAAACAAAATTTACATGAAAAAACTAAAAAAATAGTAGTCTCCTAAAAATATAAAGAAAAAATATTACTATAAAAATATATAAAAACTGCAAATATATAAATAAAATGAAATTGTTTGGAATAGACTACAGCATGGCTAATTCGACGCTGGGGCGGTAGGTTCTACCCACACCTCCTAAAATGATGACACTTGTCCCCCACTCTCCTTAGTTGAATGTTTATTTATTTTCGATTTTCTTATTATACTTTGTGTTTATTTATATTAATATAAGTTAATGATTTTAAATAATATTATAAATTTACCCATTATACATATTTAATTATATAGAGTATTTCTTAAAATTAATTATATATTTATAATAATTAAAAAAATATATATTTATTTATTATAAGTGTGTGTTAATGAGTTGATTTATATTTTTTATTTGTATTTTGAAAATTTATATTTCATAAAAAAATAAACAAAAAAAATTGTAAGTTAGATGTCACAAGTCTCAAATATAGATGAAAATAAATCAAATTCAATTTTTTTTAACACGATCCTCAAAATTTCGTTACGCAAAAAAATCTCTTTATCAACATATTTGTAATATATTAATTTAAAAAAAAAGTACTAATATATATAAATTCGCTCAAAATTTAATTACTCAAAAATTTTTGTTAACAACATTCGAAAAAAAAAGTACCTAGTATTATATATAAATTCACATGCTAACCAAAAAAAACATAAAATTAAATAATTTTTCTTCTCAAATATATATGCACTTAAATAAAAACTTATTATATTTAAAATATGTTACTTTTTGGATATTTGAATAAAAAATAAGATATAAAAAATAAAATATTTGTGTGTAAAAAAATTTGAAAAATAAGTTTAAAATTAAATTAAAATTTTATTGTAAGTTAAAAAATAAACTATTTTTTTTAAGAATATATATATTAAGTTGAAATTAAATAAAAGTAATTTTTTGCCGCATATATAAAACTAGTATAAACATATAATTATTTTTAAAAAATAAATAATTATTTATGTATATTAGGAAAATTTATAATAGTATTTAAATTATAAACCTATATGAATAATTATTTATGTATATTAGAAAGTAATAAATAAATAAATATCAAAACGAGGGAGAAGAGAGTCACGTGTCATCATCTGAGGAGGTGTGGGCGGAACCCACACCTGCAGGGTCGAATTAGCCCTAGAGCATTAGTAATAATTAAAGTTAACAAAAGAGTATAAATATTGATGAAATAATGATATACGCTAAATCATATCGTAACAGTGGTACAATATACAGAAGATTATCTATGGTCGGCGACCTGGGCCCCACCACTATTCTTAGTTATTTTATCATTACCTGCCAGCACTGGGCCCCACTCAAACCCTAAAAAAATGGATTTTATTGGCCACCTGTCACGTTAATGACAGCTTGTCTCTCATCATCATTTTTTGATTGGGCGTGGACGGAAATAAACCATGCTTATTTATTTACTTTTTAATGTAAGAAAATAATATAATTTTTTTTTACTGCTCCCATTTTATTTTTCTGATACTGCCGTGCACTTGCACTTTACTCGTCGGACGAACATGTGACATGTCAGATGAGTTATCTTTATACTGTAGTACGGAGTAAATTTTTTTTTTTTATGCATGGTTGTAAATAATTTCTTTGGTGAAAATTTTATTTTTTGCCAATTTTTTTTATCTTGTATGACAAAAATTTTTCGTTACTACTTAATATTTGAAAATTTTATAATTTATTTCATATCAATACTGTAATTTTTTTTTTTGAGTTCTCACGTTACTCGAATATCAATGATGATACTCAATTTGTAGTACTTTTTCTTCTCATACAAATAATCATATATAATTTTTTAATTTTAAAAAAAATGTGTAGTACTTTTTTTTCTCATACAAATAATCATATATAAGTTTTTAATTTTAAAAAAAATGTAATAATTCTTATGAGACAGATGTAATATTACTCCACTATTTAATTATTATATATATATATATATTACTTTTTTAAATAATACTTTAAATTAATTACTTTATTAATTTAAAATATATTTTCAATTTTAACTTTTTAGTAAAATGAAATAATATTTTTTAAACTATACTATATTTTCAATTCAAACTATTACTTCACTACTAGTATAATTCTATAGTTGACATAAGAAAGTGAAAAAAGTGAAAATTAAATCAATGGTTATGTACATCGGGGATCGCAATTTCTATCGTACACCTATGAGTACAAAGCACGGTACATCATATTTGACTTTTTTCTATTATATCTCTTTTTCATATTTTTTTCTGATATTTCGATTTTTTTCCGTAATATAAAAATTAATTTATTTATTTATATTTCTTTTCCATATTTTTCTTCATATTCCGATTTTTTTTGCGTAGTATAAAAATTAATTAATTTATTTAATTTATTTGTTTCCTTAATATTTTTTTGCATAATATAAAAATAATTTTTATATAATATTAAAAATAATTTATTTATTCAATTTATTTTTTTGCGTAATATTTTTTTGCCGTAATATAAGAATTATTTTTTATATTTTTTTCATGTTGAAAATTGTACGAAGATTATATACTATGAATATGAAGATTGTTGTATTATTGATAAAGATTTGATTGTTGTATTAGTTTTTTTTTTCATAATATTTTTTATGCTTATTTTTTTCACGTTGAAAATTGTACGATAATGAAGATACGATAAATGAAGATTGTTGTATTAAATGATAAATATTTGATTATTTGATAAAAATTTGATAAATATAATGTAAATGGATGGATGAAGATTTGATTTACGTTGAATGAAGATTCATTCTTTACGTGATGAATATTTGATTTTATTGAATAAATATAAGATTATTAATATAAATTTAATGTAAAATGATGAATATGAAATTTAGTAAATGAACATTAATTTATTAATGTGATGTATATTTGATTTTATAATGAATATTAATAATATTGATATATAATAAAAAATGATTTTTTTATTAGGTAGAGATTAAATAATCGTTTTAAATTTATATTTTTGTATTGAATAAAGTTTATTTTATTAGTTTTTTTATTTACTATTAAGAGGAATTAACGCTAAATTAAAATTTAAATTTAAATTTTTATTATTAAATAGGTTGTATGCACCATGTATTGTACACCTAGTTGCACGGTATACGTCCTCGATCAAATGGGGTGTTAATTATATGTGTCATATCATCCAGTAGAGAGTGTCAAAAGTGTTAAAATTGACACTATGTGGGGCCAGTGTCAAAATTTGATCCGAGATCAAATTTAGATCAACACCCAATCTGGGGATTGAGGGGGCGTGCAGTGCATTTTTACACTACACAATATCACAACACAAAATCTAACGATTATTATACTGCCCAAATAAATATAACATCTGCCTGTTTATTTAATATGTGCCCGTTTATTTATTATTTGTGTTCATTTAACTCTTAAAAAATTACAACTATTATTCATTACTATTAATATTACTTTCATAATTAATTAATAATTATATATTTTAATAACTTTTATATCATAAATTTTTAATAAATTTATATTACAAAATCTTAACGCGATTATATTTTTAATAACTTTTTATTTTAAAATTATTATATTTCTAATAACTTTAATATCACAAAATTTTAATGTTATTATATTTATAACAATATTTATATCACAAAATCTTAACAAAATTATATTTTAATAACTTTAATATCACAATTTTAATAATATTTATATCACAAAATCTTAACGCAATTATATTTTAATAACTTTAATATCACAAAATTTTAACGCTATTATATTTTTTTATAATTTTTATATCACAAAATCTTAACTCAATTATATTTTTAATACTTTTTTTAGAGTAATTATTAATAATTTATTGTTTTTCTTCTATTAACTATTTTATTTATTTTTTATATATTCTAAAATTGAATTATATAATTAATATGAATATTATATAGTTTATCAGTTATTAATAATAATATTTTAAAATTTTAAATATATAAATATAAGAAATTTATATTTAATTTTAAAATATTAATAATTATATAAAATAATTAAACATTCTTATATTTTTAAAATAATAATATACTCCGTATAATATTTTATATATTTATTTTGAGTGATTTAATTTTTATATATGAAGAAAAATAAATTATTAATAATAACAATAAAATAAAATTTTAAAAAAAAATGATTATAAAGAACGGGCAGATCAAATATATTGTTATTTATTTAAATAATATAATCACCGTTAGATTTTAGTTTGATATTATTCAATAGCGTAAGATTGCACTGCTTATGGTGCAGTGTAAAAACGCACCGCACGCCCCCTCAATCCCCAATCCGGCCCCACTCAAGCACATATGGTCCTATAAACAAATGACATGTGTCATTTACCTTTTATTTTCTCCTTTCATTTTAAAATCATTTTTTATATAATAAATATTGAAAATAAAAATAAAATTAAAATATCATTATTTTTTATTTTTAATCCTCTATAAATAGAGCTTAAGTTTGTTTCATTTGGACAAAAAAAAAATCACCATTTGTTACTCTAGTTTCACTTTTTTCTCTCCATTATCTCTTTCAACATTCAAAATACTCATCTCAAATGAATCTTGCACAATGTTATTTTTTATATTTTATGTGTGTTTTTTTATTTATTAAAAATGGTGAATAATTGTGTGTCCGTATGAAAATAATAATTATTATTTAATATTTTAAAATATTGTGGATTTTTGTAAATTACATTTTGGAAAATTTAATTAATTTTATGTTTGTTAAATTAATTAGTAAAATTAATTATGTAATAATTATAAATTTAATAATTATATATTAAATAAATAAATAAACATGAAAAATATGGTGGGTATAGGATATGGTGATGTGGAAGACAGAGAAAATAATTGACACTTTGATTAACACCCTGCTGTGAATGCTGCTGAAAAAAGGGTGTTAATTGAGAGTGTCAAGCTGACGTGGCAGGAGAGAAAGTGTCAAATTTGACACTCGCTGTTGTAGATGCTGTGAATGCTGTTGAAAAAAGGGTGTTAATTGAGGGTGTCAAGCTGACGTGGCAGGAGAGAAAGTGTCAAATTTGACACTCGCTGTTGTAGATGCTGTGAATGCTGCTGAAAAAAGGGTGTTAATTGAGGGTGTCAAGCTGACGAGGCAGGAGAGAAAGTGTCTTAGTGAACATTACTAACCCGCTAGCATTTAATAAAATAATTTATTCGAAAATTTCCGCCGAAATCGGCCGGTGAAGACCTCTATCTGCGGTGGTGAAGACCTCTATCTGCCGTCAATTATCTTCACTTTAAATTATTTTCAATCAAAACTATATAAAAAAAAAAGATTAATTATTATTACCACATTCACCCCATATGTTTACTGTATATTGCACATTTCAGATAACTTTTAATTATTCAAAATCAAGCGTAATTTGTGGGAAAAAATGTTACGTGGAATAATTAGCTGTTCCTACTCATTTGTATAGGCTCCCTTGTCTGAATATGATATGGAATTTCTTGTCTTTGGGATCCTAAAAATACGTTCATTAATTAATTATAATTTTTATCTTTTCTTTGACCGACATAGGATGAACTGGATTGAATTAAATTACTATTCATTTTTCACTCACAAAATATATATAAAAAATAAAAATTAGGATATGACATAGAGGATATAATTTTCCACGTAGGAGACGGTCCACATTCCTCTTTAATTATCTTGCATACCATAAAGTACAATCACATATATATCATGTAATAATAATAATTGTATTAAAAATGGATGATTTCCTAGTATATATATAGGCCACGCCTTTGTTCTTCAACCAAACACAACTAAATATTTCTCATCGATCTCCTTCAATTCTCTCAACAAATCTTGACCCTCAGATCGAACAATGGCCGGGATCGCTTTCGGACGTTTCGATGACTCGTTCAGCTTCTCCTCGGTGAAGGCTTACATCGCAGAGTTCATCTCCACCTTGCTCTTCGTCTTCGCCGGCGTCGGCTCCGCCATTGCTTTCAGTTAATAATTATACCATATTTTTTATTATTTGCATGTCGGGTTTTAATGTTATGGCACATTGATCACGTGACATTTATATATATATATTTATCTAAAATTTAATTCCGATGAATTTGGACAGATAAGTTGACCTCCGACGGCGCCCTTGACCCGTCGGGGCTGGTTGCGATCGCCATCTGCCACGCGTTCGCTCTCTTCGTGGCGGTTTCCGTCGGAGCCAACATTTCCGGCGGCCACGTCAACCCGGCCGTCACATTCGGGCTGGCCGTCGGCGGCCAGATCACCGTTCTCACCGGAATCGTCTACTGGGTCGCTCAGCTTCTGGGCGCCGTCGTCGCATCTTTCCTTCTAAAATTCGTTACAGGAGGATTGGTACGTAACTTTAGTGTAATTTATTTTAATTAAATATGTTAAATTTATAAATAAATAATTGTGTGTAGGCGATTCCAACTCATGCGGTGGGCGGAGGAATCGGGGCCGTTCAAGGAGTGGTGATGGAGATCATCATCACATTCGCGTTGGTGTATACCGTGTACGCGACCGCAGTGGATCCGAAGAAGGGGTCCATCGGCACCATCGCGCCCATCGCGATCGGGTTCATCGTGGGTGCTAACATCTTGGCTGCAGGCCCATTCTCCGGAGGGTCCATGAACCCGGCCCGATCATTCGGCCCAGCTGTGGCCAGCGGGGATTTCTCGGGCCACTGGGTGTATTGGGTTGGGCCGCTCATCGGGGGTGGGCTAGCTGGGCTTGTCTATGGTAACGTGTTCATCCACAGCGACCACGAACCACTTGTTAGCGAATTTTAATTAATTAATTGCTGGGGGTGTGATTTGTAATTTCCGATTTGTTTGTGGGCCAAATTGATTCAGTTTTCCTTTTACTTTTGAAGTAAAATGGGAAAGGGAAAATGAATTTACCTTTTTAAGTTTATTTTCAAATTTGGTTTGTATGGTGGAAGGTTTGTTTCGAAGGTTCATGAATTTGGTTATGGTCCCCCTAATAATTCTTCATCAGTTTTCTGAGATGAGTTACCTACTCTTAGTACCCAATACAATAACTGGTAAATTTACAATATATGCACCCTTCAATTGATAAATTAAATTATCTTAATCAGTTAAAGAAAAATATTAATATGAAGAAGAAATTAGATATCTTTCATAATAATATTGTAAAAAAGTTATAATCTAGTGTCTATGTTATTAGCCTACAAGTCAATCCCTCCAGCACATGCAGTTCAGTAGGAGGTCCGGCCTGCAATAAGAACATGCGCGCGACATTGTTTCAATTCATCCAAAGTGTTGTGGATATATGTGTGTGATAATTTCATAGATTTAAGCACATTAATTGAAAGAAATAAACACAAAAATTGGGTTAGTATATAGCATAGGAGATGACTGTTTTTGGTAAAGTCATTGGAAATAAAAATTAATTTCACTCGCTAGAAGGAGGGGTCGAACCTCCGACCTTGTGGTTAACAGCCACACGCTCTAACCAACTGAGCTATTCCAGCTACTTATTAATATTTATTTTAGAATTTATATATACATATATGTGTATATATGTAAATACATATCATGATTTCTGACAGATCCTAGTCCTAGCTACTGCAATTAACTTGACATACTCTTAATGAACATATGTTGGATTGCAAAAGTGAAGAATTATGAATGCCTAAAATGTTTACACAATAGAAAAAATAACTAGAATTTTAAAACTAAGAAGATGAAGAAAGCAAATCAACATCTTCAGATTCATCAACAATCATTTCATCTCTGAATAGTAGCTTTAGGTGTGGCAGCACTTGTGGAAGGAGATGAACATCTGCCAAGTTCACACTCATCAAATCAAAAGCAACGCAGGTTTTGTTCATCTGAGCCTCGTCTTCGAAAACCGGAATCTTCGGGTATCTCTGGCTGAAGTGAGTCAGGATGATTCTATACGCTCCGGCCGAATCTCCAACCTCAATGGCTTCCTTAGTCGTGCTGTGATTTCTCGCAACCGCCTCGTCCACCAAACTGTCTTCAAAAGTCGCCTGCAAAAAAAATAAAAAATATCAAATTGTGAAATCGTTCGATAAAACAAAACGAAAAAAAAATAAAAATTCAAGAAAATGCCTCGTGAATAAGAACAGTTGCCCCACGAGATGCCTTGATGAGTTCCGGGCAGGGCCGAGTGTCGCCCGAGTAAACAATCTTCCACCCGGGCAGAGTTTTCCCATTCCCATCGACCCTGCTAGCACCTTGAAGCGCGACCCCAAACGCCTGAGGGCAATGAATGACCGGAAAACTAACCAACCCTTCCAGTCCGGCTTCCGTTAGATCCTTCCTCAACGACTTTATGATCGGAATCGCAGCAGTTGGGCTGCCCGGCCTCTTCCAGTAGCTCTGCATGGGGCTACCCCTGGCAAACATATTCAAGTCAGCGGGTCCCGCTTGATTTTCTCCGTCTGCTTCTAAAGATTCCAGCATAGATTCGGTGGTGTGAAAACAATCTAGGAATCGCATGTTGAGATCCTCGAGCCTTTGGTAGGCGTCCAGGAATCTCTTGAGTTGCCTGGGGCCCACGACAGTGATGGGCTCGTGTGGTGATCCTTTCAACAAGTCGCGCCTCAGCGCAAGGATTCTCGCGAGGCCCGTGTGGTGATCTGCGTGGATGTGTGAAATCCAAATGCATTTTAAGCTTCTTACAGCTTCATCCGCACCTTCGACTCCAAATCTGTAGGAAAACATATTGCAGTTAATTACCAAAAAACCCAACAGTTGAATACAGTTTCTACCTTCGTTTGAGCTGACCAAGGGTCCCTTCGCCACAATCCAAGAGCAAGCTTCCCTTCGAAAACAAGTTGATGTAAATCGAACTAACGTTTCGGTACTTTGAAGGCTGAGAAGAACCAGTCCCGAGAAGAACAATCTCCACTTCTTCTCTGCTTATATTTTCAAGACAGCTCGGAAGTGAAATCTCGTCCAACCACGGCTCTTCAATTAACGATTTTTCTTTGCAACTGGTATTACTGTTGTCCAACCAGATATTGCTCACTTGTTTAGAAGCATCTTCAACCTCTGGGATTTCAGTTAGTAAGTCTTCAATGATCTCCGAAGTTGATGATAGGCTCGGTATGTTCGATCTGTCGAGTCCGAGATTTGCGTATGGACGTAGAATAAACTGATTGACAAAAGGAAAAAAAAATGGGCATTTCAATTTATTTGAGCCTACTAATAGCTCGCCTTTTGGATTGTTAGTTGATTAGCAAAGTCATTAATGGAACGATTCACTTTGATTTTACGGAGCGATTTTATTTGACCAAAGCATGCTTGTTTCTCCCATCAATAAATGAATGAATGAATATTAGAGAAATGATTTTAGACTCGACAGAAAATCGCTTTTCCATACCTTGAGAAGATTCTGCGCTGGAATCAGTTGATTGGGTCTTGGCATCAGATTCTAACAAGACATAAACAATAATCATTTACATTATTTGTAAATTCATGTTTACCCCACAAAATACAGTGTCTCGTACTAGATTTTGTGATTTACGATATACCTTACATGACTCAGGTGCCAAGCATGTCAAGTTCTTCAGAGACCAAAAACCCGGAGACGGGAAAAACTGAGGGCACATATAGTTAAGACGTGCAGCAATTCTAGCACTTGCTTTTAAAATCGGCACCTCAATATTTTTCCTGGAAATTAATTTTAAAAATTAGTAGTATAATAAATGAATTGAAAATAAAAAAATATATATCAAAGAAACCGACATTTCATGCCCTGCCATAATATGCTGGGCGGCTCCAAATCTCGACATCCACATTTGATACTCATCTGATTGTGTGACGATTGGTGGAGTCAAGTGAATTACACAGTTCACAAGTTTGGAACCTTCCGGAACATCATAAGCGGTTTCTAAATAATAAGGGGCAAGAGATTGTAGAGACAACAGATATTTGAAATGTGATAATGTCGGGCAGTCAACTAGAAGTACAATAGGACCAGGAACAGAAGGACCAAGCACATCACTCGGGTGCACCTAAACATCAAGGGGCACAAATGTCAAAAACGAAAACCTATGGTGCATGCAGAAAATAGCTTCAGAAACTTTTTTTAAGGCATGACTGATTTTCCTTTTCTTCAGATATTTTTCAGGTTGTATTACTTTCTGTATGGAATAGAAAATACATTTAGATGACAAATGTGGTTATGTTCGATTCAATATTATATTATCTTAAATATTTTATATAAACATTATTTAAATTTATTAGATTAATAACAAAAGTGCCTTTGATAAATCAAGCACACTTTTAACTCTCAAGCAAACTTACCATGACATCTTGGCGGTCCGACATAACAGGCTTTCCAAGCTGCAGATCACGGTATTTTGGGCCCGGCCTCAACCCAAGATCAGCAGCCTTTTTAGGGTCAAATTTTCCCTTTATTTCTGGCAATTCACAAATATAAATAACGGAGAAATCACCGGGCTTAGTCGCATTAGCAGCAGATTGGGAAGAACTCGATTCTGGACTTGGTTTTAAGAGTATAGCTGATATTTTGACCACCTCGTCATTAATAAGACCAAAAGGGCCATCAAAATTCCGTGAAATTGTGCTAGAAGACCCATTGGAATCGGGTGTGGGCCCAAAGCTACGAGTATGGACCATAGCAGCATTGGGAATGAATGATTTCATAGCATCGACTAAATACTTTAAATCCGATGGACCATATACATTGACCTTCAAGAACAATGAAAATTACAGGTTATATTTGCACACATCATGGTTAGTTGGTTACAAAATAGATTCGGAAAATTACAGAAATTAAGCGTGAGGGTTAGGTTAATTATCAAAAACCAAGATATGTTAGCAAAAGAAACTTGATTTTTTTATTCTGTGTTAAACTAAGAGGGATACTAAGTGATTAACATAAGGCCTCGGAGTAGTTTTTAATCATCCCTAAAAGATAACGATAATAATGTTTAAGAGGTATATGAAATATGAATTCAAACGAACACGTACAGACATTCCTTCATCCCCCATGCTTGCCAAAGTCAATAAGAGGCCTGCAATAAAGAAAATAAAATTAGAAAGTACAAGGATAACCACATGTTCCTGAGAAAAAAAAGTTTTTTTATAGCAAACCTGGAAGTCCACCAGCTGTTTCTGAGCAGACACGAGAGAGAAATATGTGATCAATCTGAAAAAAAATGTATCGTAAATAAGTGTGAGAATCCGGCTCTGTAATAAATTCAAGAAAAAACATGGCTGCTTATGAACAATATACCTTCGACAATTTGATCTTATGCTCACTGCAGAAGCGTTGAAGTCCCTGGAGAAAAGTATCACATACTAAACAAATAAGTCCCGAAGGTGTAAGCTATCGCCTATCAGCTTAATAGTTGTAATTTGCACTATTAATTCCCCATGAACATCATGTGATCACATCCTCAGTTCTTTTATCATATTGAACAATTAGACCGATTTATAATTTAAATTAGACCGAAATAAATGAATTGAAAAGCAAGTAAGCTTACTTCTCCAGCATTAAATATAAACCGTTGCTTGTCGAAAAATAGGAGTACTGATGAAGACGTGTCTTGTGTATCCATACCAGTCCCTAGAATCTGCAAATTAAAGCCATTAGCATTCAAGACATTTTCCCCACGTTTCATATGTCCCAACTTTTTCTCCTTAGGATACGCGAGTAGGCTGAGCACCTTAACACTTATCACACCAAGGTGACAGGATTCGAACCTGCAATCTTCGGGTTATGAGACTCTCCTATGCCGTGTTGTTTTTCTACCCTAGTGGCTTACAATTTACTATCTCCTAGACAATCTCATTCCCATATTTCCACGTTTACGGCTTACATTATATGAAAGAATTCGACTTTGCTAACCTAAATGAGGCAGTTTCCATAAACATCTATACAGCAGGAAGATCAAGAACTAAAAACAACAGCATTTAAGGGCTAATCGACTAGATATCTAACCGAACAACATAACATTGAAAATAAAATAAAAAAACAGGAAAAAAAACTGACTTGAACATAAGAAATGGTATTGGCAGGATTCAGCTTTCGAACTTTTAGCTGCAAATTCTTTTTAGGCCCATCACTTCCATCTCTACCCTCGGCCCTTTTTCTGTTGAACCCAAGATTTCCACTTGAAAAAATTTCATCTTTTTCTTCCATTACCGAGGATCCGGCTTTACCCGTATCGATGTCCTTTTTCTTAATAGTTTCTCTGAAAGTGCTTCTGTTCCTATTGAAAGAGCGCGAATTCTTGGTGTTGTTTTTACTATTGGTGTCGGAAGGTTTCTCGGAATAGGACGAGAAAGTGGAGGAGGCAAGGATTTGGGGTTTGAGGGTTTTCAGAAAAAATGGGAAACGAATCGAAAAGGAGAGGTTTTTCGGTACGGCGGAGAAAGGGCGGCGACAGTGGTAGTTGGCGGAGGAGAGGAGGAGGCGAAGGTTTGTGCTTTGTGGCATTGTAGTTATTTTTTGCCCGGTGAGATTTTGAAGGGTTTAAGGAATTGCAGTTTTCTCATAAAAAAAACATTATCCATTTCTCACATTAAAATAAAACTATGTACAATTTCTCCATTAATTTTAAATTAAATATAGTTAGAATGCAATTTACATCAAAAGGGCCTTTCTGTAATAAAACACCAAAACAGTCAAATTTCTAATGTGGCTGCAGGATTACAACTACAACTGAATCCTCCAAGCTTCCTTTAACCGGCAAAGTTGGCTACAAAACATAACAACAAAGATCAAATATTTTTGTTTGTTTTAACAAGTGAAAAAGAAAATGTCGTAAATGCCCCTTACCACGCCGATATGCCATTCGTGCCTTCTAAACTCTTTATACGACTGAGCATCCATTTCCTGCGGTAAAAACCGGATTTCACAAAACATCCAAATTTACCGACATCAAAATAAAATGTCAAATCTTACGATGCTGTAAATGGGAGGCACTATCCTCGTCTCCCTTTCTGAACTCAATGTAGGAATAAGCGGCAAACGAGGCAAAAATTCTTGACACCTGAAAATCCATCTGCAACACGCATAGCTTCATAAGAGATTGATAACACATTTCGGACTCTTATGATTTATTCATTACTAACCCAATGTAAAGGAATATGAAGAACTGAGCCCACTCCCTAATCAATAATCGAATCCAATAACTTTCGAGCGAATGATCCATGCTTATGAAAACCTGAATCAAAAATGCAAAAATTCTAACCACGCGTTTGTTTCAAATATTTTATTTTTTGTAAAATGAAGATGTGTACGCAACGTACAGCAAGCTCCGAGACAGCCACTATGTGCATTGCACCTTGAAATTTCCTGATCAGCAAAAGATTAATTTTAAGATCAAAGAAATCGAGGAGATTAAGGTGTGATTAAAGAATATAAGTATAGTTACTTGAAGTTGATGTATTTGGTGTGGATATCGTCGTCGTCTAAGAAGCTCAACTGATCGCGTAAAGTGGTTAAATTTTGCGAAATGTGGCTGAATATCACGAAGAACACGAGGAGGTAGTTGAGCAGCAACATCATCTGCACAAAAAGGAGTGAACTTTATAATCCAAAAACCGATAAAAAAAACACAAAGAAGCTGGAGACTCACAGAGAAATACGGCACGGAAGCTTTGTAACCGACGAGGGTCATATAGAAGACGCACGCCTGAAGCGAAATTGTGCGGCGCACGGAGAGGGAGAGGCGGTGGCGGGTGATGGAGTAGCCGTGTGAGATGAGGAAAAACGAGACGAATGAGGTCGTTTGAAACACGATTCCCATTATGTATACACCGAAAGATATCCACAACGAGCACAGTTCGGAGTGAGAATACGAATACCTGCCGGAAATATATATAACACCACCTACTGCATGAATAAAAATGTAATCTTTTTCAAGAAAATTATATTACAGAGAGTGATATAAGTACCAGAAGATGAAAGAGAAGGAGAGTTGCAGGGATTTGATCCATGGGACAGAGGCAAGCATCCATTGGAGTTTACTAGGCTGCTGATTGATTAATAAATTAATTACAGAAAATGGGAATTGAATAACCTAAAAAAAACAGAGTCTTGAAAAATGCAATAACCTGAAAATGGCCGTTTTTGCAGGTGTGGAAGGTCCAAGTGATGGCCGAGAGAGCCCAAATTAGGGTGAAGATGAAGTAAAGAGGCGTCAGCGGCTGGAAATGGCCATCCACGCCGCCGGCGGCAATGTCGCCGGAGGTTTCCATATTGAAAAAAAACAGAGTCTTTGTAGTGTGTGTGTGTTTGTTTTTGCTGTTTGACTACTAACTCACTCTTCTGATAATAGTCAAATCCAATTATATATACACTCCTAGTTATGCAATTTGAAATACCGAATTTGCCCTCGGCCACCATCCTCTATTTGGGGACAAGGAGGCAAATTAAGGGGTAGGAATGTAAATGTGAAGATGTCATAGTGAACTTGGTACAAGTATTGATTAGTTGAAGGAAGGAGAAGGAATGCAAGGTTCATGAGGAGTTGTTGTGAATGCATGATGTTGTCATGCTATTTTCTAGTCAAACTCATCATCCAAAGATCATATCCGATTAAAAGAAAAGGAAAATTCGGAACAACAATTCTACGTGCTTCTTGCCTTGGTATCATTTGATTTAAATGGTCGACTCTTCGATGCTGATAATATTAAAAAATAAAAAATGTGTGTGCCTTCAAAGATCAATAAAGGCGAATATAAATTTGTTCATTTTTTTTTTATGGCTTTCTCTAATTGTACTCAACACATTAGGTGAACAAATTCATTTGCAGAATGTTTGTTCATCAAGTCCATTGGCATAACAAATTAAATTGGGGGAGATCGACCACCGAATTCTCTTCCATTATCAATATATAAAATCATAACACGTACACTTCAACATAGAGAATTCACCGGCCAAAATCAATCTCACGCCAGGGAGTACCTTTTTTTTCAACCAAAATGAAAAATAATATTTTACTTATGAAACAAAGTGGTATTTTCTCAAATAAAAACACTTTTTTCTAAGTCAATCATGTTTGATTTTTTTGATTTTTTTTTTGGCAATACTATATACTGTAGTAGAGTTAATGTTATAAATTAAGTTATAATTTCAATTACACTAGAGTAAAGTGGAGTTGAATTTGATGGTCGTTGTTTTGTTGATATATGGGAATTGTTCGGCCACCAAAATAAGGTTTTGAATTTTGTTCTGATCTTGGAAATCTACTGCTTTCTCAACTTAGGTTTTACTTTAACAAATAAATTAAGAAAATACACCTTCTCCCAATAAATAATAGTACTCCATATTATTGTACAAAATTACTTATTGTCAAGTATCTAAAATAAAAGGCGCTAAGTGGTAGGAGGGCGGTGATCAAGGGGCCTAGTGCATAGAAAGATTAATAGGAGACTAGTGATATTGATCGTTTTACATATTAAATTAATTTTTATTATATTTAAAAAATAATTAAAATATATATTTTTTTAAAAAATAACAAGTATTGTTACTTTTATTATAATAATAATTTAATTTAACTTCGTTTATAGATTAAATATTACTAAAATACGGAGTATACAACAATTTTTATTATATCTTACAAACCATATAAAATATAATTTTATTAACTTATATCACACATATAATATTATTTTTTTAATCTTTGTAATCGAGAAAAATGTTAATTTTACAACAAGACAAAAAAATATTAATATTTTAATTTTTGTGTTTGAAATCGCCTAGGCCCGATTAATCTCCTCCTAAACGTGATCAATCCTCGCCTAACCGCCTAGAAAAGTAAACTCGGGCGGTTGACCTCCGCCTAGCGCATAGACTCGATTTTTAGAACCATGCTTATTGTTAGTGATATCCCATGTGAATTTAAAAAAGAACTTTGATTTCACATATATGTTAGACTTTACTAATTTAGCAAGACATTTTTAATTTTTTAAAGCGTTATTTGTCCAATTTTGAGAAAGACATTATTTTTTGATTTTTGAATAAAAAATAATGATAAAATTATATTTTTAATTTGTAACTAAAACAATTATGAGTAAATTTAAAAATTATATAGATAAATTAAAGGTAAAATTGTACGTACTTAATTAAAAAAATACTATTAAAAAATATTGTTTTCGATCATGATTAATTGATTAATTCCGATTGAATTTTCAATTTACTATGAAGGGGAGTGTTGTAATTGATTAACCACATTTTTTTCAAACAATGTCTCGGAGTTCGAACCTAGGACTTTTGATCCTCAATTCGAGTGCTCAACCAACTGAGCTAATAACCCTTGACTTATATTTCATACTTAATAATTAAAAATTACTGTAACAGTTTTTTGACTTTTTTGATAAACAAAAAAATTAGTGCTAATTTTTTTTAAATAAAAAATATAGTAAATTTGAGTAAAGTTTTAAATGTGCGTGAAAAAAGTATGACTAGTTGTATTTTAAAATAAAAAGTAAAATAATTATTTTTCTTGTCTTATAAAAATAACAAAGTGACTTATATTTCATTTTAAAAAATTTGCATAATTTATTAGAATATTAAAAAAAATCCCTAATTTTGTAGTTTATTTAATAATTGAGTATAAAGTCAAATGAGAAGCATTTTATTACGACAAGGATGGAAATGACAAAAAAAAAAAAGAGTTTATTTACACATTAAAGATTACTTTATACACCTCTTTTTATTTATATTTATTTTAATAATATAATAAAATATCTATAATAACATTTTTAAACAAATAATAAATTAATATATTCTATTCTTTAATAATTAACATTGCATACATTTCGTTCTTTATATGAGGATCAACGTTGTCCAAGACCCATCACCTGTGATTTCCTCATCATCCATAACAAGTAACAACAGTCTGTTTTTTAACCTACGATATGAACATAAAAATTAAAGATCAAAAATTAATTTTTTTCTTGCAATAATTTTTTTTAATTTATAATGTTTTTATTCAACAGTCGTAGTCTTCGACTCTACAGAGAACAACGGGATGATGCCCATTCTGGCTGTCGCAATGGTGGCGGAACTGGTGGGATGCTTCGACCTCGTGTCGGTCTCCAAATTAAGTGAGTGTTGAACAAGTTCTTGTGCGTTGCGAAGGGGATGACAAATTATGTACGTGTGAGATTTTTTGTAGTTAGAACTCGTGTTCACGGTGCTAATTTTTCATGAAATTTTTTAAGTTTTGTATTCGAAATTCAATTCACATGTTTCTGTGTAAGTAGATTTGTTTTTGAGATTCTATCTTTTAGAAGCTCGAATTGGAAAAACGAAAAGAATTTAATTGTGTTTTGAAATAATTAAGTGCTCATTGATAATTAAGGGTAGAATTGGTATTTAATAGGGGTGTACTCGGTATTAAATTAAATTTAGGAGGGTAAATTAATCGAAGTGGTGCTTTAAAGTTGGAGGGTAAATTGTAAGGCTCAAGATATTTAAACTTTCAACATTATTCTCCACACCCTTCAAATTAATATTTGTTCTTTCATTATCGAAATTACCCTTGTTAATAACTATTCCCAATATTAATTTAATTTATTATTTTATTAGTTTAATATTCAGGAGTCTGGACGAAGCCATCGAAGATTTGCAGAATCTCTTGGAGTTGAAACTTAAGAGCGGTGCCAGATTGGTTGAGGTCGACGCCTCATGCCGAACTCCACCTTGGCGGAAGGGTTCGTCGGAGAGGGGCGCAAAAAACTCTGCGATAGAACCAGAGGGCAATTCCTTCGAGATGCTGAAGTTAAAGGGATAAAGAAATATGGAGTGTTTCTGTGTGCGCAGTTAATTTAGGCTCGTCGGAGATTCGAGTTCTGAAATTGAGATCCTCGTCGGCAGCGTTAACATTGGGGCTCTCGGAGGATGATTTTTTTTCTTGATCCAAAACCCAAAATTGGAACAGAGTTGCGATTTGACCTGATGAAAATCAGCTTCAGCCCTTTCCTCGCGGCTCGAAAACCTTTTCTATCGGGTTTATGATCCACCGCTGTGACCTGGATAAAAGCCGCAACCAAGAACAAAGATTAATAAAGATAAATATTAAATTAAATTAATATTAGATATATACTTAACAAGGGTAATATTGATAATTTATAGGGGGTTTTATAATCTATAGGGTGTGCCGAGTAATGTTGGAGGTGTAAATATCTTGACCCAAATTGTAAATAACTTGAGACAAGGAAAAATTGGAATTGGGGACTTTGTTGACGATTTCGTCCGGCCCAGTGGGCCTAATTGAAGCCTCATAATATCTCTAAGAGCATCTCCATTTGTGTATCTTAACATGAGGTACAATTTAGATGACACATCACAAAACAATTGTACTTATCAAATTGTACCTCATCATCCCAATAGTTTGAGGTACAATTTTTATTCTTTATACATGTGGGACCCACTAAATTAGACACAAAACAATTTGTACCTAGTATCAAAACTTTGATACTATTGTTTCTCTCTCCTAAATTGTACCTATCACCCCAATGGTGTACCTAGGTACAATTCCATGCCATGTAGGAATTGTACCTACCATTGGGGATGCTCTAAGGGTGAATTTATTTATATCTCCACAATTACTAAACTCACTTTTCTTAATTTTATTTTCTTAAAATAATACTGTAAATTTACATTAATACCCTTGTTTTCAAAATTTTATAAAATAAAATAAAAAAATCAATGAAATCAATTACGTAAAATTCATGTGAATTATTCTCTTTCTTTAAAAAAAAAAATCTGGAGCTGCCGGCGCTTCGATCAATTCCTCCTCTTTTAAATTTTCAATTATATTTTTATTTAAATCTTAGTGCAAATTTTTGGCACTTGCAAATAAGATTTGAATATGGAATAAAAAATTGGTTTTAATTGTTTATTTTGGGGGAAAGAGTGAATCTTGTTGTGTGCCATTTAATGACCTGGAATATGTGCTCTTCCGACACCGGAAATGGAAAAAAGGCTTTCGTGGTTTAAGATAATTAAGTAAGCTTTCTACTTAATTAAATTTTAGATTATATTTTTTTCTTTGATAATACATAATTCTTAATTTATTTGTTCTTAAAGCCTTTTAATGGAGTTGGTTTTATTAATGAGGGTTGAAATAAAATAAAAAAATACAAGCAACCTGTTATTGTTGTTCATTTTCGTGAAGGAAGAAGAAAAAGAGTGGAAGTAAAGTAATGCATAGAGAAAGCTCGAAAGGGGTGTGAAGAGTACTGTAAATTTAATTTTTATAATATTAAGGGTATATGCGGTATTTTAGTAGAAATTGAATTAAGTATGAGTGAGTTTAATAATGTGTGAAATGTAAATAAATTCACCCTATCTCTAATCCCCAATTGCGAACTCATCACTAAAATAGTCAAGATTCTTAATCAAAATGCAGTGAATAAAATAAGTCCTACGAGTCTACGACATTGCATGCGACTAATTCCAACAATATCAAGCATAATCATTTTCTGGAAACTATGTGAATGAAATCATAATACATCAATTATATATATATATATATATATATATAAAATATTAAAATTATATACTGTACATGATAAAATTTTGGTTAAATTATGGAATTTTTATCCTGATTAAATAATTTTCTTGAATGGTATTCTTAAACAATTGTATTTTATTGTAACTATGGAATTTTAAAAACTAAATTGTGGAGGTCATTAATTATAAAGGGCTTCACCTCACCTTCCACGTGGGGATGTTAGTGTATTTACTTTTACTTCCGATGGGCCGAATACGATAATGTATATGCGACCCGGCCAACGACACTTCATTGACCATCAAAAGACCTGATTTTCAATGGTTTTTTCATTACTAATTAAATATTCAAAATCTCATCACAATAAGTAAATTATAAAGAAAGTGTAGAAACTCTTTCAACAATTAACCCTCTTTCTCTTTCAAGTTACGATATCAGAAGAATGCCGCCGCGTCGAGCTCGAGCTTCAGCTGGTGTACGTTATCCGGCTTTCCAAGTACCCGGAGGAGGCACAGCTAAAGATGGGAAAGTCTAAATCGACGGTGACGATGGAAATTTCGAGCACATCCCTGAGCTTGAGGGTCTACAGGATGGTATATATGTTAGTAATTTGTATTAAGTAAATAAAATAAATTATATTTATTTCAAATAGATATAATAAAGTTTAATAAATTAAAAAGTTAAACGTTGCGTATAATAAAAAGTTAACGCAAACGTTGTATATAATATGAAACAATGTGTCCCTAAGTATAATCCGAAACAATGTGTTCCTTTTGAACAGTCTATTTTCTGGTATAAATATATGTTTGCGCAATATATGTTTGCGCAACACACAGTACAGAAAGAGTACCAAAACAGACAAGCAAATATTAATCTCTCCAATAAATTTTTCAAAATGAATTTTGTGCTTTGTTGTATCCTGTAAACAAATTTCTACATAGTGGAAATATTATTTTTCGGATAGTGATCAACACGCCTCAAGGCTTTTCAATTTCTGTCTCCTATATATATAAAAAATACACAACAATATATGTGCTTATATATATATATATATATATATATATATATATATATATATATATATATATATATATATATATATATATATATATATATATATATATATATATATATATATATTAAACCATGCATGCTTTCGTTTTATACATAGCTTCATATATTCATACATTTTTTAAAATTCCTATATGAGCGTCGCCGACAATAATGTGTCGTTGGGTCATGGACCATCATCGTTGGTCTCGTCGTTTTTTTAGAGGTTTAGGGAAGAGATTGATGTCGAATATATATATATATATATATATATATATATATATATATATATATATATATATATATATATATATATATTTAGGAAATAACTAATCAAATTGGCATGCAGATTATTATATTATGTATAACACAATGATAGAATGAATTATATTATGCATCTTAGGCACTGCAAATTGATCATAATTAACATGAATTTGTATTTTCTTAAATAGGGTATTACAATGGCTTCTTTAGGGTTGCGACTATTCACGAGGGGAGCCAAGGCGAGCAAGACTTCACGTGGACTCGATGGGAAGATCGTTACAGACAAATGATGGACATATTCCGGGCGAACCTAGCTCTCCCGGTGGCCGGCGATGACAATCAAGGTTTAATGATCATGCCACCAAAGACAGACGAGCTCAAGAAGAAACTCATGTCGTTGGTATTGTATACGTCAACTGGTGGTTCGTGGGTGCAGTTAATCTTCAAGATGGAGGATATTTACGTGGTCGGCTTAAAAAATCGACACGCTAGCTACCGCGTGAGCGATTACGAACCGGACGAAGAGGATGAAACGAATTGGGTAGATTTGGGTTTCCCGAGTGACTACGGCGACCTTCGAAGGATAGCAGGTAGGAAGGATACATCCAATGCAATATCATTGGGTAAAGGGGCCATGCGAACACTAGTCATGGAACATTTGACTGCATATAACAAAAAAGATAAACATAGAGTGAAGGCGGATGATCAAGTGGCTTTAGCGGTTTTGATCATCGCGTTGATGTTCGCGGAAGGTGCTAGATTTAGACATATATCAAATGGCTTGATGGAGAAGCCGTTCGAGCAGTTCGTTAATCTCTCGGACGAGCAATTAAAACACGTCAACAACTGGTCCAAGATGTCCAAGTTCATAATCGCCGCCAACATGTATTCGGATCGTATGGATGTGATAAACAGATACTTGGAGAAGGAATTCAGGGATATTAAGATTCAAGGTGAAACTATCACTAACGTCCAAGCCCTCATAGGAATTGTCCGAATTCTTAGCCGAGAAGGTACTCTAATTAATTGTATATAATAAGGTCTACATTTCATTTTAATTAATTTACAAAACATTAATAATTTAGTGTTTTGATTTAACCTTTTTAATGACTTTGACATTTTAACGTTTCTAATTTGTCTTATTGAATGGAGCGAGAGTGGAGCGGATAATATGTTTTGTATCAATTAAAATGTTGTCATTTTTAAGCTAAAACAATTAAACTAATCGGGTGCGGAGCAGATAATATCGTTTTGTATCCGATTAAAATGTTGGTCAATTTTAAGCTAAAACAATTAAACTAATCGATTAAAAAAAGTGATCGATAATTAATTAGGCCTTGCACCATGCCAAATAAAGTACTAATTTGATATGTAACATGATTTTGTATTTTCTTAAATATATAGGATATTACAATGACTTCTTTAGGGTTGTACTATTGGTTAAGTGGTCAAGACGATTAAGACTTCATATTGACTCGATGGGTATGATATATATATATATTACTCGGACGAACTTAGCTATGGGTGACGATCAAAATTTAATGATAATGCCATCAAGATGGATGAGCTTAAGAAGAAATTGATGTCATTCATACTGTATACGATCCGTTGGTTCGTGGGTGCATCTATTCTTTAAGATGGATGATATTTACATGGTCGGCTTCAAAAATCGTCACGGAAGCTATCGCGTCAGGAATTGCGTGCCGTATGTTGAGGATAAAACGAAATGGGTAGATCTGAGTTTCCCGAGTGAGTACGATTACTTTTAAGGATATCACCAAATAATATTTTAAATGATATATTATTGGGTAAGGGGGCATGCAAAATTAAATATTTGAGTACATATAATAGACCCATAAAAATAGTGTGAATGATGTTAAAGTGGCTTTGGCGATTTTTGTGAGCGCATTGATGTTAAGGTACTAGATTTAGACATATATCAAATGTCTTCGTGGAGCATTGATGTTCGGCGCTAAGATTTAGACATATATCAAATGTCTTCGTGGAGCATTGATGTTCGGCGCTAAGATTTAGACATATATCAAATGTCTTCGTGGAGCATTGATGTTCTCCGAAGGTGCTAAGATTTAGACATATATCAAATGTATTCGGGGAGAATCCTTTCGAATAATTCGTTAATCTCGTGAATCATTCGTGGAGAATCCTTTCAAATCATTCGTTAATCTCGTGAATCATTCGTGGAGAATCCTTTCAAATCATTCGTTAATCTCGTGAATCATTAGTGGAAAATCCTTTCAAATCATTCGTTAATCTCTTGAATCATTTTTGTTCGAATCATTTATTAATACTCACTTTGTCCATCAGGGCACACTTTACAAAGAAATGTGTTTATACTTAATGGATGGAGGTGGTATATATTTAAAAAACAAAAAAGTGGGCAAAGTAGTGCATGCAGTCCATCAAAAAAGATTCACTACCCACATAAATACATATTATTATTAAGGATTTTACACCCATCAAAAAGCCCTAAAATTGGATCAAGAAGCAAAAGATGTATCAGTTAATATATATATACTCTCTCCCAACCAAACCAATAGTCACACCTCCTTTGTATTTTGTGAAGGAAATATGACTATTAGTTTGGGAGAGAGAAAGTATATATTTTTTTTGTCTTCTTCCATTTACTGATTTTGGATAAAATATACGAAGTACTTATTAATTTTGCAGCAAAACCGTGAGTTTGTACCAGATATCTGTTAGGATTTATATAATCCAACAAGGGTTAAAGGAAAGGAAAGATAAACGTAGAGAACTTGTGGTATTAGAACAAAATAAGCGTTTATAAGCGTTGTCTAAAATATACAAGAGAGAGACTTTATATAGCCAAAACAAAAGGTAAACCCTAATCCTATAAACAAAAGGTAAACCATAATCATATAAACATAATAACTAATATATTCTAACACCCCCTCTCAAACTCACGATGGTACATCAAGAAGCATAGAGAGTTTGTCAACGAAAAAATCTATGAGCGCAACCATATAATCTCAGCCGTAGTGGAAGCCATAGCACGATACTCTGCCTCGGTGGATGGAAACAAAAGACTCTGAAGCCACATCCAAACGAACACCAATTGACTGCAACGAGTCCTCACTAAGAGCCATTGGAAAACAAGCGAAACCGAAAACGCCAATTGACCAAAGCAAACCAAAATTAACAACAACCAAAACGAACCAATTATCCAAAACGAACCAAAATTAACCAATTAACCAAAACGAACCAAAATTAACCAACAACCAAAACGAACCAATTAACCAAAACGGACCAAAATTAACCAATTAACCAAAAGGAACCAAAATTGACTGGCGAAACCGAAAACGCCAACAACCAAAACGAACCAAAATTAACCAATTAACCAAAAGGTACCAAAATTGACTGGCGAAACCGAAAACGCCAACAACCAAAACGAACCAAAATTAACCAAAACGAACCAAAATTAACCAATTAACCAAAACGAACCAAAACGAAAACATTGGGGCTTCGCCCCGAACCCCGAAAGGGGGCGCGCTGCCCCCCGTACAAGGATTAACCTGGCTCTGATACCATGTTAGGATTTATATAATCCAACAAGGGTTAAAGGAAAGGAAAGATAAACGTCAGGGCCGGCCCTGGGCATAGGCCCAGGGTGCAACTGCCTAGGGCTAGACTTGTAAATGGGGCGGATCCGGAGCGGATCGGCCCTGATCCGTATCCGTTTAATAATTTAAATTTTCGATCCATATCCGCTCCGCGACCCGCCGAATCATCGAGAGCTTGATCCATATCCGTATCCGCCGGATCAACGGGTATCCAACGGGTTTTTTCGATCCGTTTGTAATAATAATTATTTATAATTTTTTAACAATAATTTTTAACTTTTAAAAAATTATAAAATAAAATATTAAAATTTATTAAACTAAATTATAGATTAAAGTGTTAAGAATAATAATTAATATTTTTATATTAAGCAAAATGAAAAAATAAATATTTTTTATTAATTAATTATAAATTATTAATTATTATATAGTAACTAAATACTTTGTATAGCTATATATATAATATTTGTAAAGGGTCAGGTCACTTACGGATCGGATCGGTATTGATCCGTATCCGATCCGTTTATTAAACGGGTAAACGGATCGGGTCATTAAACGGGTCAACGGGTCAATTTTTACGATCCAAATCCGTTTAAATGTGACGGATCAGGAGCGAATACGGATAAAACCCACTCCATTTACAGGTCTACCTAGGGCCCCCATATTTTAGGGGCCCATTCTAAAAAAAAAAAAAAAAATATATATATATATATATATATATATATATATATATATATATATATATATATATATATATATATATAAATCATCTTTATCATCTTCATCTCTCCCTAAAACCATATTATAAAATTAATAAATATATATAAATCATATTTATCTTCTCTCCCTAAAACTACTCAATTAATAACCTTCATTAAATACGCGTAAAAAAGTTAAAAAAAATGTTAAACGTCAATTAAAATAAAAAAAATAAAAAACACAGAGCACATTTACAAAAAATAGGAGAGAGTATTTATTTATGTTTTTTCAAAAATTATATTACTATATATAATTAAAAATACTTATCTATATTTTACATTTTTAACGATAAAAATATTAAATTTTTTCAACCTAATTTATTTATTTTCCAACAAATTATTTTTAACAAATCTTATATTTTATTAAGTAACAAAAAAAATATCTTTTATTTTAATTATTTTTCATTCTCAGATTAATTTTAAAAACAATAGAGCATATTATTGAAAAACAATCGAGAATTAATTATTAAATTATTGATTTTTTCCATTTTTTTTTCATATTTTTAAAATTTTGATAACTTTTTTTAATATCCAAGAAAAAAAATTAGAATTTTGTGATTTTTTACAAGATTTGTGTAACATGAATTTTTAGTATTTTTTTTATATTGTAATATAATTACATTATGCTATAATTTTGTTAAAAATATAAAAATTTAAATAAATAATTTTTTTAAATAATTTAATGTAGAGCCCATTTACATATTTTGCCTAGGGCCCACGTGAACTCAGGAACGGGCCTGATAAACGTAGAGAACTTGTGGTATTAGAACAAAATAAGCGTTTATAAGCGTTGTCTAAAATATACAAGAGGGAGACTTTATATAGCCAAAACAAAAGGTAAACCCTAATCCTATAAACAAAAGGTAAACCATAATCCTATAAACATAATAACTAATATATTCTAACAATATCAAAATCAAGAGTATTTATGGTTCATCTCCCGTTGAGGTTTTATCTATGTTACTTATGGAAAATTCGGAATTATCTACTTCTTGATACTGCTTGTGTCCTATAAAAATGACCACAATTTTTTTGTAAATTGTATAAAAAGATCGATAAAAAAAATGAATATAACATTTGTCAAATTAAATTGTTAAGGCTTTCTCTAAAATTGTACTTAGCACATTAGGTGGACAAATTCATTTGCGAACGTGTTTGCTCATCAAAAAGTTCAAATTTTATTTTGCAATACTTAATAGTTAATATTATAAACTAAGTTATAATGTCAATTAAAAACAGCTTTACAAGTAAACTTGAATTGAATTCGATAATAGTTGTCTTGTTGATATATGGGAATTGTTCGGCAACCAAAATATCGTTTTGAATCATCTTGTTGATGGGTGTTATTTTTTATCTCGGAAATTTACCCTTTTTTTCAACTTAGGTTTTAATCTTACACATAAATTGAGAAAATAGTTTGAATCAATCCGAATTGAATGGGTTAGACCGAAACCGAGCTGACACGATTAAAATTTTTATTATTTTTTAATTGAGCATAAATTTAAAATGTACTTGTTAGAAAATATTACGACCATGGTGAAAATGACAAAAAAGAAAAGGTGGGGAGGAAAAGAAAAATTGGAATTGGGGACTTTGTTGGTGATTCCCTCCGGCCCAGTGGGCCTAATGGAAGCGTCACATCTCTAAACCCCAATTGCCAACTCATCGCTAAAATGTAATGTAAGCCCAGTAAAAAAGAAGCTCATAATTTCATTACAACTCCATCACAGCTTCCAAGATTCCAATATCACATTTTTGTTTGTGTAGTCAAATCGATTCTTAATCAAAACGCAGTGAATGAAATAGGTCATACGACATTGCATGTGACTAATTCCAACAATATTAAGCATAATCATTTACGTACCATCATTTTCTGGAAACTATAACTATGCATGAAATTAACTAATTATGAGATAAAACAATTATCTTAAAAATATTTGCATGATAAAAATAATACAACGTTAATTAATGAAAGAGACATACATATATTAGGTTTGTGTTGTCAACTTCTTCCTAATTGATAATACGATTGAGTGGTTCAATCCTTGTCGTTCATTCTCCCCTTAACAAAAATAATTAATTAGGCTAATAGAAATTACATGAAAAAACAAATTATTTAATTATTAATTAATGTATATATGAATATTTATTGATATATTCAAAAACCGTAAATTGAATACTTACAAATTTTCCATCGATCTCAAAATTATTTGTTGTATATATAATTTGGATGTAATCCTAAGATTTGTAAACAAATTTGTACATAAAAATCATTTATTTGATTTGTCATGAAATTTTAGATATTTAATAAAAAAAAATAGAAAAATTGTAGTACAAGTAGTAGTAGCAGTACAAATGGGTACAATAAATAATGTTATCATATATATGGCAAAATCTTCCAATGAACACGAGTTGGTACTTGGTGCACACCTACCTCACCAGATTCATAATCATGACACACTTGTTTGCTTGTTTTGACTCGATCAACGTTTTATTCATTTTCCTCTTACTTCTTCCCGTCGGGAGTCAAAGAGTTACTCTCGCCCCATTAAAAACAAGATACTTCATCTGTTCTAACAAAATATGCACACTTAAATGTTGTAAAAACATAAATCAAATCCGAATCAATTCGATTGGTCTGGTTCGATCTGAATTGGTAAAATTCCAAACTGATTTCCAATCCAAATAAATATGAAATTTCGATTTTCAGTCCTATTTTGATTTTTTTACTGGTAAAATTCGACCTGGACTGGATTAAACCGCAATAAATATAATTTACTTATTAATTATATAAGACTGTCTTATTTTTTAAATTAACTTGATTAATAATTATATTTTAATTTAAAATAGTTTTGCTTGCCAATTAAATATATATTTTTACTAACCAATTAAAATTTTCTCTATACAGTATTTAAATCATTCTAATATTTAATAATACCAATATAAAAAATATTTTATAAATAAATAAACAAAAATATTTTTAAAAAATCTAAAAATAGTTTATCTAATAAAATTGACATTACTTGTATATTGAATAAATTTAAAATTTTATAAATAATAAAATTAATTTTAATTATTATTTTATTAATAAGTTATTAAAATTTTAAATTATCGAAAAAATTTCGATCCGATTTGTTGTTACGATTTTTCATGATTTTGATTTTTGTCTGAATTTAATTTGGATCGTTAAACACTCATACAATTTTATTTTTTGTTTCAACTTAATACGTGCTCTTTAAAAATAAAATAATTATTTACTTTCTCATTTGAAATACAATTTTAATTTTATTTTTTTAACTTATTTTTAAATTTTTGTTCACATCTATTTTATTAAACATAAAAAATACGGTACAGTATATAGTAAATTATTGAAAAACTTAGTATTAATGTAAACATGGAGTGGGATAGTCAAAATATATTTAATGAGAGAGTCATGGAGTATATTCTTTTGAAAAACTGAAATTCCAAAACGGTCAAATAATAGTTTTGAAAAAGGAATTAAAACTCATTAAAGAAAAATACTAGTAGCTCCATATCTGGCAATTTATACCATGGTACTAGTACCATATATACTAAGCACCATGGTACCACATTTTACTATTTAAGTATTTCATTTTTGCAACCCTAATTTTTTTCCTTTTTTTTTTTTTCCCCTTTTCTGTTTGTAACAAACAACCGAAATCACACACACAACAATCAACAGAAACACACACACAACAAACAATTAGAAACACAACATCGCTCCCTCCGGCGTTCATCGTCTCCCTCCGGCGCGGATTTCCGTTCGAAGGCGCAGTAGGTGATCGCGTATTTCGACGGCCAATTCGGTGCGTCTTTCGACGGCGACTGCGTATTTCGACGGCCAATCGTTCGTTTCAGATGCTGTGAGGTGAGTACTTCTGTGCGCGATTTCGATTCAATTGCAGTTTCGATTTCGATTTCGATTAGGTTTCGATTCAATTGCAGTTTCAATTTCGATTTCATTTTCGGTTTCCAACTTAGGTTTCGATTTGGCTGTGCGCGATCGAATGTGATTTTGTCAATGAGATCGAATTTGGTTTTGTTAATTGAATTTGAGTTTTACTGTTCCTAATTCAAAAGTGGTGCAGTTACTCTGTTGATAAACTGAGCTTTGAGGATCTCGAGTAGCTTATTTCTGAGTTTCATGATCCAGTAGTCCAGTTTTTCATATTCCAATGGATGACATTGATTTGGATGCTTATACTTTTGATGGTATAGATATTCTTTTATTTTTTTTAATTCTGTGATTCAATTCATTCTTCTCTGTCTTTATGTGTTTTGATTTCATTTTTCAGTTGATTTTAATGATGATGTAGAAGTAATCCATATTGATTCTGGAGAAGACAACATTGATGGTCTGAGAACTGTTTTCCTTAGTTACACTTTGTTTTGTATTGCATGTTGATTCTTTGTAATCCATTACCCTTTGTTGTAGTTCCAAGGGATCATTCCAAATATACTGGTGATGATGATGATGAAGTCATTATTACAGATGAAGTTGAAGAATGTAACTATCATCTTTGTCGTCCTTTTTACTATTATGTTAATGTGATATCTGTTTTTGTTCCTTTTATGAATATGTGCATTTCCATATTTGTTGTTGTAGTTCCAAGTGATGTGTCCAAAGATATTGGTGTTGATCTCCCAATTTCTGAAGTCATTACAAATGATGATTCTGAAAAAGGTAACAATTTACTTAACGTCCATCTTGCTTTCTTAGTTCTACTCTGTTCCATTTCTGATTTCTACTCTGTTGTTCAATGATTTACACTCTGTTGTATAGTTCTTTCTGCTCTATATTATATTCAATTTTACTTTTTCTTCTCTTCTTACTGTTTTTTTTTTTTTTTTTTTGTATTCAAATTGCAGCAGGAACCTTTGACAAAGATTTGGTTGGTGCAGTTTCTCATTCTGAACAGGAGGCTTATGAAATGTATAATGATTATGCGTTTAAGATGGGTTTTAGTGTTCGGAGGTCAAGGGGAAGATGTAGAGTAGATGGCTCTTTATCAATGAAACTGTATGTGTGCTCTCAGGCTGGTTTGAAGGAGAATAATTCCAACCCCGATCCCTCCTATTCTAAGCTTGATGTCAGATCTGGTTGTGAAGCTCGAGTACAATTCCATGTTGATAGAGGTGGTGTATGGGTTGTTTCGAAGCATGTCAAAGAACATAACCATGAGCTCTGCCCATCTTCTAGTCACCTTCTGAGATCTCATAGAAGGCTTAACCGAAATCATGTTTCATACTTGGAAGAGTTAAAGAAAAGTGGAGTCGGTGTTGCTACTGCTGTTCGGGTGTTGAAGCATCAGCCCGGTGGATCACCAATGTTAGGGTTTACAGATAGAGATGCTTATAATGCATTGAAGAACCCTAAGACTCTTGATGGGACTGACTCCAGCAGGTTAATAGAAATTTTTAAGAAAAGGAAGGCTACTGAAGAAGACTTTTTCTTTGATTTTCAGATTGATAGTGAGTCACGGTTGTGTAGTTTCTTTTGGAGGGATAAACGAATGAAGGACGACTACATTCTCTTTGGTGACTTGGTGGTACATGACACCACTTACCGGACAAACAAGTATGATATGATTTGTGGTCCATTTGTCGGTATGAATCACCACGGACAGAATGTGATGTTTGGTTGTGGTTTTTTAATGAATGAGACAACCGAGTCGTTTGAGTGGTTGTTCAATACCTTTCTGAGATCAATGAACAATAGATATCCTGATACTATCATGACCGATCAGAGTGCTGCTATGGCTGCTGCGATTTCTGAGGTCTTTACACTTTCTCGTCATCGCCTTTGCATTTGGCATATTGGGGAGAATTCAAAGAATCGCATCGGTGCACTTCGGCGCATGAAAGGATTCATGGATGATTTCAACTACTTGTTGAAGTGTTGTGATACGATTGCCGAGTTTGAAGACAAATGGATTGAGTAAGTTTTTTTTATTTTCACTAATTATTACATGGAATTCTGCTGTACTGTGACATTCTACTGTGTTTTATGTGTCATTCTTCTATCTTTAATTATCCATGCTTCTGTCTTTTACATGCCATCTTAAACTGTAGTTACAATATTTTTTATGTTTTTTTTAGGGTGATGTCCAAATATGGTTGTTCAAGAAATAAATGGTTGTTGAGGCTATATGGGCTTAGAGAGAAATGGTGTCCTGCCTTCAATAAGAATCATTTCTCTGGTGGTGCATTGTCTTCCCAAAGAAGTGAAAGCACTAATCAAGCACTCTCTAACAAACTTTCAAAGACTTCTGACCTCTGTGACTTTTATCATTGTTTTGGGGGTGTGGTTGCAGATTGGAGGAGCAATGAGAAAGCCCAAGATGTGGCTTGTCTTATAGGTAAGCGAACATTGTCTCTAGATGAGGCTCCAATGCTTTTGCATGCTAGAGATGTTTATACACTGAAGGCTTACGACATTTTCGAGGATGAATTCAGGAAAGGTTCTTCTTGTTTTCAGAAACTTGTTAGTTCTGATTCTGTCATGGCTACATACCATGTGTGGCGAGCAGGTCGTGAAAAACTGAAGCACACTGTGACTTATAAGTTTACTCATAATTGTGTCAGTTGCACATGCAATTTGTTCACTGAAGTTGGTATCCTGTGCTCGCATTCTCTGAGAGTCATGAACATACATTGTGTGTCTGTCATTCCTGAGTTCTACATATTGAAGAGGTGGCGTAAAGATGTTGTTAAGGGTCGGGAAATTCAGAATGTGGTGCCTTCCTTGACCTCTCCAGATCAAGATTCTATGGCAGCATCTTTGTGGAGAACACAAGCAAGTAGGAAGGCTGTGGATTTCATTGCCACTTGTGAAAATAATAAGGATGCTCGGTTGATTTGGGACACAGGTTTTGAGGGTATCAAGAAAGATGTACTTCTTGCTGTTCGGTCAAGAGACGATGATAGGTGTTTGGATGAAACGTCTTCAAGAAGTGATGTTGTTCAAAATCCCAAGAGTACGAGCTTGAAGTATAAGCGACGAACCAGGGAGAAGCCTACAGTGGAGAAGATATGGAATAAAGTAAGAGGCAGAAAGAAGAAATCGAAAACTGACGAGTTAAAAAACAAAATGGCTGCTCGGAATTTAGAGGTAACAAAGTTTTGTATTTTGTGTTTTATTGTTTTTAATTCTGATCTATTTCTAACACCTTTCTAATGTATTTTTTTTAGGGTGACGAGGGTGGTTACGTTGTTCACCCTGTTTCTGGAGGTCAAAGTTTAGAAGTTATATCTCCGAATACAAGTTCCAGATTTCCTGCAGTGTTATATGATTCTGTTGCGTGATTGTGTTGATGACATTTGTGTTTTTATTGTTGACAATGCTGTGTTGATGATATTCTGTGATTGTTTTTTATTTTTATTTTGAAATGACCAGAATTTTTATTATGTCGAGATTACATTTATTATATCATTGAGAATTATGTATTGGTATGTTTTTATTAATGCATTAGAATTCATGAATGACTTGAGTAGAATGTGCACATAAACAGAGCAGAATGCACTAATACAAGCATTTAGGGTTTAGGGTTGTAGAATTTAGGTTTTTAGGGTTTAGGGTTTAGGGTTTTAGAATTTAGGGTTTTAGAATATAGGTGTTAGGGTTTTAGAATTTAGGGTTTAGGGTTTAGTTAATAATGCAGTAGAATATGTTAGTCTATAGAGTAGAATTCCTCAACTAATTCAGTAGAATCTTCTATTTAAGTAAAATTTACTTGTTGACGTATTATTTTAGGGTTTAGGGTTTTAGAATTTAGGGTTTTAGAATGTAGGTTTTAGGGTTTAGGGTTTTAGAATTTAGGGTTTTAGAATTTAGGGTTTTAGGGTTTAGGGTTTAGAATTTAGGGTTTTAGAATTTAGGGTTTTAGAATGTAGGTTTTAGGGTTTAGGGCTGTAGAATTTAGGTTTTTAGGGTTTAGGGTTTAGGGTTTTAGAATTTAGGGTTTTAGAATATAGGTGTTAGGGTTTTAGAATTTAGGGTTTAGTTAATAATGCAGTAGAATATGTTAGTCTATAGAGTAGAATACCTCAACTAATTCAGTAGAATCTTCTATTTAAGTAAAATTTACTTGTTGACGTATTATTTTAGGGTTTATGGTTTTAGGGTTTAGGGTTTTAGAATTTAGGGTTTTAGAATGTAAGTTTTAGGGTTTAGGGTTTTAGAATTTAGGGTTTTAGAATTTAGGGTTTTATAATGTAGGTTTTAGGGTTTTATAATGTAAGTTTTAGGGTTTAGGGTTGTAGAATTTAGGTTTTTAGGGTTTAGGGTTTAGGGTTTTAGAATTTAGGGTTTTAGAATATAGGTGTTAGGGTTTTAGAATTTAGGGTTTAGGGTTTAGTTAATAATGCAGTAGAATATGTTAGTCTATAGAGTAGAATTCCTCAACTAATTCAGTAGAATCTTCTATTTAAGTAAAATTTACTTGTTGACGTATTATTTTAGGGTTTAGGGTTTTAGAATTTAGGGTTTTAGAATGTAGGTTTTAGGGTTTAGGGTTTTAGAATTTAGGGTTTTAGAATTTAGGGTTTTAGGGTTTAGGGTTTAGAATTTAGGGTTTTAGAATTTAGGGTTTTAGAATGTAGGTTTTAGGGTTTAGGGCTGTAGAATTTAGGTTTTTAGGGTTTAGGGTTTAGGGTTTTAGAATTTAGGGTTTTAGAATATAGGTGTTAGGGTTTTAGAATTTAGGGTTTAGTTAATAATGCAGTAGAATATGTTAGTCTATAGAGTAGAATACCTCAACTAATTCAGTAGAATCTTCTATTTAAGTAGAATTTACTTGTTGACGTATTATTTTAGGGTTTATGGTTTTAGGGTTTAGGGTTTTAGAATTTAGGGTTTTAGAATGTAGGTTTTAGGGTTTAGGGTTTTAGAATTTAGGGTTTTAGAATTTAGGGTGTTAGGGTTTAGGGTTTTATAATGTAGGTTTTAGGGTTTTATAATGTAAGTTTTAGGGTTTAGGGTTGTAGAATTTAGGTTTTTAGGGTTTAGGGTTTAGGGTTTTAGAATTTAGGGTTTTAGAATATAGGTGTTAGGGTTTTAGTATTTAGGGTTTAGGGTTTAGTTAATAATGCAGTAGAATATGTTAGTCTATAGAGTAGAATACCTCAACTAATTCAGTAGAATCTTCTATTTAAGTAAAATTTACTTGTTGACGTATTATTTTAGGGTTTATGGTTTTAGGGTTTAGGGTTTTAGAATTTAGGGTTTTAAAATGTAGGTTTTAGGGTTTAGGGTTTTAGAATTTAGGGTTTTAGAATTTAGGGTTTTAGGGTTTAGGGTTTTATAATGTAGGTTTTAGGGTTTAGGGTTGTAGAATTTAGGTTTTTAGTGTTTAGGGTTTAGGGTTTAGGGTTTTAGAATTTAGGGTTTTAGAATATAGGTGTTAGGGTTTTAGAATTTAGGGTTTAGGGTTTAGTTAATAATGCAGTAGAATATGTTAGTCTATAGAGTAGAATACCTCAACTAATACAGTAGAATCTTCTATTTAAGTAGAATTTACTTGTTGACGTATTATTTTAGGGTTTAGGGTTTATGTTTAGGGTTTTAGATTTTAGGGTGTAGGGTTGTAGAATTTAGGGGTTAGGGTTTAGGGTTTTAGAATTTAGGGTTTAGGGTTTAGGGTTTAGGGTTTTAGAATTTAGGGTTTTAGAATGTAGGGTTTAGGGTTAGGGTTTTAGAATTTAGAATTTATGTTTTTAGGGTTTAGGGTTTAGGGTTTTAGAATTTAGGGTTTTAGAATATAGGTGTTAGGGTTTTAGAATTTAGGGTTTAGGGTTTAGTTAATAATGCAGTAGAATATGTAAGTCTATAGAGTAGAATTCCTCAACTAATTCAGTAGAATCTTCTATTTAAGGTAGAATTTACTTGTTGACGTATTATTTAAGGGTTTAGGGTTTAGGGTTTATGTTTAGGGTTTTAGAATTTAGGGTGTAGGGTTGTAGAATTTAGTGTTTAGTTATTAATGTAGTAGAATATATTCATAAACAGAGTAGAAGTCATGAAGTAATTCAGTAAAATTGAATAACCAATTCAGTAGAATTCCCTAATAAATGGAGCAGCTGTTCCAAAATTCACAATTCACAAGTCACAATTCAATTCAGTAGAGTTCATATCCAGGAGATCAAAACCTAGCCCCCTTCCCACAATTCCCAATTAACCATTCACACAATACATTTTACAATCCACATTTCACAGTCAACAAAACCTACTTTTAACACTTCACTACTGCATTTTCTCTTGCCTTTCTTTCTACTTCTTTCTTGACTTCATTCTCCCTCATCATGAGTATTGCTGAACAATATTTTATACGAAGCACCTTCATGAAGTCATCATCCTGTTCAAAAGTAAAACAAAAACAATATTTTTAGTAATAATGATGTAGTATTTTTAGTGAATCCACTGTATTTGTAAAAAATATTCAACATAATTACCTTCTCCTTCGAAAATCCACTAGTCCAGTCATCTCCTTCACCCTGATAAGTTTCCATATGCCTCATGCAATAAATGCCGCAGTCAGTATTGTTCTTACTGTTGCGCCATTTCATTTTCAGCATTCGGAGCTTGAAGCTGGCTACATCATCCTTCACTTTCAGGTTCTTTGTATTTAGGTACCCAACAAACTTCAACTTCTGAAATATCATTACAATACTATGTATGAGAAATTGCTATGAACAAACTATAATTTGTAGTTATTAATGTAGTTGAATATACTACTAAAGTGAGTAGAATTAGCTATCTAATTATGTAGAATCAAAGGAAAGTGCATTATATTACTGCTTCATAACAATAGTAATTCAATAATTAGTTTTGAAGCATACCACGTCATCTGCAATTTCTCCATATTTTTCAGTTGCTGTGAATCCAGGTACTAGAGGCTTGTTGTCCATCACCTCCATTGTATCATTCAGGAAGTTGAAGCAAATCACCCAATAATGTGATTCATTGAAAACTGGGAAGAAAACCTATAATTCAAAACAGTTAACAATTTTTAGGTTGAAGGCTGTAATTCCTCAAAATAATTAGATAAGGTTCTTCCTTTTGTTACCAGATCAGAATCTTCAATGTCGACGTTCAGAAGCTCTGAATCTATTCCTGCAGCAAACTCCTTTTGTTCTTTTGCATTGATAATCACTCTCTGTAATTTTTAAATACTATTAGTTAATGATATAAAGTATAGTACTTAATGATATAAAGTATAGTACTTACTGTTAACAAAACCGAAAAGAATATCCTTTTAGGTTTGCCAGGCGATCTTCTCATGTTTTCATAGTTGAGCTTACGGCACCATATGTCAATTACATTGCTAACAACCCAAGTTTTTGGAAGGAGTGATTCAAAATCAGATTTGAAACCATACAATTCCTTCTCTCTAAATAGGCACTCCCTGTAGAATTCAGTCAAATAAACATGTAATTTCAGTTATATCAAATAAATTGAGTAGAATTCATTAAAAAAGAGAGTTGAGATCACCAGAACATACTGTAGAATTTGATTTTATAGTAAAAAGAATAAAACTCAGAGATGAAATACTCAAAGAAACATATACAGAAATTTTACTCTTTGTTGTCGGCAGTTGTCGGGAGGAATGCATAATCAGCAATGAGTTGTTCCTTCTTGCTGACAACATCCACGTCTGTTTTCATTTGTTTCCAGAAGGGTGACCGGAGATTGATCGGAAGATTTTTGAATTTTCTGGTTCTTGTTTTCCGAGTCATCACATCCTCCGATTCATCCTCCGACTCATTCAACAACCTGTTTCAATAACAAATTCTATTATATTTCATGTTTTATTGTATTATATTAATTTTTCAGAAATAGTATTTTTAACTTACTCTTTGAATTCAAACTCATCAATTTTTCGCGTTTTCATTGCAAAAAATTGTTCAGCCTTTTCAGCAGCTTGTGAATCGTCAGCAGATACCATAAATATTGTATCCTCCACAACAGTATCATCTGGAGATTCTTGTGTATCAACATCAGAAATCCCAAGGGAAAAGCTTGGGAAGTCAGGATTCTTTATCTGCTTCTTCTTTTTGGCATTGAGGACATCCAACACCATTTTGTCCATAGCCTCAAGCGCCTCAGTAGTGAAAAAATTATCATCCAGTGGGTCCAGCTCTACATCCACTGTGTATGTCTTGAGTGGCGTTGGCTGCACTGGACTAACTGGCTTCTCCGGCAGATTTTTTACTTCCTCTTTTTCTTTTTCTTCTTGTGGATTCTCATCCATCAGAATCTTCACAAGGGCATTCTTTAGAATTCCAACCATTAGCTCTTCTTTCCCCATCTTTTTCAGTGCTGTTAGGCACTCCAGAACTCCATCAGCAATCCGACCAAGACCCGATGTCAGATCTGCTGTAAATTCTTTCTTTGCTTCATCAGCAGCATCAGCAGGTTTCTCTTGGGGGCAAGCAGCAGCATCAGCAGGTTTCTCTTGGGGGCAAGCAGCAGCATCACCAGGTTTCTCTTTGGGGCCATCATCAGGATTGTCTTGGTGTCCATCAGCTTGTTCTTCAACAACAGGGTCTATGTTCTGGGGAGCTTCATGTGGGGCATCTTGTGGACGCTCAGCTGGCCTATGTAACCTCGGCCAAATCTTCCCAATACCAAACCTAGTTTCACAGCCCTTGGTATTATCTTTCTCAACTTTTACTCTCTCTGTGATTTTGTCAAAATCCCAATTGGAGCAAATTGGAAATACCCTTGAAAGTGTTCTTGCCTTGAAGACAAGCCTGTCCAAGTAGCATAGCTGGAAAGTAATAAACAGAAAACAATATATCATTGTCAAACCAAGAAGAATTTATTGTTAAAGTTAGTACAATGTAGTGGTAATGCTATAAGAATATTACAGATTAATATCATTTTAAATATTTCTTACCAACAGTAGGGTCACTGGTCCAGTGAATGTTGAACGTGCACCCGATCTCCATAACTCTGCTCCCTTGACCAGTGACTTGATTGTGAAGTTGCACCAGTCCATTTCTCTTATTTCATTTACATTTCTCAGAGAGTACAAGACGTTGTAGTATGCATAGTTGTCTTGCTTACCTTTCAACAAGGTGCTGACAACTAATACTACAAAGTCTTGTTTGAACTGGTCTCCACTATCATCTCTGAGTCTCAGTTCTTTTGCCATTGTTTTTGTAGAGGGCCCCCCTGTGTAATGAAAAAAGATGTAAAATTCATTATGCACATGCTTTATGAATCAAACTCGTGAGTTTAATAGTTTACATACCTGCTCTTCCACCCCATCTGTCCCTCCAATCCTCTAGGAATTGTGCAAATCCATCTTCATCATCAGTTTTTTTCAATCCTTCATCAATAAACATCGTTACAAAATCAGTGTATTTTTACTATAGATTCCAGAAGAAAAAATTATAGAAATTAAAAGTTTACCTGTTGATTCTACCACAGGCAGACGGCCGTTTGGCAGGTCGAAGACTGCCACAACATCATCTTCATTAATGTCTAATTCTCCACTTTGGAGAATTATCGAGCATGTAGGAATATCAAAATGTTGAATAAGGAATGTTGTTAATTCATTCTTATTCAATTTTATGTTCAGATTCAGCAATCCTCCGAAACCTATGTCTCGGACAGCTTGTCTTTGTTGTTCATTCAGAGAATCAACAACATTCGAGACATGGATCGGTGCCATGCGAGTCGCAACATTAGTCATCTTTTTCTTCTTTTCCCCTTCATTCTTCTGTTTTTTCTTGTTTTTATTCATCTCTCTGTCATCATTTTCCGAAGTTCTTTTAAGAGTCGGTTTCTTCGGAACTTTCTGCTTAGGAGCTTTCTCCTTCTCCATTTTTGTCTGCTTCTCCTTCTCAGACTGTTTCTTCACAGCTTTCGGCTTAGGAGCTTTCTCCTTCTCCTTTTCTTTATCCTTCTCATTCTCCTGTATGAAAAAAAAACAAAAGTTATCAATCAAAACATTGGATTATCAATCAAAACAGTGGATTATCAAACATAGCAGAAACAAACATTCTTTTTCTTTATACCTTCTGCTTTTCAGCTTTTTTCAAAGCAGTTTCTTTCTCGATCTTTTCTTTTTTATTCTCGTCTTCTTTCTCCAGCTCCTTATTCTTATCCTCCTTCTTTTTCTGCCATCAAGAGATATTATAGTATTAATGTCAATTCATTGTGGATTATATTCAGATGAATCAGAGGAAAGTGATTTCTAGTCAGTTACCTTTTTCTGAGTAGGCTCCAACTCTTTTGAGTCAGCCTTTCTCTTCCGTGGAGCCTTCACAGCTTGCAGAATTGCATCAGCCTTTATTTTAATACAATTTTTAGTTTAATCTTTTGTTTTTAATTAAGAAATATACAGAAGATAGAGCAATAAAATAATTAAGGATGAGTATACCGTTTTAATAGGTTTTTCAGTCTCCCTTCTCGGGTTCTCTGGGATAACTGCTGCAGGTTCATTCTCTGGGATTGCAGCATCCCTTCTGGGGCTCCTTCTCACTATCTGGGGCCTCTGTTGATATTGTTTTTTTTGCTTCTTCTGTTCATTATCATAAATTGTAGATGAATTTACTAAGAAGAATTTCAGAAGAATTCATTAATATAGTAAGTAGAAACTTACAGCAGCAACAGTTGGTTGAATTGGTTCAACCACTGGAGTCTGGAAGACAGATTCATCATTCTCTGGAATGAGAGGCTCCATTCTGGGACTCCTTCTTAGTATCTGAACATTTTTAGAGTGTTTCTTTGACTTCTTCTGTTCATTATGATTGGAAAAAGGATCATGTATTAGTGTTTTAGGATTTTAGAATTTAGAAAAATGGAGTAGGACTCATTAATAAATTCAGTAGAATAACATGAAATAGAGAGTAGAACAAACTTACAGCAGGTTTCACTGGAGTCTGGAAGACATGTTGTTCATCCTGTGTTGGTGTTTGCTGACTTTCTTCAACTACAGGAGTTTGGCAGACAACTGGTTCAGCTTCTGGGATTGCTGGACTCCCCCTCCTTGGACTCACCCTTCTTGTGAGTATATCCGCAGAAACTTCTTGTTTCTTGGTCTGTTTTTTGGATGCCATTTCCTAAAAAGCATTAAAAAAATATAGTTAGTTTTTGTACATAATTAATTCTCCCCCCCCCCCCCCCCCCCTATTAATTTCAATTAAAGGTTGACCTTCCCATGTGTCTTTCTTCCAATACCCAACTTCACACGTTGACCATTGATTATTGCACGAATTGATGGTGTTTTTCCCATATTCTGTCTTTAATAAGTAAATTTTGTTAATAGTTGATTTCTATTATGTTAGTAGAATTCTGCAGAATTCACATTAGAATCTGACATATAACTAAGTTGAATCAAATTCTGATTTCATGACAGTCAAAATGTACCAAAAAAACATGCAAATCAGAGGAGAATTGTTCACCTTTCAGAGTAGATTTTAGCATAGAACTTAGTTGATATAGCAAATGCATATGACTGAGAGATGAATACTAATGATCAAATTCCAATACAACATAACAAATTTAGCAAAATTGGTTACAAAACAAAGGAGAATATATCATATTATTGAGATGAATCAAACTCTGATTTAGTAATTTGAAAAAAAAAAAAAAACAGTCCAAACAGAGAACAATTACACACAAATCACTGGATTGTGAACCATGCACAAAAAATTGCAATTAGATGAACCAACAATACAGTAGAATAACTGAGATGAATCAAACTTTGATTTCATAGTTTTGATTTTCATTCTATACCAAACATACAGGAGAAACAGTAAAATGCTACTGAAACAAACACACATATACCAAACAGTGTTTCAGATTCATCATGCAATTTGAGGAGAACTTTAAATCGTATAAAATAGGGTTTCTACGCATCTTTTTTGGATTTTAGGGTTTCAGAGGTTTACAATTTCCCCAATATTGTTTCTATTCGAACATGCAATTACTTCTAAAATTGGAATCGTAGAAAATAGGGTTTCTACATACCTTGTTCGATTTTAGGGTTCGAAACTTTGTTTCTGCTTCTGTGGATGTGTAGTTTTCTCGGCGGACAGTGGTTCTCGGCGGAGGTGGAAGATGCTTGCGGCGTGAAGTTTTGCAGCGGGAAATCGCGGTCAGTGGTTCTCGGCGGAAGGTGGAAGGTGCTTTGGTGGTCGCAGATTAACAGGTGAACGGTGGTTTTGTTGCCGTCGTCGCTGGTGGTCGTCGCTGCTCCGGTGAGAGAACGTTTCGCGTGCGGTTTTCTTTCGGGAGTTTGTGCGTATGGGTATTGACAGAAGAGAGAGAGTGTGTGTGTATGGGTCGCGGCTGAATGGTGATTTTGGGCCTGATTTGGTTTTGTTCATGGCCGGTACCATATGAACAGTATGGTACCATTAACCATGGTATAGGCCCTCCCATATCTTATGTAATCTATGTCACGTGACGTTTAAGTACTGTATATAGGCACTTAAGCAGAGTGATATAATTAGTAACTTCAGTCCAGTTTGGAAGAAGGGATGTTAATAATAAATTGTCATCATTCTTAGTTGACAAATTTAGAAATAAAAAAACAAATAGTATTGATATACGGGATCAGAGGGTAATCAAGATGAATCTCTATTCGACGACAATATAAATCACGACGGCCCTGAACCGAACATCAATTCAATTCATACGAATTTATAAATTGGAAAAGGAGAAAAAAAAATCACACGTACTTGTTAGATTAATTTCAACGTACTACCTACCGAAACTCCATTAAAATTCATTATATTACTAGTTTTCTATATCATTATTCGTTGATAAGTTAGTTTAATTGGTGACACAGCTAATTAATTCATTAATTTTATTAGAACAAATCATTAGGGGAATAATAATTAGTCGTATAATCGAACATGTGGAATTTGAAAAAACAGACAGTGGACGGCAACGGACAAGAAGATGAATAGACCCCTCAACGGACATATACGGGTACGTACTCATACTCATGGTGGGCTACGGACCCCATCTCTCGATATTTCTTTTTCCCAATTAAATAAATTACTATAAAGTATATGTCTAGTAATATTCTACTGTTCAATATATAAAGACAAATAAATAAAATAAATAGAGTGAAAGTGTGTTGCATATTGACATATTGTTATGTTATGAATGTAACGCGGATATTACTTTCTAAAAGTTGATTGAGTGTTTAATAATGTGACAGTGTTCTACAAGTAATTGAATAATGAAAATGATGAAAATTCGCAATTAATTAAGTGTATATTGAAAAATTGACAACATCGTAGTATATGATAAAAATAAAAGTGTTGTTTGTTTACGACTCTCTCTGTTTCATTTTGAAATTTTGTGAGAAAATATCAGTGTCACCTCCAACGTACACATATTGATATTTTGTCCCAATAATAATTATTAAAATTTGCTGTTTTTGAGTGTCTTCCAGTGGAACTTCTACTTTCAAAACTTGAAACAACAATTAAATATATATAAACAAAAAAACAAAGCCCACATATTTTTTGCTTCTCTCAACTAACACTATATATACAAATATATATATAATCAACCAACACTATATATAAACGTTAAAACCATCCATTAGTATTTCACATTCATAATATCTTACAATGGCGAAGCCACCGTGCTCAGCCGGCGAAACCACCACCACCTCTGCCACGTCATCAAAGTCAAACCACGTGTCCGAAGTCAAGAAGAGAGGCAGACAGAGAAAAACTCTTCCTGAGGGGAATAATCATCATATTAATGATAAAGACAAAACTAAACACTCTGTTTACAGAGGAGTCAGAATGCGGAGCTGGGGGAAGTGGGTCTCCGAGATCCGCCAGCCCCGGAAGAAGGCGCGCATTTGGCTCGGGACTTACCCCACCGCCGAGATGGCGGCGCGTGCGCACGACGTCGCCGCCATGAGCATCAAGGGCGACTCCGCCATCCTCAACTTCCCCTGCCTCAGCGCCTCCCTGCCGCGCCCGGCCTCGCTCGCGCCGCGGGACGTCCAGGACGCGGCGGCGAAGGCGGCGGCGATGGAGGAGCTCGGCCCCGCCGCGAGCCCCGGCGGCGACGACGAGCTGGGGGAGATAATCGAGCTGCCGAGCCTGGAGGGGAGTTACGAGTCGGGCGAGTCCGGCGGCGAGTTTCCGGTGGTGGACTCGGCGGAGGGGTGGCTGCAGCCGCCGTGGTGGGCGTCGGACAAGGATTTCGGCGAGTATTTTCTTGATCAGGTGGGTCTGTGGGAGCCTTTGAATTTCAGTACATGCAGACATTGAATTTTCGAAGGTGTGCGTTGTGCTTCTCGGATTGTACCTTCACGGGGATAATCAATTAATTAAATACGTTACTACTGTAGTGTATATATTATAGGAGTACAACCTTCTTTTTTCTTTTATTTGATTCTGATTTCTTTGATATATTATTTTGATTTTAGGTTGTCTATACGAGTGTTTATTATTTTAATATTGATTAATATAAAAAAATATTTCACCAAATAATTAATTAATTAAGTTTCTTCAGTCCCAAATTAAGAAGGTGAAATTTATCATTTATGTTTGTAGTACAAATTTACTTTACTTGTTCACTTTTCTTTCAAATGATACTTTTTTTTTGTCTTAGTTGAAATTTAGGTAGATTTACAGGATTTTCTCTTGTTATATAAAACCAAAAATAAAATGAAAATGGGGCACTTTTTTTATTTATTACTAGAAATTAATACAACTAGTAATATAATAATGAGATGGGGTTATTGTTTAGAAACACAGCCACCTATTTCATTCATTTCTGTCCTAAAATTAACAATGAAAAAGAAACTCCTTTGCCCTTTTATACAAGCTAGTTCTAGCTGGTGCGTTTAAAACCCACTTCTCATTACACTTTTTTTCTGTTTCGCATTAATATTTAATAGACGCTATGTTTAAGTTGAGTTTGACTGAAATAGACTAAGGATGTTGTATTCATTCAAGACTCTATAGGATTTTAATGGACTTTTAAAGTTTAGAGGTATTCAATCCGGATTTTTAAAAGTCCATTAAAATCTTGAGGTATTCAATATGGATTTTAAAAAGTTTTTAAAAATCTACCGGTATTCAAAAGTCAATGCATTTTAAAAGTTTATGGATTTTTATGGATTTCATTTTCAAAATACAAAAGAATTCAAGTCTTTGAAATCTCTCCTAATTACGTGAGATTTCTATGGAATTTTATTTTAATTATTAATTTATTATTAAAAAATAATAAAACATAAAAAATATATAAATAAACGTAATACAATTAAAAACATGAAAAAAACAAAAAAAAAATTCAAAAAATAATATGTTATTATATATTGAATATATAATAATAAATTATAATAATATTAAAAGTTAATATGTTAGTATATGTTGATATATATAAAAATAATATTAAAATTATTGAATATATTAATAAATTTTTATTTGGTGAAAAATTATACTTGTATAACAATTGTAAAAATAAAAAAAAATTATTTAACATTTTATTTTAAAAAAATAAATAATTTTTGTATTTTAAAAAAAAAATATATATATATATATATATATATATATATATATATGTATATATATACATATTTGAATTAATTATTTCAAATTTGAAATTTGGTCGAAAATTAAAATTTTAAGTTTTCTAAAAAGGAACAAAAGAATTAAAATTGAACATTTTATTTTTAAGTAAAAATTAATTATTTCAAATTTGAAATTTGGTCGAAAATTAAAATTTTAAGTTTTCTAAAAAGGAACAAAAGAATTAAAATTGAACATTTTATTTTTAAGTAAAAATCGAATTTTGAATTTCAAAATAAAAAATATAAAATATAAAAATTAATATAAATCAATAAAAAAGTCATTCAAACTCTATGAAAATCTATATAAAAGTCGGTCAAACTCTATATAGACTCTGTGGATTTTTTAAATCCACGAAAGTCCATAGACTTTATAAAGTCCAAAAAAATCCAATGAAATCCTAATTGAATACACCCTTCTAAATTTAAACAATTTTAAATTGGAATAAAATTAAGTTCAAATTAGCAAACTTTGTTCAATTTTTATAAACTAGTTTAATTAAATTGGATTGAGCCCATTTTAAGTTAATTTATATGGATTAAGTTCAATTGAGTTGATCAACTCTAAGGGGTGTATTCGTTCCGGAGTTTGTAGGATTTTAATGGACTTTTAAAATCCGGAGATATTCAATTCGGATTTTTAGAAGTCCATTAAAATCCGAAGGTATTCAATTAGGATTTTAAAAAGTTTTTAAAAATCCATAGGTATTCAAATGTCAATGAATTTTAATAGATTTTAATAATTCATGGATTTTAATGGATTCTCTTTAAAAAATATAACTAAACTTGACTTTTCAAAATCTCTTATAATTATGAGAGATTTCGACGGACTTTTTTACACAACGGACATTCTAACATAGAAACTAAAAAATTAATCATCATTTAACAAGAGTATTACACAAATTTCTATATATAAAATAATCAAAATTTTATTTGAAAAATTGATCTTATCATATTTTATTTAAAATTAATTATTTATATATCATATTAATAATAAATTATTTTGTATTTATTATATACAATAATATATTTTCTCAATAACAATCCAAATATAATAAATTTTAATTATTAATATTATTATTATTCAATTTATTTAAGAAATTATTTATGATCTTTTATTTACAATGGTGTATTGTTTAATATTTCATAAAATATGATAAAAATTCACCCGTCTCGACACCAATGAAATTTTTTCTTTTAAATAGGACGAGGGAGGTAAACAATACGTATATTTTATAGATACGTATATATAGGTCGTTGTATAACAATGATATAAATGAAAATGAAAATAATAATGTGAGAAATGAGATTAACGTATAACAAATGATGTAAATGAAGATTAATAATAATGATAGATAATAATTTATTTATTTTAAAATTTTGAATTAACACATTTTTCGTTTTTTTATTTTCTAAATAATTTAGATTTTTTAAAAACAATTTATTATTTTTTATAAATAAAGTTTATGAAAATTAATGTTAAAATTAAAAATATATTACTCTATGAAAATCAATGAAAATCAATATCAAAAGTCAGTCAAACTCTTCATAGACTCCGTGAATTTAAAAAATCCATAAAAATCAACGGACTTTTAAAAGTAAAAAAAAATCCTTTAAAATCCGAATTGAATACACCCTCCTAAATAATACTCCCTCTCTCCCAAAGCAATATTCACAGGTGGTCAACTTTGACTTTTTTCGTCCGTTCAATACATATGATAACTTATGTACAAAAATTATGAAAAAAATAATAAAATAAAATATAATAGTTAAATTTTATTTTAGTATTTTTTCATAATTTTTGTACACTATTTATTTTATGTATTAAACGGACGAAAAAAGTCAACGTTGACCACATGTAACTATTAATGTAAGGAGAGAGGGAGTATACAAGTACACTTGACTTCCACCTATCATGTTATTGTAAACAAATCCAAAACAAAAACAAATAATTTGATAAGACATGTTCCATTTCATGTTGATATTCAAACAAAATAGTGTGGAAAAAGTGAAAATTTTCTCGATTTTTTTGAACTTTATAATATATAATTCACAAAATAAATAATTGAATAAGTATCATTTGAATGTGAAAAGTGACTATATATATAATAAAGTAGCAATCTTATAATTTAGGAGCACGTACGTACAGTAATCATGGTTTGATAATACCGTTTGACCAATTATAGAATCTTTTTGGAGACGATCAATTGTAGTCAAATGATTAAATAACATTACTCTAAAATCAATCAAAATTAAACAACTGTGAACGATTAATACTTACTCTTAAGCACGTTACAGGTTGGATAATTAGTCTACATACATTTAAATTAAAGTCTACTTCCTTTTGCCCCCACGAAAAGAGATAGCATTTTAAAGATGACTCGCAATCAACAAAAATATAAAATTATTTTAAACAGAATTGTTTTTATATTTAATTTCGAAGGAGTATTTCAAAAATCCTATATATATTATAAATGTCAAAAATATTTGCATGCGTACGTGTGTCACTACTTAAAAGTCTGTCACAATAAGTTTCGGGGAAAACTATAAACATGTTAGGTAAGACGTAATTTTCGTGAACGTGAAACAAAGAACGCATACTATTAATCAATCAATACATCTAGACTACTTTTCCTTTTTCGTTTTTATATCTACATACACGGTTGATGTGAGATGTTGTGGCATAGCAAAACATCACAAATTATTCATATATAATCAATTACTCTCTTCTGTTCTAAATATATAATAATTTCGTCGATTTATTCAATTTCAATAATTCCTTTATTCAAATTCAATAATAAAATATGGCATGCATAATAAATATTATTGATATAAATATTATTTTAGTGTATATTATCACTAATAAACTAAGTAACTTTATAAAATAAAATTTCATAAAAATGAATATGGTTAGAATCGAATGCATATATTATGCTATCTTAGCATAGCCCACACATAATTATTTATAATGATTTCTAGAAAAGATGTCGTCTTTTAGAGGTGCAAGCCCACCATTCATATTTTTAATGAATATATTTTAAACTTGTTAGTTGTGATGTTCAATAATTGTATAGATTTTCTGATAATTGATGTGAAGCACTAATTATAAAAAAGGAGATTAAATTAAAATTATATTTACAAGTTCCACTTACACAAAACATTTCCTTATATATATAATTAAATATAGACAATGAAACACATGGTACCTCTATGGCTATGGTAGTACTGAGAAGTAATAAATATTCAAATAGGGCGTGAAACATGATGGGCCATAATAATTTAATAAATCCTGCACCAACTTCATGTGAAAAAATATCAAACTAGTAATTCAATGGTTAACTGAAGCATAGATTAAAAAAAATGTTACTTTCAAAATTCAATAATAGATGTGATATACATATTCTTTGTAAAGTACAAATGATATATGACATCTATTATTTGATAGAGTAAGTACTTTTTAAATTTTTTGACCAAAAAATAAAAAGTAAAAATATAATTTTAAGATAAAAAGTAAAATAGTTGAGAATAAAGTTTAAAAAGTATTTAGAAAAAATAGGAAGTGAAAAAATAAAAAAATTATTTTGCTTTTAGGGGTGTGCATAATTAGTTGAAATTTAGTAGTAAGACATTAAAAAAAAGTGTGCAATAATTAGTTGGTACAAGTTTATCATTGGCAAGGATTTTAATGCGAATTTAAAAAAATATAGTACTAGTTAATTGTGTTTTGAGGTTAATTGTTGCAAGTACAACAAGTGTAATGGGCCTCACGCGAACCCGAAAATGGGCCGAAGTAGTATGAGTCCATTCCCATAAGCCCGGCGATCATCGAAATCGAAATTCAGACATTTAGGGCTCAATTGAATGAGGTAGGATTCTGGAATTGGGAAATTATAAAGGGTACAATGGTACTAAATCAAAATCAGAAAACAAGAGGGGGTAAGCCATTCTGGAATCAAAAATCTCTTTCAAAATACTACTACTACTACTACTACTACTACTACTACTACTACTACTACTAGTTCATTCAAATTCGCAAGAAAAATCCAAGTACACAACGACCGAAAGCTGCAAAATTTAAACTGGAATCGCACGCACAAAGGCTACCTACGTGATTCATATATAGGACAAACATGACAGATAATAATTATTCAGAGCTCGACTGGATAGGACATCTGAAGCACATCAAGAACCACCGATAAGGCCAGCAAGAAGCAGCTGAAAAAAGTGAAGGCGATCGACACTGCCACACGGTCGCAGAAGACGTTCAGTGCCTTGCAGAAGTTGGGAAGAGTCGAATGGTGAATGCCCGTGTGGTTCAGATTCGTAACGCCAGATGCAGCTGATCCAGCACTCATCGCAGCATAAGCCAATATCTGCATGCATGCAATTAACTAATTAAGAAATTAATTATAATAAAAGTCACATCAACCTAATTAATTACCTGATCTCCAGCAAAAACAAACCACGCGTGACTTCTAGAAGGAACCGTTGGTCGCATAAGTCTCGACACGATAAATATCAGTTGAAGAGATGAATGAGCTGCCACAGCTGCGGAAACTCCAACCAGATACCTGAGGAAATTACAAAGGAAGTGTGACTACTTACTTTTCTGTTATGAGACAGATCAAAAAATAATGACTTGAAAATGAAGTACAAGAAAATATTCTGTTTCTCACGGGTTTTTGTTTTCTTATATGCCACATAAATCACGGGATGGTAAATATTTTCATATTATCATATAACATCCAAAAATATTTGAATTACTATGCCATTTTACCGAATTAAATTATAAATAAAATATGATCAAATTATTCAAGACTACTTACTCGAAAGAGTCGGAAAAAGACCACTTGGAGTACAAAGGTAAGGTGAAGCCGTATATGGAAATGGAGGAGGCCTGTCGAGCGGTGACCATAACCGAAAGCGCTGTCAAGCTAGTGCAGAGGCAGAGCAGACGTATGACGCCATGCATGACGTCACCTTTCCGGCTACTCCTCGCCGACGTCGACTTTGTTTCCGGGATCTCAATGCTCACCTCAACCCCATTCGACATAACTTTCTTTTTACTGTGTGTGTTTGTTTCTCTTTGGATTATTTGAACTGAGGAAACCTGTTTGGAGTTGTACCTCGAATTTAAAGAGGTGGGAGGGGACACGTGTCACGAAATTAGAGGGGGTTTCAGGGGTCAAATGCTTGACTACTGATCGCAATGCCCGTGAGCCTTTTCACAGTACGGCAATCGATGATGTCTTGATTTTTGTAATATCATCAGAGAGATTATTTATTTAAAATATAATATCACAGTACGGAGTATATAATAACTTAGATTATAATTTGCCTCAGGGTACATTTTTATTTCTATTAATTCAAAACAGGATGAAAGAAACTCTTTAAGTTCACCTATAAAAAATAACAATTTAAGTTTAGCTTTAGACGCATCTTGTTTTACACAATTTTTTCATGAAACACGTCAAATTGGAAAAACATAGAAAAATCGCAACTACTTATCAAACTAGACACCAAACATCAAGTCCACAACCTTCGACACCATCGATTTTGCCGGTGTTGCCATGGTCCCACTCGATTGCCGAGCAATATTGTTACTCCTGTTCTGGGGATTGTACGGATAAGGGCTGACTTTGAAACTGTTCGACTCCGAGCTTCTGCTGGAAGGTGCTGGGGGTAAAAATGTCATGAATCCATTCTTGTTGAGTCGCTCGTTTAGTGCCTGGCTCTGCATTGGGTCTACAGGCTTCACTCCAATGATAAGAACTCCGTTTATTTCCGTGCCATTTCTGCCGAGTGCTTTCTGGGCGTCTGATCGGTTCTGCAATAAGTTTACTCAGAAACGAATCCAAATGTTTTATAGCATCTAGCTTCATCTTTTATTTATATAAAGCAAGAAAATGGGTTTTGTATCATCCCCAACTATGAGATAAGTCAAAAACGGTAACCATACATTTTTGCGTAAGCCAGAATGTAGAAAATGAGATCAACATTCCAAGCAGTTATACCTACTTATATAAATAATAGAAAAGGGAAAAACACAAACACTGTGTCCTCAGTTCTCAATTCTCACAACATAAACTCCACATTAGAACATTCTTAGAGCAGAATAGCTCTCAAAAAAATACAAATAGTATTAGCAGTTGGGGTTAAGAAAGAACCTGATACAAAATGTGCATCCAATTAGCATCTCTTGGTCCAGGAACGTGTTTCAATATCAACCCACATTTCTCAAACTCCCGTAGAACAAGATTGGTATCAGCTGGTGAAAACCTGTAGATAATTTGAAAATATTTAACGCAACTATTAAACACCAATAAAAGGTGAGAATCTGGTAGCCTCAACTCCAAGACAATAAATTCAAAGAATATCTGATACTTGAATGCAACCAAAGCAAAAGGTCGGTAAAGGCATAATCAGAAGTACATGCGCTTGACCTATCAGTTCGGTTCAAACAACATGTCTACTAACATAAACTCAAGAGAACACACATATAGATCACCGCATGAATAAAAGAGGGATGTAATTAGTCAGGCACCATTCCTTAGTCATGTTCACTTCCAATTATATACAATAGCACATCACATTGTGATTGAGAACACGAGAAAGTAAACGTTGAATAACTGGAAATAATTACACCCATGTACTCGAGTACAAATCCCAATAAAAACGTGCTTGGGATTAGAGAACACTCCGTATAGTATCATGCAAAGACACCATACACTATTTCTTACTCCTAAAAAAACAACAGAGCTACCACCAAAATCACCGCCACAGCAGGCGAATTGCTTACTCTCTTGTAGCCGGCGAGCTTCTGGTGAGGAGGATAAGTTGCTACAACAAACGGGGTAAAGAAGGATCTACTCGTTTAGTATAATTCGGAAGAAAGGCTGTATGCAGCAGGTGGAGACATTTTTTTATTACACCCCTTGAAAAGGAAATGCAGGAAGGATAGAGCACAGTAAATGGTCGAGTTTAAGGTCCTATCCTTGAGATTAAGATAAGAAAAGGGTTCCAAACCTTAATGCATGCCCCTTGGTAAAAGTGCTATTACTTTGTCCAGAATAATTGGGAAAGATCAAACCACTTTGAACAGCCGGATAGGCTTGGTTTTGCTATCGCCTATCGGGGCCTCACAAGTCACAATCACTAGCCAATAGGCTTAACAGGCCACATCTAGAAATCATCACATCAATATAAGTGGGATGCAAATCCCAAACAATTCACAGTTGAGTTGCTACTAAATATGAATAAATGCATCATATTGTTAGATTTACTCTTGAGAAAGTTAAAATAATAATTCAACATATATTCAGAAACACACTTTAATAACTACAGTACTGAACATTATTGAAATACACCTAACCATATGCCAACTGTAGTATAAAGAGCACTGAAAAAAAGACAAAGAACAGAGTAATACCCATAAACAGTGACCCATTCCTCCTCGTCCCAATTTCCCAAAGGAACCGCATTCTTCTTCCCTTCTGGCCTCGCAACTTCCCTAGGAGGGGGCAGTGTAATCAAGGCACCCGATTGCACCACCCCATCAACAGGCGAACCGCCTTTCCCTTTATCATCCAGCTCAGCACTGCCGCCACTCTTCGCAGGGGACCACCAACTAGAACTCGCCGGAGTACTCTGTTGCTGCCTGTTTGTTCCAGCATAAGAAGTGATATCCTCAGACCTGCTCTTAGGAGTCGAGAAGTCCCTGCCATAACTCTGTGATGGGCTCCTAGGATCCGATTTAACTTCCGGCGACACTGGATAGTCCGGAATCCCTGACTCAGGAGAAAGGTCAAACCGGTCCTCGAGTGTGAAAGCCGGAGGTGGAGGAAGATCGGAGGTGGAAAAATTTTCACGCCAGAGAGCAGACACGGCGGCTGCCTGACCCGGGGTAGAAAATTTAGAACCGGACCTTCGTGATGAAACGGGCGATGCCAGGTCTTGAAAGAAGAGGGATTGATGCCCGGATTTGGGAGTTCTACGGACGTTGGCACTCATTTCTCCGTGAAGCTCCTACTCACACAAAATCAGGATAATTCTTAATGCATCCATTAATTCATTCTTATCAGCAACATCAAATAAATCGAGCTCATGATATCCATTTTTATAAACACGGAATCAGGATTCGAATTTCTACGGAGATGAAAATAGGGAAACAAAATGGTACCTAGAATGAGCAGGGGCGGCGGCGGGGGGCGGCGAGTGAAGTATCTGGCTCGCGACAAGGATGGTTGACGTGTCGTGGCAACGGCGAGTGATGTTAGGGTTTGCTTCGTAAAGTTGAATCAGTGCAGAAGGGGAATTAGTTGCAACGAATTTGAATTTTCTTTTTTATATTTATTTTCGGTTTCAATGAAGACCGGGAATCCAACTTGATGAGCCCCCCAAAACATCAGTTAATGGGCCAACTGAATCTGATGTAACCTAAACTTTTCATGGCCCAATAACTTTACCAGCCCAGTATATCTCTCACAAGTCAGTGAATCACAAGTGAGGAATTGGGAGGGGTGACCCTCCCAAAACAAGAAATCGGAAAAATGCCCCTCCCCTCATTTTTCTTTTATTTTTAAATTAAACTATAATAAAAATAAATCAAAAATGAATATTAAGTTTAAAACAATTACAAATTAACCTATCAAGTTTTAACAATTGCAAATCAGTCCTCCCCCTATTTTCAAACCCTAAACCCGCTGCCCCTCTTTCTTTTCTCATTCACAGAACCCGCTACCCCTCACAAAAACTCACGGCGACTCCGGCGAAATAACCGAACTCCGACCGACGACTAAACGAACTCCGGCAAGAGCGTCTCGCCCCTCTCACTTTTCAGGTAAGTACCTCTCCCAATTCTCTCTGCCCCGCACCTCTCTCTCTCAGTCCAATTTCAAGTTTTGAAAAAAAATTGAAACTGCAGAATTCCGGCAATGTCGACCGCGTCAACTTCCGCGAACAGGGCAGGGAAAAGGCCTCGTCGGCCATCCCCGTCCCCAACTGCTCAGAGCAATGAAGCCCGTTCGAAGTCGATGCACGACCGCGACGACGATCGTTTCCTCGGGTTGCCGGAATCACAGGCCCAAATGAATTATCAGGTACCACTCTACTTCCCTGGCTCGAATGCAATTCAAATAACTGTCGTAGCTTTAATTTTGGGTCGAGATTACGTGTTTTGAAATTTCTGGAAAATGTGTTCTGTGTTCTTGAGTGAGGTGCGCAGGCCGTGGCCTGCGCACGGCCTGCGCACGGCGTCAGGTTTGAAGCCGTGCGCAGGCCGTGCGCAGGTCAAGGCCGGCGTCAGAACTGAAGCCGTGCGCAGGCCGTGCGCAGGCCACGGCCTGCGTCAGAACTGAAGCCGTGCGCAGGCCGAGGCCTGCGTCAAACCGTGTGCAGGTTGAGGCCTGCGCACCTGCGCACCTGCAGATTCCAGTTTTGACAAAGTTTTGTTTTTTTCTGTGTTTTTCAGGAGGATTATCGCCCTGTGATGGCAGTCGATATCGGTGAGTTACCCCCACGCAAATACGGCGATGTGGTCAGGCCTGGGAAGTTAACCACGCGCCACGGGTACAAGGACATTCCCGACATAGCCGGACCACTGTTGAGGGCCTTCCCACATGTCGTGGATGATTACCCTCAGTTGGGGAAGTTCTTACTATTGGACGGGGAAGGGAACGTGCCAAATGCGGCCATCCATCAGTTGATGGCTCGAGTGTGCAGTTGGCCTGACCCGAAGAAGGTCCGATGTAGGTTCTTCGAGGTGAACAACATGATAGTTCGCCTCAGCCCCGTGGAGTTCAGTATGATCACCGGGTTGCACTTTCAGGACCTTCGCACCGATGAGGACAAGGATAAGGATGAAGACCTGAAAGAAATAGCATTTCCGGACTATGAGGAGTCCAAAAAACAGGTTCTATTTTTATAACAATACTTCATTGTCAAAAAATATATATTGTGTGTGTAGTGTTTTAATTATTTTTTCATTTTTAAACAGGTTCCGAACGACGTGCTGCTTAAAAAAATCCAAAAACTTTTGAGCAAAAATAATCCGGAGAGGTACCCATTTGTAATCAACCTAACATTTGTTTGGTTGATTACAAATCTGTTAGACATACCTAACAGACAATTAAATGTCCCTGATGAGTTTTTCAAGGTAATACGCGAATTAAATTTTCTTTTTATTGTTTATTGAAATAATTTATTTCTTTTTTTAATTTTTGTGTTTATTACAGCTTTGCAGTAATCTCGATGCATGCCAGAACTATCCATGGGGGATAAAGGCGTGGGACGCTATCGTAGATGATTGCTTCTCTAGAATAGGGGAAATCGAGGGGCCCGGCCGAACGCGCGCATGGAATGCCTATGGGTTCATTTATTTTTATGCGGTATGTTTTAAACTAGTTTTGTTGATAATTGAATAGTTGTTGTAGTGTTTAATAATATAAACTTGTTTTGGTTTTAGTTTTGGATGCTTGAGGCTTTGGAGGGTGCGGATGTACAATTGGACGCAACCTGGAGGAGAGACTACAGGCATTCGTACCCCAGGATGCTGCGATGGTCTCTGAGTAATAACTCACCCAAGAACGAAGATTTCAAGAAGTTCTTGGTGAACGATGTGCAGGTAAATGTTTGAACAATTTTATTGTATGAATTTAAATTATTAAAACTTATAGAATTTTAAAAACAAACATGCAGGTTGTGTATCCGCGCTTGAAGCCGGACGTTGTCGAGTTGAGGTCTTCGTATTTTCATGGCACCCTGTGCTGGTTCGAGCGGAGATATTTTGCCAGACGCGCAGACGCTCTACGGTTGAACGACGACGACATCTTCTGCGACGACTACGTGTCGTTCATTGCTGCACCTCCAGCTCCAGCTCCATCCCCATCCCCACCTCGACGACAGAGGACACTCTCACCTGCACACCACATCTCACCTGCACACCACACGACGTACTCCGCATTTCCTGAGTCTTTTCAGGATGCAGGTCAGTCGCACTTTCAGGCTGCAGGTCAGTCGTCAGATCAGGCTGCAGGTCTACCTTCGTGGTGGGGAGATTTGCAGCAGATGAACACTGAGATGAGGGCAGAGATGAGGGCCCAGAGGGAGTTGATATCTGCTCAGAGTAGACAGATCGCCGTGCAGACTACTCAGATCGCCGAGCAGAATGCGATGATGACCCGGTACGGTACGCAGCTCGACGGGTATGGGGATCAGATGACCCGGTACGGTACGCAGCTCGACGGGTATGGGGATCAGATGACCCGGTACGGTACGCAGCTCGACGGGTACGGTGTGCAGTTGACTGAGTATGGTGTTCTGCTGAGAGGGCAGGGTGAGCAGATTGATCAGCTTGGTGGTCGGATGACCTCACTCGAGGAGAGCTTTAGGGGGAGTTGCAACTTAGGAGATAGGCAGAACGAGGTTCCGTAGTAGACAGATGTTTTTTGTTGTTTTGAACAAGAAAAAATTATATTACTATTAATATTTTTTTAAAAATTATATTAGTTCCTTTGTTTTGTTTGTTTCTTTGTGTATTTTTTTAAAATATTAATTTTTAAAAATATATTACTATTAATATATTTCAAAAAATATTTTAAAAATGTTTTTAAAATATTAATTTTTTAAAATATTAATTTTTAAAAATATATTATTATTAATTTTTAAAACTCATTTTGTTTGTTTGTTCAGTTTCCTCCAATGGAGTATTACTCTGCTCCAACTTGGGATAGTCCACAACCACAACCGCAAGCGATAATCGAGTATTATCCTTCTCCTGTGCCACTCTCGCGCGAGGTTGAGGATTTTCAAACTCCATTCCAACCTCCGCGATTCCAGTCGAATGTAGTGAACGAAGCTTCGTCGTCGAGCGTGGACAGGACAAGAATGCGAGACGTACGTATTCGTCGTCCTTCACACTTCGTGAGATCACCGTACAACGCGCTCCCCAGGAAGGGGATACCTAGAAGGCCAGCGGTGGACAGGTTTAGAGATTATTTGGCGGACAGGAATGACAAAACGCTGTTAGTTCTCTATCCTTTTAAGTTTGACAATGTTTTCTACCAGTAGCGTCTTATTAATCCACATTATGCAGGCGCGATGTTGGTTTGGAATGGCCGGTGGATCGGGATTGGTTCGAGGGGATGAGTGCAGGAGACTCCGATATGGATATTTACGTAAGTATTGTCAAAAATATTATGTTGCATAGTTACAGACTAATTATTTACGTGCCCAATCTTTTTTTTTTTTGCAGCACATTAATGCAGTTCTTGGAATTTATCACAACGACTTCGAGTACATATCAAGAATGACATGTGACCGAATGAAGAACAATTACACTATCGTGCCTTGCTCATTCTTTGTAAGTAGTGAAAAATTTAAATTTAAAATTTAATGTAAATTTAGATATTTATACTAAATTTTTAACCTTAATTTACAGCAAACTTTGCAATACGTGTGGGAAGCTGGGGATTATAATCTTCAGTATTACGAACCTGTCCCGTTGGATGAGTTGCAATCATGCATTGAATGCATGGCCAAAGGTGCGCATGGATGGAAACCGAAGCCGTGGGCTGGCCTCAAATATGTAAGTTCATTTACAAGTCAATTTTCACTCTTAACTTTGAACTAGAATAAGTATGACCTATTATTTGTTTTCAGGTTCTCCTCATTGCGAATGTTGGAATGCAGTTGATGACAGTGCGATTGGACCTTGAGAGGGCAATTATTAAGCTGTATGAGACGCAGATAAATGCTCACATAGACATTGTAAGAAATCAGAGAAGGGCTGCATTACTTCCACTGCAGTATTGGATGCACGAAATGTGCGTCCAAGCTGGACTGCCGAGCGCCCGTTCACTTTGGGAAATTGCCTTCGCGAGGCCGAATGATTGTTACAAACAAGAGTTCTCAGGTCGCTCCGGTAATTACGCGTTGATTCAGATGACAGCCATTATCACTGAACAAGTTTACAGGGACGACTGGAAAATTAAGAACAAAGTAGATGAGTTCAGATGGAGATGTGCGTGCCAGGTTTGGGACTTGAGTGCTGTTTACGATGGTCCGCCTCCCAGATGCGAAATCTGTTCCACAGAGGGTCACGAAGGGGTTGACTGCCCGGTTTTAGGCGATTAGAATTCGTATTTGAGACTTTTAAACTTTGTATTTGTGTTGTACTTTATTTTTCATGTTGGAAGTGCTGGAATTGTGTGTAAATGTGGTCTGAACAGGTTGGAATTACAAAAAAAACAGCCAAAGTCATGTCTGGCTTCTGTTGTGCGCAGGCTGGCGCAGGCTTCAGCCTGCGTCAAACTTGACGCAGTGCGCAGGCCAAAGCCTGCGTCACATTTGACGCCGTGCGCAGGTCTCAGCCTGCGCCACATTTGTTGCTGTGCGCAGGCTTCAGCCTGCGTCAGTTTGTAATCAGGCTGCAGGCCAAAGCCTGCTTCAGATTGTGTCTCGATGGGGTTTTCGCTATTTTTCGACTACCTCGTGAATAATCGATGTAATTTGAACCGTTGGATCATCTTAAGATGTAGTTTTACGTGTCCCGTGCAATTTTCGTGAAAAAATAATCTCCGGACGTGCTCGATCTGATAGTGTCGAGAAAATCGACAAATTCTCGACGTTATCGATCCGAGCACTTCCGGACATAATTTTTTAACAAAAATTGGACGGGACGCGTAAAATTGCATTTTAAGATCATCCAACGGTTCAAATTAACTAAATCACAGTTTAATGTTTTGTCATACCTTGAATATCATAAACTCAACTCAAACTATAACATTTATAATTAAACCTTAGAAGTAATAAGTGACCAAAACACTAAATACTTATACCCGTGGATAATTGATGTGATTTGAACCGTTGGATGATCTTAAAATGTTGTTTTACGCGTCCCGCCCAATTTTCGTGAAAAAATAATGTCCGGAAGTGCTCGGATCGATAACGTCGAGAATTTGTCGATTTTCTCGACACTATCAGATCGAGCACGTCCGGAGATTATTTTTTCACGAAAATTGCACGGGACACGTAAAATTACATCTTAAGATGATCCAACGGTTCAAATTACATCGATTATTCACGAGGTAGTCGAAAAATAGCGAAAACCCCATCGAGACACAATCTGAAGCAGGCTTTGGCCTGCAGCCTGATTACAAACTGACGCAGGCTGAAGCCTGCGCACAGCAACAAATGTGGCGCAGGCTGAGACCTGCGCACGGCGTCAAATGTGACGCAGGCTGAAGCCTGCGCACCCGGCGCCTTTGACAGGTGCGTCGCGATGCGGTTTTCGTTATTTCGTGTATAATCGATGTAATTTGAACAATTGGATCATCTTAAAATGTAGTTTTACATGTTCCGTGCAATTTTTGTGAAAAAATATTATCCGGAATTGCTCGATCTGATAGTGTCGAGAAAATCGACAAATTCTCGACGTTATCGATCCGAGCACTTCCGGACATTATTTTTTCACGAAAATTGGGCGAGACGCGTAAAACAACATTTTAAGATCATCCAACGGTTTAAATCACATTAATTATCCACGGGTATAAGTATTTAGTGTTTTGGTCACTTATTACTTCTAAGGTTTAATTATAAATGTTATAGTTTGAGTTGAGTTTATGATATTCAAGGTATGACAAAACATTAAACTGTGATTTAGTAAATTTGAACCGTTGGATGATCTTAAAATGCAATTTTACGTGTCCCGTCCAATTTTCGTTAAAAAATTATGTCCGGAAGTGCTCGGATCGATAACGTCGAGAATTTGTCGATTTTCTCGACACTATCAGATCGAGCACGTCCGGAGATTATTTTTTCACGAAAACTGCACGGGACACGTAAAACTACATCTTAAGATGATCCAACGGTTCAAATTACATCGATTATTCACGAGGTAGTCGAAAAATAGCGAAAACCCCATCGAGACACAATCTGAAGCAGGCTTTGGCCTGCAGCCTGATTACAAACTGACGCAGGCTGAAGCCTGCGCACAGCAACGAATGTGGCGCAGGCTGAGACCTGCGCACGGCGTCAAATGTGACGCAGGCCAAAGCCTGCGCCAGCCTGCGCTAGCCTGCGCACAACAGAAGCCAGAACATGACTTTGGCCGTTTTTTGGTAATTCCAAACCTGTTCAGACCACATTTTCACACAAATGGAGCACTTCCAACATGAAAAATAAAGTACAACACAAATATAAGGTCTCAAATACGAAGTCTCGATACATAATAGTCTCAAAACAGAAAATTAAATCCAAAGCGTCTTCTTCTTCGCTACACCGGCCTTCTACAACTTCCTCCTCTTCACTTCACAATCTGCATAGTAAATGTTTCACAAGTCAATTTACAAAAAAATATATATGAAAACACACACAACTACATAAAAGTTCAACAGTGTCTACTCTGGCGGAATCGGACAAGTCTGTGCATTGTGACCCTCTCCTTGACATTTGCCACAACGATATTTTTTCTTCGAAAACCTCTCAATTCGGCTCGTGAAACGGTCCATTCTCGGCCGCCCTGGAGCTCGTTTCACCGGTGGTGGCAGCACTATCATGCTTTGGACATGTTCGGGAATATCCGTCCATTGATCTTCTGAAGGAACAGGTATAATGTTCTCCTTATATGCTTGCATGAAATACTCACGGGTGAAATAAGGAGAAGTCAGCTCATAAGCATATTGTCCTGCCCGACTCGGGTCCTTGGCGCACGCTGCGGCTATGGCATGCTCACACGGCATCATGTCAATCTGAAACACACCACATTCACACGTCATTGCCTCCAAATCCACAACCCCACACCATCTAGTCGACTCCACAGTGTACATCCAAGTACTTATTTTTCTGGTAACCCATTTAGGAGCACGGTCATAACGCTCACGCAACGTTGTTTCCCTTCTCGGTGTCAATACACCGTTGAACGCCCAAGCTTCTTCACGATGTTTGCAAAACCATTCAACCATCTTATCCACAATAAACTTGATCAAGGAACATATGGGGAGGTCTTTAGCGTCTTTCATCACAGAATTTATCACTTCCACAGCGTTAGACGTCATCACCTCGTATCTATTCACACGGTGGTGGACTCTTGACCATTTCTCAAACGTGATGTCTTCTAACCACTTCGCACATTTTTCGCTCGCTGCTCTAAGCTCTGAAAAATTGAGATTGAACTCGGGTAAAGTGTACGAGCACGCAGCCTTCTTAAAATGACCAACCAAGTCTTTTCTTTTGTTGTACTTGGACTTGATGTTTTGCATGATGTGCCAATAACAGTGTCCATGTTCCGCATTAGGGTAAACAGCAGCTACAGCATTTATAATTGGCTGACCTCTGTCAGACACGATTACCAGATCAGATCTATCTGGAATCAAAAACTGCAAGCACTCGAGGAACCAAATCCAGCAACTGGTGTCCTCTGCATCACCCACACCCCAAGCAAGTGGGTAACTGTGATGCTCATTGTCAGTAGCAGAAGCAATAAGAAGCGTTCCCTTGTATATATTGGTCATGAACGATGCATCAATGACGATAACGTCCTTCATGTACTGAAATCCCCGAATACACGCTCCGATAGCCATGAAGAAGTACTGAAATTCATCATTGACATCTGTCTGAATACGGGTGAACGTACCTGGATTCCTTTTTTCAAGCATGTAACAATACGAAGGAAGCTTCGAGAAATTATCTTCATAGGATCCGCGAACATTTTCCAGGGCTTTCTGCTGCGCTCTCCATGCTTTGTCGTAACTGACAGTAATATTTTCCTCAGTACGCATAAACTGCTGAATTGCAGCCGGTGTCAGAGGTTTCTTTGCGTTCAAGAACTGGTCCTGGAGTCGATTGCCGATAAGACTGCTAGAGGCCTGCCTGTGCACACCGCTTCTATCAATCAATGAACAAGTGTGGATATTGGTGTAGGTTTTAATCACAAACTCATCGGTCGCTTTCTTCCTCGTTGCACGAATTTTCCATTTGCAATTTTTTTCAACACATTTCACCACCTTTCGATTGTGATCAGATTTGTGCACAACGAATTCAAACTTGCCCTGCAATGCTACCCGACCGACAACATAGCTGAAATCGTCTTTGTTCTTGAAAGTCTGACCAACTACCAAATCGGAACCATCATACCGACCACCTCCGTCTCGATCACAAAGTCTAAAAGCAGGAACAACAGGCTCGTCCACAACAGGATTATTATAATAAGAACTACCGCCCTCATTATAACCGTCGTCACCACCATCATTACCATCGTCATCAACAACATCATCGTCGTTATCATCGACTTCGACACCATCAACACCATCATCATAATCACCGCCCGCACCACCATCATAATCATAACCATCATAATTATTGCATAAATCAATGCTATCCCAAATAGATACAGACGGATCATAAGTAGATGGCACTATTACTTGACTGTAATATTCAGATGTTTCACCTGAAGTTCGTCGAGTTGGAAGTTTTTCTGGGCGAATTGGACTTTGACGTGCAGGACTTTCACGTGCAGGACTTTCACGGGCAGGACTTCTCGGTACAGAGGGACTGTAGGTCACAAACAACTCCATTTCATCTTCGTTTCTATGAAGCCATAAAGTCGTGGCCCAACTTTCTTCATCATTAATATATTTAGGAGGACACTTTTCCTTTGGGAATCGAGAGATCGCAACTTCATTACATGATGGATCGATGACGATTTTTCCACACACTTTCTCAATAAGTGCATTAAACGAAATGCTCCTATCAATCAATATTGTTTTCGAGTGCTTCAAATCGCTCATTATCCATCTCCAATATCCCTCGAAGAGCTTCCACTCTCCACTATAATGTATTGTGATTGATATCTTATCCATGCTCTTATCCATGCCTGTAATTACAATAAAACGGGAAGAATCAGATTTCAAAACTGGACTGGTAAGTGCGCAGGCCACTGCCTGCGCACAGAGTCAAGCTGTGCGCAGGCTGTGCGCAGGCTGAAGACTGCATCAAAGTTGACGCCGTGCGCAGGCCTCAGCTTGCGCCAACTTTGACGCCGTGCGCAGGCTAAGGGCTGCGTCAGTTTTGATGCTGTGCGCAGGCCAAAGCCTGCGTCAATTTTGACGCCGTGTGCAGGCTGAGGCCTGCGCACCTGCGCACAACCTGCGATTTTCATTTTTTTTTTGTTTCGAAAAGCTTTGAAAACGCAAAATTAAAACTCGAAATTGAAAACAACACACACACAAGTCATGTAGAAGTGAATGCTAACCTTTTTACGTCGAATTGTTGGTGGAAAATTGACAATGTCGGAGCTTTTTTTTTGGGCGATTTAGGTTACGGGAGAGAAAAAATGGGGAAGAAGAAGAAATGAAATGAGGGGTTATTGTGTAAATATTTTTAGGGGTTATTGTGTAAATATTTTTATTTTTGTTTCTTTTACATTTAATTTAATGAAAAGAGGGGTAGATGTCCGATTTTTATTTTGGAAGGGATACATATCTTGTACTTACTATTTGGAGGGGCATTTTTCCAAAGGCCTCATCACAAGTTGACACATCTCTCATTATTTAAATAGTTGATTTAATCTAGAGATTATAAATCAAAGTAATCAATCTAATATTTTATATTGATAATATTGTAGAACCTTTAAATTGTTGAAGAGTGTATGATTGATTAATTAATTATTAATTAATTAAGCAAAGTTACAATATGTGATCAAACTTTTTTTCGTTTATTGTAGATACTGAGTACATGATAAAAAAAAAAAATGATAAAGAGCCAGTACAAGGTGTGTGATAAGAAAGTGAGTGGTGGGGGGTGGAGACAAGCAACCATATACTAAGTATATAATTGCAACAAGTTAGTACCAAAGAACATGGATAGATCCCAAAACATGGACACACACTGCCATCCCTCTTTCAATTGCATGCCTTCTACTAATTTCATACTCCGTATAATATATATATATATATATATATATATATATATATATATATATATATATATAATATATCTACTGTATTATCTTCCGACCATCATCATCATCCACACAACATTCATACAACTCACATAACTGCATGTGCTATTCCCCCACACCACATGACATACTCTCTCTTCATATTGAACTTGGACTTTGATTGTTTGTCGGTCTATCAGAACAAACTCAATACGATAATGAGTGCAAAGTATCAATCCGATAAAATTTCTGACTTGCTCAAAGATTATTGCACTTTAATTCATAAGTAAAATTAATGAAATTTTCAAGTTAAAGGAAGTCATGTTAAATATCTCAAATCGGATGAATAAAAAATCTTAAGCTCAACTATAAATTGAACAACTTTAACTATATATTTCTTGATTGATATAGGCTACTATATATACATATTTACAAACATAATTAAGGTAGTAATACAATGATCGATTATCCAGATACAGTGTACTTGCAAGTACGTATATGTATCAATGTATGTTTCGTGCACGATGCATGTGATGAAAAGGATGCATGAGTCGTGTCATCATCCATTATATTGGATGATTTGGAGCTCTAGTAGACCATCCTTTTTCTCTATTGTGATTGAATGTTGAATTAATCCATCATGACGCGAGTTAATTCAAATTACTATTTTTACACTTTCTTGAAAGAATATGAATATTATTGTGATATAAATAGAGTATTGAAGTCACTTTTTAAAAAATAAAGTATTATTTTCGTTCTAACTATTTATAAACTAGATTAATAAATATATACCTAATACCTATTGAGATATTTTAAAAAGAAAAAAAGCGAATATTATCAAAATGCTTGGTATAAATTACTCTAGTAGAATGCAAAAAGTCAATGTATATGTAATTAAAATGCTGACCCACACGTTCGATCCTACATACTACGATGCAAGTATAACTTCGTCCACCGCACGATGTTTAGTCATTCAAGTCATTCTTAAATATCTACTACTATACACAATATATAATTAATTAATTACCGTGAATTAATTACTGAAACCCGTGTCAATATCTTACTTATGAATTACACTATATAATCAATCTTTTCTATTATTATTTTATTAAATTCTAATAAAATATAAAATTTCGATCATACTGAATCAAATGCAAATCTAAGAATTCGGAAATCAAATATGCAATTGCTCATTAATTGGCCATATAAAATTCTTTCTATTTCAAAATTCCAGAACAATTAAATATCTAAACCAAAATGAATTAGGTGGAATTAGATTAAAATTGGGTTACAGGACTTACAAAAACTAATTTAATTAAACTGAAAACAAATAATATCTCGAAAATCACGTGCTAGATCACGTGCCTGAAATCCTGACCGTCCACGCAACCGTGATGGGTCCGAACGAGGAAGCCATCGCAGCCGTTGAACATCCCAATATGGCCGCCGATCATCGGCCTCTGGAAATCCTTTTGTCTCCGGAGCTCCAACACCTTCCGGTGTGAATTCGAATGCCTCGCCGAAACAAATGTCGGGCTGGACGCGGGCCGGTATTCGGGCACCAGCCGGCCCGATTTGTACCGGACCCCACACGCGTTGCACAGGGTTTTCGGGCCCATCGGGCCCGTTCTCCACTGCGGGGTCTTTTCCGACGCGCAGTGGAGGCACCTCCGCACCGGAGTCTCCGTCGCCGCCGTCTTCGCCGCCGGGGCGAGGACTTCGAGGCGGGAGGACCAGTCGCAGGGGGCGGCGCGTGACCGCTTGCTGCGGGCTTTCCCGGGGACCGCGACTTCGGCCGGGAAGGTCGCTTGCGGCGGAGCAGGGCGTGCGGTGACGGCGGACGAAGAGCTGTCGGTGGTGACGGTGACGTCGGCCGTCGTCGAGAAAGATTCTTCCACGAAATTCGATAGCCATTCCAGCTCCGCTAGATCGTCGTACTGCCGTGATTAACGCGATAATAATAATTAATTAATTAGTGCTAATTAAATTAAGTCGAGTAAAACTGTAAAATGTCAAAAGTAACCCTAATAAAACGAAATTACTATAATATTGTTTGAGAACACCATTAATTGCGCACTCGTTTCAATGAATTCCATGCATGAAAAAATAATTAATTAAAATAATAGTATTAAAAGTGAAAAATTAATTACCGGAACGCAGAGTTCGTTGCCGGGGAAGTGAGAATCGTTGGAGCTCCGGCAGGTGATGAATCGGGCGTCGGAAATGGAAGAATTGGTGCTGGCGACGGCCGTGACGGTGGAGGAGTCGCCGGAATTCCCGGGCAGAGTGTCGAAAAAGGCGTCGGTCATTGTATCGTCCTCCTTGGAAAAATCAAGCAAGTCATCGACTGTGAATTGGACGCCGTTGTTGTTATTGTATAAATCAGCGTAGTCTCCGGCGAAGTACTCCATAACACGAATTCAAGTTTTCTGAATGAAAAATAAAGCAGAGTAATAACGGCAGAGAGAGGGAGAATGTGTTTTTATTAAAACGGTGCGTTTAATTTGTAGAAAGCGAAGGTGAGAAGTTGAGGGTTTTTAAATGAGGGAAAGGCTGAGGGTAAAATTGGAATTTTACGTCTCTCTCTCTATGTGTGGGTGTGTGGTGGTGTGATTTTTAATTTAGGTGTCGCCTACGTGTTCATAAATGTTTCCATCTTTTCAAAAATAAAAAAATAATAATGAAAATGAAAATCGATAGATTTTGGAAAGCACAGTATCACTTAACTTGCTGTTTCTGTAAAGTTAGTTAGTCCTCATCCCTTTACTTTCTTAGTATTCTTTTGGTTTAATAGGATCGATGCATAATTTTATGAAAATGAAGTAGTACTATAAGAATTAAAAGTAATTCTTGATATTAGTAAGTAAAATCATTTACAGAATTTATAAATTACTCCAAAGGATTCATGTCACACCCATCTATAAACCATAAATTACTCCAAAGGATTCACGTTACAAATGATAACATTTTATTATTATAAAACTGAAAAAAATAATTAGCGTATTTATTTTATTGTGTTAAGTATCTTATATCGATTAAAAAAAGATTTTAAATATCAAATATAAGTTAAATTAGTTTATCATTTTAATAAGCATTTTAAACTTTGACAAGTATAAAAACAAAATAAATAAAAGAAAATAAAATTTTAGAAGTTAATGAACTTTTAAAATTTGTTTTTTTTTTTAAGTAAGACTTAAAAAAACAAACTAAATAAGTATTTCCTTTTTGTATTTTATAAAAAATGTATATCTATTTTTGAGTGACCGAGATAGTAATTTTTTTTCAAACTAATAGTACTCCCGTATATAAAACCAATAATACAGTACAACACAATCTTTTTATATATTTTTCTTTATATATACAATGGTATTTAAAAACCGTAGCATTGGGATTCTCATTTTTCAGAAAACAATGATAAATTAATAATCAAACAATTTTCGTACAAATAAAAAAATAAAATTATTCAATTATTTCCTCTCTCGGGAATAGTGTTTCCCCTTATTTTAATTATTTATTATATTTACTTACTTATATATAATTAATATTGGACATGTTATTATATTCCTGAAGCCACGTTTAAGCACGACTGTTACAGCTCGGTCGTAATCCGCAGCAACGGCTATGATGGTTACACGTGTCATCCATGGTTTGAGCGATTTACCTTTATTTCTTTACCGGGTCATTTATTTAATTAACAGAGGACAACGCGCGGTTCCTTTATTTAATTTTCAATTTTGAATATATTCGAGTGTGACTATTGCACGTTAGGAGATGTTGCGTAATTGTTGCTTTGTGTACTTTTTTTTCCTTTCTAAAATTAAAATTTCCATATTTCAAATTCAAGGTCAAGTTAATTAAATGCTTTTTTAAAAAGTTTTCTTTTCTATCTTAATTAATAAATGCTACTACATACGTAGCAGTACGTGTGGAATTATTTTATCATACTTAATTTGAATTTGTTTTTAGTACATAGTTAAGGTCATTTCTCATGTTGATTAATCGTAGTAATATTTTCGCTTTGATTTTATAATTATATCCCCATATATAAATTATATGAATTTAAAAAGTTAATTTTACTTAGTTATCAAATTAAACACTGTAGTAGCCATTGTTAACATTATGTCAACTTAATTAACTTTCTTCAATTTGTTGGTGTAACATTCTTTTCGTGTCATATGGAGGGGCAAAAAGGGAAAAAGGTGGATTTAAATAAAATTTTATTTTTATTGCAATTAATCTTTAGTTCATGGTGTCCAACTAATCACGTGACAAAGATGATGAGGTGGTGTCAGCCACCATGTGATCAGGCTTTTTATTTTATAAGATAAGATAAATACACACATTTTATTTAGTCTTTATAATCAAGAAGTACTCTGTGCTGATATAGTGGTACGCCATTTCTTGTTCCAAAAAGGGAAACCCATGGCCGGTCAAATGACAATAGCTGGCGTCACATAACAAATGAGTTGGTTCATCAACCCACATGCTTTATTTACAGACTAATCTTTGTTTAAGTTGCAAAACAATTTTATGTTTTTCTATAAATTAAATTATTTAAAAAAAAAGTTAATTTATTTATGGTCTCAAATTTATAATCACACTATATAGGTTTGAGATAGAAAGAGTATTTGTATATGGATTGCAAAATAAATTTGAATGACTAGAGTAATTTGAACCTTTTCCAATAAACATACTAAACCGAATTATTTTGTTCTCGTAATATCATGCATATTTCTTCAATTCAAAATAAAAAAATAAGATCAACGAGACGATTCTATATGATTGAATAAATAATGCGTGGCAAAATACTGTTATAATAATAAAAATTGTTGTCCAAGTGCAGAAGTGGTTAGCAATTCTCGTTTACATGTGATTTGATAACTTGTGGCCTCTTCTTCTTCTTCATTGAAGCTTCATGTACGTGCGTTAATAATGTGGTGACTGGTAAGGCATCGTCCTTGCACGTGCCTCTCCTTCCGGGTGGCACAACAGATATTTGCTGACAGAAATTGGGCTTTAAGAGTAATTATCATATGCCAAAATATAGTAGCAAGTATTACTCCATGTGAGCTCAAGGAATGAGATGAACACATAACATCAATAAAATACAAAAACTACCCTGAGTTTTTACTATAATTACAAATTTAATCCCAAACTCTTTCAATTTTTATTTTTTAAAAGGGGGGCCTTGCAATTTATAATCAATCTGACAGGAATGGATAACAAAGTTAGCTCATGTAAAATTACTCCCCCACAATCAGTCACCAAAACAGAAACAGAACCAAAGTTAAGTTATCACAACTCAAAGAAAAAAAAAAAAGAGACCAAAACCTATGTATAGTTTTCACGGCTCGACAGTAGTCACCTGCTGCCATTCCCCATCCACGGCCTCATTCCACAGCGTGACCTCGTTTTTCCCATCTGCCACAGCGAGTATATTCCCAGTCAGCGACCACGAAACCCTCCAAACAGCCGCCCCAAAATCCTTCAACACCTTACCCTTCCACTCATCACCTTCCTTCACCACACTCCACACAATCACCTTCCCATCCTGAGAAGCACTTGCGATAGTCGACTTCGGCAGGCCCAAGTTCGGGGCCCACGCCACATCCCTCACCCAATCCGTATGCATGTTCAGTGCAGGGAAACAATCCAGCCTCCAGGCCCCGTTGTCCAGCTTCCAGACCTTCACCGTGTTGTCACACCCACCTGAAGCTAGTTTAAAGACAGGGTCGAGCAGGCTTGACCCCACGAGTGCCCCAGGAGCAGTGGATGGGGCCCACGAGACAGATGTGACCCCAATCAGGTGTGCCTTCTCGATCCTCGACTTGTCCCAACCGCCATCCGATCTCGCGGTGAAAACCGATATGTTGCCGTCGGAGGAACCACACGCGAGGCAGAGCCCGAGCTCGTGTGGGGCCCACGCTACTGAGTTGACGGAGGACTTGTGGTCGTCGAAGACGTGGGCCTGGGCCCACTCGTTCTGGCTGCCTTCTTTCCAGATGATTACCTTCCCGTCGTACGAGCAAGAGGCTAGGAGGGACCCGAACTTGGGGTGGGCCCACGCGGCCTGCCAGACCGGGCCCTGATGACCCGTCAAGGTCGCGAGGTGCTGGGAGCCCGAGGAGTTGACTCCGATTATCTTGATAGTGTTGTCGGAGGATGCTGTGGCGAGACGTTTGCCGAAGTAATCCATGGCGACGTCGTGGACTGCATCTTGGTGTCCGGTCTCGATTTTTTGCCCTGGCATGTTTGTTTATTGCCGAAAAGGAAACACACGAGCTTTCCGAAAACAGATGGTTCCCACTGGAGACGAATTCAACCTACCTGTGGGCTGCAGTAACAAAAATTAAGAAAAGCGAAAAAGGGATTCTCTATATCCTGGGTTTCAAATTAAAAAGGACAAAAGCTGTGGGATTAACGGCCAGTGGTATTTAACTTACTAACTTTATCACAACCAAAAACAACTTATCCTTGCTACGGGAAATATGTTATGTGAAAAGCCATTTAGGTTTATTAGTTTGACAGAAATGATTAAGAGAAGGGCTGACAGAAACAATGGACAATAGAGTTTCGGAACCGATCATGATTAAGGCAGACAACGCGACTCAACTCGGTTATGCATTCGTGATCCTAATATTTGAACAACCATATAAAGAGGGGTAGACAGACTGATATATAGATTTTATTCGAGATGGTGAATATACAACTAAATATTTTACTAGTATGTTTAAAAGTAGCATATCCATCTCCTTTTAATCCTCGCTCTACTCTGAAACTAATACAGTATTTCCCGAAAAAATACAGAATAAATTATCCTTACTAACTTTATCACAACCAAAAACAACTTATCCTTGCTACAGGAAATATCTTATGTGAAAAACCATTAAGGTTTATTAGTTTGTACTTGAACCACATTGAGAAATGATTAACAGTATGGCTGACAGAAACAATGGACAATAGAGTTTCGGAAGTGATCATGATCAAGGCAGATAACGCGACTCAACTCGGTTATGCATTCATGATCCTAATATTTGAACAACCATAAAAAAAAGGGGTAGACACACTGATATGTAGAATTTATTCGAGATGGATGATATACATCTCCTTCTAATGTTCACTATAATCTGAAGCAAATACAGTATTTCGTGAAAAATATACAATAAATTATCCCCCAAAACCCTAGCAGCATTTGCAACAAACAGATTTTTTTTGCTAGGTGTCCCCTGTGTGAGAAGATACAGTCAACAAGTTCATCCGCACAAAAAAAAAAAAACAAGCAATAATTTTAATTTCCCAAATAGATTCAAATTGCTAAAATCAACATAATAGAAATGTGAAATTAGGGTTCGGTGAGATTAGCAGATTTTAAAGACTTCGGTTCTTTTACATTCATCTAGCTACGACTGTCGTTTTCAGCTACTGTGCAAAAATAAATTCACATCTAAATCTCGATCATCAGATCATGAAATCAACGAGGGAAACAAGAATGATCTACGAATCAAAATGAAAATAAGTAAAAGAGAAATTGATTTTTGATTTTTGTTTTTTTGGAAAAAGGGGTAGCAGAAGGACTGACCTGAGAAGAAGATGAACTCCGCGTTGAAGGAGGAGACTGAGTTGTCGGGTTTTATACGAGGAGAAATGAAAGGGAAAAAGAACGGACGTAGCCCAAATCTTTTATTGGGCTGATCCAACTCAGTTCTAATCTGAAGGCCCAACTGTTACAGACAAACTTGCTTGGACCCGGCCCACCTATATAAAACAAATCGCTAATCATCGTATTATAGCGTTTTAAGTTTGTTAACATCATTTTCTAATTAATAAAAAAATAAATTAAAGTCTCGAATGTTATAATCACTCTAATGAATCTAACGTCGAGAAGTTGACCGTACGAGTGAGTAATCTCTCGTCCACTTAAACTTTACCTTAAAATAAAATAAAAATGAAAGTCCTAGTAAAAAAGTCTTTAAGTCCACTCGTTTATCTCATGAAAATAATTTGTATCGTCGCGCATGAACCCTAGACTTGAGTCAACTCGGGTGCAGTTTTATTATCATTGAAATGAAACAACGAAAAGTAAGACAAAACAATCGAATACAAAATAAACATTCAAATTAACAAGTAATCATTTTTTTACAACACTAACATGAAATTAGACTAATTATGTGGCTCTGATATATACTTAATGATAATTAAACATGATTAGTTTGTGTATCAAAAATTTAATCATTAATAAACAAATAATTGGTTGTACGATGTAAATTATTAATTAGCTATGAATAAATAATTAATTACTGCTAGTATTGCTATTATATTTCAATTAATTTGAATATAATTACGTGTGATATTGGTATAGATCAATATTCTCAATTAATTAATTTTAGATATACCCCGATTGTAATGACTACGGCTGATTTATTTCATGACGTCGGCGCTATGGTTCGATGTTAAGATATCATTGAATTGGCTTGGTGGGAGTAGATTCATTACTAGATCTATATATGTAGTGTATATTTATTGATAGTTGGAGAATGGTGACGAAGAATTATTGTGACACTGCGAATATTTTTTTATGACGAGTAATGAATATATATAAGTACATAAAAAATTAAGCAAATATATATGTCTCATGTAATGCAATCATATGTTTACAAATCATAACTTGGTAATCTATTGTTTTCATTAGTGTTTTCATTTGAATTTTTAGCCAATACATGAATAGAACAAAAAATGTAGAGCGAAATATATATATATATATATATATATATATATATATATATATATATATATATATATAATAAAAGTAAATAGTGAGGTATAATTTAATTGGTTGGGCAAGATTGTGTGTTAAAGTGGAGTACGTAGGATAGGGATAGATATCCTCATATCCCAACTTCGATGCTATTCAATATTTAGCTTCATATTTTAGTATACTTTTCGAGAAATTTAATGATAATGCTTTGCCGCGTATGAACAATAACATACATGCATAAAAGTCAATAACCCTAAACAAAAAGAAATTAGCATAAATCAAAAAAATATAAATCACAAAATATTGGTCGTGTATTGCTACGAGCTAGAATCAAATGTTTATATGTGTATTAAAAGATTTAAAACTATACATCATTACATCAGTCAAACTATAATTATAAAAAAAAATGAAGGTCGTGAAGACAAAATCTCCATTGATTTTAGTCATTAAATTGTTTGTTGACTTATACATTTTATACGAGTATATTTTCACTTAAGTAATTTTCATATATACTATATATTATCAAATAAATAAATAAATAAATTACATTCCAACATAATAAGGCAATACTACTAATATTGAAAATTAAAATGAATACACATGAATTACATGATATCTAAATTTAGTAACCCTAGGGTAGGTTCTTAGCCATTATTTCTAAAATTAAATATGAGATCACTTTATTTTGAAAATAATAAAGAAAAGGCAATAAATAAATAAAAAGAAAGGGGGAGAAGTAAAAATCGAGGAGGCGCATGCAAAGCCACAATCATGGTGTCCTCTCTGCCCCCACGCCCATGCCTTCACACTCTCTCTCTCTCTCTCTTCATTTCTCATTCATGCCATTTTTTTTACACCAATTTACACTTCTGCCACTCCCGTCCGAATCCACGTATCTAAATTCCAAATTCTAGCTGGAATCTAAATATTTGGATTTATTTCGAATTTTCTTGGAATGCACTTGAGGTGTTTGAGAAAATACCCCAAAGAAGTTTTTTTTTTCTGGGTAATTAAAAGATTACTATAAATATTTAAAAAAAAAAAAAAAACAAGTGAACTTTGGAGGGTAGTGTTCCTGGACATTGAGGTCAATATAGTCCTGACAAGAGAGTCCCCCCATACATGAAATATTCCATATCCAGTCTCTGCCTCCCTGTACAAGTGTACAGCACAGTATCAGAGGGAGTAACCTCCTAAAGCCACACCCACACACATAGAGAGAGAAAGAAAATCAAACGAGCCAATGAAAGAACTGAAAAACCAGTGGAGATATATAAACCAATCAGAATAGGTAACAAGGCTCCACCACCAAGCACCACTGTCTGGGCTCTTCCCCCCTTTTCCTTGTAATTTCCTTACCTAAACTTAATTTTTTTTTCTTCTCCAGCTTTCAATAATACATCACCCAGATCCAATTACTCTTGAGTTTTTGTTTTTTTTTTTTTGTGTGATGGGAACATAGGTTTGTGTATTGTTGTGGTGTGCATGCAAGAAAGTTTCAATTTTTAGAAAGAATCTTGAAAACATATATGGGATGTTATGTGGGGGTTGTTTATTCTGATTGGTTTATGTCAGTGAGTCTCAAAGCTCTGATCTTTATCTGTTTTTTTTGGGTATTAATAACTACCTGTTCTGTTTAAGTTCTTGAACCAAAAAGTATGAAGGGAAGCTGTTGGGATTGGAGGAATGCTTGGTGGATGTGAAATATTAGTTTGTTAATTTTTTTTTTACTGTGTTTGTTGTTTGTTCAATTTAAATTTGTATGTTTAGAATTCTCCCCCTAAATAACACAATTCTTCCCAAAAAAAAAACTCTCTTTTTTTCTGTTCATTTAGTAGTGTGGTTACTCTAAATCATTACAAAAGAATTCTGGGTTTTTGCTTGAGGACTTGGAATTTTAGTCATCTGTTGAATAAAAAGGTTCCTTATCATCACCCACAAGGGTTTAAGCAGTTGTAAGGATAAGCAAGTTTGATTGGAGGTTTTTTTGGTGTGGTCAAGGATTGACAATGTCTTGTAAAGAGAGTAGCAAGGCTGCTTCCATGGGGCTCGATAATGGGAAATATGTTCGTTACACGCCGGAGCAAGTTGAAGCTCTCGAGCGGCTTTACCACGACTGTCCAAAGCCGAGCTCAATGCGCCGACATCAACTCATCCGTGAATGCCCCATCTTATCCAATATTGAGCCTAAGCAGATCAAAGTTTGGTTTCAGAACAGAAGGTATATATTTTGACAATCCCTCGATTCTTTTCTTGTTAGGTTGTTTGGGAAACTATGATTTTATGTAGGAGAAGATAAGGTATTATAGAATGGGAAGTTAGAAATTAAAGGATAGTAACTACTCCATTGTGTCTGAAAGTAAATTAAATTTTGAATTAGAAATCTAAGCATGTCTCTGTCTACATACATTATCAGAATTATAATTTGGGCTCGAAAACAGTAAAGGTGACAGTTGTGGGAGTACCCTTACTAGGATTGACTGTAAAGGTGAGTGTTGTGGTCTAGTGGGAAGTTCATAGCGAGGAATGTGACTACGTGAGCTTTTGGAAACTTTTAAGGAGGAAGTTTGATAATTATGGTTTGTGAATATATTGGTTTATTCAGGGTAACATTTCTTATGTACAAAAGGATGGCAGGATTTGATTTTTATTTCTCTTGAAAATATAGGTGCAGAGAGAAGCAAAGGAAAGAGTCCTCTAGGCTCCAAGCTGTTAATCGAAAGCTTTCAGCTATGAATAAACTCTTGATGGAGGAGAATGATAGGTTGCAGAAACAAGTTTCACAATTGGTCTATGAGAACAGTTACTTCCGCCAACATAAATCTAGTGTAAGAATCTTGGAAAATAGCTCTATGCATTCTCTCTTCCACAAAATTATAGCTTTAATACCATTATTCGGTATAGTACCTTTCATATTTGTTTCTATTTTTCAATTTCACCAAGTTGGGGATGTTATTGCTAACACATTCAGTATTCTATTGTAAATTTATCTCGATTTAAATTTCATCGCAGAATGCACTTGCTAGTAAAGACACTAGCTGTGAATCAGTTGTAACAAGTGGTCCCAAAAATCACTTGACATCTCAGCATCCGCCAAGAGATGCTAGTCCTGCTGGGTGAGTGTGAGGTCAAAGGTGGTTTATTGTTGAGTCATTTTCTTGATGAAACAAAATATATATACACTTGGTGTCATTTTCTTTGTGAAAACGAAAAAAAATTGGTTTGGTTTTGTCAGCTTATGCTTTATTTTCTTCTTTTTATAGATTATTGTCCATTGCAGAAGAAACTTTAGCAGAGTTTCTTTCAAAGGCCACTGGAACTGCTGTTGAGTGGGTCCAAATGCCTGGAATGAAGGTAACCTAGTCCTTCCTTGAACTTGCAACTTGCTAACTCTAACCCCTCTACGTTCGCAAAATATTCCCTTTTTTGTTGTTTTAGATAAATTTACATAAATTAAGAAATCTTACAAAATGACTTATCTATCCTTGACTCATTGTTCAAGTGTAATTAGGTTCTTCCGAAGTCTGAACTATTCTTCCTAAAATATAAACAGTCATCCTATTTTCCCTCTCCGAGTCCATTGCCTCTGTAAATCCATCTAATAGGTTTGTTGTGAATGCATGGCCATCTATAAAAAGAGTGATTTTTTAGGGATATTTAATGCATTTCATAGAAACGATAAAAACATTAGCCATTATTATGAGGCCATTAATGCCTTGGATTCTTAAAAACATACTACGACAGCCGTTAATATTATTTTATTCTGTTACTGTATGTTAGAACATCACCATGTTTGTTTGTTAATTTGGAATAGCCTGGTCCGGATTCCATTGGAATCGTTGCTATTTCTCATGGTTGCCCTGGAGTTGCAGCAAGAGCTTGCGGCCTTGTTGGTCTAGAGCCCACCCGAGTAAGTTCTCTTCCTTAAAAACAATTATCTTTTGTATGGTCTTTAAAATTTTAACTTTTTTTAAATTAATGTTTCAGGTTGCAGAAATCCTGAAGGATAAACCTTCTTGGTTTCGCGATTGCAGAGCTGTGGATGTCTTAAATGTGCTGCCTACTGCCAATGGTGGAACCATAGAACTTTTATACATGCAGGTGCGTTATTCATCATTTCATAGGCTATATTACGAAGAACACACTTGAGGTTTAGTTTAGTTAGTTACGGCCAAACCCCAATTACCTTTTGAATTATCAAATACCTCTGGGTATTTTACAAACTGCTGCAGCATTGAAGGTATACAATTCTTTTATAATTTGAAAGAGAAAGTTTTACGTACAAAAGTACAACTGGAGTTGGACTTAATTTCATAAAACCATCAACCATGCCAAATTTCAACAAAAGACATCTGAAATTTTATTTTGTCATTCATTTTATTCCCTTAATTCTTTGAAAGCTAGTTTTTTGTGCAGTTGGGACAAATCTTGAGGGTAATTCATTGTTAAAATTGTAATTTTCAATGATAGTTCCCTCATAGTTAATCAATCATGCTCCTTGATTGCCTTATGTATACACATCAATAACATGCGTTTTATGGATTATTAGTTATATGCGCCGACAACTTTGGCGCCTGGTCGTGACTTCTGGTTGTTACGCTATACTTCTGTTATGGACGACGGGAGTTTGGTGGTACGTGTACCTTAAATTACTTTTATTTTCCAACTTTATTTCTTTCTATTTTTCAGTTTATGTAACCCGTTTTTAAATGCAATAATTCCTATGGATTCACAATGTGCACCCAGATCTGTGAAAGATCACTTACCAATACTCAAAATGGTCCGAGCATGCCACCTGTCCAGAACTTTGTGAGAGCCGAGATGTCGCCTAGTGGCTACTTAATCAGACCTTGTGACGGAGGGGGATCGGTTATCCACATTGTTGATCACATGAATTTGGAGGTAATTACAAAAATTCCATTTATCTTAAAAAATGCAAACAATAGTACCCCCGACTCCCGAGTGCAGTTTGTGTATTTATCGAAACAAACATCAACGCGGACTGTGTAATTTTTTAAACTTTTAAGTTTATATAAATATCACTTTGTATTAATTTATAGTTTACCATTTTGTTTTACCAGGCATGGAGTGTGCCGGAGGTGTTGCGTCCACTCTATGAATCTTCAGCAATGCTTGCTCAAAAGATAACAATTTCTGTAATATTTATTATCACTCTATGACCATGTCTATTCTTTAAAATACTACTAATAAAAAAGGCAGATGCTGATTCATTTCCTCAATTCATATTTCCCTTTTGTTTCTCGTCTTTCTTGACCAATGTAGGCACTTCGGCAGCTTAGGCAAACTGCTCATGACATTTCACAGTCCAGTGTAAACAACTGGGGCAGACGACCAGCTGCTTTAAGGGCACTTAGTCACCGATTGAGCAGGTGGGCCATCTCCTCTCTTTTTTTGGTGTATATATAAATGTGTGTGTGTGTCTATGTATATATATATATATATATATAATATTTTTGTATATTTATGCAGGGGATTCAATGAGGCTCTTACTGGGTTTGGTGATGAGGGGTGGTCTTTAATTGGTAATGATGGCGTGGATGATATTACACTACTGGTGAACTCCAATCCGGAAAAAATGATGGGATTGAATATATCTTTTGCGAGTGGATATAATAACCCCATGTGTAATTCTGCTGTCTTGTGTGCCAAAGCATCTATGCTTCTACAGGTCAGCCAACAAAGTTCACTTCTTAATTTTTTATTTGATATGCTCTTGTCCCGACAAGAACCTTCTTGTACAATTGGTTAAATTTTGCTTCTTGATTTTAAGAAATGGATTTTTTTTATTAAGAGTATTTTTAATTATTTATTTATCTTTTGATCACTAAATCTTTTTTGGTTCAGAATGTGCCTCCGGCTATACTACTGAGGTTTTTACGGGAGCACAGATCTGAATGGGCAGACAATAGCATTGATGCTTACTCAGCAGCTGCTTTTAAAACTGGGGGTAATTTCTTAGGTCCCCGTGTCAATAATTTCGGGGGTCAAGTTGTTCTTCCATTGGCTCAGACCATTGAGCATGAAGAGGCAAGTGTTCCAAAAAGGACTTTTATTTAAATTAATAATTCCGATGTTAAGTATAATGCAGTTGAACTTGGTATTTATTTCGGTTTTGACATTTATATTGTTATGATGGTTAATAGCTTCTGGAGGTTATTAAGCTGGAAGGCGTTGCTAATACTCCTGAAGATGCAATGATGTCCCGTGATGTCTTACTTTTGCAGGTTCGTTTTTATTTCTCTGAATTAGTTTTAAATGTTACAGTTAAGATACAGATAAAGTAGCAAATGGATGATGCATAGTAAAATATTGACTTCTCGCATGCGTCTCCGTTGGTTAATTTTAGAACTTTTACTCATTTCAAACCTGTAGAACTTTAAATTCATACAATACGCTATATATATGTATATATATCGTGTGTGTGTTTGGCTTTTCTGATATATGTTTGTTGGAGCATGCAGCTGTGTAGTGGTATGGATGAAAATACAGTGGGCACATGTGCTGAACTCATATTTGCCCCTATCGATGCTTCTTTTACTGACGATGCTCCTCTTTTGCCGTCCGGTTTTCGAATCATTCCTCTTGATTCTGGCAAGGTGAGTGCTCCCTAATCTTTTGTTTAGTTCATATTGTTCTCCCTAATTTGATCATTGATTAAACTTAAACAAAATACTCTGGAGTCGTTTATAACTAAAAGATAATTGATTTTTTTTTTTCAGTTGAGCTAAAATTTATGATTTTATCCCGAATTCTCATTTTGTTGATGTAACTGTGATTTGATTAGGAAGCAACAAGTCCGAATCGAACTTTGGACCTTGCATCAGCTCTTGAAACCGGAAGCAAATCATCTGACGGAGGCTTGTCTATTACCACGAATGGCACCACAAGGTCTGTCATGACAATAGCATTTCAATTTTCGTTCGAAAGCCACATGCAAGAAAATGTAGCATCCATGGCCCGTCAATACGTTCGTAGCATTATTTCTTCGGTTCAAAGGGTGGCTTTAGCTCTCTCCCCGTCTAACCTGGGCCCACATGGTGGACTCCGATCTCCTCTTGGAACTCCCGAAGCTCAAACTCTCGCCCGTTGGATCACCCAAAGTTATAGGTACTTCTAAACATTTTAGCATGTATGCACATATAATACGATTATTAATATGTGCATCAACTTTACTTTGGAATGATATGCCTTTTTAGCTTATGAGTTATGAAGGGGGTAAATGTAAGAATTAAATCTCAACTGTATTTTTAGAAATTTGAAAGTTAACTAGACCTTTTTTTGAATCACTTTTTAAACTCAACTGGATTTTAGACGCTTTATATCTGTATGTTCTATTGCTAAAGAACGTATGTTTTGTTTAATTTTTATAGGAACTACATGGGTGTAGATCTGCTTAAATCAAACGGTGGAGGGAGTGAATCTATACTTAAAGCTCTGTGGCATCATTCTGATGCAATCATGTGCTCCTCGGTCAAGGTGACTTTCTTCCGGATACCCCCTTTTTTCGGCATGGGTTTTTACAGATGCACAACTTTTGTATTTGCATCAATCTTATTTTTATAATATTCTAAACATGGAATTAAAACGCTTCTTCAGGCAACACCCGTTTTTACATTCGCGAACCAGGCTGGTCTTGACATGCTGGAGACAACCCTTGTTGCTCTACAAGATATCTCACTGGAAAAGATATTTGATGATCATGGCCGAAAAAATCTCTGCTCTGAGTTTCCACAGATTATGAATCAGGTCTGTCATAAGTGCAAAAGTTCCCTTCCCTACGTCTTAACAATCGATAGGTGCAGAGTAGAAATAGGAAAAATCTTTGCGATTTTATATATTGAAATTGTAGAATTTTAGAACCACAATATAATAAATAAATAAATAAGAGAAAAAAGGTCCAAATGGAGGGTGTTATCTTTAAAAGTTACTAATAATCCTTGAGGTTTACATTACAATTAGCTAGGGATAATAATTGCAAAATACAAATAGAGCTTTCGAAAATTATGAAAAATACATTGAGGTTTGATTGACGATGTCAGCTGTATGCATTATACTGTACCGTTTAGTTATACGAGATTACTTCATATTAATGGTACTGTACTCTACCCTCTGTCATCCCAATTTACCTCGGACTTGAACAGTACAACTTGAATTATTATTAAAACAAATGAAAATATGTTTTTGATGATGTTAACTTGTGGTAGGGTTTTGCGTCTCTTCAAAGTGGCATATGTTTGTCGAGCATGAGCAGGCCGGTGTCTTATGAAAGGGCAATAGCTTGGAAAGTCCTGAACGAAGACGAGGAGGCTCATTGTGTGTGTTTCATGTTTGTTAATTGGTCCTTTGTTTGATTCTTGTGATGTATCGGTACTTTTGTCAGAACCCTCCAATGTGTCGAGGGCTGGGAGATCATGTGCAATCGTTTTCATGACACGAAACGCAAACTCCTTTGCTTGATCACACTCCTTTTCTTTTGTTCATGGATGATTAATGTTGTTTGTGATATGCTACTATGTATGATACCCTGTTTAGTCACTTTTGAATGTACCTTTTTACCCAACTAATTTCGCTTGATCATCTATCATTCATATACTACCCCTCTTCTATCTTGGTCTTTCAAAAAAATTGTAAAACTTCACAAAATGTAACCATTTTTATGAGATGGGTGGAGTATATCATTATTATTAAAAATGTGGGTTTCCAAGAATTTGGGCTTTAATTTGAAATCTTCTTTTTTCCTCTTTATGGGATTGAATCTAATTGAGTGTGTGTTGCTCTTCTTTACTTTTTTTTTTTCTTTATTCATTTATTCTTGCTTTAATTTTATTGTGATGATTGTATACTGTACTATTAAGACAAATTAGAATTAAAACCCCACAAACACATTTTAAATAATTATAAAATCTAAACTTGAAAAGAAAAAAAAATACTTAGATTTAATTTGTAGATATTTTGTATACAACATGATATATCATATCCTTCATGAAAATGCAAATTACGTACAACTTGATTTTATTAATTATTTCTCTAGCTATTTTCCAATTACATGATCATCATGAAGTACATATATATACTATAACCCACACATAACATCACTATACTTCCACACTTTTTTTCTATATATTTTTTCTTCCGTAGAACCGCGGCGAGAAGATGGATGGTGAGGATAAAAACCCTAACGTGACATCATCAACATATCAAGATCCCATAACACAAACCAAAAAAAAAAAGAAAAAAGAGGATCATAATATATAGTTGAGTCAAGAAGCCAATGTGTTCTGCCTCTTCAAATCCCTGTAAAACTTCATGATAAACTTCTCGGCCTCCTCGTCGACTCGAACATCCTCCTCCCCGATCTCCGGAGGCACCACCGGAAACGGCGAGTCGGTTACCCTCAGCTGCCTGACCCTCGGCGTCCTCCCGAACCCCGGTAGCCCCGGGGGTGACGCCGCCCCCACGATCTCCACCATCGCCGCCGCCAAGAGCTCCGCCTCGCTCGGCTGCTCCGGCGAAGCGGAGGAGCGCTTGCGCTTCTCGCCGGAGTTGGGCGTATTCCGGCGGTCGTCGTCGTGCATGGCGGCTTTTCCGGCGATCTTGGAGCGCTTGATGGCGACGCCGAGGTCGGCGAGAAGCTTGGGCTTGGAGATGTGGACGTTCTTTCGGAGCATGATGTAAGCGACTCGGACGGTCTTCCATAGCTTCTTGGCGATGATGGGGAAGTTTTGTTCCATCTTGTGTTGGATCTTTTGGATGCTTAGTGTTGTTCCTTTGTGGTTAGGGTTTGGTATTGAGTTGTGTTTGATGATGGAGGTGTGGAGGGAGAGTTTTAGGAGGAAGTCTTGGAAGCTTATTGTGTCCATTTTGATGATTTGTGTTTGTGTTTTTGTTTTTGTGGTGAGAATTGAATATTGAATGAAATGTGAGGGAGTGGGGTTTGGTATTTATAGTGGTTGTTAAAATAAGGTGGGTTGTACTTGGAGGTTCAGAAGTAGTACGCTTCCGGTTCATGAATAGAAACTTCTAAACCTTTTGTAGAAGTAGTATTTGTGTTTGTGGATATTGTACACATGTATTTATCTATAGTAGTTCCAATATATCTCCCTCAATTATTGATGGGGTACTGATCAATAATTATATTGTACTAGTACAAATTCAAGTGACACCTCACTGGCCAATCAAATTAATTATTACACTTATTGTATAATTTGTAAATGAAATTTGATCATTGATTTAAAACAAAAAAAAAATATATATATATATATATATATATATATATATATATATATATATATATATGTAATTCATGCATACTGAAAATGATTATTTATATTATTATTTGTAATATTGTTTAGGAATATAAGTTTTTTCCATCTCGATTTAAATATATTACTATGTAGTCTATGTCTCTGAAAATTGCAAAGAAACAAGACTATTTTCTTTCATAAAAAATATGAAGAAGCTTTATTGATAGTATTAATTATTGAAAGTTTTAAGATGTGCATTTGAACATAATTAGGGTTTATAATGGGGATAGATAGATGTTGCCAGAGATGGGGACATGTGGTGTAGGCTTTTGGTAAAGTAGAGCCAGCCGTCTCGCTCACTTTAATTTGTTTAACTTTTTCAACTTTATTTACTTTCAACTTAATTTTGTAACTCACGTTTCTTTTCCTATAAATCAAGTTTCCCTAATAATTAGTGTGGGTTGTTTGATTATAATTATTATGTTAGCTTAATTAATCAACTTTATCGATCTTAAAAATTAAATATCTAATTCATTCATTCATAGTGTATGTTTTTGTTGGGGGAAATTGCAAATTGAAACGGGTCAACAATTAGCTACTTCTTCTTTTGTTAGTCAATAGATTAATTAGTTATATTGCCATTAATTATATCAAAAGCAAAGCAAAACCACTACTATAATACTACTACTACTAAATATTGCTAATTACACATAGTTAATTAGTTTTGGCAAAGACAAAGAGTACACGTTTCACACATTCCCCATATATATAGTTGCTCTAATAATGATGGTCATTGCGAGGGATATATCATGGTGATTATAATTAATTTTGTTTTCTAAATAAAAAAATAAAATATAAAAAAATGAATCTTTCACTTTCAAAATTTCTCGTGACTATGCCTTTATTGGTTACCCCAATGGTTGTTTACTTAGCAAGAAAGGTTGCATGGGACACGTGTCCATTTTGCTTGCCACAGACGACGAAATTATATAATACTATATTCAGTATGTGAAAAGGAGAAATAAAAACAAAAACAAAAAACAAAAATTACTAGTAACCTAATATGGTAAGTAACGTGTGTCGTTGTGTCGTCGCGACTTCAATTAATATATATACTCCTATTTTTCATTTTATAAAAGTTAGATCAATAATTTGGGTACTTATTTACTTCTACCTATTTGTCATTTATTGGAAACTTGAGATTTAAAAAAAAAAACAAATACTTCATTAATTGTGTACGTGACCATACGAGATACAACGTTGTACTGCCTTGTCCAAGTGTGGAGACGATCGAGCTACTGAATGATTATTTAAAAATAAATAAATTGTAATTTCATCAAGTTATGTATGCTACGTTTTTATTTTATGGAAATCTCTACATTAATTAAAATAATTATATGGTTAATACAGTATATAATGCAACAACTATATATTGTCATCATCATATCGTTCAATTAAGTAGCTAGGAAAATCGAAGTATGAATTTAAATGAATTGTACAATATATAGATGTAATCAACATAGGGATATTATTGTCTGCGCATTAGGAAACCATGCAGGACCCAATCCAGTTGTTGAACCAAAGCATTACCCAATTACTATCATTGTTATATAAAAAATAATCATAGGATATATCTATATATTATTGTTTTAGAAAAAATAATCATATGGAGTTTTTTTTAATCTACATAGTATGATCAATAATTTTTTGGAACGAAAAAAGTATATATGTATTATTTAAATTTGTGTAATGAAATACATTATACGTGCTAGAAAGACGGTACAAAAGAAGTGAATCATCCTTTATGAAACAACAAAATATATATTACTTTTGCTCTAAAAAATAATTATAATTTAATTTATTTAACATATTTCCCAAAATAATAATTACAATACAAAAATTACAGTTAATGTATTTTTTAAAACTTTATTCATACTCCATTGTTTATTTATTTTTCAGAAATAATTTTGTTATTAATTATTTTTCAAAAATACTCCATTGTTCGAAAAAATGTGGATGTTATTGAATTTAGACTAGCGAATAATATTAACTATTAAGTACAGTATTTTGGTTCGAGAACATGAACACATGCATTTCATCATCTTAATCTGCAAGTTGCAACAGAACTAATTAGAAAAACTATTTGTTATAAAGTGTTTAGTTTCAACGCATAATTCGGAAAGAACACAAAAAAGTGTGATTTAGGGTTTGTTGTTGACTTTTAATTAATTGGCACGCTTTTCTTTTGGCATGTTTAATTTGAACAGAACCCGGGTGGAACTAATTGGACCAAAATTGATCATTATTAAATTAATTAAACTATAAGTACATAGCTTATATATAAATAAATACATTTAACTTAATTAATTAATAATTAATCTGTGTACTGTGAAGTGTTAATGGTGAAAATTAAGTAAACCTCCACTGCTAAGGAAAGGGACGGTCCTGTAGTGTAAGCTGTAAATTCTTGACGCACGCACGCGTTCCGGATTCCTCATTCCAACGGCACCAACATAACGTGCAAAAAACACACACTAGTATTAATTATAAGTATATACTTATATTCTACTACTTTTTAAACTCATGCAAAAATTAAAGATTAAACTATAGATTTTATATTATTAATGCTAAATCAAATATAAATTCTATTTAAATTCATCGTGATTTGGTTTTCGTATTTGACCCTATTACTTAATACACTATATTACACTTTAAATTCATTATACAATATATATATAAATAAAATATGATATGATTATTGATTTAATTAAGACAAATAAAGTAGTATATATTTCAAAAGTTTGTTCTTTTGACTAATTATTATTCATTACAAAAATATATAACTTCATTTGATATTGTAACACTACTACAATATTAAATGATATTGATTAAAATGTTTTTATTCACAATTTACTTTGATAAATACCTTAGCCTTCAAAATGATCAACAAACACGTATAATTTTTAAATTATATCCGAGATTTTTTGAAGTAGGCCTGCTGCTTTTAGGTTATAATTGTTTCAAGTTTTCAGCTGCCACATTCACATTAGTTCCCTAACCCTTTAAATACCAATCTCATATCCATATGCCCTTTAATTCGATAAAATGAAACAATCTTCTCTTATCATATCCTAGCTAGCTCGATCCTAAACCCCACCACTTTTCTCCCCCCGCAAAGCAATAAAATTAAATTCAAACATTTGCCCAACAATTACTAATAACTACACATGGATCAACACTTGCCGATCGTAGACAAGAAATTTCGGAACATCGTCAGAGTGATCTACTACATGTTGCGGAAAGGCATCATCATATCAAAGCCCAAAATCTTGTCCGAACTCAACTCGATCCTCAAGCGCGGCAAGATCGCCGGAAAAGCCGCCATCCACAGCCTCATGGCGTTCCACCACCACCACCACCACCACCCCGCCGCCGCCGCCCGCTTCTCCATTCCGGGGGCGGCGACCCCCTCTAACGAACATGAGTTTTTCAGCCCGGAATTATCTTTCCAACTCCCCTTTGCACTGAAGACCCCCGTTGTGAGGCAGCTGAGGATAACTGACTCTCCGTTTCCGTTGAGGGACGACGACGACGAGGGCCGCCGCCGCGTGGATGCGGCCGCCGAGGAGTTCATCGCCAGGTTCTACAAGGATTTGAGGGGCCAAGACGAGATGGGTTGTCCGGGACTTTCTTGAGAAGTTTTGGGGTGTTTTTTTATAATTTTTTAAGAGTTTGGGGGTCATTTGGTGAAATTGATAAAACGTTAATTTGTGGGTTAGAGAAAAAAAAAAGGGGGGCATTGTAAAGTCTTGAATGCAAAGCTGTCTATAGTAGGGCATGTGAAAAAGGCATGTAAATTACTTTACAAAGTAATCCCTCTTATTTGCATTATAGTCCTTTCAATTTTATTTTATTTCAAAAATTCGAGTTAATTGACATTAATCAAATCAATTATAATACATTACTCGAATATTGATCTAACTAGATCGAGCAAGTGTCTCAATTTGCATGTAAATTAACATGATCAACACTTAGGATTAAAGTATGTTAATTAATCATCGTTAATGCCACCATTATATTAACCTCCGCGACGATCATCATTTATCTCCAAAACATTCATCAGATAACACGTTTTTTCAATTAAAAAATGACATAAACCTAGCTAAAGGAGAGATAACACATGACTTATTCTATTTTCTCGAAGCTCGTTTTGATCTTAATTTTTTTAACTTATCTAGTTCAAAACTTTCCAAGTGTTAAGGCATTGTGCCCTACCATGTATGAATGTTATTCTTGTAGTAATATTATAGCAGTATTTGATTTAAAATGAGTTCAATTATATGTGGAAAGTAAAAGTTGTGGTTACATTTTTGTCCTGCGGAGAAATATAATTCTGCTTTACCTAGTGGAATTAGGGCCATATGGGCCGGGTAAACGACTCTATTGACCCGTTCAAAGTGCCCACTAAGGTGAAATGACCCATCTGGTTTGTGGGCCTGGGCCCACTATTGTTTAAAGTATATATGGAGTATAATAATTTGATCTTTTGAAAGCTATATATCCGTTATTCAATTAAATTGCTAAATGTGTGGTTTCCTTTTGATAAAAATAAAATAAAATTGTATGCACCTACTTTAATTCTATGTTGCTCCTCGACTTGGCAAGCAACATCAAAACAAAGAGATGCCAAGTCATAGTTTCTTCATGTTCGATAAGTTATGGTACACTTATTCGTACACACTCTGTACTCAATATTCGATAAGTTATATATGCATACATAAATCAACCTAAAATTCGTATTTACTATCATGTGCGATTATTGATAATAAACAAAAAATAGTTTTTGTAATTTCTTACTATGTTATTTAATTGCAAAACCTTGTTTTCTTTTTATATATTATGAGGAAATTTACTTATTTAATTTGATTGGTCTAGTTTTTTCCCAAGCCAATTAAAATCTTTGTTGTTGAAAGTTGAAAACATAAAGTGGGAAAGCTTTATACACTTCTTACTTTGTGAACTTGCTTTTCCCGTTGTCGCAACTACAACTCTTTTTCAACATTATAGAATTTATAGTTACTCCTTTTGAGAAACTGTTTATTCCCCCTATATTAGTTCATTTTCATATTAAATTAATCAGCATTTTAAAACTGAATACTAACATAAACACATACATCAATATTAACATAAATACCATCATACTATAACTTACATTAATATCTATATATTTATCTAAAATGAAATTATTCATTAATCATTATCTTATAATAACGGCTTAAATAACTCATAAAACCCCATAAAAGTTGAGAAATTTTTCTGGGCAAGAGAATTAAGAAAAATGTTAATTTTTTACTTTTTAATTAAAAATAAAAGATAAAATGTATTTCTAAATTTAAAAATAAAATAATTGTGAGTGGTGTTTAAAAAACAGATATATAAAGTAGGGATAGTAATATAGTTATTTTAAAGTGAAAAAGTTCAAATATTTATTTACTTAATTGTTTTAGTGTATCAACTATGCGACTATGTGAGACACTTTAAAAAGAAAAGTGTGCAACTTTTACGAGAGTTAGAAAATATTAATTACATAAGTTTAAATGAAACTAAATGGTTAATTATTAAAATAAAAAATTATAAAAAAGACAAAAAAAAAAAAAAAGATATGGAGTGAAGAGTAACAAAAACAATCAAAATAATACTACTAAGTGCATCTGCAACCGATACCAAAAACCTATTTTGGAGTAGGGGAGATGCTCCAACCGATACCAAAACATAAATTTATTATAAGTATTATGGTGGGACCCACGTAAAAAATACTTAGATTTACGTTTACCTTAAACTCAAACAAAAAACTATTTATTATTTATAAAATCATCATTTTATTTTACAAACTAATAAAAAAGACCTATTAACTCTTTATTTTAATTTTTTATTTAATATATTTTGTAATGTAATTTTTTTAATAATCATATATTAATAATTAAAATAAAATTTTATTTTAAAAATAAAAATAAATATTTATAATTAAATATTAAATATTTTATGTTTGCGCAATTTTGTCATATTTAATTAATATTTTATTATATTTTTTATTTTTGAAATTTTAAATTAAAAATAATATTTATTAATTTTTTTAAATTTAATGTCAAAAGTTAAGGGGTTAAAATATAAATTTGTAAAGATATTGATTATTTATAAAAATAGTATAAAAAATTGTATAAAAAGAATAATTTGAGAATATTCTTTTAAGTTTAAGTATTAGAATCTCGGTTGGAACTAATTTACTGTAAAGTTAAAATTAAACTTATTTTTTAGTTTAATTTTTTGTGTTCAAAGATGGACTAATACTGTCATTAATCATCAATTTTTTTTTATAAATTAAAAAAAAAGAAGTAATGATTAGTTTGAGACAAAAATTATAAAATAATGATAGGTGTAACTACAAAATCTAATAAAGACACTTTACCCAAAAAATGATATATGTCTCTTTCATGCGCGTCTTTACTTTATAATTATTGATTTATTTCTCACTTAAGGACAAGGGTACTAAAATATTATATGGGCCTAAATATCTTAGCCCAGGCGACCAGGCATAGTGAAGAAACGGATTGGGCTTATTCAATTTTGTCATTGACAATTATACCCCCAACAAGATGATGACGTGGCTCAATAACACCTTGCAGTCTGCCCAATCAAACTAGGGTAAATATATTTTGTTGTTTTAATTTATACTCCTCCCTCAGTTTACACAATCTCTTTTAAGTTACGAGGATTACATGTTAATCATAATAATTTATTTATGTGACACAAGTTTTTATAAAATAATACTAGTAATTTTTTTTGTACTAAGTAAAATAAAGTTATAATGAACATTGTTGTGTAAATTATGCATGAATGAGGTGAACAAGTAACTAGTGTTAATGTAAATAAATGAATATTCAAAGGATAAAATTGAGTTTTTTTTAATTCATAAGTGCGCAAAATTCTAAAAAAGTAAAAATAAATTAATAGACAAAAAAAAAATATATATTGAATAATTAAATTGTGAAAAATTTAATAAAACAAAAAGGAGGCTCGAACTAAACTATATATAAAATATAATAAAATGTAAAGCAAAAAATTAAGTAACTCAAAATAAACTAAAGTATAATGAAATGTTGTAGGGTTTGCTCAATTACTTAACTCCTTGATCACAAACTTCCAATCATTCATTTGGTTATAGTGATATTTTGAATATCTATCAATTCAAATGTTATATATGTTGGAATTCGCTATCCCGGGTTATCAAAATTGCGGAACCGATAACCCGAACGAACCCTTCGCCGGAGATTGTACGTACACCGACTCATCCGCCGGAGTCCGGGCTTTGGAGACCACGCACCCGAAGGCACGTAATCCGCCCCCACCCGAAAAACCGCGAGCCAAGGTTCGTACAATCGACAACCTCAATCGCCGGAGAAATCACGAGCCCACGCGATCCGGGACCCGACCGAACGCGTCGCGTGCACGAGGCACGCGGACGCCCAGCCGAGTCCCCGCGAGGGGACTCGCGATCGCTCACAGCGATCGCACGGGATGCCTCGCGGCATCCCCGCAGCGGATCCGGCGATCCGCTGCTCGCGGCTAGGGCTCGTGTCCAGCGAGCCGCTGCGGGTAAACCCGCAGCTCGCTACGAGCTGCTACGGGTGAAACCCGTAGCCCTAGCGATCGGCCCCGTAGGGCTCGATCGACCCTCGGCGTCCAGCCGAGGGTTCGCGCACTCGATCCCCGCGAGGGATCCACGAGCCGCCGGCGGTCCGGTGGCTTCGCCACCACCGCCCGGCTCGACCCTCGGTCCGGGGTTCGATCCTCGGATCTTCGTCCTGCGGTATTCTCAATAAATCAAATCGAACAATTAACAAGTGCGTTGAGAATTGTACCTACGATTCGTTGTTCGGAGAAACGAAATCGATGATGACCTCGTGACCTTCCCGCGTATTCCTTGCACTCCGTTCGAACGTCGGGTGGGCGACGAGCTATCGAACTTATGGATCCTCTTCACTCTCGAACTTTATTGTAGGCGTTACGTAGGTCAAGAAGTGAAGACCATGTAGTGCTTTTATAGGCTACGAAGGGGATCAAAAGGAGAATAAATATTGGGCTTTAATATTGAAAATTAAATTGGGTCCAACCCAAATCCATTAATTCTTATCAATATTAATTTTATTTATTTTCCACTATATAAATAAAATTGACCTCCCAATATTATTCCATATTATACCAAATAATATTTCTCCAACTTAGTATTATTTATTCCGTGTATTTAAGATTTAAATATCCATGAATAAAATTTATTTATTGCTTAATAAATTTATTCATCTCTTATATCCGAGACTAGTACCACTCAACCTTATTTATTATGCGGAACAAATCCACTCGCGAGGTTTACATAATAAATCCTTATGAGCTCATCTCGGGGATATTATCAACCCTTACGGGATACACTGCTCCTTCAATAATTCACGGCATGCCATATATAAAATATAGTGACCCAACTTAACCGGTAATTAACCCAATAATTAAATCGGTTAATTCCTTTGGAAAATCAAAGTCACTAATATTAAATATACACACCCGCAATTATTTCAGGGATTAAGAATAAAATACTCCGAGTCTCAAATCAATTATCGCCGAGCAATCCTAATTGATGAGTCTCAATAGATCCGCTCAATACACCAAGTGTACAAGTGTGATAAGATAATCAAGACAAATTATCTTCTCCCTCACACAACGACTATACCGATGGATTGGTCCGTGTCCATCTAGGTCGTGAGCAACTGTTTGATTAAATACGAGTAACCGATAGTATGATCTTCTGTGTGGGCCAGACACACCATACTAACTACAACGTATAAAATCCAGGACTATGATTTGCATATATTTAATTAACAATAATTAAAAGCAAATGAATGTCTGTAATAGATAGATAAATGAAAGTGCATACAGAGTTCAGAATACTCAAATCTAGACATTAAGTATACTACTCCCAAACTAAGGTCTAGTCATATCCTCCAAACTTATACTAAGGTCTAGTCACTTATACTCCCACTTATACTAAGGTCTAGTCATATCCTCCAAACTTCTGACTCCCAAACCCTCCAAGTGCTTGTAATATACTTCCTTAGGAAGTATCTTGGTGAAAGGGTCCGCTAGGTTGTCTTCCGAAGCTATCTTGGTGACTATCGCATCGCCCCTCTTGACGATGTCTCGAATCAGGTGGTACTTGCGCTCTATGTGTTTCGTAGCACTATGGGACCGTGGTTCCTTGCTGTTTGCCACTGCACCGCTATTGTCACAATAAATTGTCATAGCTTTAGGCAAACTCGGAATCACATCTAAGTCCTGGAGGAAATTAAGGAACCACACTGATTCTTTCGCTGCCTCTGAGGCTGCAACATATTCAGCTTCCATGGTAGAGTCCGAAATGCACTTTTGCTTAACACTCTTCCATGATACGGCTCCACCTCCCAAAGTGTACACATAGCCTGATGTCGACTTACGCCGGTCCTTATCAGCTTGGAAATCCGAATCTGTGTAACCCAAAGGAATCAGATTGTCTGCTCCGTATCTCAGAACATAATCCTTAGTATTTCGCAAATACTTGAAAATGCTCTTAACGGCAGTCCAATGAGCCTTTCCAGGGTTACTCTGATATCTCGCTACTATGCCAACGGCATAACAGATATCAGGCCTCGTGCATAACATTGCATACATTAAGCTTCCCACAGCCGAAGCGTAGGGAACCGCTTTCATGTCATCTTTCTCCTTCTGTGTCTGAGGACACATTTCCTTAGAAAGATAAGTTCCTTTACTGAAGGGTAGATCACCCTTCTTGGAATCTTGCATGTTAAAACGAGCTAGAATCGTGTCTATGTAAGACTGCTGGGAAAGACACAATGTTCTATTCCGGCGATCCCTTATAACTTTGATCCCTAGAACATGTCCGACTTCTCCCAAATCTTTCATATCGAATTGTCTAGACAACCATCCCTTTATGTCTGATAACATCTTTACACTGTTGCCAATGAGAAGTATGTCGTCTACATAAAGCACGAGGAACACCACCTTCTTTCCATCACGTTTCCAATACACACACGATTCGTCCATGCTTTGAATGAATCCAAAAGATTGGACTACTTCATCAAACCGCAGGTTCCACGATCGCGAGGCTTGTTTCAATCCATAAATGGATCGATTAAGCTTGCACACTAGATGATCTCGCCCCTTAGCAATGAATCCTTCTGGTTGTTTCATATAAATCGTCTCGTCAAGACTTCCATTAAGGAAAGCTGTCTTGACATCCATTTGCCACACCTCATAATCCATATGAGCTGCTATGGATAAGAGAATCCGGATTGACTTTATCTTGGCTACCGGCGAGAAGGTCTCCTCATAATCGATTCCCTCTTTCTGAGTATATCCTTTCGCAACAAGCCGAGCTTTAAAGGTTTCAACCTTTCCGTCAGATCCTCTCTTTCTCTTGTAGACCCATTTACATCCAATTGGCTTTACGCCGCTTGGTGGTTCTACAAGATCCCAGACTTTATTAGAATCCATAGATTCTATTTCGGATTTCATCGCTTTCTTCCAAGAAGGCGCATCTATATCTTGTACCGCCTCATCATAGGTCCAGGGATCGACTTCATGAACTCCGGGTGCCGAGTCCGAAGACTCACCCAGTCCAATCCATCTGTCCGGTTGTTTGACAACCCTCCCACTACGACGGCGTTCCGGTGTATCAATAGTGACAGTATTAGGTCACTACTAGAATCTGTCAAATAGACACCACCCCTTTAACGTCATTCAATTTTGCAACAGATGTGTCTGGTGTTATTAATATCAGTCGAAAAAATATTGATATGTCAGGATTAATTAATATCAGTTATTTGTGCAGCTGATATTAAAAATGTCGTTTATAAATTGGCATTTTTTTCAGACATCACTTCTTAAGATAGAACCCATCAAACCGATATTATAAGTTTTTATAAAAAAAAATCTAAAAAATTATAAGTAACGCCCACGTTTTTTTACTCCTCCTTTCTAAAATATCCCTTTTTGACAAACCCGTATATCTTCCTTCCCCACCTCTCGTTAAAAAACCCCAGACCAAACCCTAAATCATCCTTCCCCTAAATCATCCTTCCCCATCTCTGAATCCTCCATCCCAATCAATCGGTTAAAAAACCTTAGACCAAACCCTAGCGCGGCTGGTGTTCGTGAAGTCGAGAGGAGGACGTCAAGATCGGAGCGAACAAGTACTCGGAGGGGCAGCCGCTGGGTACCTCAGATCAGACCAAGGACTACAAGGAGCCACGACTGAGAGAAATCTGAGGAAGCAGATTAGACAACAAACAAAGAATGGAGAGTGGCTGTCTAACTTTCACCACAGCCTCATCGGCTCCGCCGCGGCTCGCCTTCGTCCGCCACGGGGCGCCAAATATCAGCCAGTGAAAGCTTTGAACCAGAGTCTAACGAGCAATTGGGATGTGTCGAGCTACACGGCTCCGTCGTGGCTGCCGAGGTTCGATGAGCTTGACACCACCAACATGCTTCTTCGACAGAGAATTATTTTCTTGGGTTCTCAGGTTTTCTCAGTTCCCCCAATTTTTGAATATTGAATTTTATTAATTTATTTCTAATCCTAAGATCTGCTATTCGGAAATAATTGTTTTGATTTATATACCCATTCAGATATTTATACTTTAGATTCATTGATATATGAAGGGTTTATGCATTTGATGATGACCGCTAATAGATGACCTCACAGCAGACTTTTTGATAAGCCAACTGTTATTGCTCGATTCAGAAGATCCCAAAAAGGATATCAGATTGTTCATTAATTCACCCGGTGGCTCTGTCATTGCCGGTGAGCCCTGTTTTTTCCGACCTGTTAATGTTGTTTTCGTTAGGGGCTGTGTCATTTAATCAAACAAAACTTTGTAACAATAAAATCATTGTTTCTCGTCTCAGCGCGTATGCGCAGAGATCGACCTAGTGTTTCTTGTTTACAATTGGCTCGCTAAATTGTGGTGTTTACAGAAGTTTAGTTGTTAACTAATGGAGTAGTAGTTAAAATGTCATTTGTTAGCCCTTTTGAAAACACACGTCTTGAAAATACTTTATTTTCTTGGACCTATATGGTGCCCTTAGAAAGTCATTGCTTAACTTGGGTTCTGGGCATTTGCATTCCTTACCTAGTAGTTATATCTTTTTATCAAGTAGCGCTTCATTTTCTTCCACGTTGTTCTATTGATCTCATTTTTATATCATACTTTGGCTTCAATCTTTGATGTTATGTTTATTTGCTCATAATTTCCATATATAGTTAGTATGTACTCCGTATGTGATTCTCTGACATAATAAATAGTCTAAATTGATGCTATGCTTTAAATGCAAATATTGATTTCCCAAAGTTTCTTGCGGTATATTGTTTCAACTCCTAGTTTTTTGGTAATATATTTGTATGGCCATGGTGGTTGTACTGAGTACATGCCTTGAAACTATACTCCTACACGAAAATATTTGTGTAGAACGTTGCTCGATCTGTATTTTTTTTCCAGGCATTGGTGTTTTAACCCTTTTCCTTTTTATCTTCTTACTTCAGGGTTCCACAAGCCCAACAATTCCAAGCCCTTTGGCTGCTTCGGTTATCCCCTTAGTGCAGTGCATACTGCAACAGAATGTCATGCAAAGAGTAAGCTCCCTACTAAACTAGTTTTAACATGTGATTCAATTTTTTTGCTGATCTGTCTCATTATATCATGTTGAGTTGGATACGATTCGTAAACTAAAAACAAAAATGTTGGGTATTTCCTTTTTTTTTTATCAAAAAGAGAAAAATAAAATTAGAACGAACGTCAATGGAGTTTGTTTTCTCCTTAAAATGGCCCTTGTTGTAATATTTGACCGTCTCAAACATTAAGTCACAACTAGTTGTAATCTTTTCTCATCAATTGATTCTTCCTAACAGGCAATTCCAGTGAGTTAGTAGGGGCAGGAACAAATGAATCTTTCAGGTAATATTGCTTCTATTAACAACACAATGTGTTTACCATCATTTTACTTTGCGTTAACTCTTTAGAGAACGTTCACGAGATTAAAAAAAAAAATCTCTTGTGACTTGTATCAGATAAGCCCGAAGGAGGGTGACTTGCAAAATCAGGTGAATTACATGCTTAGTTGTTACTCAAATATATATTTGGTTTCTTTTGGTCCTCTTCTCTAGCTATTATGAGACCTTTAGTTGTTTGATATTATAATATCTTCAAATTGAGTTTGATTCTTGTGAGAATAAAAGCTTAGTAGTTTGATTTTTGTGTTGTTTCTTTTTTCAGGTCTTTGTTGTGGTTGAGCATTAGTGGTGTGGATCAGGAGCTTGATCATTACGTTTGGGCGTATTGTCGTAGATGTTTGACTAAGATAGAAAAGATAATTGTGATTAGTTTTGGGTTTGTTCATTTCGACATTTTGGAAAAATAATTGTGGAATTTTGGATATTGAATATAATGGATATTTAATGTTTTTAATATTATATTTGGTGCAATTTTTGTGTTTAGATATCATTTTTATGGATCAAAATAGATGTATTAACATATATATGACATCGGCTATTGAAAATATTATGATGTTTTATTTATATAGTAGAAATCGGTTTTAAAACTTTAGGTGATATTAAAGAGTTTATGGAAATCGGGTTTTGAACAAACAACTGATGTTAAAACGGTACTTTAGATATCGGCTATTTCGGCTTGATTTTGTATCGCGTATTGACAGATGTGTTTACATTCAACCATATCGGTCGGAGTTCTACTAACTGATATCTATTCACCTTACAGACATCGGGTATAAACTGATGTCTATAGTAGACCTACTATAGACATCTCCTACCTACACATCAGTCGGAAAAACTTTAGACATCTGTTAATAACCGATGTCTATTTGACATATTCTAGTAGTGGGTGCAGGTTCTAGTGGTGTATCTACACTCGGTTCGGCTGTATCTGAGTCTTCCTTGTCACCCCTTAACTCATCAAGTATTATGTCACTCATGGGCTTGTGGTCCATGACATAGTCTTCCTCTAAGAACCGAGCGTTAGTACTTATAACGATCTTCTGGTCCGTAGGACTATAGAACATGCCACCTTTAGTTCCCTTCGGGTATCCTACAAACAACCGTAATTCTGATCTAGGTTCTAACTTATCGGCCCCTTGTCGCAACACATGTGCTGGACATCCCCAGATCCGAAGGTGCCTGAGGCTAGGCTTGCGCCCGCTCCACCTTTCCATGGGTGTTGTGGGAACCGTTTTCGTTGGAACCATGTTGAGAATGTACGCCGCTGTTTCCAAGGCATGTCCCCAGAACATAGTAGGTAAATCCGAGTAACTCATCATTGAACGTACCATTTCCATAAGAGTCCTATTCCTTCTTTCTGACACACCATTCTGCTAGGGAGTATATGGTGATGTCATCTGGGAATCAATCCCATTCTCTACTAAGTATGCCTTGAATTCTCCAGACAGGTACTCGCCTCCGCGATCAGATCGCAGGCATTTAATGGATTTACTTTGAAGGTTCTCCACAAAAGCCTTGAACTCCTTGAACTTGTCAAAGGATTCGCTCTTGCGGCGCATCAAGTACACAAATCCATACCTTGAGTAATCATCAGTGAAAGTGATGAAGTACTCGTACCCTCCCCTTGCCTGAGTAGACATAGGTCCGCATACATCAGAGTGAATCAAATCCAATACTTGTTCAGCTCTATGTCCTTTACCAGAAAAAGAACGCTTGGTCATTTTACCCTCCAAACAGGATTCGCAGGTTGGAAGGTCCTCTCCTTCTATGCCGCTAATGAGACCATCAGCTTTCAACCTTTGAATTCTATTCGAATTAATATGACCTAGCCTTAGATGCCACAAGTATAATTGATTCATTTTAGAAGGTTCCTTTCTCTTATTGGTGTTCGTAGATGTGTTATTACTCTCGGTTAGTTGCATCGTGTTAGACTCAGGATTTAGAATATACAAATCGTCCACCAATGTACCAGAACAGACAATCTTACTATTTCTTCTTATGACCACAGAGTGATCAAAAGAAACAGAATATCCGTTCAGAATTAACTTAGAAACCGAAATCAAATTCTTTCTAAAATTCGGTACATAAAGACAATTCTGTAAAACTAAAACCCTATCACTACTAAAGCGTAAGTGAACGTCTCCCACTGCAACAGCCGCCACCTTTGCGGCATTGCCCATGTAGACTACGATCTCTCCCTCTCTAAGTCTCCGGGTTTCCTGGAACCCCTGCAATGAATTGCAGACATGGTCAGTGGCACCCGTATCTACACACCAGGTGCTGGTAGATATCACCGCTGACAATGTTTCAGTGACTAAGGAAAATTTCGTACCTTTGATGAGAGGACAATCAGACCTCCAGTGTCCAAACTGCTTGCATCGAAAGCACTTGCCCAAAGGCTTGCCTTTCCCAATCCGTGGCTTTGAGCCACTGGGTTTCTTTGCACGCTTTTCCTCTAACCTTGCCACAAAAGCTTGTGATTCTCTTAACTTACGCACAAACTCCGCTTTCGCCGAATCCTTTTTAAGGGACTCATTGAGAGAGAACTCTGTGAGTATGTTAATCACCTCTTGTCCGGCTTCCACGCTATGTCTCAACATCATCCTGAGGTCATTTCGAATGTCCTCATCAGTTGGGACAACAGTGGATTCGGAAAGCTCAACAGTCTGAACAATGTCCAGATTTCGTTCCCAATCATCACCATATGGAACCGGTGAGTTTTCATCCTTAAGTATATCACAAAGTGGGGTCACAGTCATTCTTAACCTATAAGCACATAAAACAAACAAACAATTTAATATCCGATATTATCTCCCTCTAATAATATCATTAAATCACTAATCACATCTAAAATCCCATCAGGTAAGGCAAGCCACGTTCGTGTGGACGTTTACCCACCCAAATGATTTAGCAATTAGATTTTACTTCGGTCATACATCACTTATAGCGTAACCTCGTTGGGAGGAATACTATAACGCGTATCTAAGTGTAAACCATCACTCAGTACTAAGGTGAATCGTTTAGAACTGTTATGTCACCGCAAGCCACGTTCGTGTGGACGTTTACGACAACTCGCAACTCTTCACAAATCCCTATAACTGTCTACATCAATTATTCTAAAATCCCATTCAGTATAGCAAGCCACGTTCGTGTGGACGTTTACTACACCAAAAAGATTTATATAATTGAAATCCAATTACTAGATCCATTCAATCTCGTAAATCAAGACGTGGAGAATCATAAGTGAAACTCGAAGTTTCTAACCAGTGATTCACCATGCGAACGACCCTATCTCTCATAAATGAGGGAGCCGAGCAGACAATCGATCCATCTATCAAAGAATGGTACGAAGGTCTCTAATTTGTGTCCTCTACATGACCAAGTGGCTCTGGCTCCATTCCACTCCCCGGGGTGAGAATGAGTCGACTTGAAATCAGCTTTGGAAAGACAAATTAGGCATTGTTTGATAAACTTAATCAATGTCTCTTGTAAGAGGAATTACAAGAACTCTCCTCCAATGACTTATCTATATAAACTTCAAAAGTTCATAAAAGTCACCAAGAGAGCAGCAATGGAGACCATGGGCATGTTTCCATACCCTCTCCCACTTAGCTTTTTACAATAAAGGGATACGCTATCTAGTGCATAAAATAAACACACATAGCATGCATACATGTAATAAAGCACATAGTATTATCACATAGTCAAAATAATTACTAGAATATTATTTTCCGACTATTATGGCTTCATCACATCCCCGTACGCATCTTCTAGTCTTCAGTCTTCGTTTCTTGAATGCTCCATGTGACGAATATTAATTTCCAATATTTAAATCTATTTATTTTTAATTAATCCAAAAGTTACTTAATTCGAAAATTAAGTCAATTGAATATATCAAAAATAAAATTAAATATTATTAATATTTTTATTTATTTTATTTTCTTTTTCCACTTCATTAAATCTCTAGAATAATCCATCCAAGTAAAACTTGGAATATTCTAGATGATATCTATAATGAAATAAAGAAATAAAATAATTAGGACTATTATACTTTTCCAAATTTATTTTTATTCCTAATCCATGAATATTCCCATGAGTAGGAATAATCAAATAGGAAAAATAAATTTAGTACTAAATTAATTCTTTTTCTATTTTTCTAGAATATTCCATAAAGAAATACTCAAAATAGGAAATAATGAATTAATTAGGAAAGTATATTTCCGGTAGGAGTAGCTCGGGTTGGGAGACCCCGAACCACCCCCCACCTTTGATCGACCGGCCAGCCACGGGGAGGAGCGCCGCCGCCAAGCCAAGCCGACAACCACCGAGATGGTGGCAGCCGCGGCTTAGGGCAACAGCCCCCATCGCCCATAGCCTTCGATCGGGCATCCATGGGGATCGATCCAATCGATCCCTAGCCCTTCGTCCATCCCCGTCACTTCGTCTTCTCCGGCGGTCTTCGATACGTCGATCCAATCGCAAAATAAATTTACAAAAATCTAAATTACAATTCCGGTATCGATTCTATACACGAAATCGACCCTATACATTTTCCGGAAAAAACATGAACATAATAATAAATCCTAAATTCGGTCAACCCCCGAATTTTTACTATTACAAGCATTCACCACCAAAAACGAATCTCGACATGTCCGAGAGTTTAAATAAAACAACAATCATGACAAAATAAATTAAACGAATAATTAATTGAGCCATAATAGTCGGAACCCTGCAAGGTAGAACAACATTTATCGAAAATACCGCGAACGTAAACCACGCTCTGATACCAGTTGTTGGAATTCGCTATCCCGGGTTATCAAAATTGCGGAACCGATAACCCGAACGAACCCTTCGCCGGAGATTGTACGTACACCGACTCATCCGCCGGAGTCCGGGCTTTGGAGACCACGCACCCGAAGGCACGTAATCCGCCCCCACCCGAAAAACCGCGAGCCAAGGTTCGTACAATCGACAACCTCAATCGCCGGAGAAATCACGAGCCCACGCGATCCGGGACCCGACCGAACGCGTCGCGTGCACGAGGCACGCGGACGCCCAGCCGAGTCCCCGCGAGGGGACTCGCGATCGCTCACAGCGATCGCACGGGATGCCTCGCGGCATCCCCGCAGCGGATCCGGCGATCCGCTGCTCGCGGCTAGGGCTCGTGTCCAGCGAGCCGCTGCGGGTAAACCCGCAGCTCGCTACGAGCTGCTACGGGTGAAACCCGTAGCCCTAGCGATCGGCCCCGTAGGGCTCGATCGACCCTCGGCGTCCAGCCGAGGGTTCGCGCACTCGATCCCCGCGAGGGATCCACGAGCCGCCGGCGGTCCGGTGGCTTCGCCACCACCGCCCGGCTCGACCCTCGGTCCGGGGTTCGATCTTCGGATCTTCGTCCTGCGGTATTCTCAATAAATCAAATCGAACAATTAACAAGTGCGTTGAGAATTGTACCTACGATTCGTTGTTCGGAGAAACGAAATCGATGATGACCTCGTGACCTTCCCGCGTATTCCTTGCACTCCGTTCGAACGTCGGGTGGGCGACGAGCTATCGAACTTATGGATCCTCTTCACTCTCGAACTTTATTGTAGGCGTTAACGTAGGTCAAGAAGTGAAGACCATGTAGTGCTTTTATAGGCTACGAAGGGGATCAAAAGGAGAATAAATATTGGGCTTTAATATTGAAAATTAAATTGGGTCCAACCCAAATCCATTAATTCTTATCAATATTAATTTTATTTATTTTCCACTATATAAATAAAATTGACCTCCCAATATTATTCCATATTATACCAAATAATATTTCTCCAACTTAGTATTATTTATTCCGTGTATTTAAGATTTAAATATCCATGAATAAAATTTATTTATTGCTTAATAAATTTATTCATCTCTTATATCCGAGACTAGTACCACTCAACCTTATTTATTATGCGGAACAAATCCACTCGCGAGGTTTACATAATAAATCCTTATGAGCTCATCTCGGGGATATTATCAACCCTTACGGGATACACTGCTCCTTCAATAATTCACGGCATGCCATATATAAAATATAGTGACCCAACTTAACCGGTAATTAACCCAATAATTAAATCGGTTAATTCCTTTGGAAAATCAAAGTCACTAATATTAAATATACACACCCGCAATTATTTCAGGGATTAAGAATAAAATACTCCGAGTCTCAAATCAATTATCGCCGAGCAATCCTAATTGATGAGTCTCAATAGATCCGCTCAATACACCAAGTGTACAAGTGTGATAAGATAATCAAGACAAATTATCTTCTCCCTCACACAACGACTATACCGATGGATTGGTCCGTGTCCATCTAGGTCGTGAGCAACTGTTTGATTAAATACGAGTAACCGATAGTATGATCTTCTGTGTGGGCCAGACACACCATACTAACTACAACGTATAAAATCCAGGACTATGATTTGCATATATTTAATTAACAATAATTAAAAGCAAATGAATGTCTGTAATAGATAGATAAATGAAAGTGCATACAGAGTTCAGAATACTCAAATCTAGACATTAAGTATACTACTCCATCAATATACAATCTTTTATTACTTATAATGTAAATTCATCCTATACCCCATCTTATTAATTATAATATAAATTTTTCTTTCTAAATTCTACAAAAGAAAATTAATTTTATATTATAACATATTAGAAAGAGTAGTATAATTAATTATCAATATGTAATTCAAATATTATAGTTTTTTGTTAGTTTTGTGATGCATTGTAGATTGAGTTAGGTTAACACTTTAAATCATTCACGAAAAAAACATATACTCAAGAAAATAATGGAATAAATTAATCAAAAATCACAGAGAAACACTGTTCAATTATATTTTTGATTACATTTAAAAATCAAGCATATATATATATATATAATACTAATATATTGTGGTTTAAGGACATGAAAAATTCTAAACCATATATATTAACACTTTCCCACACATGATGAATAACAAGTTCACGTTACTCAAACTATATTATAACCTTGATATAGACATTAAACATAATTAAAGTTTCATGATTTCTTTATTACAACTCATACTAATATATTGTGGTTTAAGGACATGAAAAATTCTAAACCATATATATTAACACTTTCTCACACATGATGAATAACAAGTTCACGTTACTCAAACTATATTATAACCTTGATATAGACATTAAACATAATTAAAGTTTCATGATTTCTTTATTACAACTCATACTATGATTCTGATCATATTGATCCCCCCTTATCCAAACCAAGTGCAAATGATCATTATCTCAAACCAAGGATTTAAGGAGATTAATGTTCAATCTCCTATGTGTGCTTTTAACCTGTTCTTAAAGCTGACTCACAACCACTTATAAACATCGATCCCACTGTTAGGATTTATATAATTGAACAAGGATTAAAGGAAAGGAAAAGATAAACGTAGAAAACTTGTGGTATTAGAACAAAATAAGCGTTTATAAGCGTGATCTAAAATATACAAGAGAGAGACTTTATATAGCCAAAACAAAAGGTAAAACCTAATCCTATAAACAAAAGGTAAACCCTAATCCTATAAATATAATAACTAATATATTCTACCCCCTCAAACTCACATGGTACAGCAAAAGCATCGAGAGTTTGTCAACGAGAAAAATCTATGAGCGCAACCATATAATCTCAGCCGTAGTGGAAGCCATAGCACGATAGTGGATGGAAACAAAAGACTCTGAAGCCACATCCAAACGAACACCAATTGACTGCAACGAGTCCTCACTAGGAGCCATTGGAAAACAAGCGAAACCGAAAACGCCAATTGATCAAAGCGAACCAAAATTAACCAACAACCAAAACGAACCAATTATCCAAAACGAACCAAAATTAACCAATTAACCAAAACGAACCAAAATTAACCAACAACCAAAACGAACCAATTAACCAAAACGAACCAAAACGAACCAATTAACCAAAACGAATCAAAAAATCGGGGCTTCGCCCCGAACCCCGAAAGGGGCGCGCTGCCCCCCGTACAAGGATTAACCTGGTTCTGATACCATGTTAGGATTTATATAATCGAACAAGGATTAAAGGAAAGAAGAAGATAAACGTAGAAAACTTGTGGTATTAGAACAAAATAAGCGTGATCTAAAATATACAAGAGAGAGGCTTTATATAGGCAAAACAAAAGGTAAACCCTAATCCTATCAACAAAAGATAAACCCTAATCCTATAAATATAATAACTAATATATTCTAACACCACTTGTAACTAAAAAATTATGTTATACAAAGAAAATATTGAGGTCTTTTTGAGGTGTTTATTCTAACACCAGTTTCACCAGTTTGGTTCTAGTATATGGGCTCCCCGGCCATTTGAGGTGTTTTTCGTTTGGGATTTGGAAATTTTTAATGGGCCTCAATCGTAAACATTTTGTATGGGCTTTCTGTAAAATGAAAGTAGAAAAAAAGTGATTCTGGTTTTGGTCTTTAGATGGGCCTGATTTGTGAGCTTTTTCTCTTCGCTCTATAAAATGAGAGGAAAAAAAAAAAGCAACGCCCACCATGGGGCTCGAACCCATGACCACAAAGTTAAGAGCCTTGCGCTCTACCAACTGAGCTAGACGGGCTTTGTTTATTTTTTAACAATTTAATTTACTTGGTCTTACTTTCTAACGGAATTTGTTGTGTATTTTTTGAAAAAATTAATGGATCCAAAAGTAAATTATGTAATTCATTTTAATGATAATGATTTTTTTTTTTGAGAAAATAATATCTCATAAAATAGACATATCTGACACCCAATAAATTCATTAATTAATTGTTACAAGAAAATGAAAAATATATATTAATCTTTTGATATACCTGTTTTAATAGATAATTTTGAAATTTAAATTATTTATTACTAAAAATTTTATACAGAGAATTGAAATAACACATTCAAGTTTTATTTAGGAAACAGTGCAAAACGCGTTACAAATTTAATGGAAAGAAAATAAAATACTCGTTTATGTTTATGGTATGGTTTAGCATAAAATCCACGCCATGTTTATAGATGAACGGCCTAGATTAATTCTAGTTGCAACAAAAACCCCCATCGGGTCAAACAAGTAATTTGTGAAAGATTGAAGGCCCTTATCGGTCATTTCTCCTACCTAGTATCCTTCCGTACTCCAAATAGTTCCAGAAGCTATTTATGAAATTTATCCGCACCGTCTCTCCGCTCAATCGACGGCCATAAAATATTATTTTTACAGTCCAGAAATACACACACACAGACATACAATATTGCGCCTCCATCAGAGAAAGCAAAATTCGACTGCTGTATTTTTTTTTCCTTTAATTCCATTTTCTATATTTCTCTACGGATCCCTAAAATTTCTCTCAATTTCTATATAATTTATCGTCCTCACTCAAAACCCTAACCTTTAAGCCCTATTGCGACGATCATCGCTTCAAAAATTGATTTTTGTTTTTTGGCAAAATTTGTTTTGTGTTTGGAGATTGTCAGGGGTATGAGAATTGGAGGATGAACCATGCCGGTGCTGCGTGGCGGAGTGCGTAGTGGCCGGAGAGGGAAGCAGCAGCAACCACCGCTAAACAGCAACGACGCCGTTAATAACAAGGGCAAAGAAAATAACATCACTAATCAGGTCGTTGGGGAAAACGCGGGAATCGCTACGAGAACAAGGAGGAGACGAGCGGCGGCGGCGGTTGGGCCCCCGGTTGAGGTCAAAATAGTTTCTGCCCCGAAAACGGCAGAGGCAGAGACAGAGGCGCCTGAGGTTAAGATGTTGGGAAAGGAGGAAGATCGGGTTTTGGAGGAGATTAAGGAAGAGGTGGGGGAGAAACCGATGGACGATTTCAATACTGGCGACAGAAGCCCTAGCAAGGGCGACGGCGGTGATGATGACTTGCCTGCACCTCTCCCTGACAAAGTGAGATTTTTTTTTCATACACATGTTTTTTGGTTTCATCTTTGTTGGGTATGAAAAAGTGGGGATTGTTTTTCCATGCATGTACTGTTTTGGTGAGAGTGTGCTAGGAGACTGAAAGCTTTAATTTTTGTGTTGTGAGGGAAGTGAGGATCTGGGAATTCATTTTGTTTTGGGTGATATTTTCACATTTTTGGGGTACTTGTGCGCATGCTATTATTTTCATATGCCATTTCCGAGGTCTATATTTACCGAGAGTCTAGAGAGATGGTGGATAAAAACATCCATTTTATTTGGAAGGCAAAAAGCTTGTATAAGGGCACGTATTGTAATGCACATGCAACACCATTTTCCCCGATCTTGTTTACAAGTTCTGCGTTTGTGTTTGGTCCAGTTAAGTCAGAGATTCATAGTAAACATGATTTGGTGATAATACTTACAAGTTCTGTGCTTGTGTTTTTTTTCAACCTTTTCACGCGTATCATTATCTTCCTGTCATCCCATCAGTTAAAAATTGATGCTTTCATGATTTTGCATGACTAGTGCTGCTTGAATATGAATTTGTTAAAAAAAAAATGCTGATGTGCCTTTAATGTTATTTTTGGTTCCAGATCGCCTGCTAAAATTACCTTAAATGATGACTATGCATTATAAAAATATAGATAATTGATACTACTATATATTAATATATATTTCTACATTTCATATCTTGAAGAATATAATTTAGTGATCATTTTTCATCTTATACAAAATTAACAGCTAACTTAAATTCTTTGGTCTGTCATTGCAGGTGCAGGTTGGTGGTTCGCCAATGTACAAGCTTGAAAAAAAACTAGGTAAAGGAGGCTTTGGACAAGTGTATGTTGGTCGGCGTTTAACTGGTGGTAGCACTAATGAGAGAGCAGGTCCTGGATCCATAGAGGTATGAACAATGTATTTATTATTTGCGGTGAACACATAATGTGGAACCTTTTATTTCACGGACCCTATTGAGGTACTCATGCTTGATTCTTACCAGGTTGCCCTAAAGTTCGAACATCGTAATAGTAAGGGTTGTAGCCATGGTCCACCACACGAGTGGCAAGTTTACACGTGAGTGCTTTTTAAAACAAATTATGCTGTTGCTTAGATTGATTTGTAATTTTGTTGTTTTCTTAACTTGTACATTGTAATATGTCCAGTACTCTAGGTGGAAGTCATGGGGTACCACGAGTGCATTACAAAGGCCGCCAAGGTGATTATTACGTGATGGTACGTTTCTTTTCTTCGTTTGCCACTTTTCATCATGACTATATTTTTGGAATTGTAGTTTATTAATTAGTGGATGCATGAATTTCACAGGTCATGGATATGCTTGGACCAAGCTTATGGGATGTTTGGAATAATAATTCCCACACGTGAGTGTTGTAGTCTCGATATATATTATACTTCGATTCTTTTAATATTTGATTGTTAACAGATATTCTGTGCCTTTTAAATTTATAAATTGTGAAATTAAATTCAGGATGTCTGTTGAAATGGTGGCTTGCATTGCTATTGAAGCGATTTCCATATTAGAGAAAATGCATACGAGAGGGTAAGTTTTCATCATTGTTTTCTGAAGCTTTTTCCTTTATATGGTGTTCCATGTTTTCCCACATCACTGAAGATATTTTCCCGTTCTGTTTTTTAAGGCTGCACTTTGATGAGCATTTCTTATGGATCTATATATTTTTTACATATGTATGATTACTTGGCTAATATGTCGAAAATGACAGTTATGTGCATGGTGATGTGAAGCCTGAGAATTTCTTGCTCGGTTGCCCAGGAACCCCTGATGAGAAAAAATTATACCTGGTTGATCTTGGTTTAGGTACAGTTCTTGTGTATTTTCTTGTTTAGATTTGTTTACTTGCATCTTGAAGCTTTTGATTACTTAAAACCCACTTGCACTATCAGCTACCAGATGGAGAGATGTCGCTACTGGCCTGCATGTTGATTATGATCAACGACCAGATGTTTTCAGGTATACTCTTAGATGTAATATTTTTTGTGACTAAACTTTTGATTTCATTAAAAGCGTCACCAAATTATTTCTGTTTGTATCTCTATTTATTCATTATCTCATAACATGTCGTCTGGTGAATCTTAAAATGACTTTCAGGGGAACTGTTCGGTATGCAAGTGTTCATGCTCACCTAGGTAGAACTGCTAGTAGGAGAGATGATTTAGAATCCCTTGCATATACATTGATATTCCTTCTGCGTGGACGTCTCCCTTGGCAAGGATACCAGGTTTATATTTCTGAACTGCAGGAGTTTATAGTTTAGTGTAGTAATTTTATTTCTATTACCACTCCTTTTTTAAAATCTTATATATTATTCTGCTTTTTTGTAGGGTGAGAACAAAGGATTTCTTGTGTGCAAGAAGAAAATGGCAACCTCGGCAGAAGCGCTTTCCAGTTTCTGTCCGCAACCTTTTAGAGCATTTGTGGAATTTGTGGTTAATTTGAAGTTTGACGAGGAACCTAATTACGCTAAATATGTCTCCCTTTTTGATGGGATAGTTGGACTAAATCCAGATATCAGGCCCATTAACATTGACGGTGCACTGAAGGTGCTTATGGAACTAATTACGAATCTCTTTATAGTTAGCTCTTTATCTAATATTTTTTTGGTTTTAAACACGAAGCTTATCTATCAGGTTGGTAACAAGAGGGGACGCCTGACGCTTGAGGAAGAGGAAGACGAACAACCTAAGAAGAAGGTTCGGATGGGAATGCCAGCCACCCAGTGGGTTAGCATTTATAATGCTCGAAAACCCATGAAACAAAGGTATTTGACTTGAACAAAAACAAATTTATTTGGTACTTGAGAAGTATTATGCTCCTTTGAAAAATGTAAATTTTACAATATCTTTGTTTTTTTAGATATCACTATAATGTGATGGATGCGAGGCTTTCCCAGCACATTGATAAGGGAACCGAAGATGGGTTGTTGATAAGCTGTGTAGCATCTTGTCAGAATCTTTGGGCCCTAATAATGGATGCTGGCACTGGGTTCACTGGACAAGTTTATAAGCTATCACCTCTTTTTCTTCGCAAGGTTACATGCTGCTTCATTTTTATTTATTTATATATATATTTTTTTTGCGCTCGTCATTTTCATGCTGAGTTTGAAATGCCTACAGGAATGGATTATGGAACAGTGGGAAAATAATTATTACATCACTGCAGTTGGAGGAGCTTCCAATGGTGGTTCATTAGTTGTGATGTCGAAAGGTAAATTCTGAAGCCTTCAATTTTTTTGTTCTTTCTTTTACTCAGATTGTTAAACTTCATTTCAGGCACACAGTATTCGCAACAGTCGTACAAAGTCAGTGATTCGTTTCCGTTCAAGTGGATAAACAAAAAGTGGAGAGAAGGTTTCTATGTTACCTCCATGGCCACATCAGGGTCTAGATGGGCAGTTGTTATGTCCCGCACTACTGCATTTTCCGACCAGGTTTGTTTTCTTTCACACAAGTGAATATTCAGTTTATTTTTCCTTTTTTCTTTTCTAGAAAACTTCTGTTATGCTCTTTACTTTACATTTTGTGGTGCTGGATTTTTTTCGAACTTCAATTATTTTCTTGATGCTACAGGTCGTAGAGCTAGATTTTCTATATCCGAGCGAGGGCATTCACCGTCGGTGGGATAATGGGTACCGTATAACTGCAACTGCAGCAACTAACGATCAGACTGCTCTTGTTTTAAGTGTGCCCAGAAGAAAGCCAGTTGACGAGACACAGGAGACCCTACGTACATCTGCCTTTCCTAGTACACATGTCAAGGTACTGTTATTTGCTTGCCTTACTAAAGTCAACTTACTTTCTCGGTTAATCACATATAATTACCAAAAAAAAAAAATTGACATCCAGAATTATACCTCTAAATGTGGTTTCTTGAAATCAACCTAAACCTCTTGTAATATCGTTCTGTGGTTGGTACAGGAGAAGTGGGCGAAGAATCTGTATATCGCTTCTGTTTGCTATGGTCGTACAGTATCATAGGACCGGCTGCGAGTGCGGGTTATGTAAGACTTGGAGAAAAAGCTCAGACATCGTCGGTTATTTACTGGGAAAATGTTTCTCGGTTTGTGAAAATTTTGATGCAGCAGAGTTTTTTATAATGGTTGGTAGGACTTGGAAGCTTATGGTGTTTGTGTTCTATTAGTAATGTTGACAAATGTTTTTTTAGATGCACATGTTTTCTTAAATTCTAGACAATCAACATTAAGATATAGGAGAATATCACAAAATAAGTCAACTTCTATCATGAGATTATTTGTCACATCAGATACAATTATTACATTTCTATCCAAAAGTTCTGAAGAGTGAATCACAAATTCTTTTTCCACAGGGGTAACATAAATAATAAATAATGTTACATATTATTGGAGTTTATAATTTGCCTCCTAATACTCTACAACACATTTTTCAAAAGTTGAGAAGAGTAAATCACAAATTCTCTACAACACAAGTTACATGCAGCATCATTCTGAGGACACTATAAGCTCAGCCAAACGCTCAATCGACTCATACTTAGAGATAAGACGGGTTCAGTTCTAGAAAAACATCTTCTGCATTTCGAAAGGCTCCAACAGAACCGGTTTCTGGTCCTCGGTTTCTTCTGGCACAGATTTTGCTGGTCTGCAACACAACTTCTGTAGCGAAACCTTTGCCTATAATCAGGATTAAAAAACACTCTGTTAAGAAACTTTAGGTAAAGAACAAATAGCCTCAATAGCATTTTTTTTAGGTAATTTAACCGTGAAAAAAAAGAAACAATATTGACAGCAAAGTTTTAAGACCTCAAAGTTGTCGTAGTCGTAGCGAACGACAAAGATGCAGGTGCACTGATCGCTACCATGCGGTTTCTTTTCAATTTCCACAACATGTGCGTCAGTGTAAAGTGCATCGTCCTCAGTTTCCTGAAAATTAACACATTAGATCAAATCAACTATTTTACAATCACAAAAAATGACGAAGAGGAAAATGCAGCACAGTATACATACTCTGTAGCAAAGCATAAGATCTCCAACGTTGACTTTGTGACATTCCGAGTTTTCTAAAGGAATTGAACGTTCACGTACAGCCCTCTTAACGCTCAACCATTCATCTTCATCCTTTCCGAAACCGGAAAATCTTGTACGGACCACCTGGTATACGTATAAGTAAACAACAAGTAGTATTATATTTGGTAATAAATATAAATGATGTCCTTGAGTTTTAATGTAATTACAAAAAAGCCGAATTATATTTAAGATGTACAAATACACCCTTGCATATGTTTACATGAAGAATAACGGTAGTTCAAATGATTTTACGTTAAATGAAAGATACATCAAGAGAATAGTTAATTAATAGATCAGAATTATCTTACCAGTTCCCCTGAGCAAGAAATTCTGTATGTCAGGAAAGACGCAACATCAAACCTGAAAAAACGAGAACATAAGGCAATCTACCCAGCTGTTATGAAAATTATATATATACTATCATCCAAGTAGGAACATTTCTTAACAGTACTAAAGCGACTTAAATGTTGGAAAATCACGTATGTGCCGTAACTAATATAGAATTTGAAGCTACAATCAATAGTATGCATGTATAACCAACTCACCGCATTTAGCCCCTGATAGATGTATTTCAGAAACACAAATGCAGAAAGAGCAATATATTTATATATGTATATACTCAAATACTCACCAAGCACCATCCTTTGCTGATTTAGCTTCGAAAAGAAGGTCTGGTAGAACCTTAGCTGCCTCGCTTGCAGAAATAGTTGGTGCTGGCACATTTTACGGGGATTTTAATTGAAAGCATTTTATAAATTTATTGCGGAAAAAATAAACACGGAGTTTTGCGGGAAATAAAGATCAACCTTTTGCCCTTTTAACAGTGACCACAGCCTTTGAAACAATGTTTTCTTTGTCGGGAGTTGTAAAGATATCATCTTTTTCGTCTGGAGATGGGATGTTTCTTTTGTTGGGAGATGGAACGGCTTCGGATGACAAAGCCATTTGCTTATTCTGAAACCAACCTTGCACCTGCCATATAAATTGTAATACATACAATATATAACAAATGCTATTTTAAAAATGAAAGTAAAAAATAAGTACTAGAAGTTTAGAAGAAGTACAAGTTCCCATTTGAGAGGAGGCTTCTCAGAACGGTGAGGCGAGGAGCTGCGTAATAAGCACATGGATAATACGTCAATTTAGAATTCAGACAAGTTTCTTAGTCAGCCAAAAATAAGCATTCGAATAAATGCTTTTACCTAAACTTGGTAGATAGCTCCTCGCATAAGTCCTGACTGATTAGATTATCTTTCATTCTCTTTGCTACTTTCTCCATTTCAAGTGCCTGTTTAGAGAGGGAAACGAACAAAAAAATGGTCAGCGTCTCAAAGCAACTTCCGCGGCGATTAGCTCAAAAGACTGAGGTGACAATTATGCCGATTTCCACAATCAATCGATTTATTTTGTTTCCTTTTTAGGGAGTCCAAGCAAAAACATCAACTTTTAGACGTGCGGCAACAAAGCTAAAAGTAGTTGAGATTCGTCGCTTGCAAAATGAAGCTAAAAGACAACTAATTTAAGTAGTAAAAACGGTTATTTAGAATCGAGAAATCTAAAACACACTCTTTTATCTTTTTAGATTCTGATTAAGCACGATTCATAAAAAAGAACACAGCTTTATTGAGGAAAATCAAAAAACAAAAACCATAAATCCAAATGCAGAATTCGGGTTTTATCGAATCTCCCCACCATATTCTAAACAGCTTATTAAGACACATAACGGAGAAAAACAAAAAGTACCAAAACATGTTCTTTATAACAACAGTGAATTCACATGTACAAACAAACAAACCCAGATCGCAGATGAACTCCATTGCAAAATAAAATGAAATTAAATCATCAATTAATATTTATGAAGGCCAAAACAGAGTAAAAATTGAATCTTTAACAAAAAAATAAAAAAAATAAAAATAGTTGCAAGATAATTTAATTATTTATTTGATTGCTTTTTTAATTACCTCTGACAACGTAAACTCAACCACGTCAGCATCTTCCATTTTCAAGGAGTCGAACTGATAGTCCATTTTTAGCCAAAATAGTTCACACGGAGAGAGGCAGACAAAGACAGAAGATTCTTCGAGGGAGGGTTTTTATTTTCTTGTTTTGAAGAGGAACCGATGCTCTCTGCAGTGATAGCTGTACAGTTCCGTTCTTTACTTATTTATTTAATTAGTAGGGTCTTAAATCGTCACGACTTTTTATGAAATGTAATCTATTCTCGTTTTCATTTTAGATTTCTTCCATGATTTCATTAATGAGACTGCACTTTTTTTTTTTAATTTTCATTCATTTATTTTAAATAATAATAATATATCTACTATTATTTATTAAATAGTTCAAATTATAATTTTCAAATCAATTTAATTTGTCAATGTTGTTGACGTGAATTTAGGAATGAGGATATAAGGTTCAACTCCAAGACATTTCAATTCACTTAGACAAAAAAAAAATCAATTTTATTTTGAAGAATTCAAATTAAAATTATCAATTTCAATTTGTCATATGCCCATAAAATTTTGTTGTTATGAAATTCACACGATTTGGTCCAAATTATAGTCAAGTTATACTTGGAATTTATACAAGAGATTGAAATTTGTTGAAATAAACAAATTTCTGAATTTGTTTAGATATTATCAAATATGTCGTAAAAAAAAATGAACATAAAATTATTTTTCAAAGAAATTGAAACTTTGATATTATCAATATCTGTGACTGAAAATTTTAGTGACAGTGTTATATCTGCAATAATTGATAAACTTATGTATACATCAAGAAAATATTATTATTACACATTACAAAGAAACGTAATTATAATATGTTTTGAAAAATTATCGATTATAAATAAACGTATCGATTATAATATGCTTTTGATCGAGAAATATATTATTATTACACATTACAAATAAACGTGTCGATTATATCCAACAACAATCAATTATCTCAAGGGTGAGTTTATTTACACCTCCACTTTTACTAAACTCACCCTATGGATTAATTCACACCATTATATTTGTTACTTTTATATTTACACCCCCTCTCCTATACCAATTTTACCCTTAACACTTAATCTCGTTTCATCTTCTTCTTCTTCGATTTCTTATTCAAAGTCTCCGACTCCGAGACAAGATTAGCGAGGATATCAACCTTATTTAATTCCATCTGCTTATTTTCGCTGTCGATTTCTGCCACTTGCACGACGTCTTCCACCGGGACCTGCTGGACGAGAACTGTGAACACGGGTCAGATCCGACCCGACGGCTTTCTCTACACGTTGCGTGGCAAGCCAGCATACATGCTGGCATTGGAGATCCTCTCAAAAGGGTACGAAGGGGATGGAGGATTTAGTTATTGGAATCAATCGATATCTTAATTTAATTAATTAGACACATGAGATGGATTGATAATTTAATTAATTAAAGACATGAGATGATTATTAATGGTTGCCATTTCAATTTGATCAAAATTAGCGTCTGTGTTGTTTTTCATTTTTTTAGTTGAGAGAGAAAAAATCTCTTTTTTTTATAGACGAGGAAGAATGAAGTTGTTTGTCGGTCAAGTGCCGAACCACACGACGGAGCCGCCATCGTAATTGAAGAAGTTAAACATAATCAAAGACAAGGCCTCACGCTTCTCCCGAGGTTTTGATTTTTTATTTTTTGTGAAAATTTTGGGGATTTTTTTTTTGAAATTCTTAATTTGTCCGTTTGATTTTCTTCAACATATCTCGACTGGTTATTGTATGTGATTTCTGCAAATAAATGTTTAGTAATATGATATTTCAAATAAGGGTAATATAGGTATCTTACAAATGTGTAAAAAATTAAAATATAAAAAGAGGTGAGTTTAGTAATGTTGGAGGTGTAAATAAACTCACCCTTATCTCAAAATCAAAATTGAATGAAAAGCGCAGTATCCATTGACCCTCACACGTAGATAATGAAGGCCCAATTAAGTGATCTTGATACCATTATGGGCTGGCCCACTTAAGAGCCTGTCCGTCTCTGTATGGGCCTGGGCTAAAATCTATTTCTATCTTTTGAACAATAAACAGTAAACATAACTTAAGCATTGGTAAATCACAGTAATTAATACACCAAATACGATTTGCTGGTTGACTGAAATGGTTGAGTACCCTTTGACTTTGATGTTTGAACGTGACAACATAAAACCCATAGAAATGCACCTTTCATTTTCCCCCTTGAAGACTGGCCTTCCAATTACATGTTTATAATCCTGCCAAAATATTCAATTTACAAATCAAATTTGATAGAATCAAATAAAAATGAAGTGTAACTTTTTTTACGAGACTTCAAATAATAACCTGCAACTCGTCTCCAAGTGTGATGACTATAGAATCTTGATGTGGAGAAAATGAGAGCCAACCTCTCTTGGAGTAGACATGGAAATCAGTTGATCCACTGCACACGTGCAAACACACCGCGTGTGGAAATTCAGATCCTCTTATCAACATTCTTATCACATCATGTCTCAGTGAGTTATCCGATGCTTTCCGGCAGTGTTTTTGTATGTAGCAAAGTTTCCCGACAAGTTTTTGATCCCCCGTCGAGCTCTTTATCGAGCGCAATTTATTCCGGTCGAGAAATCGCATAATTTTTGTGCCCACCTCTTCAATTTGCTCATGTAGCTTTTTCATTTCTCGGCTGCATTAATAATTGACATCTCAATTTCACAGACACATTTTAAATTAATACTCGATAAATGTTTTTGAAGAATGAGGACCTTATTAATTAACATTTCATTCTTACATTTTAACATGCTTTTTATGAACAACTCCATATTTTTATATTTTGTATACCAAATTTAATCAACGAAAAACAAATTTAATTAATTTAAAGATTTTTACCTGAAATTCGAATATCCATGAGGCCAAAGTCCCTCCATTTCCAACCTCATCTCTTCATCTTCACACCACAAAAACTCCTCATGACTTTCATCTTCACCACTAAACTCCTCGAACCCATATCCCTTCTCCGCCACCTTCTTCTTCATCTCTGGATCGATCTCGAAAATCCCAGCTGCGAGAAACAGGACCAGCTTGATCAGATCGCGCGAAATCCCGTGGTTGATCACTTCCAAGCACCCTGTTTTCTCGATCATCTCGGGAATCGATTCGTTTTCCGGCGAGCACAGATTCTGAAAATCGATTCTTGGTGGGATTTCAGCTGATTCTTGCTTGGGAAAAGCTCTGTCCGGAAGAATCAGGTCCGGTACAGTTAGAGATTGCTCGAGATATTCGTTCAGAACGTCTTCGTTCGCGAATGGAGATCGCCGGTCGGGCGCTACCGGAGAAGGGGGAGGTGCTCGGAAGCTGACGGCGTGGTTTCCCGGCGTCGTGGCCATTTGGGACTCGGATTAATTGTGAGTAAAATTTTGTTTATTTTTTGTTGGCTCTGTTTTCTGTGTGAGAGAAGAGAAAAAAAAATAAAGACACTAATGATGAAAATGTTTGGAATTTAAGGCACATTTTTTTTTCTCAATGTTATGCTTTTACTTTTTTTTTTTTAGTTTAATATATGCATATACATTTGCTTTACAGATCTATAATTTTGTGCTGTAATCATTTTTTTTTTTTATTTGTTGTGAGAGATTGAAAAAAAAATGTTATTCCATTTGTTTCAAATTAGTTGTCTTTGCTCCTTTTGGGTTAAAACACAAGTTTTGTGTATGGTTTCAATTAGCAATGAGAAATTTTGCAAAATACAATATACTCTTAATTTATAAAGTCTCTGCTCCTTGTGGGTTAAACACAAGTTTTATGTGTCATTTCAGTTAGCAATGACGGCATTCGAGAGTAATGTAGACAATTAATATCATCTTTTATTCTCACTCCCGTACTCAATACAAATGAAAGTCCATAACAAACATGTCTAGATGTATGAATAACATAAAATTCATAGTATTAGTTCTTAGAAAATTATATTTATTCATATTTTAATTTTATCCATGGAACTATGTAAAATTTGAAATGATCGATATCAACTATACACTGGCGGATTTAATTACAATTTTAGGGAAGTCAATTCAACAAGAATCTGTGGGTCGACTCGAGCCCGTTTGAAAAAAAAAAAGATAAAGTTATGGCTGAATATTTTCGACTCGAAAAAATTAAAACTGAATCGACCCGAACCGAAGGAACCCGACAAACTGAGTGGACTAGCCCGACAACCCGATTTATTTGAATATATTAGAATTCATTTTATGTATTTATACAAATATTTTAAATAAATAAAATAATATATTCAAATAAAAGAAAAATATCAACTCAAATTACAATTTTAAAAATTATTGAATGAATATTTGAAGTTTTGAACAATTTAAATATTAAAATTATAATAATCATTATTAAATATTAATATTTTATTAATATTAAACTTAAATTAGCATTTAAGAATATATTTTTATTATAATGATATTAATTTTTCCTTCTCAACGGGCTAGCTAACCGAACATTTTAGAGTTAAAACTACAAATTTACTGTCCGAATTTTTTTTTAGCTCGAACAATCCGAACTAAAGTAGCTTGATAACTCAAATAGACTGTACATAAACTAAGTGAGCTGCCGATTGACATCCTTAAGTCAATTTACAGCCACTTCTTACCTGTCCTCAGCTATGCGTTTCCTCCCCCTCGTTGGGATCCACTTAATTACATTTTCATTTCTTCAATTACATCCAGTTGTTCAAAGACGCATCTCTCTCTCCAATGAGTATACATCAAGAAAAAATTAACCATATTTCAATGCATCTTGGTTTGGTTAGGTTAGGTTAGTTCATGCTGTGCTTACTTTAAATGAGTATAAATACACACAATTGTCAATTGTCATCATAAAAAATACACACGAATTGTTTCAACTTGCTCTTGTAATTACTTTCAATAGTTTCAATATCTGTTAATCATCAATTGAATTTTATTAAAGTTTAACTTATTTAGATAACTCAATTAAAAATATTAAAGTTTTTTTTTGTCTGCAATATTTTGGGTTCGAACCTTGAATCTCACGATTTTCAATTCAACTGCTCAACCAACTAAACTAACAACTTTAAAAAAAAAAATTAAAGTTTACCTTATCATTATTGTAGTTTTTACAATCTTAGTTTTCTTCAAATATAATTCAAAAATCCACAATTATACATTTTATTATTCACAAAAATACAATTTATTTTTAAAATATTATAAATACATTTTTCGCAATTTTTATAATTCGGGCCTACAGTCCAAATAATATACATATAAGTTAATATACATATAATTACAAAAAAAATCAAAAAAATAATATAAATATAAGTTAAGACCATTTGATGTGTCTTATACTATAGCACAAATCCAGTATTTAAAGTTTAGATTATGATCCATCGTTGTATGAACTACATAATTTTTGTAATAAAATCAAATATAAATATGAAAAATAAAAAAATAAAATAAAAAAGAAGGCAGCAGAGGAACAAGTCATAGCAGAAGATTAATGACTGAGTAGTGAGTAGGACAATTAAGAGAGAGAGCTCAAAAAAGGGAAAGGAAGAAGTGGGAGAGAGAGAGAGAGAGATCGATCGATCATATAAGGAGATTTAGGCCTTACCCTATTCCCCTTTTTTCTCTTTCGCCTCTTTCTTTCGTTCTTCCCAACTACTCTCTCCATTCCAAACACTCTTCCCCTCTCTCATCTTCCCAGTTTTTTTTTTGCTGCTATGTTTTCATTAAGCGGAACCTGCTCCCTGGTAATTCATCAAACACATACAAAAAAAAAAGATCTTTTTTTACTGGGTCTTCTGATTCAGATTAAAAAAGAAGCACTGCCCGTCTATTAAATCTCAGTTAATAAAATACCCATTCAATCAAAAAGGTTAATTTTTGGAATCTGAGTTTTTGTTTTTTGGTTGTAGAATAATCATCTTTATGGAGTGTCGAAAAGCTTGACGCAGAGAAATGTTTCAGCTCCACCAATGGTGGTGGTGGCGGCGGCTGTCAACTCAAACGAGAGGCCGTTAGATGGAAACGTCGGCCTGATGGAGAATACTTTGAAGAAAACGAGGGAAATTGCTCAACCAACGTCGGCGATCGAGAAAGATCCCAAATCCGCCGTCGGTGGCGGCGTTGAAGACGTGTACGGCGAGGATACTGCCACCGAGGATCAGCACATCACCCCCTGGACTGTCACCGTTGCCAGGTGATTGAATTTAAATCCAGTTTTTGGGACTTCGATGTTTTCTATGTTCTTATTTTAGTGTTTTTTTTTTAATTTTGTTTTTATTTATTTAATGCTGATATATATGTTAGAAATATTGAAGATTTCTTGAATTGATCCTACTTGTTTTTTGTTCTCTTTTGTAATTGGGGTTTTCTTAAGTCATAACAAAAAGGGTTTTCATAAATCTCATTACTCTTTTTTGTTTGGCTTGACTGTTTTTGTTCTTATGCAATGATAATGACAATTGTATTTTTTGATTGTTTGGAATGAATTTATGGTGGCCTAAAATGTTCCCTGACTCTGGATTTCAACTGTTAGCTGTCTTTCTTAATATTAATCTAAATGAAATATAAAATAAAATATCCATTCGAAGATGGCACGAGACTGTGACAGTGCTAGAACTTTGGGGTCTAATTGATGTGTTTTCCTATGTTATCGATTTAATTATCTCTTAATTTGTTGTACTATGTTTTTTTATAGTTTCTCCATTTTTTCGTTTACAGTGGATATCCGTTGCTGAGGGACCCGCACTACAACAAAGGCCTTGCCTTCAATGAGAAAGAAAGGGATGCTCATTTTTTGCGCGGTTTACTTCCCCCTGTGGTTATAAGCCAAGAACTTCAGGTGAAAAAAATGATGCATAATATGCGTCAGTACCAAGTTCCACTGCAGAGGTACATGGCCATGATGGATCTTCAGGTATTTCATACTTATTAATGTTTTTCTTTCTCTACTCGAGGTTTAACTTAATTAACAACAAATTAAAAGTAAAAAACTCAATTACAAATACCCCTAAAGGTATTTAGGCAAAATGAAAAGTGATGTAAAAAAACATCTCTGTAAGATAACCTCAAGGGTATTACTTTGTGAAAAATCCCATTCTTAACTCCACACGCTTGTTTTTTCAGGAGAGAAATGAACGACTGTTTTACAAGCTTCTCATTGACAATATTGAGGAACTTCTCCCGGTTGTATACACTCCAACCGTGGGTGAGGCTTGCCAAAAATACGGAAGCATTTTCAAGCAGCCCCAGGGTCTCTTCATCAGTCTCAAGGAGAAGTATGTATATTTTCTCCTGCAGTAGCACTAGATGTGTTGGTTTAAATCGTTGGAGGGTTCTCTTTTCATTATTTGAACTGAATATATGGCTTACTATTTTTGTTTCAGGGGGAGAATACTCGAGGTATTGAAAAACTGGCCCCAGAAGAAGATTCAAGTTATTGTGGTAACAGATGGTGAGCGTATCTTGGGCCTTGGTGACCAGGGCTGCCAGGTATATGGATTACTTTATTTTTTCCTTTTAACATTGATAATACATAAATATATTTGTTCTTATTTCAATGTCATTGTGGGGGCTTCTGTTATATGCTTCTCTTGTTTTTACTTGAATCGTAACTTATTATGTTATGTAAAGCAATTTTTTCAATGTTACTTTTCTTTCCCTCATCTGACTAGGGAATGGGGATACCCGTAGGAAAATTATCCTTGTATTCAGCTCTTGGTGGCATCCGTCCTTCTGCTGTAAGTATCTGCAGGACAGGTTTTACTCTTTTCTTAAAATACTAATACCAGTTATTATTAGTTTATTTTTATTATTATTATCTTTCTCTTTTCGATTTACACACAACTCTTCATTAACTTAAAGCTAAAATACCAATTTCCCCTTCATTTTATTCATCCACAAGCAAATCCGAGTACATTTTTTCATAAACTTTGTGCCAAAAGTTCTCCACCATCTTTTGTGTTGTAATAATCTCACTTTGTTTGTTTCTGTAAAACACAACAATTGGTAACTTTTGTTTCATTTTTTTTGTAACTGATACCAGTGCCTGCCTGTGACAATTGATGTGGGTACGAACAATGAGCAATTGCTAAACGATGAATTTTACATTGGTCTCAGAAGAAGGAGAGCAACTGGGCAGGTTAATTTTCTCTAACTTAGCACATTATTATTATAACGACCGAAAGAAAGTCATTTTTTTACCAATATCAATATAACTCTAAATGTATCTTCTTTTCAGGAGTATGCTGAGCTTTTGGATGAGTTTATGTCTGCGGTTAAGCAGAATTACGGAGAAAAAGTCCTTATTCAGGTTAATTTTTTTCTTTTGAATTATTGATCTTTTACTTGATAAAACAGGTTATCAAGATTTTTATCAACATTTTGTTTTTTGTGAGAATTGTGCAGTTTGAAGACTTTGCAAATCACAATGCTTTTGAGCTCCTTGCAAAGTATGGATCCACTCATCTTGTTTTCAACGATGATATTCAGGTAACTGTCTATTAATTGGCTGACTACAAAGTTTTTTCTTGGGTTTAATTACAAAACTACCCCTGAAGTTTATCCTAATTACTAGAAATTCCAATTATCTTTCAATAATAAAAATATCACAAACATCATGTATAAGTACCAGTCACTTGAATGTGTAATTTGTAATATAGGAACAAATATCATTAAGGAAATTCGCAATTTCGAAAGGAAGCTAGGTGTTTTTGTAATTAAACTGAAATTGTTTATCAATTTCCTGACTATATATGTATAACATATTTGAACAAAAACTATCCCGGAGGGTTTTGTCTTAATTACAAAAATTAAAACTCCTATCATGTTTCAATTATACAAATATGAAATATCACAAACTATCCCATAGAGGATTGTATTGTTTGAGGGTGTATTTTTTAGTTAACATCTGGGTGTTTTGTAAGTAAACTGAAACTCACGTGTACTTTAATGGTTTACTTAATTAATACTGATCTCATATATTTCCCGTTTTAATCAGGGTACGGCGTCTGTGGTCCTTGCTGGGCTTATGGCAGCACTTAAATTAGTTGGGGGAACCCTGGCCGATCACACCTTTCTATTCCTTGGAGCTGGAGAGGTGACTTTTAACTCTCCATATTCATTTTTCTTTTGTCTGCTTTAATATTCATTAAATTAAGTATACCTTGAATAATCATCACATGAGGTTGATTCAGATGCTAATATATAAAACTCTTTTTTTCACTGTTTTTTATTATTTATTTTTGTGAATGCAAGGCTGGCACTGGTATTGCGGAGCTCATAGCTATTGAGATGTCGAAACAGGTCAAACATAATGAGCATTTGTAAATATAATAAAGTAAGAATGAAATTGTATGTAATATTTATAGCTCTTTGAATATGTAGACTGGTGCTCCGTTGGAAGAGGCTCGTAAGAAAATTTGGCTGGTGGACTCGAAGGTATTTAACGTCTACTTTATGTCTCTTGGTACTTTATTTCTCTTCATATTTCAATGTCCTATATTGATCACTGTTTTTTGTTTTGTTTCTAGGGACTGATTGTTAGGTCTCGTATTGGGTCGCTTCAACATTTTAAGAGGCCCTGGGCCCACGAACACGAACCTGTCAAAACTTTGTTAGATGCTGTGAAGGTGTGATTAATTATTTGCTGGGAATACTATCAGGTATAATGTGGGTTCTCTAACATGCATTGTTAATACAGGCCATAAGACCAACTGTATTGATTGGATCATCGGGAGCAGGTAGAACTTTTACCAAAGAAGTAGTCGAGACCATGACATCTTTTAACGAGGTAATGTAAATTTAATAGTATTTTTTACGATCAATTGCTATTACTTTCTAAGGGTAAATTACAAATGTATCCTCCAGTTTTGTAAATATTTACCCTTAACAATAAATATCCTTGGCATTCAATATAATTACAGAAAAAATCACCTGTCTTTCATCACAAATACACTCTCAATACTTTGTTTCTGTTTTACAAATTTTACACCCTCAAGAGAGGAGCATTTATTAAATAAATACGCACCTCGAGTTTTTTTGGAATATTGGAATTTACATGTTTGTAATTTTTTGTTTAACCTAAGGAGTCTTGCAATCAGCTAACATCTTGATACTATTTTTTTTTACTGTGTCAGAAACCTGTGATTCTTGCCCTCTCCAACCCAACCTCGCAGTCTGAATGTACTGCCGAGGAAGCCTACAAATGGAGTGAGGTAATTTTGATGATACGATTGCAATCTTTTTCTCCTCGATATATTTGGTTCACTGTTTGTGCTTTTGACTTATCTTATGTTCCACTCGTTATCTTAAGGGTCGTGCCATTTTCGCTAGTGGGAGCCCGTTTGGGCCCGTTGAATATAACGGGAAATTTTATCCTTCTGGCCAGGTTCATTTCATTCTAAACATCTATTAGTATGATTTACTAGTTCCGGCGCTCAGAATTTTCACGCTGATGTCATCAATTACTTATTTTCATGGTTTTCAGGCTAATAATGCATACATATTTCCTGGACTTGGTCTCGGGTTGATAATTTCGGGCGCAATCCGAGTTCATGATGACATGCTTCTGGCAGCTTGTGAGTTCCTCATAGTGTTAATACCAAGTTAACGATTTTTTTTTTTAAATCACCCAAAACAAACAACAACAAAAAACTAATGTCAGTATTTAGCCTAATTAAATTAAATAAATTATAAGTATGTGGTAGTATTTGTAATTATATCTAAACACACACCTCCCGTTTACTTGAAACAGCGGAAGCATTAGCTGCACAGGTTAGCCAAGAGAATCTCGACATGGGACTTTTATATCCACCATTGACAAACATCCGAAAGATCTCGGCTCAGATAGCAGCTAGAGTAGCCGCTAAAGCATATGAACTTGGTAATTATACCATTAATCTTCACTTATACGTAGTAGTAGTATATTTGTGAAACCACCTCCAAGGTTCAACCTAATTACAAAAAACTTCAGTTGTAATTAAGTTAAACATCGGAGGTAGTTTTTGTATTATGTGATGGATTCTATCTCTGTTATGTCTAAATATTGTGTAAATGTATTGTATTGTCACACAGGCTTAGCCACCCGCCTGCCGCCACCGGAGAACCTAGTACAATACGCGGAAAGCTGTATGTACAGCCCCAACTATCGTAACTATCGCTGAACCAAGCAAAGGAAGAAACTATATATTAATAATGATGCCATCCCTTTTGAGTAGTCGCAATTTTTTCACAACATTTGCCTTTTAACTTCACAGCTTCTTTTTGTTCACTTCAGTTTCTCAAGGGGACACTAGGATTGAATTGTAACATGTAGAATGATGAAAACGCTGTTAAATTATTCGACTTCTTACAAATAAAAAAAAAAAGTGTGGCATTTCTCGACTATGCATTGTGCTCACTATTTTGTCTAGTTTTCAATGTGCATTTCTTGACAAAACAGTGAAGGGTTTGTTATGTTACCTTTGTGCTTATTATTCCTTGCAGCAAATGCACCACTTTTTCAGCATAAAATGAATCAGAAAATCCAACCCAATACACTTCTCTATTACTACACAAGTATGAATTAAACTTGTCATTTGCTTCTATGGATTTCCGGCTATACTTAAGGAGAAGGTCAATGACTCGTTCTGTAACATGCCCGTCTCTCCCAAAGTTAGCTGGGACAGGTTCATGAGCTCATGTATCGGTTCTTGTTTGACTTTGAGAGATGTCCCCGGACAGTTGTGCTCGTGAGAATTTGCGTTAGGAGGCCATAGTTGAAGCGGAAAAGGTGTAAAAGCCGGTTTTAGAGAAAGATCTAGACAAGGCATCGTGTTATCTGTATCTGCCACTTGAGCTGATGATGATGAAAGCACGGGTTTTCCATTTTTGGTACTAGCCATTGGAGTCGGGATGCTGAGTTGGCATTCGGGTGGTGATGATTTTTTCTCCTGATTCAAAACCATATAGACATTTTTTTCTCTTTTTTCACGCAAACCGTATTATCTTATAGCGACATTACGAGCGAAAAAAGTTCAAGACATCGAAATGACACGGTCTAGAAGAGGGATATTTATAAATTCACCCCTGCAGTTTGGATTAATTACAAAACAAAATCTTGAGTTCTGTTTCTGTTTTACAATTACCCCCAACTTATAAAGGGGCAGCCATACGAATACTCGTCATGCATGTGAATAAAGGTTTCAACTTTCAACTATATAGTCATAAGAAATTCGAAAAAAGCGTAATATACCATGTCAAAGAGGCTGGAACGCTTCTTTTTCCTAGTGGCATTACTCTGACGAATGAAGTACTTCTGCGCGTGGCTAGCCACCTGCGTCGATGTTCTCGATCGAACGTAGTTTTTGGATATACCTCGCCAGTCCCCTTTCCCCAACTTCTCGAGCCCTAATAAGAATTGCCTATGCTCTTCCTCTGTCCATGCTATTCCTGCAAAAAAATCCCATAAATTATCTTGATCAATAAATAAACGAAATAAAATAATAAAAATCAAACCTTTCTTCCTGATAGGCCTTCGACGATCGGCGTGATCCGGATCATCGGAATGATAGACATCCGGCGACTCGGCTGAGGTGGCGGCGGAGTAATGCGAAAGAATGTTTCCCATGCTCGCGCTCTTCTGTATACACGATCCATCCGTCAACCGCACCCCAAACAGCCTCATCTAGTTTGTCTATATAGGTAATAATAATATAAATTCCTTCAAATTATATATACATATAATAGTGTGTGTATAGATTGATTAGATTCAACTCATGAATTGTAAACATATGCGTGTGAAACGAGGAAGTCTATAGGAGGGAGTGAAATTCGGGCACACATATAAATAGTAATGTTCTCAGGTACAAATAATATATGAGAGTCAAACATGTAATTTTTGACCAAGTTTTGTTAGAGGGGCAATATAGTCATTTTCTGTATGCAGCTTTAGTTTCGAGTCGGGCGAACCTCGACTCCTTAGGCTTCGGATGTTTGTACACTGTCGTTGTTCTCGAGAGAATCTTGAATCCCTTGGGTATCGGAGGGTTGAGATTCGTGCTTAGCGGCGGCTTGCAGAACTCGGCTCTGGACGTCTGACGATGAAGGCGAAGTGGGCAGGCCATTGAGGTTTGTGTCTATCTTGCCGGCCGCCCATGAGATCGCCTGACCGCCTAGTTTGGCCGGAGCTAGCAATAGCCTAAGGGACGAACGAAAAAATTCAAAGAATTTGTGCAAAAAAAAGAAATAAATACGATGTATATAATGTGAAGGGGGAGAAGTTACCTCACGTCCTGCTTAAAATCATTTGCATCTTGGTAGGAAGCTGCTCGACGATATATGGTCTGGAAATAATGTTCGAGAAAAAATAAACGAGGCTTACATACGTAATAATTGAGAAATTCATGAATTTGGATATTTCTCATAGACAGGATTGAAATCGGAAATTAATCACCTGGCCGAGTCCAATAACACCGATGAATTGCAGGGCCTTTTCCCACTCTGAAAAAGAAAAGGTCGAAACAATTTGTAAATTTAACATGAAAGATTAGGGTATAGATTTGGTACGCGTAATCGAGATTAAAAATTTCAAGAAATGTAGCCATATTACCTACTAGTGAATAAGCTGCTGCAGCCAAACCCTGCCATGGAGAACAGATTATAGTCGAAAAACTTAATTAACTTAATGAATACGCGAGCTGGAGTTACTGAATTTAATAATCGATGGGTACGTGGGGTCAATGTTCAACACAGTATATATGAATCAAGACTTACCACACCATATCCGATAACTTTCAATGGAGTCAGATTTATTTCCTCCAAGATTGCTTCAGCATCCTACAAGATCACGGCTTTATTTTAGCAGAATATAAAGATTCTTTAAAAAAAGTTCGGAAAAAAAAAACGCAATTGAAAACTTGCTTCATTGAGTATTGTAAGTGCTGTCTCGGGTTTTAGCATTTTAATACGTAAGCCCTCGTTCGCCCAAGATCGAAAGCCACCTTGGACCAGATACGGTCTCTGTCAGATGAAAAATAATGAAAATAAGGGTCAAGTTACTCAAAATGAAGGAAACAACAATACTAAATAATAATAAGAACAATGAATACTTGCCTTAGTTCCGAGCTTTCTTAGCGATCTTGCAACACCCTTGGAACGGGTCCCATCGGCATCCATAACTAAAACCTTAGACCTGTCCTGCAGATATGAAATTAATATGACAAATAATTTCTTAGTTTACCACGTAATTTGGTTTATCATTAGTAAAGAAACACTCCTGAACAAATCAAGAATAAGAAGGATATTAATATTATTATATTAATATATCTAATTTTATACCTCAACAATTTTAAGGTTGCATATAACAGCAGCAAGCAACGTATCGTCAATGTCTCTTCCTCCCTTCATCAACTTTCTCAACGAGCCATCAATCTGCAAATTCATGAGCAACTAAATGAAAATACTAAAATGGGAAACATTTTACCACTTGCTTTGTCAACTGATGAAGTCCATATTATTTTTTACTAATTACAAAAATGAAAAAGCAGCTAACTTTAAAAATTACAGAAAACCCTCTAAATGTCATCTGCTTCCATTTTTCACCTGATTCGGTGGAGTTAACAAAAGATTAAAATTTCATCCCTCAACTAATCTAAGTATCACAAACATCTGACAAAAAGGAAGGGGCTACTTGCAACGTTTAAATAAAGGTGAGGGTGTAATTGTTTTGTAAAGTATTACGAAATCCGCAATTTTGGTCATGTCAACTAAGGGTGTATTTTCTACTAGAAATGGCACCGAGTTCCACCACCGACTCTACAAGAGTAGTCTTTGTAAAAATTATCTGGTTTTTTTGTACTCCCAAAAACCTAGGAGTAGTTTTCGAAATCTCTTATTTTATCCTCTCTTTTGTTTACCTCAGGTAGAGTTACACTTGTATATCGAAACCGAGCTGTCCTTCGGAGATCGGGAATGCCGTCTCTTTCCCTGAGATTCTTTACAGCCATAAAATAAGATGATAAATTAATATTGAACGACAATAAGATGATAATAATAAATTCTTCTCAAAAGTTTCCATCAAAGTAAAAGGCTAAAAAAATTACAGTCTTGCCTCGGGCCGAATGTCGATGAGTGCAACATCTTCATTCCCTCTTACCAGCTCAAAAGTTGCCTGTGGGGATAAATCTCCTGAGTATCCACTGTACTTAAATATCCTGTAAGAACCCCTGCAAGGATCTGATGATGAATGTAACTTCCATTTATTAAAAGGAGAGCAAAATAAGTTCCAAGGGTAGAGGTTAAAAAAAGAGAATAATTACAAAAACTACCCTTGAGTTTAGCTTATTTACAAAAAAACAGCTAATTGTAAGAATTACAAATAAATTCCCTGTTAGGTGGAGCTAACTGATGTCATCAACTAATTTATTTATTTTCAATTACATCCCTCAACTTAAGTTATTACAAATAACACCAAATTATCGTCATAGATATTGATGGCGTATTGCAATTTGTATTCTTGAGAAAAGTTGAGGGGTATAATTGTTAAATATTTCAAGACCAACTAACAATTGGGGGACATGGAAGACAAAATCAGACCCCCCTCAGGTTGGTTTTTGTAACTTTCATCTTTCAAAGGTATCGGGGTTGTTTTGTAAACAACCCAAGCCCGAGGGGTAGTTTACTAATTATTAAAACAACAAACAAAAATTCACCATAATGTGGCTGAGAGCCCAAGGAAAAGAGCAAACGGAATAAGTGGGTCTTTAGGGTCTAAGCCAAGACTTTCTTCAAATCTCTCCACAGCAATGTAAACCTGCACATCAAATTTCAGAGATATTATTCGTAAAAATTGTACTATGTGAAAATAAAATAGTGAAGCGGAGCTAACCCGATGAAAAGCACTTCCAGCAGGATCAAGCACTTTCACAATACTCTCTTCAGACAAATTAAGCGCTTCTCGGAAATCCGGAGGAAGAAATTCCTTAGCCGACTTATAAACATAACCGGCATTTTTCGCACCCTCTACCAAAGAATCCTCGACGAAAAAGATAGTTCTTTTTATCACATCAAGCGCAACAATTCCTGTTTTGCCCGATACTTCCTTTAGCTCATTAGAAAGCCCAGTCAACTTATCACTAGTGGACTCTCCGGATTTATTAATGAAAGAGACGATCCCACTAATAGCATTATCGATTGCTTCACTAGCATTCGTGCGAACCTCTGTTGCGGACAAGGTGACATTATCAAATAAGGTGCTCAAAGCATCAACGCCTCCGGTAATTATATCGGACGTGACCTTATTTATTTCAGACAGCTCGTTTTCGTCGATGTCTAGTAAGTCGGATACTATAGGAGGGTCGACCGGCAAGCCTTCGAAGGGCAGGATTGCGTTATTCTCGGCGATAGAATCCCATGGCTGGTTCGAGTAATGGCATGAAACGAGACGGGCTGAGTGAGGTTTGTGAAGATGGGCTCCATTTGAGAATGACTTGGAATAAGGGGATAAGGGTTTCAATCCTCCGGTTAAAAGAACCTGAATGATAACATTAAACATGACATACAATACGAAATCAAGAAATCTAAACATGAATCAAATGACAAGAAATTCAAATAGGGTAATAAAACAATCAATCAAAATGAAACATGCTTATGAACAATTTACATGAAACAAAATTCCAAAAAAAAACCCAGAATTGAAAACAATAAATAGATACAGTAGATGAATAATTTCCGACCTTTGTATAACAGGAGGAGCAACTGGTGGCTGAGCACAAGGGTAACATTGTTGAGTAAAATACCTAATAACTCAATTTTCGCTAATTCAGAAAAAAAACCATTCCTCGGGACGACATCAAACAGATAAAGCTGCAAGCTTTTGTGAGGATTAAGCTATGGTATAAATTATTTACAGCTTCGAATCAAAATCTTCAACTTAAGTATGAAGCGTTTACCTTTCTTGAAAGTGGGATTTTTTTTGGGATTTTTTTATGTAGTACGAGTATTAATTTGTTTCTGAGAATTAACGTGAAATCGAAGGTCGATAGGTGGGAAGAAACGAGTGATCGGTGTCGTTGCATTCAATCTAATTTTAGGCTTTCACGGCCTCTTGTTATCCTTCCGTAGGGACACATCGGATACGGATTTATTATTATTATTATTATTATTATAGAATTGTACTAATATCTTGAAAAAATAAAGCCCAGTGGAAATTTGTTGGGATAAATTCACATATTTCATTTGGTCATCAAAGTGTATAATAAAGTAGATTGGATATAGGAACTGCATTATGTATAATCTGAAATATCTCCAAAGTCATTAAGGAGGTACTATGAAGGGTAGCAGCACATATGATACAGTATTTCCACAGTAGAGCTCAAAATTTTGCAAGAGTACATCAAAACTACGAATCAATAACCTCGTCTAATCGGTCGAGAAATCCTTTGTGAAAAGCATGGTTACTATCTTCGAGAATAGGGTCATCGTCCAAACCAATAATATGAGAGGATGCTGCTTCAAATCTTGTCCAAAGTTCCTTCTTTAAAGTGTTCTCCCCCGGTTGTTTCCCCATTCGGAAACTGCTCATAGGCTCCTTCATCATAGGCGTACTCTCAGTGAAATCAATTGCACCTCTGATACCTGCTGGGACAAATACATTAAACAATGTTAAAAATGGAATACTTACAAAAACAACCCCAGAAATTTAGCCAAATTCAGACACAGTATGTGATTAGGCTAATTTTAGTGGTATTTAGAAGTTAACGCTACGATAAATAAAAGGGAAATACTTTGCATGTGTGTTTTCGCGGCTATGCCATGGTCATCTTCACACTCTATTTCCTTCACAACAGACAAGCCGTCTCCCTGTTTTGTAATTGCAGCGGTTTTTGGCACCAAGCAATTACCGGACATATTCTTCATTAATTTCTCATCAGCAGGCTCCATTATAGCACAGGTCATAGGAGGCGACACAACCCAGTCGGGTGACTCTTCCTCCACAGTTCTCTTTTCCAGATTGTTTATCCTAATTCCATAAAGCTCGGGATATTTCATAGCCAATTCATCCGAAGACTGACTACTTGAGGATTCAGAATCTTCAGAATCGCTAGAATTCTGTACTCTGGTAGGAAAAGGTGTGGACTTGTGGGCTCGGAGACCTTTCTTATTGTTGAACTCCGATATCGGCTCGAGCAGGATGCAAGACTTGGGTGGCGACATTTTCAAGCGTGGGGTCATGGCAAGCACCGGGCAATTCATTTCAGAAAACTTTTCTGGAGTTCCACACTTTGGGTGAGTTTTGTTTTTGTCATTTTTAAGATTTTCAAACATGAGCATAGGCGACGCAGGGCATTTGGACAAAAATGCCCTTTTCTGAGGCAGTGGCGTGAGGAGAAACAACTGTCTGCCGCCATCCGTTTTGCATTCAGCTCTCCAGGACACGAGGGGTGATGGAGAGACTAAAGAATCCCACTTGGTTTGAACAGGGCTTTCGATGATGGCACTTTTATTTTTGTCCGTCACACAAGGCACGTTTGCTTCTTTTGGCTGCTCTGACTTGCTATAGGGCCCTTTGGATCGACTGGACAATGCCTCGTGTAATCTGGGAACCCACGGCTGCAGAATCATACACATTTAAAAATTGAAATATTGCAAGGTGACATCGAGTGTGGCGTAATTTATAAATATTTGTGAATAGAGAGATCAAAACCTTTAAGGAAGTTTGCATATCAGACAAGACATCTGCAAATTGTTTGATTTCCTTGTTCCCTTTACTGTCAGTCAACTGGAGGGCTTGAACAACTAGTTCATCGATCTGAAACGCAGCTAAATTGCCTTGTTATCATAGCCATCTAAATTTAGAAAAACTAGAAAGTATCCAACACCATAAGTCAGTTATCACAGTATATTCTTAGTGCACAAGTTCCACAGCTGAAACGGGAAAACTGACCAAAACACTGCATAGAAGCATGTCAAAGGAACATGATTCACGCACGCAAAATAGTTTACACTTCAGTTTGTAAAAATTTATGGCATAGAGTTAGTAATGAGCACCAAAAATGGAACACTGGATCCCAACTGGCTAACCACATCCATGTAAACCAATAAACACTACACTCTGCTTAATTATGTAAAAGCAGAAAAGAAACAGAAACGGAGGCAAGCACTAGGAAAAATGGTGACCACTAGGTTGAACAAGCGAGTAATTTGTGAATGAGTTTGCGATTTAAGCCACACAAAAATCATAGCACTCTTAACAAATTTTCATTCATGTTAGAATGATTCAGTCATCAATTCACTTAATGCCATAATATTTGACATTAAGTGAATTGATGACTGAATCATTCTAACAATTCAGTCACAGTCACCCAAAACAGCCCTGATCGAAAAATCAAACTAATTTGCATCCAAAGAAAGACGGAGAGGCGGCCTCGCTTAATTAAGTCAACCCGGAACACAAAGCTAGGTCACAATCGAACATTCGCCGTCTAATTTCCAGAGAAAATTGAACAAGCAAAAACCCTAGGTCCCAAAAAACATGGCAAAACAAATGAAAGAAGAGCTGACAATACTGGTAAACATCATTTTATCCAATCTAATATACCGATGGATAAATGCATTACCTGCCGTACGAGGGACGAGAGATCGGACTGCACGAGGAGGATTCTATCGAGGGAATCGTCTCCCATTTGTCCTCCGTCGTCTTCAGTTTTTTTCTCAAAATTATCGGGCGGTTTCACGGCCCCTTTGGCGTTCGAAATCTCTCGGAGTGGCTTCCTCGTCGATTTTGACCTCATTTTCGACCTAGCTCCAACGGTGGTGTTCTTCGGCATCGTCTCTCTCTCTCTCTCACGTATTTTGTGTGTGTATTGCGTTTTCCAAATTCCAACGGGCAATTTCGAATGTATATGAAATCATTTCCCACTTCCCAGCGCGGGCTTTATTATTTTTCAATTTTTTGAAAATATGTTAGAGTTTATAATTTTGAAAATAATAACTTCTGATTTTCATAAAAAAATATAAATACAATTTTTACTATGTACTCCGTATTTGACAAGAAAACAAATTATACATTTTTTACAAAATACAAATGAGAAACATTGTTTGTTTTACTGGGACAGAAAGAGTAAAATTTGAACAATAAAAATTACTTGCTCAAGTTTGATCGACTGGATTAATTTGATTAATTGAGGAGCAAAGATTGAGGAGTATATAAGTTGATAATTTTGTAAATAAGATATTTTAACATATTATTGACCATGTTCTATTTCTAAATAGAAGAAAATAATATGCCACGTCAGCTATAGCTGAATGTAGTCGCCTTTCCCATCCAAATAAATAAATATATATATATATATATGGATGATTGGTTTTGCAGTGCCGTGTCTATCACCGTCGTCAACAATACTCTCAACTCACCGCTCCCCTAAAAATGGCTGTAAACTCTAGATTCTTCGCCGAGACCACGACCGCACATCAGAAAAGCTACGATGGGGTCGTATTTCCCGCCGTACTCACTCCGGCGTCCGTCGATTCCCATCATCCTTTCGTTTTAACGGCCGCCGTTAAGGATCAGCGGCCGTGGCTGGACTCTCTTCTGCACCGACACGGGGCTGTTCTATTCCGCGGGTTTGGTTCCTTATCTACCGCCTCCGACTTCAACGACGTCGTCGAGGCCTTCGGCTACACGGAGCTTCCGTACGTCGGCGGCGCCGCCCCGAGAACGAACGTCGTCGGGAGGGTTTTCACCGCCAACGAGTCCCCGCCTGACCAGAAAATCCCTTTTCATCATGAAATGGCTCAGGTTCAAGTGTTTTCCAGCTTAATTAGAGGCGATTTTGAGCAATTGGAAAAATGGATACCTAAATAATTAGGGTTTTTTTAAAGTAGCTTACTCGATAATCAAATTTATAATTAGGGTTTCAGATTTATGACCTTTATTACTAAGATTTAGAAGAAGAAAAATTGAATTAGTGTGATAAACATGCTTAATTTGATCAGGTTCCCGAGTACCCTTCGAAGTTGTTCTTCTTCTGTGAAGTAGAACCAGCTAGTGGTGGAGAAACTCCTATCGTTCTCAGTCACGTCGTCTACGAGAGAATGAAAGAAAAATACCCAGATTTTGTGGAGAAATTAGAGAATCTTGGACTGATATATACTCGTGTTCTCGGGGAAGGAGACGATCCTTCATCCCCGATCGGGCGTGGCTGGAAATCTACATTCTTGACAACAGACAAGAGTGTGGCTGAGGAAAGGTAACATTTTTCCGTTCTGAAATATCTTCTATCTGTTAAAGCATTGGGAGAACTCAAATCTTGATCAATATGAAACAGGGCTGCTAAGTTAAACATGAAGCTGGAATGGACAGATTCCGGAGAAGTGAAAACGATAATGGGCCCTATCCCGGCTATCAAATACGACCAACAGAGGCAACGCAAGATATGGTTCAACAGCATGGTGGCTGCTTATACCGGCTGGGAAGATGCAAGAAACGACCCCAAGAAGGCCGTCACTTTCGGGGACGGGAGTCCTCTGCCAGCTGACATCATCTACGACTGTCTCAACATATTGGAAGAGGAAAGCATTGCCTTTCCGTGGTGGAAAGGAGACTTGTTGTTGATCGATAATTTGGCTGTTCTTCACTCTCGAAAACCCTTCAACCCTCCTCGCAGGATCTTAGCTTCGCTGTGTAAGTAGTATAAGAAGAAGCGCGATGAATAATTTCGAGACAAATTTGTGTAAATAAGATCTTCCAAATGTTTATGTATTTCAGTCTTCATCTCTGTATCGATTTTTAAATCATTCTATTACACCATACTCTATATAAATGCCAAAAATCACGTGTACTTCTCCCTGTCCAGATAATATTTCTTTTTAATAAAAAAATGTCACATTTATGTATAAATACAGGGTTGTCCAAGTCCAACTACCTAACATAAAAAAATGAGTTCCTCGAATCCTGTATCCCTCTTTGCCGTAGCCAAGATCCCACATCAGAGAGCGTGCGGCGAACTGCTTATTCCGGCGGTTCTATCTCCGGCCACTAATTCGCATACTAATCCGTCTGCTTTAACGGCGGCTGTCAAGGAGCAGAAGCCATGGCTGGAATCCCTTCTGCACGAGCATGGGGCTGTCCTGTTTCGCGGGTTTGACTCTTTATCCTCTGCTTCCAACTTCAACGACTTTGTCGAGGCGTTTGGGTTCGACGAGCTGCAGTATGTCGGGGGCAATGCCCCCAGGCTCCACGTCATCGGCCGGGTTTATACTGCCAACGAGGCCCCTTCTGATCAGAAAATTACTTTCCATCATGAGATGGCTCAGGTAAATTAATGATTTTGTGTATATAAAAGATTGTGTGATTAATACTTAATGAAGCTTGATTTAATGATAATCAGCTTCCTGAGTACCCTTCCAAGTTGTTCTTCTTTTGTGAAGTGGAGCCTGCTAAAGGAGGGGAAACCCCGATAGTTCCGAGCCATATCGTTTACGAGAGAATGAAAGAAAAGTACCCGGAGTTCGTCGAAAAACTAGAGAAGCACGGGCTTGTATACACGCGGGTTCTGGGAGAAGAAGACGACCCTTCGTCTCCAATCGGTCGAGGCTGGAAATCCACCTTCTTGACAACGGATAAATTTGTCGTAGAGGAAAGGTCCGTTTTTTACTAGTGTGATTTTTTAAAAAGATGCTAACTTTATGTCATCAAAACAGAGCTGCTAAGTTGAACATGAAGCTGGAGTGGATGAAGGACGGAGGGGTGAAGACGATAATGGGCCCCAACCCGGCAATCAAATACGACGAGACGAGGGGACGAAAGATATGGTTCAACAGCGTGGTGGCTGCTTATACCGGCTGGAAAGATTCAAGAAACGACCCCAAACAGGCAGTCACTTTTGGGGATGGGAGCCCTCTGTCGAGTGATGTCATCTACGATTGTGTCAAGATATTGGATGAGGAAAGCATTGTCGTCCCGTGGAGGAAAGGGGACGTGCTGTTGATCGACAATATGGCTGTTCTTCACGCTCGGAAACCGTTCGACCCTCCTCGCAGGATCTTGGCTTCACTCTGCAAATAGTGAGAGGGTGATTTGTGTTTGGTTTATTACCTGTTGAGAATCAAGAAAGTACTGTATTTCATTTCAACTATCATTTCTGTCCTTATTGATTACTAAGCCAGAAACTAGTTGTAAAAAAATAGCCTACAAGAACGACGTGAAATTGCATAGAAACCCTCGATACACCACCGAAAAATTTACCAATAGCTATCTGTGCTATACATGAAAGTGCAAGAAATAATATCGATCTTATAGTTATCTCCCTTGGACGAGTCCACTGAAAACTTGGCTGTTTCCAGCAAGAGTCGCTTCCCACTCCACAGACGACAAAAGGATCTGCGAAAGCGAGATCACCACTTGCTTCATGTCTGGTCTTAAAATCGGGTCTTCTTCCACGCATTGCTTTGCCAAAATAGCCATCTGCCATAAGTAATGTAGATTCATTCTTTAGTAATGTTTCAAAGAAATACGTATCTCGGCATTTGTTTCTATTTAAGGAAGGGTTACCTTAAACAGACAGTCATGGGGATACAAATCCGCCAAACTTGGGTCGATGTGATCTTTCAAGCTTGACATAGTCATGTAGTTAGGCGAGTGCCTCAATGCCGCCACCATCTGAAACTTAAAAGTTTCAGTCTGAGCAACTCTAAAGATTATTTCTTGGAGGAAAATATATTGTTAACGAGTCATTTCACAATGACTTACAATCGACACCAATGACCGTCTTTCAGCACTTCTTGTCATGGCCTCCTTTCCTGATATCATCTCGAAAAGCACAACCCCGAATGCATAAACATCGCTTTTAATCGTCGCAAGTCCATCCCGCAAGTATCTAGAAAAGGATCATTGCATTTACTACTATATTAATAATAATTATAATAATAATAATGCCAGTAACTAATCAGCTCAACACGTACTCTGGAGCTAGATAACCATAAGTCCCGACAACTCGGGTAACCGATTCTTCGTCGTTTGTTGCAAAAACTAGTTTTGTGAAACCAAAGTCCGATATCTGCACGAGTGAATTAAATGAGATGCGATAACAGAATATGCATATAAAGTTTGAACATACTAAAAATACCACCTTTGCTCTAAAGCTGCCGTCTAGTAGGATATTGCTCGTCTTGATATCCCTATGCACATAATGAGGCTTCGTGTGCTCGTGTATGTACTCCAAGCCCCTAGCAGCATCCAGAGCTATTTGAAGCCTCATTATCCACGATAACGAAGTGTGCCCTGTAAAAACGAATAAATTAAAAGTGGATCATTTTTATTTTGTCTTACATTCTAAGTAGACAAAATTTTCAAAACCCACATTTACCTTTGTTCTGAGGGTCATGCAAGTGATTTCTGAGGGGACCCTTTTGAGCAAATTCATATATGAGAAATAGCTCGTCGCCACTTGCTGCGTAACCAATCAATTCTACCTTTGAAAAAAAATCATATGAAAATTAAAAAGAAAACGTCCACAACTAAATTAGGAAGCATCGGACTTTGCAAATCGGCATTACCAAATTCGTGTGATGAACTTTGCACAGGACTTTCATCTCAGCCATAAATTCTTTAGTTTTTGTCGCGGTCATCCTTTTAATGGCAACTTCCTGAAAAAAATTACACATAATAAACTCCCGTTAACAGAATTCATTACATGTGTGATATGCATTAGCAGCAAATAAGACGTCTATAAACCTGATCTTGTAGAAGGCCATAATAAACCGAGACATATTCTCCGTGTCCCAAAAGATTAGAGTCGGAAAACCCATCGGTTGCAGTTAAAATCTCCGCGTATGTGAAAACAACCGGTTTCTCTACGTCAAATACATCAGTCCCTATAACTACAAAAATGAAAAAGGAAAAAAAGTAAGCTAATGAAGCTAATTATCAAAGTCAAAACTATTCACTGTTCGAACCTGTCGGAAGGTTCATATGGCGATTACTAGATTCCCCTTTGGGATGGTCCCAATCCCGAGACCTTCCTGAAGCACAACAAAAGCTCGTGTTTCGCAGAATGTGAAACCCTTGCGAACTTTTCCGATCGGATGAGTTTTTAGGTTGACTGCTTCCTTGGGTTCGCCTAAGACAGGCAGACGGCCTTAAGGAAATAAAAACAAGTACCAAAACTATAACAAGTATTAAACCGCCAGCAAGGCTTCCGATGATCCACCAGTACGGTACGCGAGTCTTGTGGTTCACACGATCTGCTGCTGAAAATAGAAGAAAGGATTTATAGAAAGCTAAAAACAATTGAAACTGCTTAATTCAGCAAGAAGTTGAGACTAGTAATAATCCTAAAGAAATAAAATTCAGACCTACAAAGTTATCTGCAGATGGAGCTGGAGCAGGAGCCGGCATTGTGTCGTTTTTTACCGGATAAGGCTCGCCAGGAACTGATAACATAAAAATCAATGTAAACAGAGCAAATTCAGATGTAACAGAACACAAAACGCTTTTACCATACTAAACTTGAACCCAAAATTCAGCACAAAGAATCATCACAATTCATACCAGAATTCAACGGCACATAGTACAGACTCCCGACGGTGACATTATCGGGGCCCGAAAGCCCGTTGACGCTCACAATGCTGTCCATACTAACTCCGAACCTACTAGCCAAACCCTCAACGCTGTCCCCATCTCCCATCACATAGCTCATCAGGTAATTCCAGAGGCCGCTCGAGCACCCACAGGCGAGCTTCAGAGCCACCACGCCGCCTTTCTTGGCGGCCCTCGTGAAATTCGGGGGCGGGAAATAAGCCAGCCCGCCGTACGAGCCGATCACCGCGCCGTACACGGAGTTGGTGTTCTCCGTCACGGTGAAAGTCGTGTTCGTCAAGTACGACTTCAGCCCCGCCGCCGCCGCCGCCGCGCAAGAACAGTTCTTTCTGATGAATACGTAGTCCCTGCCGTTGCCCTCGACCGTGATGTCCTGCTCGAGGACGTCGAACATGCTTTGGATCACTGCGAGGGTTTGGTTCGGGCCGGGCTTGAAGGCCAGAAAGGATGTGCAGAGGCGGGTGGTGTCCGTGCAGTTGAGGGGAGGAGCAGGGTGAGCTGCTGCGGCTGCGGAGCAGAGGATCAGAGCTCCGAGAATCAAGATTCGTGCTCTTTCCGGAAATCCCATTGATAAAGATTCAATCTTTGATGGTGGGTCGCCGGAAAAAATGGATCTGGGGGTGTGGGGTTTTTTAATGGTATTGCGGAAGAGGTGAAAATGGAGTGAGATTAGAGGAAAGGGAAAAGACTGTCTGAGAAAGAGAGCATTTCCTGTTTTGGTTTTTGTTTCTTTTTTGCTGAAAAACATCAGCCAGAGTGATCACTGACTGATAACTACTGTGGGAGGGAGAGGATGGACGTGGGGTCCACAAGCTTTTATTATATATATTAATATATAATACTCGGTCCAAAGACAGTTGTCATACTTTCCTTTTTGGGGTGTCCAACAATAGTTGACACACCCCAAAAAAGGAAATAATTATTCTAACTTTTTCATTTTAATATACAATTTTATTCTACTTTACCCCACCTACTTTTTAAACTTACTCACAACTACTTTACTTTTCACTTTTAAAATATATTTTAATCCTTACTTTTCAATTAAAAAATAAAACAACAACAATTTTCTTAAACTCCGTATCCAAGAAAGTATGACATCTATTAATGGCCGGAGAGAGTACTATATTGTGTGGAGTATTGTTTAAGCACTGCACAGCACAAGTAACCTTGATAATTGAGATTTGTAGATACAGAAATCTCTTTTCTCACTTTTTGATGTAAAAGAGTGACAGTGAAAGCAATATAATTAGTATTTGACTTACTACACTTTGGTTACAGGCTAATTGATCACATTAAGGATGAGCCCCGTTGAATGGAATCGAATTAAAAACGAGTGATTAAATCACTAGGTTGAACCGAATTGATTCGAATTGAACCGAATTGTAATAGAGTGATTAATTGGAATATTTGAAAGATGATTATCACCTGCGAAGTGTTAGATTCTTCCTTGAGTTATGTAACTAGGAATCATAAAATTTAAAAATTATAAGTGTTTATAATTACAAAATTACTAGTAGTAATACTAATTAGAGAAAAGTTGTTAATGAAAAATAATTAATAGTGTTGTATATGGGAATATAATTGGTTGGCATTTTGGCAACGAAGCTTGGCTGGCGTTGGGAAAAGGAGAGCATAAATTGCAAAGATATTGATAAGAAACAGTTGGGACTGGGACCCACATAACATTCATTGCGTAAAAATAAAAAATCAAGAGTGTGACATCAAAGTTATATAAATGTGCGATTAATTAAATCGATCTTATGTTGGTTTACGTATTATAAATTATAATGTGTCCGAAATTTTGGTCTGGGACTCTGGGTACGTACAAGTTGGTATGGTTGACTGGGTGGGCCCCAGTCCTGCTGTATTTTATTAGTAAACAAATTGTGTATATTATTCCGACAAAACTACGCAACCAAACAATTGTGATGAATCGACATCTAATCATATTTTTGAAATATAAATAACCAACAAACATACCAATCTTTATATTCATTAATAGTACTCCTAGTGATGGAATATATAATTACGCAAATAAAAATACAAAATCTTTTAGAGGAGAAATTACTAAAGCCCGAAAACCCTTTACAGCCCGCGAAACATCCTCAAAGATAATGTCCCAGTGCTCAGTTCCTAATATAGGAATCAACGTCCTTTTTTTGTGTTTGTTTCATAATGCAAGTGTTAAAGTCTATTTGTTAGTTACTATTGAAGTTAAGTCAATAACACTTTAAAAGCTTTGTTAAACTCATATTAGATATCTAACACGCTCTTTTAGGAGTAGATTCGTATCTACTCGTGGACTTAATGTCATCTTTAGGCAAGTCGTCTTTCCAATCGATTTAGGATATCTAAGACGCCCCTTCATGAGTATGATCGATTTTATTGATGACTATATGCGTGAAATGTCATCTTTAGGCAACCAATATGGGATATTTAACACACACTCACGAGTAGGCTCGATTTTGTTAGCAGCTCTACTCGTGGGTTTAATGTTATTTTTATATCTAACAAGCCTCTCGCTAATAGGTTCGGTTTTGTCAGCGGCTCTATTCGTGGACTTAATGCAATTTTTGAACAAGTCGGAAATTTTATCGGTTGGAGCACTCATCATCGTGTTGGTCTGCTCTTATACATTGTTGAAATTTTGTAAATAACACTTTAAAATGTTTTGTTAAAATGATAAAATTGGTCAATTTATACTTGAAGTTAAAGATATCCAATTTATATTTGGATATCTACCAATTACAATCACGTACGTGCATTCGAATCTCTACCCATTAGAGATTGGGTAGTGGGTTTAAGGTTGTTTCACTATAAAAATCGATAATAATTAGCTATTAACAATAATTAACTTTTAATAATGACAACATTATTAGAGCCAAGTGATAATGGCCTCTCCTATGTGTAGCTTAGATGGCCAAGTGCCACTTTTGAAAAAAAAAAAAAAAAATCGTGCAAACTTTTTTCACGACTGTACTATAATTTCAATTCCATGTTTTATAAGTTTTTTTTTTTTTTTAGTTTAAACTACATATTCTGTAAATAATATCATCATAGTTTGTACGTTAATAAGATCAAGTTGATGCTACGCTCGACATTGAGATATTTTTTGATCGAGAAGGTTGAACGTTGACAGAAAACGGCTTGAAATCGTACAAGATTGAACGTGTTGGGCCTGGGAGTTTGTAAAGATTGGGTGAGAAGCCCAATTGTTACATGCCAATATCCCACTTAGAAATTGGGCTCCGTTCACTCCTTAGTCAGCCCAACAGCCCATAAGGGGTACAAACCAGGCATCATCCATTCACAGCCCTCAGATATTTTCATCAACGGCTGAGATCTCATCACACATTCATTATATGCCCATTCTTAGTTTTAAAAGCAACTACGTGAAGTTACGTGTGTTTCACTGGTGAGTGATGCGCGTGGAGTAAAATGTGAGAGGCCGTAATAATGCGCCGACTTGGGGGTTTAATGTTGGCTGGTTGGAGTCTAAACAGCGGAAAACAATACTTTTAACCCACGCGACGCATACTTCTAAGTAACACGTACGCGCCGGATGGGTGGTGTGTGTGGGGGTTGAACACGTGGCAGCTGACGTGTCTGAGCTAGTATCCAAGCTGTAGCCAGCCGATCAGCCCAGCTACACTACAAGTAGGCTCACATGGCCCCACTCTCAGCTTACCTCATTCTCCTCTCACTATTCAAGACTTTCAAGTAATTAAATCACGAATGCTTATATACTTTATTGTAAAAACAATGAATATAGTGAAGTTTTTGTGAAATTTTCTTGTTTCAAAAGTGAGATATAGGACCATTTCTTCTAGCACGGGCATTAAAAAGAATGCTACAACAAAAAATGAAGAGTATGAATATATTTTTAATTTAAAAAGTAAAATAATTGTGACTGAAGTTAAAAAATTATGTGGATAAAGTAAAAATGAAATTGTATTTGAAAGTAAAAAATAAGAATATTTATTTCATTTTTTGTAAGTCATATTATTGTGAACCTTTCATTTAAGAAAAATTGTCTTATTATTATGAATTGAAAGGAGTACATTTTTTAAAAAAATTATTAAATATTTAAATTTTGTGAAATGGAAAAAGAATATGTAAGGCAATTTCAAAGGAAGTGAAATAGTATGAATTAAAAAAATGGAAAACAAATACATTTAAAATCAATGATACTCATTCATGAACAACAATTTAGACTGTTTTTATAAATCAACACTTGCTAAGACCTAAGCCATTCAAAATGTTTGACTTAAATGATACACGCACATGCAATCTTATTGATTTTTATATGTTATAAGATTTGAAATTTGACAAATTGTATTGAGACTGAAATTTCTCAACTATACAAGTGAATCATATTAGTAAGTTAAAGATTGAATATTCGATTTTGAAATTCGGTGTTTTGATTAGGGTGCAAGTCAAGCCGCTCCTGCGTCTCTTTTCATTTGGGAACAAATAAATCAAACAATGATTTTGGACTATATATAGTTCCTCATTTGTTTGATATCAAAGTTAGTTGTTCAAAAAAAAAGTTGGTCCTTAATTGTGTTTCACTTTTGCATAAGCTATTAAGCTTGCATGCTAAATCTTAAATGTACTTTTGATATCATTTTTTTTGGTTAATTTTTTGTGAGAACAATAGTTTTATTAGCCCGCACGTAGTTGTTTTTAATCATTTTTTTTTTTTATTTCAATTAATTTCGGTGTAACAAATCTCGGTTTAAACCAATACTGACTCCATGTCATTTGACTATTTTATTTTAAAAATCTTTGACTTGAGCCGCATATAGTAAGTGCAAACTGAATTATTTAATTCAACTTACATGATCTCCAATTGAAATTAGGGTTACGGTTCAAGTTAAAGTCGTCTAATAATTTGGACTAAAGTCTTGTTTTTTTAGTGAACTCACCCAGAAAACATTTTTTTATTCGTTATACTGTTATTTATTTGAAACTATTATACATGCATATATAATAGACAAATAAATACTTAATTTTTCGATTATAAATAACAGCTCTTCCGGTGTGTTTGGTTGATTGCGTGCAATTCCTTCCAATTCCATTTCTTGTTTTAAGGGCACATCACATGCTTGCTGTGAACAGAATCTCTCTCCTTTTATTTTTTACGTTTTTTTTTTATTTAAAATACTTGGTTTATCCACTCACATATTCCCTCTTTCTCACTTGCAAATTTACCTTGCTCAAATCATTTTCTTTTAAGTTTCTACAATGTGTAAAAATCTAAATCCAACATTCTTCAATACTATAGTAACAAGTAACAACTAAACATAAAACAAAACAAAAGGTTTTGTGAGTAATAAATTTCGTTCCTCTCATGCTCTCAATATTCAAAAAATCAACGTATTGTTAAAAATTGAATTTGACTATCATACACGAATGATGAATATAGCAAATGCTTCATTTGTTCCGTACTAATAATCACACATCCTTAGTAAATTAGTGTGACCATTAGTACGAAACTCAGACAATATAATACCGTCCGAAAAATTCGAAAATGCAAGGGTGGCATGGCATCATACATAAGTGTGATTAAATTTGTGCAAAAAGTTCACTTTTTGTCTAGGCCAATTTTGAATAATAACAATAAAATCAAGTTACAAAAAAATAAAATAAAAAATACACTCACTATGTGTGTTGTGTTGTTGTTGGTGGTGTATTTATGAGCGTGCTAAAGGAAGAAGACATAATACTATAATAAAAGCAAGATCACAATATCCAGAAGCTATAATATCTCCCACACACACACACTTGTTGTGCCCTGTTTTATTTGCATCATTCCCTGTCTCCTAAAAAGCTTCATACGAACCTTTCTCCTTTCCGCGTCTACCCATTCCTGAAAAAAAAAATACAACTTTTTTTCTTTCTGGTTTTCTTTTCTTGCGGGTTTGCTGTTACAAGTTCATTTTCGCGTGTTTTGTTTGTTAGAATTCAGTTCTTTTTACTCCCAGAGAACATGGGCTTTCATGATTCCGTGCCGTGGCTAAGTTGAGCTTCTGTTAGACATTTTGTCGAACACCTGCAAATCACTTTCGTTTCTTGCTGAAACCAAAAAAAAAAATGGAGGGTTTCTCGAAATGCCCGCAGTTGCTCGACTTGATTCCGACGGGTGAAGAGTGGTTCGCGAAGAGGGTCGAAGAGAAACAAAGACGCCGTGGGTTTTCCGACGAGAAAAAGCTCGAGCTGAGTCTCGGCCCGCCGGGTGGAGAATGGGTTCCGGCGGCAGAGGATAGGAACCATCACGAGTCTTCCGTTCTCTCTCTCAGGTGTTTCAACAACGAACCGTATCATCGCGGTGACGTAATGAGATCTCCATGGCGAGAACAGAGCCATGCTCCTCCGTTTCTTCATCTTCAAACAGGGGCTGTGATGATGGAACCGTCACAGGCATGTGGGAATAGAGCGGAGTCGCAGAGTGCAGAAAAGAAGGCATTTTCAGCTGCTGACCCTGCAAAAAATACAGCTAGCACTGCTCAGAAAAGGTGAATCATTTTTTTATTTTTTTCAATTCTTGGACAGAGGATATTCTCTGTTTTGACTGTTGTTAACATTTGTTTGTACATGTTTGCTGTGGTCCATCATTTTTTTTAATTTTTTTTTTTTTAAGATGAACTTTTTTTGTTCTGTTTTTTGGAATATACATTTGCCCATAAATCATTACATGACTGTCTAGTTTTTCTTGGCTATAAAAATTTGATCTTTATTTTGATAACCCTGTAGTTTTAGCTTTTGTAGTAGGTGAACAATGAATTTAATACTTGAGGAGGGTACTCAGAAAAAAAAAAAAAAAAAACTTTCTGTGAATTTGTACAAGAGAAATAATGAAAGGGGTATTTCAGTTTTTTATTTTTATTTTTAATTATAACAAGAATCAAGAAACTAACTTTATTCCTGTATTGTAAAATAAATATAGGAGTGCTCCTGCTCCGGTGGTGGGCTGGCCACCAATTCGTTCATTTAGGAAAAATATTGCAAGCGGAAGTTCTCCGAAATTGTCCAACGAGTCCCCGGATGTTGGCAAAGCTCCCGGAGGCCTGAAGCCTGCAGAAAACGGACGAAAGGGTCTGTTTGTGAAGATCAACATGGACTGTGTCCCCATTGGAAGAAAAGTGGATCTTAAGACAAATGACAGTTATGAGAAGCTGTCCTATGCAGTTGATGAACTCTTTAGAGGTCTTCTTGAAGGTTAATGTGCAATCTTTGTTTTAAAACAAGTTATTTTAATTTCAGTTGATGACACTTTCAATCAACGGTTACTTCCGTGATTATTCGTTTGCGATTCCAATTCAATTGCAAACACTCAAGAGGTTGTGTGTAATGGCCTAAAAAAAAGGGTATTGTTTGCAATTTTGGGCCTTTTGTAAACATGATAAAGCAGAGGAGTATCTTTGTCATTTTACAGTTATTGAATTGTTGAGTATAATGACTGATTCCCTTTCCACCACGTGTTTGTAGCTCAAGGTGAGTCGTGTGCTGGTGGAATGAAAGACAAGAAAAACGGAGGGAAAGAGATGGGTTGTTTATTGGACGGGAGTGGGGAATATACTCTCGTGTATGAGGATAATGAAGGTGACAGGATGCTCGTCGGAGATGTCCCTTGGCAGTAAGCATATTTTTCTTTCAACTTATTTTCATTTACATTTATTTTTAATGATACTCTGATTACTTGTTATGTTTTGGACAAAAGTTATGGTCTAATAGTGTTTACAAATTACAAATATTCCCTCTGTCTGTTTCTACCTGAAAAATCTCAATCTAAGTTGTGGTCGACTAACTATATAATGTAATCTTCTATTTCTTGCTAGAATGTTTGTCGCGACTGTGAAGAGATTGCGCGTGTTGAAAAGCTCAGAACTACCTACATTGTCTCGTGAGTTGTTCTTTTTTAATCTTCCTTATCCATGGAAACTTAATATGTACTTTTGTCTTAAAATAAACGAATGCGAACTAATGGGGTCGTTGTTCGTTGCAGGTGGAAGCCAACTGGGGAAGCTCTCACAAAGAGCTTGAGCACAGCTTCCACAAAAGGGTGGAATTATTATTCTGCGTTGTTAACTATCGAATGTTGGGTACTAATATATACTATATGTATTTAAGAAAGGAAAAATGATTTTCCTTGTATTTCGCTGCAGCTAATGTTCTCTCTGCTCTCTAAAGATTTGGCCATTCTGGGTTGTGTAATATAATTATGCTATTTATGTCTTTGTTCTTGATTTCAACTACCACAAAAGTTTTTCGTGGAATCTTGATTCTCTATTCCAAATATTTCTAAATACTACAAACAAGACAAGTAGACAACCATCTATAATATTTTAAGAAGTTAAGGAAAAAAATCTACTCAAAAAGACATTTGTTATTTTATTGTTACCCTGCTTGTACCAACTAAATGTACAAGATTCACAAAACTATTCACCTTATTAGACTCATCAACTAGAATTCTTGAACACAAAAATGTGTCTGTTTTTCTTTTATGAAAAAATAGATACCTAGAGAACATGCCTCTCGCCACTATGACTTTTAGAAGTCGTGCAGCGAATTTGAAGCTGCGAGAAGGGCAGCACCTATTCCCGAACCATCATTCGAGTGCTCGACCGTAATGTTTTTTGCGGTTTCCTCTCCAAGCAACTCGTTCAATGTGTTCTCCAAGCACTCTCTGTATTCAGTGTAGTGCTCGTATAAACCACCGTCCATGGCTATTACTGTCTTCTTTCCATCTTCCCGTAGAGTGTCTCTTCCCATTTTCTTCAAGACACCGACGATGCCGGCAGCAGCAAGCCGGGACCCACGTGTGGTGATGATGTCACAGAGGTGGACGATGATTCTTCTTGTTTTTAGGGAGGTGTATGGTATCTGAGGTGACAAGGGCAGGGGTTAGAATAGGTAGTTACTAGAAAAAACAACTAAAATTTAACACTAAATATTACACTTAGCCCTAACTATTTATATGCAACTATTCCTCTAGTAAAGTTTCATTCAAAATTAAAGTATATGTCAAAGGCTTATTTGTAATTTACTTTCTTTTTTTTTCAATTTGAAAACAACATATTACTGTAAATACCACCAAATGACTAAAGCAAAGCTATAGAAGAGTAACAGTATTTAACAAAATACCACCTCGAATACTTCCTTCAATTTATTGCCCACCACTCCGAGATCAGAGGACGTATCATGATGCATGGCCGACATATCTGGGGTCCTGAAAATTAATGGAGACAGTGAAAATTACAGTATAATAATGTATATTCAAAAGTTGATAAAATTCCCAGTGACATTACATGTGAGAATGAATAACGAGCACATACTAAATTCGAGTTTTTTTTTATCCGGAAAACAGCAGGTACAGCTTATTCAATATAAAGTACCTCAATATGAATGGAATCTTAAGCTTGGCTGGAACTCCAACGCCAAAGAAGGAAGCTTCTTCAGCCAACCTATGTAGAACTCTCCGTAAGATATCCCCCAAATACATTCCAGAGGTTAACTTCTCAAATATCTGAAAGAACAAACGAATCCCATATATCAGAGACTTCAAGCAAACATTTTTGAACTTACACACAATAAAAAAGGTTATCTTTTAGAGTTTAAGATTACATATACTGTACTCACCTGTTCCCCAGGGTTTAAACTTTCGGCATCCAATTTCTGGTCATACTCAGTAAGTGGAAGATGAGATGACCTGAAGTTACCCCACTCCATATTTATAACCTGGACAATACAAGAATTGAGCACACGCTATTTCCCCTCCTAAAAAGTTGATAAAAATAAATCAAATAATAAATATTTTTTTAACCATTTCTCCAGATTTAGGCAAAGGGCCATGCCACTTTGGAATAGCTTGTGCACGTTCCACATATGCAGCGTTAGTTCCAGTTCCCAATATAACGGCTACAACAACATCATCGTTGATATATCTTCCGCCAGCTAACGTCCCAATTGTATCATTAACCTAAGCATATGCATCATCCATCCAATGTACATCCAAAAATTAGGTAAAATTAACTCTTCAAATTAGTACAAATTATTTTTCTTCAGTAGTAACACAAACGCACCAGAGCCGCCACACGCATTTCAACGCCCTTTCTTTCCAAGGCTTTTGTCAGTTCAACCACGACATCTTGACCGACCTACAACCATCAAAAGATTTACAAGGAATAGATTTACAGTTAATAAATTCTTAAAAGAAAATTAAGTGAAATGAGCTTAGGGAAAAACATGTTACAGTATCAGTAATACAGAAACCCTTTGTCCACCTAAGAAGTGTCCCGCTATTTATCGAATTTTGCATTACAGGAAAGGAGAAAGTGAAACCCAACTCCCTCTGCTTCCCGGGGGTTTGTTCGCGAAAGATATGTTCCTCTTCGTCAACAAATTTCGCAAGTTTCTCGGCAATGTAATCAAAAAGCGCCTGGAAAGATATTTGAATTCGGATTCTCAGATAACCTCTGAAAAAACAAAATACTAGTAGTAACAAATAAAGAATCTAGAATTTTTAACAAAGTTATATTCTTACGTCCGAAGTCCCGCACATTAATGCTGGGGGAATCGACGCTTCAGTGAATTCCTGATGAACAATACCTCCCTCTCTGCCTCCTAATTGAACTCGCAAGACTCGGAAATTCGTACCACCAAGATCTAGTGCATAAAAGACTCCTTTCTCGTCACTGAGGCAAAACACATAAGCATTACATACAGAATGAAATAAAACAATCCCAAATATCTACACACACATACATATATATACATCAATCTGCAGAATGAAATAAAACAATCCTAGTACGATATAGTCTCTGCAGCTTGGCGGCTAATAGATGACCAACGGATTCCAAGACGTGCACTACACAAAGGATATACGAGTTCTCTCTAGGCATTATTTATCGACACGCATAATATTAGATCAAGATCTCTATTAGTTTGTCTTCTAAATATGAACCCCAACATTTCCCAGACACACACACTCACACTCATACTCATACATATATATACATTTTATAAAATACTGTAATAGTATATAAAATCAAAAGATGAAATAATTTTACCCAGTAGGGAGATTATCGACATAGCTGATTAGCATCTTCAATTTGCTGCCACCATCAGAGACCAATCCAGCATGCATCTCTACAGCCATGGCATCAGCCACCTGCTTGAGTTTCCCCTCGGGGGCCCCACACTTGTCCTCAAACTCCCTCACGATAGCCATAGCCCGGGCCCACCGCCCGGAACCCTTCATCCGCTTCCTCACCACGAGCGCCGCCACTGCCACAGCCACGGCGGCTCCGATCACCGCCGCGCCAACCGCCACCTTTCCCATTCCCTCCTTCATTTTGGAATTGACAAATGAAAATACAAAAACAAACGAATCTTATACTGGAAAATGAATTCGAAGGTAATGGCGTGTCAGAATTCGATTGTCAATATTTGATAAAGAGAATTTTTGTTGTTTACTTTCTGCCAATTTTATTTTTTTGCAGTGTTGGTGAAAGATCCCATCGCCTTTTATTATTTTTATTTTTATTAATATTAATTTACTTATTTCTTGAGAAAACCGTCACCTATTTTTGGAATCTTCGTAATTTTCGTTCCATCTCATTTTTATTATTAGATAAACCTCCACGATTAATAGCTTCAGATCTTCGAGTTGTTTGAGATGATGAAGAATATGTTATTATTAATATTACTCTATTGAGAATTTAACATCACATTTTCTTTTCATTTTTTCAAAGGTATTCATGAATACAAAAAAAAAAAACGTTTATTAAATGAAAACAAGGATTTTTGTTTTTAGAGCTTCTGCTAATATAATTAGGAATTTCAAACTGTTCAATAGAGATTAGGAATTTCAAACTGTTTAATAGAGATTCTAGAAAGTAATTTATTTTTTGACCATCTGTAAAAGTAATTTTCATCTTCAACAATCCAAACAAGTTAATTCATACTCAAAAAGGAGTAGCTTGCCCAAAAGTTTGGAAAAAGTTGGCCAAAAAAAGCACATACAAAAAATAAGAGCCCAGAAAACGAATAAGAATCACACAGCCTTGGATGTTAATAATGTACAAATTCAAGTCTCGGTAGTTACAGGAATAACAAAAACGTTGTGGAGGTTTCACCTCATCCAACAGCAAACGAAAACACTTCACGGCCTAATCTAAGTCAAAACTTCACTACGGACATATAAAACACCATCAGACCCGCTCCCTCTGCCATGCCAGCACGCACACATTACATTGAAGAACATTTGAGAAACAAGACAAGAGACGGAAGAAAAGACAAACTTTCGCCCAGCATGAAGCAGCTAAAGATACTCTTTGAGCATATGTTCTTCAAACTGCCTCATCCAAAGATAACTTTCTTTTTGCCAATAAAAGGGAAAAGAATGTACGACAGCCAGCAATTAATAAGATAACTTACCCCAAACTTGATGTCTTTCATTCACGCAGTTGAAGTAAGACTTAACCTGCTGCTGTAAAAAAAAACAACATAACCAAGAAAAGAAAAGGCAGCATAAAGACAAAACTGTGTAACAAGAATATAAAAAAGGATAAACAGTTCTTAAATTTATGTAAACATGCCTCATAACGTTCTTCTCAACAGGCTCTGAACCAACTCCTCCATCTCCAGATTGGAGAACCCTAGCAAGTGCAGCATTGGGCTTCACAAGGAAAGAAAGTGCAACACAAAAGATCAGTTTCATAAATACCGACAAGGGTCAAGAATATTTCAATAAACATGTGGCTGTTAAAATTCACAAATCTTTCAGCTTACCATGTCTTGGAAAGAAATTGCAAATGTTCATAGTTATAATCAGAAATAATAATTAGCTTGAAGAATGCGTTGTAATTCAATTTTTATAAGTGTAGGTTTTGCAATAATCCTTATCTAAAAACTAATATATGCATATGTATAAGACACCAGAGCATCATAACGAGACAAGCAGAACATAAATCCAAAACCTCAAATGTATCCCGTAATCCATCCCCCAAATGAGAAGCACCATTCTCACATCCATTATCCAAAAGCAGCTGTGGATTAGACTTGCATGATTTATCAACCGAAGGCCCATCAACGCTGTTGCTTACATTTGTTTTCATTGGATCAGTACATATTTCTCTATCCACCTCCTTTGAAACAGAAATGACCGGGTTTTGGGCAATTCCTTCTGCTGCAGCCTTTACTTCCAAAGTTTCAGACACATATCTCAAACTAACAAGATCCGGCGAAGCTAAAACTTGCCTCTGAGGACTAACAGAAGGTCGTTTCTCTGGGATGCCCTCCAACTCAGACCCACACCCACGCAGTTCTCTTCTTCTCTTCAGTGCATTCTCGGCAAGATCCGGTGAAGCAAAAACTTGCCTCTGAGGACTAACAGAAGGTTGTTTCTCTGGGATGCCCTCCAACTCAGACCCACACCCACGCAGTTCTCTTCTTCTCTTCAGTGCGTTCTCGGCAGATCCAGGCCCACATGCCTCACCACCTTCATCATTCATCTTATCAACCTGTTGCTGATTGATGGGCCTTGCTAGCCGGCTCCTTCTGAAGCCCTCGGGGAATACATAGGAAGGAATTTGCTTCCTCCGGACGTGAGAAACAGATATGTCCATCTCGGGCTTCCAGTACATGTACGAGTTTATCTGATGCTTGAACTCCTCAACCGTCTGCCGTATATCAAACTGCTGACCTTCTTGAACAACCTCACCTTGCTTCCTTTGTAAACCCATGAAAAATGCACAATGAGCACACTCATTCGAAGAATCTACATATTCGTGCGGATAAGGATGACATTGTAACTTTCCAGAGGTGTCCCGCTCAATCTGCATATACAAAAAAACAGTGCAACAGAGAAAATTACAGTTATCGAAAAAAACAAGTCATGGGAATAAATTAAAATGTATAAGAAGATGACCAATTAAGATAAGTGGGCCCCATAGAAAGATATTACCATCAGGGTAAGCTGTCTTAGCCGGGATTCAACCCAACCTCTCCACGAACGCAAATCATCAAGATCAGAAGCAATAATATCAACTTGCAGATAATTTTTATAGTTGTCGAAGAATGAATACGGTTCGAACAAAGCACTCCACTGCAGTTTATTCAGCTCAATATCCTGCGAAATATAAATCAATCAAATCCAGCGCGAACATGCTCATGTACAAGTATTCAACAAAGACACATAACAGGTTGAACAGTATCTACCTCGCATATTTTTTTACCAAATTCGAACTGCTCCACCATAACCCGGAGAGTACTTGATGAGACATTGTAACTAGAATTCATGCAAGGGTAGGCAGGGGTTATAATTGGCATGAGATGATTACGATCCCATGGATTTTTTCGAGGGTCCCATACAGAAAACCCAAGTTCATCGTCTTCTATTTCAGAAAGCATTACGGGGTTAGGCCAACGCCACATTGTATAGACCCTGAAGAAACGAGAAACTAGCATGCTAGAATTGGCTTTTGGATAGAATTGACACAGACGAGCAACCAGAATAGCCCAATTCACACCACCAAGAAACCCCATCACCTAAAATCAAAACAAAGAGACGATAAATCCTCCCATAAATATAACAAAAGCTCAAAATAAAATACAGATAACATTGACTTACATTCGAATAAACTCCGCGTCTCTTAGCCCAAAACTTCAAGCATTGAAGTGTCATTCGGAAGTTCTGAAATTATGGGATATTACCCAATGAAAAGTGTAAATTATTATTATTAATAATAATAATATAAGTTGATGAACAAAGTCAGACTTCAAACATGTACCTCAACATCTGGAACAAGCTTCAGAATTTGATCAGCCACCCGACACCCATTAAGACTACGCACGGTTGGTTCGTCTATATTTTGCAGTACAGATATATTTGATATGTCCAAGTCCTGTCAAATATCAGAAGATTAACCTCAAATAATATCCCAAAAAACAACATATCATATCCGAAGGTTCACTTAATAGAATGGAAGCAGCTAAGATGGCCTAAATGGACGATAGATTATGCCTTATGATAAGTCCATCCACATAGAATGCATGAACAAATCACAAGTAATTTTCTGTTTCCCTTATCTTTTCTTTTTGTTTATTAATACCGGTACAATGTGCTTATATCATCCATCATAACGTAACATGCATATAACATCAGAAATAATTTCTTTTTGGCAAGTCAGCAACCCTTCATAATGCACCGTTTTTTCACAACGCTAATTATGAAAACGCATATACACTTGAAAAACTTACATCTGGAACAACCAATTGGGAGATACTTGCATAGAGAAGATCAATTGAAATCCCATCAAACTTGAATTTCATAACAGGGACATGAGCATCAGGTACAGGTTGGATTTCAGTAACATCTTCCATCTCAGCTAAAATATTATGCAGTCCATAAAAGAAGTCCTCCTGGTGGCACAATATTTTAACTAGCCCATACTTAAAATACAAGTATAAGATCCAAAATTAAATAAAGTCGCAAAGTACCTCACGGTTAACATAGGACGGCCCAATGCACAAAGTATCAATGTCAGCTCCAGGGCCATGTACCTGCCAAAAAAATGGATGGTCATGCTTACATCAACTCTAAGAAAATAAAGATAAAAACATTAATGTTTAATGAAACTAACAGTGCTGGCATATGGATTTTAAAGTAAAAAAATAAAGAGAAAACAGTTAAACTTAAAACACACATTTTGCATTTGTCATGCAGATTCGTAGTAAATGAGCACCATAAGATTCACAAAATGATTTCACTCCTTCCCATTGTTATAAACTAGTTGCTGGGTCACTTCTCCCGAACTGACAGTCTCTTTCCATGTGTTCAAGTTGAGGTGTATTTGATTATTTTCATGTTATACACGATTTTTATACCTTTCAATGTAATAAGCCTAGTGTCTAATATAGAAATTGGGTATTGGTTTCATTTAAGAAAAATTAAATGCATTTTGATGGGTGAAAAAAAAAAAGCATACTATTAAAATAACAAAAGGGGGTAACACTACCCCCCCCCTTTTTTTTTTTTTTTAAGAAGACAGGTGTACCACCCTTTAGCACCCAAGTTGAAGAATACAAGACTTGACAAATACTTCAAAGTTCAAATTAAATATCAAATCAAGATTGCATACTATTATTATATATTAAATTTAAAAAATATTTAACCATACCTACTTCCATGAAATGTGTAGATTTAATTTAAGCAGATGTTAATACCGAAAAATGAGGAAAGCATCCTATCATGTGTGCAGGATACTTACTCCGAGTCTGTAAGAACCAAAAGTAAGAATAATGGCATTGGCATCTTCCACCATTTGGTCGGTGTATCCCCTCAGACGAGTAAGGTCCTTCACCCAGTCTCTCACAACCTTGAAAAATCATCGGCACATAATTTCATGCCAGAACAAAATGTTTTAGCTTAAACAATGAAGAAATCAAAATGCATAAGAAAATACATGCAAACTCAAACCAAAAATCATATTGAGTGGAAGAAAATCAGATATTATCCCATAATTTTGTGGCAGCACATTAGTGTGTACTGATTCTTTTCAGCATTAGATAGGCCACATCAAGGTTCAAATACATTCAAAAGTGATAGATTTTACATGAGCATGTTTCACATTTTGGGCCCGACCTAATTATTTTTAATTAATCAAAGAAAACAAGGTTCGTATCAAACCTTAAACCATCCTTAAAAACTTGAGATATGCAAATTGAAACTCCCTACCCGTTTAGGTCCCTATGCCCTTAATGCCTAATCGGAAAAAACGTTCCCACTTCTTAAGATTCAGAATTTCAACAGTCAACCAAATCGTTAGTTCAAAATCCCACGGTTGAAAATCTAAAAGAAAATATTACATCAAAACGCTGTCAATGTTGCAACCTTCCCCGCACATGAGTAACACAAAGTCCTTCCTGTGCATTATCAATATTTCAATTTGACACACACACACACATATATATACATATAATGTACATATATGTGTGTGCATGCTTGTTTAATACAGCAAGAATCTTGTGAAGAAGTGTCCAGATCGCATATTTCTATAAGGAAATGAATCAATTGAGCACAAAACAACCTGATGCATAAATACAAAACAAACAATTTGTAGCATACATACTTTTCTAAGTCTGTCCAGAACATCCTCCCTCTTGGCAGCTTCTTCTTCACACTCGTGAAGTCCCGAATCTACCAACAACTACATACCAACAAAAGCCAAGGAACTTACCATGAGAAATACAAATTAAGAAGGCATACAAAAAATAACACCATTGCCAACAAACCTTCTCCAACTCCCTATTTCTCAGGATATCCACATCCGTGGGGCCCGAGTGCGACAATGGTTTGGTCACACCCCACTGCTTCGGAGGCTGCTTGTCCTCTGCCGGCGGAGGCGAAGGAGACAGCAACGGTGAGTTCCGACTATCCGATCCAACCATATCTCTCTGTTATCAAAATCCTTGTGCAGAAATCTAACGAAAATTCGAATCAGATCCTATCCTAACCCTAAAGCAAATCAGAAGCAAAAAACGGGCGAAACTAAAACCCTAACCCGCCGATAAACGCCTAAAACCCAATTCCGATAAACGTGAAGGGGAAACGCGTACAGGCAAAGTTCGCGCTGAAAACTCAGATCTCTGTCTCCTCGGCCGAAAATCCAAAACCGAAGCAACTAAATACAAAGAGACAAACAAAATCGATCAGGAATAAACCCTAAAATTCTGAGAGATTGAACCCTAGGGGAGAGTAAAATCGATCAGTTAAAACTCAGAGATCTAATATGTGTAATTCGGAAGCTGTTCCGATTCAGATACGGAGAATGAACTTTCGCCGAGGAGTTGGAGGGTTATTGGCGATGAGTTGGAAATACAATGGCAAAGATATTTTTTATTTTTAGTTTATTTCATTTGGTAAAACACGCGGCGTGTTTCCTTAATATTCTAGAACCAGGGGCAAAACAGAGATTTGCTTCTTCTTCATTTTATGTGGATTTGGATAGGGCGTAGGTTATGCCAAAATTGCCACAGATTTTAAACCTGAACCGTCACGAGGCTGGGCCGGTTTTAAGAAAAATAAAATCGGGCAACTGAATTATTTTTTAAATAAAAAATGTTTTTATTTCTTTTTACCTTACAATGCAATTTAACTTATACTTTTCATTTTTTATTTTTATTTTTGTATTTGTTTCTATGATAGAAGAGAATAAATCAGTCTACCCCCAAATCACACGCTTTTGATTTTCTTAAATAGTTCATACAATATTGTACCTTAATGCAAGTAAAAAAACGTCATTGACAAGTTTTGGATTAAAGTCACACAACTTCTACCAAGCAAGGAAATTATTATGCAACCAAGCCAACACCTAGCTACATAATACTTGGATTAAAACATAAGATAAGTATCGCCACATACCACTATATGATTATAATTAACATCAATAGGAAGTAATATTATTTTTCTCTCCAAGTAAAGGTTGAATTGGAAATGGCTTTAATTACCTACTGTAAGGAGCAGCTAGCCATGAAAGTTGATCATGATTCATGAGTAGTGCTGCAAGTTTCTTTAAATAGATAATTTGTATTTACTTCAATGCTCGCGCAGAGGTTGAAAGTGATATTTCAATATGAGACTCGGAGTTCTAGCTAGCTTCGACCCCTATCTCATAATGAAACCTGTACTGTTGGACTTAAAAGATAGAATTATGTTACAAGTATATGGTTATGAAAATTAATTATGTAATTTAATATTATTAATACTGTTAATTTAAATGCCAGTTCATCCTTTGAAACTTTTATTTATATATGGAAAGGTGTTTAGAGAGAGAGATAATTGCAAAGTTGTTTTAAGAGACTCATATATAGTAGGAGTATACTCCATCACTACTAGTCTACTACATGTCTTTTTGTTAGTATTTGTAATATTCTTCCAACACTAATGGAGTACTACATTGTAAGTATAAAATTTTATGTTTTACAATATACACAAGAAATATAACTCATATATATCCTACTCTAATATTTTATTTTTCTCGAGTCGAATCTTTTTCAAATACTTTCGCACTTCGCCAATTTTCGATTGTTGAACAGTATCTCAAATAACCAGAACTTAAACACAAAATTATACTCTAATTGTTTTAAAAAAAGCATGACCACTTATTTAACATAATACGACTTGTTATACTCTTCTTTTTTCAAATTTTAAAAAAAAATCGAACATTATTTATTTGGAAAACAAAAATAGTAAAAAAAGTTGTGAACATTATTTCAAAAATAGGCTAAGAGCAACAAAAATGTCTCTCTTCCTAAACCTCTCATTGTTGCGAGTTCTCAATTTTCCTTGAAATTTGTAGAAATTCATTATCCTTGTTTGACTACATAATCAAGATTTTGAAGTAAAAAAGTCAAAATAAAATTATCTCTTTTCCAAAAGATGATATACTCCGTAACTTAATGCGACCATTTCAAACGTATGAAATAATTCAAAAAAAATTGGGTTATGATTGTTATAAGTCACCTTTATTTATTTAATTACTCCCTCTTTCCCTTAAAACAATGCATACTTTTCTTTTTAGTTCATCCCTTAAAACAGTGCACATTCCATAAATGGAATGTCTTTTCACAATTTTATCCTCCAAATACACATTTATTTACTCTTATACCACTACTTTTTCAACTATCTACTTATTACTTACACATCAATACCTATTATACCCCTACTTTATATTATAAAACACACAAAAAATCACTTTTTCTTAATTTACGTGTCATTTTTTCTATGCATAGTGTTAAGGGAAGGAGGGAGTACTCTATAACTATGGGGTACACTATATATCTAAAACAATTTTAAAATTCGTTTATTTCTGTGATGCCTTTTTGTCTTGTAATACAGTTCTTCACGAGGTTGTGTCAGGAGAAAAACTTTTTTCAAAATAAATAAATAAATAATTAAAAATAAAATAAAATAAAACATCACTCTGCACACTATTTTAAGGTTTTTACTGCAATATTTAAAAACATTTTCTCTCCTCTCTGCTTTTTTCTTCAGCTCTCTCTCTCTCACTTTCTTACATGCAAGAAAAGATTCTAACTGTCCCTTAAAACAAATTAAAAGAAAAAAAAAAGGTCATGGGAAAAGCTAAGAGGTGGTTCAAGGGTCTGCTAGGTCTCAAAAAAGATAAAGAGACTGCGAGTGACACCGCTTCGAGTTACGGCGGTGAAAAAAGGGAGAGGAAGAAATGGGGTTTCGCTCGGCCGGAAAAAGATTCCGGCGGGTCGGCTCGGACTCCGGTAGCGTGGATGAGGGCTTACGTTGATCGTGATGACGACTCCGAGGAGCAGAGCAAGCACGCGATTGCGGTGGCTGCCGCCACCGCCTACGCCGCCGATGCGGCGTTTGCCGCCGCTCAGGCTGCGGTGGCGGTGGTCAGGCTGACCAGCCAGGGGAAAGGGGCCCTATTCGCCGGCGCCAGGGAGAATTCGGCCGCTGTGAAAATTCAGAATGTGTTTAGGGGCTTTTTGGTAAGTGCGTTTAATTAATTAATTTTTTCAAGAAACGATTTTTTATTTTTCTTCGTTTTTGAAATTTGAAAATTGAATAATCGAGAGAGTGTTGACTCGGCTCTTTTCAAAATCAGGTATTTGTGTTACTGTTTCTATTTATGTCAAATTCTATGTAGCAATATATTTTGAACTTGTATGATTATCATTTTCTGAAAAATGGAAACAGAACAAAGATTCATCACAGCCCCTTTTTTAAATTTGTTAATTTGCTCTGTTTTTTGTTCTTAGGCCCGAAAAGCCCTAAAAGCCCTCAAAGGGCTGGTTAAATTACAGGCCCTTGTGAAAGGCTACCTCGTGAGGAAGCGTGCAGCTGCAACTCTTCACAGCATGCAAGCTCTCTTTCGGGCCCAAAACGCAGCCCGGGCCCAACGGGCCCGATCCTCCTTCAACAGCGAACACAGGCCCGAAATCAGAGCACGAAAGTCCATTGTAAGTTTTTCTTCATTCTTGGGAATTCAATTAGTTTAATCGAATTCAATTAATTAGTTCGATTATGGTTAAATTTGTAATTTCGCAGGAGAGCGAATTCCACAGCAAGAGGTCTTACCACTACGACCCCACCACTCTCACCTCGCTCGACGAAAGCCCAAAAATAGTCGAGATCGACACGTGCGGGCCGAGATCGAGGTCCCGGAGAATCTGCATGCCCGAATACGGAGACGATCACTACTACCATCACGCGGTCTCGTCTCCTCTCCCCTGCCCCGGCCCGGCCCGATTGTCGATCCCGGACTGCGACTGGGGATACGCCACCGAGGATTACAAGTTCTCGACGGCCCAAAACACGCCGAGGTTCAGTTGTTCGGGCCGGGCCTACGGCCCGGTTACACCGGCCAAGAGCGTTTGCGGAGATGTCTACTATAGGGAGTATTCGAACTATCCGAACTACATGGCGAACACGCAGTCTTTCAGGGCGAAGACGAGGTCTCACAGCGCTCCCAGACACAGGCCCGAACTGGGCCCGAAGAAGCAGCTCTCGTTGGACGAAATGATGGCGTCGAGATCGAGCTTCAGCGGTGTTAGAATGCAGAGGTCGGCATGTCCTCAAGCTGAGGATGGTTTTTGAAATGTAGGAAAGCTAAATTTGTTTGGTTTTTTTACTTGGTATTTGGTAATGTTCTTGCATAGATAATGATGTTTATTTTCTTCAAGGTAAGAAAAAAAAAAAAAAAGACTTACTACAATTTACAAAGTATTTAAATTTTGATTAGTTTCTTTGGAAGACATATTTTTTATGAACAATCAACCCAATCTATTTATTGGCTATTGCATTGTATATTTGGGTTTAGAAGAAATAAGTGAAATTGATAATTTTGAAAGAGTATAGTTTCCCGCTTTGATAAAATTATACTAGTAGTATAATAAACAAAGTTCAATGTGACCCACTAGTTCACAATAAACTATACTCCTAAATCCTAATCCGTCTTATTTTTGGGAGTGGGCACAATTTTCAAATAGTCATGTTTTGTTTCTGCAACATAATTTCGTTGTACATGCCTAACATGTATTCCAATCCACAATTAACAAAATTTATGTCTTAGATATTTATGTCAATATTTTTTCCATAGTTAAGTACATATTCAAACCGAGACTTTCGATCATCGACAGTTCATTCGCGTTTAAATAACATCAATCCCAATGCCACCTACAATTACATTTTCGATGATTTTTGTCGATGTAATCATAATTGTACTTATTTTGTCGTCTATTAATACAGATCATCGCTTTCATAGCACATAAAACATCGTATTTATTGCATCGCAACTGTCAGTTAAAATTTTGAACAATCGTTAGGTGACCTCGGGAAAGATCTACTCTCCGTCGAACAAAACAATTATTTAGTTTTTTTTCTAATTTTAATCGGAGTAAGGATTGTTGAAATGTTCACAAGTAAGTCAATCACTACTCATTAGTGTTTTGATTTGTGTTGTGGAATATGTTTTGTGTTGGCTATCCGTTTTATCATATTCTATGAAAATGTACTATTGATAATTTAATGGAGTACAATGTTGTAGTTAGATACAATATTAATTAATGATTAACATAAAATTACAAAGAAACAAAACTTAATTTATACTGTAACATTGACTCTGCATAATTCATTAATTAATAAGTATTGAATCAATGTCACAAAAATAACAATAAAAAATAGAATGATGTAGGAATATCTAGCGGGTGTTTTGAAATAGTAATAAAAACATACTAATACTAATAATTTCTTTCAAATTAATTATTCACACTTTTCTTTTTTAAATGTATATCGTCTAATTATGTTCACCTCTAAAAATGAAATAAAAATATTAATTTTTTATTTTAAAATACAATTTACTCCTACATTTTTTACATATTTTTTAAATTGTACTCACAAATATTTTAATTTTTAACTTAAAATACATTTTTATCACTTAACTTTTGATCAAAAAATCAAAAAAATAATATTTTTCTTAATATAAGTGTATTATACATTTTTCTTAATTTAAGTGCACTATATTTTGGAGGGAAGTACTACTTTTAAATGGATCTACAAGATTTAGTATTTTATTTTATTTTGAATTTTTGAAAAATGGTGGGGTCCTCCCTTTCAACGTGTTTTGAATTTATCACTCCTATTATTTTAATTTAATTGAAATACTAATAAAGTACTACTGTATAAGTATAACTTTCAAATCTCACGATACTTGAACGTAACAGCTGCCTTCAATTTGGTTTTTGGTCAAATTCCACATTTCAATCAACAACAAAAATCTTGCGTAGACCTTCTTGGATCCCTTGAATTTAACTTTACAAGTTTGATGATTATAATAATGTGACTAGTGTTATGTAAATATTTTTGGTTAAGTTTAGTCATATTTATTATTTATTTATATATTCACAATAAGAAAAATAATACTATTCTTATTTTAAAATAAAATTATACTTTTATACAGTATTTTTATTTACTTACAATTTTTTTTTAATTTTTTTAAAATTTAAAATACAGTTTTTACTACTACTGTATTTTTATAACTCAGTAGGCAGTAGAAATGTAGAATGGTGTTAAGGGTAATCTAGTCTTTAAATATTTCTTGCAACTCGTATTATGGGCTCGGAAATAGGGCTATAACAGGCCGATATAAGCCCATTACAAAATATTCTGATGAATTACCATTTTGCCCTCCAACATCACGTGAGATATCCATGTCTCCAACGGTCAAAAAATCAAAATGAATTCTAAACCCAAACGTCAGCGGCACCAATCCATTCCCCCCGCCCTCTCTCTCTCTCTCTCTCTCTCTCTCTCTCTCTCTCAACTAATTCCAGAGAAAAAAACAAAACAGTAAATCTCCAGTTTTTATTCGTTCGCCTTAAAACCCAGTTTCTGATCAAATCAAGAAATCTCGAAGAAGGAAAAGAATGGAAGGTTCTGGAATGTGGATTTCTCCATCAAAATCTACTGCAAGTCCCAAAAGTAAGAACCCCTGATCTCTTTTCATTTTCAGGAACGAGTATGATTGTTTTTTTTTTGTTCGTGAAAACCCCCTTTTATTCAGCTTCTTTTTTTAATCGAAATTACTCGCAATTTACTTTCATGTTTGCATCGAGAGATTTAGGATTCATTTTGATGTTATTGTTCTGTTACGTATTCAATTATTGATTTTTTGCAGTATTCCTTTCGTTTTTTGAATTAGGGTTTTGGGAAATTTCACGTAATTGTTCCGTTTTCTTGAAACCCCCAATTTGAATTCCTGTGAATTTGTGTATGCACATTTCAGTTTTCTTTCATCGTCAGGGTTTTCTACAAGATTTGGTTTTGTTCCTAAAAACCTTGATTTGTTCGTTTTCAGGAGGGAACAACGAGAACGATCCGAGTCAATTCAAAATTACCCCCAAATCCCTGTACCAAAAGGAAAAGTCCTCTGAACACCACTTCATGTTACCCACCATATCCGCGTCCTCGAAAGCCGCACCACCGAGAAAGAAAATTCTCTCTGAAAGGAACCAAAATTCGTTCGATCCCTATTCCCGAGACATCGATCCGAAAAGGAGCATGACAAGTTCATCCAGGAAGGCTTACAACCCACTGATGAATTACCTTTCCCCAAGGCCTAAGTATCTCTGTTTTAATCCAAACAGGCAGATGGAGATTTCTAGCAGGCTTGTAAAAGAGGAGTTAAGCAATGGATCCTTTGACTCACAGGAAGAAGTCAATGCTGAAGAATCTGGGGACTCTTGTTTTTGCCCTAGTATTGATGACGTAATAAAGCCATCAAATGAAGTGAATAAAGTGGAAGAAGAAGAAGATGAAGAAGAAGAAGAAGTAACTGAGGAGGAAAAGGGATGGAATTTGAATGGTGTGCTGAAATTTCTGCTTACCTTGATTGCATTTGTATTGTCCACTTCGTACATTTGCACTATGAACTCGCCAGTGCCTTCGCCGGGTCAACAAGCTATTTTGAAGGTCAAAGATGGTTATTATATGGTTAAGAGACAAACACTTGAAGTCTTTGGTGTGAAAGGGCAGGAGGGAAGATTCTTGGAAGAGGCTGATTATGATGAATTTGAAGGGGATGGATGTTTTGAGGAAGTTAATGGAGAAAACGAAGAGAGCACAGAAGGGAGAATTATTGACGGTGTTGAACATTATGAAGAGAGTGTTAATGTGGGAGTTGTTGAGAATGATGTTGGAAATTCGGAGGTGGTTGAGAATGACGAAGTGAGAAATCGGAAAATTGTTGAGAATTCGGAGAAAGTTGTCAACGAGCTTCTTGTGAATGCGACTGAAGATAGTGAAGATAAGACTGATGAAGTTGTGGAAGTCGAGGATGCAGTGTATGCTGACCAATTTGATGTCAAATGCGAGGACTTTGACCGGTTGGTGGATACCAAAACTGATGACATTGTTGTAAATGCAAGGGGAGTTGACCTGGACAATAGTAAAATGAAACCTGAACCCGAAAGCTACGAGCAGTTGCAGATGGAAATGACTAAGGGTGCTGGCTCAGTTGACCAAAATAAAGCCGAAGCTGGGGACTTTATGATCCAAACAGTGGACACCAATACAGATGAAGTTCTTCAAATTGATGAGAAAACTGAAGCCCCCGAGAGTGGAATGGATGCTGAACATGGAAGTTATGAGCAGCAGTTAGAGATGGAAATAAAGGGCACCGATCAATTTCATGAGCTTCAGCTTCTGGAGAAATCCGAGTCTCATGGTTTCGAAAACAATGATAATTTGGGGCGAAAGAACGAAGCTTTTATTGGAGTTTCTCTAATATCTGTAATTTTGGCCTCACTGGGATTCATTTATAGCCTAAAGAGAGGTCCAGGAAGCAGCAGCAGTTTAGTTGAAAAATCGGAGGCGGTGGTGCTAAAGGCACAGAAGTTAGAAGTTGAAGACAAGAGGAAAATCGAGTTCTTCGCTAGGCCTTCTCTATTGCAGCAGCAGTCAACAGCAGGAGCTACTCCTCAAAATCTCAACCGTTACAATATTTACGCGCCAAGCGTCGAGTTGATGGGGGAAATTGTTGTTGGTCAAACGAGCAGACGAGGTATTAGAAAGTACGGTGCTGAGTCTGAACTACCTCAACCGGCTGTTTCCACTACTAGTTCTCTTCCGTACGGAGGTTTCACAACCTCGTCGAAGATCCTGAAGAAAGAGGTATATTTTTCAAATTAACATAGGCCCCTATCCTTCTATCTGATTCTGGTTATTATAGCTCAATTTATTGATACAAACGTGTCTATGTCGAATTTGCCGTCACTGAACAGGGAGGGCAAAGTGGGGAATTCACCGTCGGAGGTACTCCGGTAAGGCGATCGAGCAGACTTCGCAATCGTGCAGCCGCTGGCATGTCTAGATGATTCATCGTCGTCACCCAACCTTTACAGTCTTTAGCCGAATTTCCTGTACTAACTGTGGAAACAGCTTTCTCTGTTGTTTCTTGAATTCAGCTCAACACCCCATTGAAGTAGGAGCAGAGATTTATTTCAGTTAGCTGGTACCTCTATTCTATGCATTAGAAATTTTAGCTTGTTGGATCATGTTAAAATGGTACAAAGATCTAATCTTTCATCTCTCTTTCTGCAATTTATCTAACATAATCAATTCATGGAAGAAGAAGATAAATAAATGAAATAAATTTCCACACAAAATTTGCTATGTACAATCAACCGATCTCTCTCTCTCTCTCTCTCTATCTCTCTTTCACACACACAGTAGAGTCAGTGTCTTTTACATGAAAAAGAAGGAGCCTTTGCATATGATCTTTTTGAAATTACAGCCTTAGGAAGAGTGTAAGATTTGTAGCTATGCAAACCAGTTCCAATGCTCTTGGAAGCTTTCAGATTCCTTTTATTCGGATTCGCCTTCTTCGCCAGATCTTCGATGCTTGTAACCCTTGACAGTGATGTGAAAGACTCTGATTTCCCTTGGTAAAATTTTGAAAGCCCTCTTCTGCAAATAACAAATAAAAAAATGTTCCCATTTTAGCCTCAAAACACACATGAAAAAACAACTACAAACTACATATGATTTCTTTGGACTTACTTGATGGGAAGCTGTGTCATGATCTCCGATAAATCGTACAAATCTCGACTCGAGATCGGCGAGAAGGATGACGATGATGATGCCGATGAAACGGCATCGTCGGTTTCAGACGAGGAATCTTCTCCGATGGATGAAGTGATTGTTGATGAAGATGATTGGGTGCTGTTGATTATATGAATCTGATGATCTTCTTCTTCTTCGTGTTGAAAGCATGAATCTTGAAACATGAATTGATGAAGATGATGACTATTCTTGCTTTCTCCCATATTGATGAAACCCATGAATGAATCAAGAAATTAATCAATTACACACACTATGTTTCTTGAAGACACACACAAACACACTCTTTTATATGGAGTTTATGTGATTCCTTCAAAAGGTCAGGAGGATGACACGTGGACATAAACGAGGGGAAGGTCGTGGATTGGATAAACTATACACGTCGGAACCGACACGTGTCGAGTGTTGAATGAGGGGGTTCCTCGGTTACTTGGTGAAACCAAGTGGCCTAATTTTTCTGACATTAATTAAATAAATACTAATAAATTTAATTTATGGTGCGCTTTACCGTTTATGCGTTATCTTTAGATTCGGCATTATCTTATCTCGTGGTGTGGAATGAATTATTGACTTTTAGGAATTTCGGCTACTTTAAGAAGATAAGTTTGTATGGTGTTGGTTACTAGGACTCCATCCATATCCTAGTCACCATCTAATTTCATCCCCACCTCCTCGTACTTTTTTCATTCATTTGAAATGTTCTTGTTTAGAACAATTAATGAGTATAATATATAGTACGTACGGTATATCTTAAGTTAAAAATAATGTTATTATAAATTAAATTTAGAAAGTAAGTGTACGAAATATTCAATTTTTTAGAGTATGTCACCTATCTATACATATATAATTATATTAATGTACAAATTTTGACTTAATAATTATATATTATTGTGTTCACACTATAAATTATAAATAAAAATAATAATATTAAATATAAATTATAAATAAAAATAATAATATAATTATTAAGTCAAAATTTGTACATTAATATAATTATTTGATAGGTTTTTATATTCAGTAAATTTGTACAGTTTAGGAATATGTAATTCTAATTAATGATAAGTTTTTTACTTTTTTCCATTTCCATAAATATTTTTTTATTCTTATAAAACCCATTCTCCTCTTATTTTCAAATTTCAACCGATTCACTCATCTTTCCAAGAAAAATCGGCCGCATTTTATAGAAAAAGGTATTTCATGTTCTCATGCTTCAATATTTCTGCTTATATATATTCGTCAAATTTTTCTTATCTTTTCCAGAATTTCATGTACGCTTTAATTATTTCATTATACATTTTTTTGTTTTTCTCTAATTTAAATTTGGATTTTTTTTGCATAATTAAATTAAGGTATAATTTATTAGTAGAATTTGTTTTTTTTTCCAATATCTCATAAATTGAATTGGAATTGTAACCTACAATCCGTTTGGAATGAAATTTTTTTCATTAGGAGTAGAATTGATACAAAATTTGACAAAAGATTGATACAAAATTTGACAAAAGACGACTATGGAATGGTTTGCGTATCTATTTTGTTAATTGCAATGTTAATCTATCGTCAGAGAAATAAATTAACATTTTCTATATTACAGTTCTATATTCGATAAGGTAATTACGTACGGGCCGCAGCCGCAGTGGTTTTCGACTTTGACCTGCCCCCATCATAGCTTAATCATGATTCTCGACTCTTACTCTCTTTTTCTATATTTTCTTCATTATAGGTGAGATCAATATGATGGTGTCGAATTTTTAAATATTAAAAATGATCAAATAAATAAAATATCTTCTATAATGAGATTTTATACTTTATTTTAATAATTTTATTATTATTTTGTTGAGAATGAGATACAATTAGTTAGCGAGATATGACGTGATCAATTTTAAAAAAGGCAATCGCGTTCCATTCCATCCCGATTTATTTTTTTCATAATGGGACGGGATGGGATCGGGGACGATCCCATTTTATCCCGTCCCGTCCCGTCTCACAAATTTATTAATATACATAAAAAAATATTATTTTTCCACATAAATTGATATAAATATCAAAATATTAATCACACTTTCGATTAAATTTATTTCTTAATTAATACATTTTCACAAATCTCATAATAATTTATTTTTTTATATAATTTGTTTTGAAAATATTTAAATATATATTTTAAAAATTGTAAAAAGTCTTTTAAATTGAATAATTTAACTTATTTCTCTTAAAAACATATTTTTTTATTGTATTTTGATTATTTTATAAGTTGATAATATTTAATTTAATTTTATTGTTAATTTTATAATTTTATTTAAAATTTTGGGAGGTACTGATCCCGTCTCGATCTCGACCCGAATATAATTTATCAGGACGGGACGAGATTCCCATAATTCCGTTTCATGCTCACCCTTACAAATTAGAGTGAGAGTAAGATTATGAAATAAAATAAAATTTTCATAAGCATCAATTTAAAAAAATATACCACGTGCATCGCACGGGACAGTAGTACTAGTTGTAACAATATAAAAAAAAAAGTATATCAACCATTTTTTCATAGATGGAATACTATGTGTTTTTATTAAATCAATAATGCCTTAAAATGTATTATTAAGTTAAGTGATAATGTAATTCAATTAATATTTGAACTTTATAACCTATTTTCAAAGTAAAATATATAACACTATTTCTCAGACCAATAGTCACGTATTTTTTTATTAATGAAATAAATTGTATGATTATAAGGTAGTGATTTGAATAATTTTTAATTATTTGATGAATATTTTATAAAAGTAGAAAAAATTAAAACTAATTTAGACGACTCTCCAAATGATAATGAACAATTTAAAAATTAAAACAAAGGAATGGGAGTATAATAAACGTGGGAATATAAATACACCCATTTTTGGTCAAAAGGAAATCAGAAAACATGGGATTGACCAACTTGTCTCACTTACGTTAGAAGGAATCAAATGATGCATATCTTTTCCTTCAACCTTCGTTATTATTCCACATGATATATCCATTGGAAGCAAACTTCACAAGAGCTCTTAATTTGCCGACTTATAAATATACTTATGCTATTCTACAAATTTTAACTTGTAAATATACTTTTGCTATTCTACATATTATTTCATTTCGTCCAAAAGTTATGAAATATTTTTTCTTCATCTGTTTAAAAAAAGAACTTTTTCTTTCTATCTAAATTATAAATAAAGTGTATCATATTCTTTGTAACGAAAGTATTTAATATGGATTAACCATTTTTTATTTTAATATATACGGAGTACTATTATAATTTACTTTTTCTATATTCAAATTGTCACGCGACAATGTTGATTGTTGAATACTTTGTGAATGGAATGGTCAATATTAACTTTAAAATTATTTATTTATATGGAGTCTAATTAAATGAAAAAATAAGAAAAAAAGGGGAATGCTTTCGATCCCTTTCATATTAAAAGCTTATGAAATACTACTCCGTAGGTGTCACCGAGTAACATGGTGTGAGACTCTTGACCCGGCTTATCAGGTACCGGTTTCTTGGTCTAAGACATCCTTATTTAAATATGTACACTACTTCGTATTTTTTAAATAAATAATACTTCTTCTGTTGTCCCAAATTTATAATATGTATTTTTTTTTGTATTTTACAAAAAAAGTAAATCAATAAATTTGACAGAAAGAAAATATTAATTATGTAATAAATTATATAATTTTCTAACTAAGTATTTTTCAAAGACATAATTTAGAAAGAAAATATTAATTATGTAATAAATTATATAATTTTCTAACTAAGTATTTTTCAAAGACATAATTTATTTTTATGATAAATATTCTTAATAAACTTTAATATTTATGCAAGGGTAAAATACTAAAATGCATCATATACATATGCTATGATATAAATATTAAAAAAAGTGTTAATCATTTAGGTTTTACATAAGAATTTTTATTTTAGTTTTAACATTTTTAGAATCAATTAATTATATAGAATATTTATTTTTAATTTGTAGATTTTTCAAACCAATAAGAATTTTTATTTTAGTTTTTACATTCTTAGAATCAATTAATTATATGGAATATAAATTATTGTTTCGTAAAATTTTCACACTTTTTTGAATCAACTATCACAGTTTTTTCAAGAATAATTTCATTAATCTCAACTACTTATGAAAAAATATAATCTCTCAATCTGAAAATAATTGACATAAAGAAAAGTACTTATTAATAAATTATATTATTCTAGTTTTTTTAAGGGTATAAATGTTTTTTTAACGTGTAAAATATGTAAGTGTAGCATCTATTTTGTAAAATAAAAAATTGTGATACATTTTTATTTCGCAAGTTTCAACACAGTAAATATTGTGAATGTGAAGCCAATCCTAATTAAAATATTCAATTTAGAAGTTCCATCCTTCTTCGTTAGATACAATTTCATCCAAATAATTGTAAGTTATTCATCACGACATTATGTTTAGAAATTGCAAAAATAGTCCAACGACACCATTTCAAAAATTATGGGATCAAAAATAAAAACTAGGATCCTCATAAATCGTTCAACATAGAGCATGTACAAATAATCAATTAGAACTGAGAAATCAAATTATAATTAATTGTATAAATAAAAAAAAAAAATGTGATGTTAAAAATAAAAATTAAAAAAATGTGAGGAAGATGATTGTTGAGAAATTTCAATGGATGATTGAAAACCAACTGCCCACCTTCCCCTCCGAAAATCTATTTAGCAGAGATTTCCTTTCGATCAAAGTGCATCTCGATTGCACATCGTCGATACACACATATATCTGCTTCTACGTAATAACCTCAATCGAATCGAAACAATATTAAACGTAAATATAAAAAAAATGTGAAGAAGATGATTGTTGAGAAATTTCAATGGATGATTGAAAACCAACTGCCCACCTTCCCCTCCGAAAATCTATTTCGCAGAGAATTCTTTCGATCAAAGTGCATTTCGATTGCACAGCGTCGATACACACATATCTCTGCTTAGTAAGCTCGATCCAATCGAAACAACATCAAACATAAATAAAAATCGAAAAAACAGAAGACGAAACATCAAAATTTCCTGATTTTTGAACGGATTTATTTGAAAGGAGGAGTGCGGCTGTGGTTTATATATATAGAGGTCGTGGAGGAGATGAAGGGTTAGGGTTTGGGTTGTCTATTTCCCAAAATACCCCTTGGATCTGCATTTGTAATTTGTTACACAAAAATTGATTTAAATAGACGTTATGTTTTCAATAGTTTTATTAGGTCTGACCAACATACTAAAATGTGAGATTGTAAATTTTGAATTGAAATTAAAGTGGTTTTGGAAACTTATCACAATCTTCACGTTTGATCAACGATACATAAACATATATATATATATTCGTGCAATTGTAAGATACTCGATTGCTTGTTATAAACCCATGTCACTACGCATGGAGTAGAAAAATAGACGTAACAATCATTAAAATAAATCCAGCCAGATATTAACCAAGATCACTAGAGTTCAACTACCAAATTCCTATTGAAGATATATAATAGACTGAAAGCTTTTTTTCCCCCTTCAGCACGTGCAAGATTCGCGACTCAAGTTTGATCAAGCTTGGGAACTCAAAATATCGGTTCATCTGCAATAGATCGCAAAGGGTCGAACAATATGTTCAAAGGTATTAGTGACATAATATCCCAATATGTAAACAGAGAACATGAGCAAGACAAAGCATACCATCCTCTTCAACCGCATTGTAGTCATCTTCATCATCATCGAAATCTCTATTCTGTCATGTTTGCACAAAAATATTAGCCACTGACAAATATAGCAACAGCAAAAAATTGTTTAAACCAATTTATAACTTACCTGTTCGTAATCATGCTCATCACTCATTTCTCCTTCGTCTTCGTCTGCATTATCTTCCTCTTCCTCTTCCTCTTCTTCATTTTCTTTATTTTCAGCTTCTCCATCATTTTCCTGGATATACAAAATTGCATAAGATAAATATTGCCCGGCGAAAACGTAGTGTAGGCAGCAGATACAATAAAGAAGGCGTAGCGAATTACTCGTAATAAAATATTACTCACTATTAAAATGGAGGTAATTTTAAGATGCGCGAAAAACATACCTTCTCCAACTTCTCCAGCTTCTCAAACAAATCATCATCTGTTATGAACATCTCAAATCAGAAATCATAGGCGTAGTAAAACAAAGAGTTAAAAAACCAGACATTGCAAATAACAATAGAAAAAAAGGATGCTTCAACCCAATATAAAATAATTTCGTGACATCATACCTGTTTTAAGGTTCCATTGAATTTTCCTACGCTTTTTCTTTTTTACATCTGTGTAAACGATGAAAACAAGAAAACTATCAAGTCAAGTAGCAAATACACATGATGGCTGGTGCTACGAACAAGATATCGCCTCAATCGAGATAAATATAAACATTAATTCACCTTTGGAGGCTAGCTCTCCTGGAAAATGAGCTGGGTCCAGCGATATGAAGTCCAGGAGTTCCGACTTATCCTTTGTCGTCACTGACTCTTTATCCGAAAACCTCTCTATGTCTGGTTTTTGTAATTCTGCAACAATTATTTCAGAATGTATAATCATATGCATCCAGCAGATATTTTTCAAGATTTTATTTTTAGCATCATACATTAACTAAAACTAATCAAAATTGATGTTTTTTTCTTAATTCAATAAACAAAAAACTGAATCCATTAATCCCTGAAAAATAATGCAGATAAAATAAAATAAGATGAAAAAAAGAAGCGGAAAACTCACTTGCAGGGCCTTGGTTTCTCTCTTTCGGATCTACGTAGAAATAAGGAGATGATTTCGAATGCCGGTGCAGATCCGAAGACCACTTTATCAACTGTTTTTTATCAGTGGAAAACTTCGCGGTGCCTAATCCCTCGATTTCCTAGAAACCGAAATCAATTAAATTGGCGTTCGATGATAAATCATATACCGGAAATGCTTACCGGAAAGAGGTCAAAAGGTAATTCTTTGGCGCGACGACCGCCGCCGCGGCCTCGGCCCCGTCCCCTGAAGGCCATCTCTTCTTATACGATTGGGGTTTTAGTTTTATCTCTCTTTTGATTTCTTTTCTTTTCCAACCGGCACGCACGTCTTTAGTAGTTCTATTATTTGGGGAGAATTCTATTTGAAACCTGGTTTTATGAAAATGTCATATTAACCCCTGAAGTTTACAGTCAGTTCCCAAAATCCTCTCCTATGCGTATAGAATAGTCACAATATACTAGCAGACCCAAAAGGAATAAACCCATTAGACGAATGATCCAACAAACAAGTAGTTAATTAATCATGCATAGAGATTAATTATTTCATACACAAATTTAATTAGGCCAAAATTTCTTAATTACTTAACTTAGATTTTCCGGTCGTTACAACTTACCCCTCTTATAAAAATTTCGTCCTCAAAATTCGTTACGTACCTCTAGCAAAAAATTCGGGGTATGTGGTTATCATATCCTCTTCACGCTCCCAAGTAGCTTCTTCCTCGCCATGACGTGTCCACTTAATTTTGGTTAAAGACACATCTCGATTTCTGAGCTTGTGGATTTTTTGGTCCAAAATCCTTTCCGACATTTCATCATAAGATAAATCTTTATCAACTTGTATCTCCTCATGGTTCACGACATGACTTGGGTCATGTACGTACTTCCTCAACATCGAGACGTGGAATACATTGTGCACTGAGGTCAAATTTGGCGGTAAAGCCAACTCGTATGCCAAACTTCCGATTCGTTTAAGAATCTCAAAGTGACCAACATACCTTGGTCTCAACTTCCCTCTGTTTCCGAATCTTATAACTCCTCTCACAGGAGCTACCTAAAGGAAAACATGATCACCGACTTCAAAGTGTAAGTTCTTACGACGACGATCGACATAGGACTTCTGTCTATCTTGAGCCTCTTTGATACGAGCATGTATCTTTGTTATTGCTGAAACGGTCTCCTCGACAATTTCAGGGCCCAAAATCTTCCTCTCACCCACTTCACTCCAATATAGAGGCGATCTACACTTCTTTCCGTAGAGTGCTTCGTATGGGGCCATTTTAATAGTCGAATGATAACTGTTGTTATACGCGAATTCTACCAATGGTAAGAGATTCTCTCATCTACACTACATTCACTTTAAGATACATTATATTCAATTTCAACCTTTAAATTTAATTATTTAATATCAACCGTTAAATTTATGAAAGAACCTTGTATTATCGCGTTGAAACACTCGACTATTGTCTTATAAGTCTTTAACTATATTTTATATTTTTTCTTTTTATAAATTTATGAATTATTTTTACAAATTAAAAATAAAAATCTTTGAGTAAATATTTTATATTTTTTCTTTTTATAAATTTATAAATTATTTTTACAAATTAAGAATAAAATTTTTTGCATTTTTTTTTGTAGATATTGACATATTGTATGTTTTTTCTTTTTATAAATTTATAAATTATTTTTAAAAATATGAATAAATTTTTTTACCGCTTGTATATATTTTTTTTTTCAATTGCTTATTATTTTTACAAAAATAAAAATACAAATCTTTCTGTTAGTATTTTTTTTTTTACAAATTTGCAAATTAGTTTTAGATATAAGAAGAAAAATATTACGAATTAATTTAATAAAAATAAGAAGAAAAAATCTTTGCACGCATTTTTTTTGTTTTTTTAACTGTTTTTTTATATATTATAGAAAAAAATTCAATAAAAAGAATTTTTTTGCTTTATGTTTGAAAATAAAATAAAATTATTGCATATAATTAAATTATTTTTACTATTTAATTAAACTAATTAAGTATATAATTTTTTTTTTTGCCTCAATTTTGCAAGACACACTCAATTGAGGACATTTATTTAATTTGTATTTTTTTCTGGTCAAATTCGCTGTTTATTTATTTAATTTGTATTTTTTTCTGGTCGCTGTTTTTTTTACAAATAACCTGAGAATGAGGGACTGAAAGATTATTATAACTAGTAATAACTGCCCGATGCGCGGATATATAAATTTTAAGAAAAAAAATACATTATGTTGTATAACAATTTTAATTAATCAATATGTTCGTTTAGATTTTTTAAATTAAATTCAGAAATCGTAGTCATTGATTAAGATTATAATATAAGAATTTTTATTATATGGCCGTGTGATAGATATTTCGTAATATTATTATCGTCACATTATATATTTCTAAAATTTGATCGGTTTGAGATATATAATTACAATTCTATAAAATTAAATCTTTTCTAAAATTAAATTGTATATTTGAAATTAACAATTTCAATTATTTTTTAATTTATTTTAATTTATTTTAAAACAAACTTAATTTATTTTATATTTTTGGACGATATATACGATAAATGAATTAATAGATTTATTAATTATTTAGTACTTCTTCGTTTCAAAGTTGTCATACTTTCCTTTTTGGTGTCCAACAATAGTTGACACACCTCAAAAAATGAAATAATTATTCTAATTTTTTCATTTTAATATACAATTTTATTCTACTTTACCCTCACCTACTTTTTAAACTTTACTCACAACTACTTTACTTTTTCACTTTTAAAATATATTTTTACTCTTTACTTTTTAATTAAAAAATTTAAAAATAATAATTTTTTTAAACTCCGTGTCCAGCAAAGTATGACATGCTAGAAGGAGTACTGAAATCGGTCAAACAATCCAACATAATCAAAATATTAATATATTGTTAATATTATATATGGAAATTGAATAATTTTATTAATTGAATTTATAATGTCTCAAGTAATTGTTTTCAAAATAATTTTGAATTCTATTATAATTAAGGAATATTTGATAAGATATATTATTGATTTGTTTTTACTAAAATTAAGGACATTAGCAAAAATATTATAAGAGAATATGGAACGGATTTGATTAAATGTCAATCAAGGACTATTATTATAAGTAAAGATGGTTATTATGTATTATATAAAATTAATAATCAATAATTAAAGAATTTATTAGAGAATAAATAATAAATTTTAATAAATATCAAGATTAATTTTAATATATGATGAATCTTGATCATTTATCTACTAATTAATATAATAGTTAAAATTATTATTATTATATTATAAATCATAAATCTGCTGAATTTTTTTTAATAAGTAGTTAGATAACAATTAAATGAGCTAATTAATAATAAATTATATAAATCTACCCAAATTCTTAAAATTTATTAAAAAACACTTTATCTTAATAAATATTTAGTTTACAATTTTAGATAAAAACAAAATAAAAAATACGTTAAAAAATAGAAATATAATGAAATAAATGTGAAAAAAAAATGATTTTTTTAAAAAAAACATCACACACCTAAACAGATCATCTCCTCTGATTCTCTAACCAAACCATGTCCTTAAATTAATCCATTAGATTAATTTATTTTATTGTAATAACTTTACATTTTTAGTAGAAAAAAACAATAAAATGCATGATTAGTAAATAACATAAATTAATATATATCATGCAAAAAAATTATATCAAGATCCATTAGATTTATTTTATTGTAATAACGTACAATATGAAGAAAAAATAAACATAAATTAAATTAAAAGAAATATAACAAAAAATTACTTAGATTATAGCTGCAAAAAAGAAAAACAAAAAAAATAGAGCATGCGGTAAAAATTATAAATTGCATAAATAAAAAATTAACTTAGTAGCTGCAAAAAAGAAAAACAAAAATATTAGATAAATGAGATAAAAATAATAAAATGCATACGTAGATTTAATTACCTTGATAGCTGCAAAAAAAAAAAAAAAAAATGAAATAAAAATGTTTAAAAAATTAGACTAATGCAATAAGAATGTTTCAATATGTACCGAGTCACTGCAAATAAAAATAAACAACAACAATAATAATAATAATAATAATAATAATAATAATAATAATAATAATAATAATAATAATAATAATAATAATAATAATAATAATAATAATAATAATGTTACACGTTAATAATAATACAGAAATTACATAAATTAGAAAGAAAAAAAAATGATGCTGAAGAAGATGTGAGGGAGAGTGAAGATGGCGATCCTTTTATAGGTGTAGATTTGGAATAGGGTTTGTATAATTTCTTAATAATAATAATAAATTCAAATTCCGTATTTTTGGTAAAAAGATATTTAGTCAATAAATGAAATATGGCATTTCAATTCAAATTATATTAATTATAGTAATAAATAATAAGAGATAATATTAAGTTGATTTGATTCTTTTAAAATAAAGAGATGATTTACAATATTATGAATTTAATTAATAATTATATTTATAAAAAAAATGTTTAAATAAATTAATATACAGATTCTACCCACTATTAATTTTTTTTGAATAAATTCGTTTAAATAAATTAATATTAAATAAATTAATAGATACTTTCATATTTAATTCGGTCAATTGAATGATATGTGATTTTTTAATTAAAATTGACTGGATATTTAGAATTATAAAGTTCTTACCAATTAAAATTATTACAATTTATACATTAGGAAATAGATGTAAATTAGGATAGCTAATTAAGTAGGTAAAGAATGTATATTACCATTAACATAGCTAATTAATAGAAGATAATTGTATATTGCTGAATTTAATTAATAAATCATCATAAATATTTAAATTATAATTAAAAACCATATAAATTATGCGAATTTTGTACGTAATAAATTATAAGAATTTTAGGGAGAATAATAAAAAGAAATGCGTGTAACTATATTAATAAGAAAATATAAAATATAATTTAATTTGTTTATTACCATCTATTTAATAAATTTTGACCGATTTTATTCTATATTGTAGATTGATATACATGGTCAAAAAAGTAATAGAATGGATGAGATTAAGTAACAAATCAAATAGATTAATTATAATTGGAAATCGGACAATTAATATTATTGATGACATTAAATAATAAATCAAATAGGATTTTACTTTAAATGAAATATGACATCATAATTAATTATATATGTAAATCTGTCAATTATTATTAATTCGATTATGGTTAAATATGGACATTGAATAATTTATTGAATCTGTCATTGTTATTATTAAATCATCCAATTAAAAGCCACGTCATAATATTGGTAAATAAAAGTCACATAAGAAAATATTGACCAATGAAAACATTTTTTGTGCCACTTAGGCTCTGTTCTTTTGGATTGAAACTGACTGAACTTTACTGAACTGAACTGAATAGATCTGAACTGAACTGAACTGAACTGAATGGACCTGAACTGAACTGAACTGAACTGAAATTAAGTTCAAAATTAGAAACTTAAAATAATGAAAAACTAAAATTAGTATTTTTAAAATTTCAATATTTTGTATATTATAAACAATTTTATTAATTTTCTTATATTTTTATGAGGTTAAAAAAATTAAAAATGATTTACATTCTATAACTTTTATGGTTTATCGATAAATTCAAATAAATTGTTCATGTGAATACTCAAACAAAGTATACATATTTATGACACTATTTTTTTTTTGTTAAAAGTTTCGATATTACACAAAATTACTATATAATTTACATAACCATTACAAATAATAAATAATACAAAATAAATAATAATATAATATTATTATAGCACATTGTTTCTTTAATATTGATGCAAAATTTATTTTACGTTGTAGGTAAATACTATTTGGTAGACTGTGAATATCTTAATACTCTTGGATATTTGTCTCCTATTTGCTATCCCAACATCAGATATCATATTCCGGAATATAAGCATGGACCACCTAGAGGAATTTCAGAACATTTCAATTACCGACATTCTTCATTAAGAATGAAAGTTGAATGTGTTTTTGGTCAATTAAAAAAAAGGTGGAAGGTGTTGAAAATTATGCCTCAAATATCACAAAAGTATCAAATGTCAATTATTGTTTCTTGTTTCACACTTCATAATTTCATACGAATACACGAGAGTGGTATTCCAATTGTACATCATGATGTTGCCAGTGGGAGAACAGATACAAACTTGGATGACAAAAATCGAATGAAGCTCATGTCTAAGTTAAGGATGGATATATCCGAAGCTATTTGGAAGATAACAACACCGAATAGCATGAAGATGGAGTACAACAAAATGATAAGGAGGTAGATCATATGAAAGTAGATTGACCGATTATTTAAATTTTGTATTTTTTATGATTTTTTTCAATATTACAAACATTTAATATTTATTGACATTAATTTTTATTATTAATTTTTATTATTATTATTATTATTATTATTATTATTATTATTATTATTATTATTATTATTATTATTTTTTTTTTTTTTTTTTTTTTTTTTTTTTTTTTTTTTTATTGTTGTTGTTGTTGTTGTTGTTATTAAAAACCGAACTGAAACTGAACTGAACTGAACTGAATTGAACTGAACTGAACTGAACGGACCTGAACTGAACTGAACTGAACTGAATAGAACTGAACTGAACTGAAATGAACTGAAATTAAGTCCAAAAGAACAGGGCCTTAGTGTGAAAATGCTCATTTTTTGTAGTGTATTTTTTTTACCAATGAAAGCATTTTTTGTGCCACTTAGTGTGAAAATGCTCATTTTTTGTAGTGTAAGTCACATAAGAAAATATTGACCAATGAAAACATTTTTTGTGTCACTTAGTGTGAAAATGCTCATTTTTTGTAGTGTATTTTTTTTACCAATGAAAGCATTTTTTGTGCCACTTAGTGTGAAAATGCTCATTTTTTGTAGTGTATTTTTTTGTGTTCACATTGTTCATGTGGATCAGCAAAGTCTGGATTTATATATTAAATAGATAATTATCTAGAAAGCATAAATAATAAATTAATAAGTGAAGTAATACATATGAAGGGATTTATTCAAACAAAATTACCCTTGAAGTTGTTAATCAATACAAGAACACTAGTAGTAGAATTATACAAATTAGACCTTTTGTGGGTGTATTTGTAATTTTCGAAAGAACTGGAATTGTTATTAGGCTAAAACTCAGGGGTAGTAACTGTAGTTCACCCTCACCTAGTCACGTATGCGTGGAGTAGAAAAATATTATATCATTAAAATAAATACAGCCAGATATTAACCAGGATCACTAGAGTTCAACTACCAAATTCCTATTGAAGATCTATAATAGACTGAAAGCTTTTCCCCCCCTTCAGCACATGCAAGATTCGCGACTCGAGTTTGAGCAACCTTGGGAACTCAAAATATCGGTTCATCTGCAATAAATCACAAAGGGTCGAACAATATGTTCAAAGGTATTAGCGACATAATATCCCAATATGTAAGCAGAGAATATGAGCAAGACAAAGCATACCATCCTCTTCAACAGCATTGTAGTCATCTTCATCATCATCGATACCTATATTCTGTCAAGGTTGCACAAAAATATTAGCCACTGACAAATATAGCAACAGCACAAAATTGTTTAAACCAATTTATAACTTACCTGTTCGTAATCATGCTCATCACTCATTTCTCCTCCGTCTTCGTCTGCATTATCTTCCTCTTCCTCTTCCTCTTCTTCATTTTCTTTATTTTCAGCTTCTCCTCCATTTTCCTGGATATACAAAATTGTATATGATAAATATTGCCTGGCGAAAACGTAGTGTAGGCAGCAGATACAATAAAGAAGGCATAGTGAATTACACGTAATAAAATATTACTCACTATTAAAATGGAGGTAATTTTAAGATGCGCGAAAAACATACCTTCTCCAACTTCTCCCACTTCTCCAAGATTTCATCATCTGTTATGAACATCTCAAATCAGAAATCGGAGGCGTAGTAAAACAAAGAGTTACAAAACCACACAGCGCAAATAACAATAGAAAAAAAGGATGCTTCAACGCAATATAAAATAATTTCGTTACATCATACCTGCTTTAGGGTTCCATTGAATTTTACTACGCTTTTTATTTCTCACATCTGTGAAAACGATGAAAACAAAAAAACTATCAAGTCTAGTAGCAAATACACATGATGGCTGATGCTCTGAACAATATATCGCCTCAATCGAGATAAATATAAACATTAATTCACCTTCGACTAGCTCTCCTGGAATATGAGCTGGGTCCAGCGATATGAAGTCCAGGAGTTCCGACTTATCCTTTGTCGTCACTGACTCTTTATCCGAAAACCTCTCTATGTCTGGTTTTTGTAATTCTGCAACAATTATTTCAGAATGTATAATCATATGCATCCAGCAGATATTTTTCAAGATTTTATTTTTAGCATCATACATTAACTAAAACTAATCAAAATTGATGTTTTTTTTTTAATTCAATAAAAAAAAAAACTGAATCCATTAATCCCTGAAAAACAATGCAGATAAAATAAAATAAGATGAAAAAAGAAGCGGAAAACTCACTTGCAGGGCCTTGCTTTCTCTCTTTCGGGTCTACGTAGAAATAAGGAGATGATTTACAATGCCGGTGCAGATCCGAAGACCACTTTATCAACTGTTTTTTCTCAGGGGAAAACTTCGCGGCGCCTAAACCCTCAATTTCCTAGAAACCGAAATCAATTAAATTCGCGTTCGATGATAAATCATATACCGAAGATGCTTACCGGAAAGAGGTCAAAAGGTAATTATTTGGCGCGACGACCGCCGCCGCGGCCTCGGCCCCGTCCCCTGAAGGCCATCTCTTATACGATTGGGTTAGGGTTTTTCTCTCTTTTTTGTTTTGTTTTCTTTTCTTTTCAAGCCGGCACTCACTAACGGTTTCAGTAGTAGTAGTAGTACAGTTTTATTGTTCGGGGAGAATTCCTTCTGAAACCTTGTTTTATGAAAATGTCACTTTTAACCCCTACAGTTTTCAAATTGTCAAGCGAGTGCCACAATTTTGCAAGACTCTCTATTGAGGACATTTATAGGAGGGGTGTTCAAAAAACCCGCCAAACCCGATCCGCCCGCCAATCCGACCAAAAGCCGCCCGAAACCGTCGGTTTTATTGTGAACAAATTACCCAACGGTTAGAATTTCTAAAACCCGCCAAAATTCGGGTGGGTAGCGGTTTCGTTAATAACTACCCGCAAATAAACCGACCCGCCCGCACATTATATATATATAAAATAAAATTGAATTTTGACTTTATGTTACATTTTTTCTAATTTTTACTATATTTTTTCATTTTTATTAATATTATTACTAGTATAGTAGTATTAATTTATGAGATAATTTTTAAACTTTTCTTAACTAGTTTTTTATGTATGCTTTTTTTTTTTTCAATTAGGCACAACTCATAAGTTCATATCTTTAACATTTTAAATTAACATTTTACATAGTTTGTCCAACTATAAGTTATTATTTTGTAATGTTTTATTAGAATTTTAAATGAATTTATTTTTAATTTGTGTTACTTTTATTTTCGTTTTCTTAATTTTTTTTTTTTTTCTATTTACAATTTACATATTTATTTAAACATGTCATTTTACCCCGCCAAACCGCCCGCACCCGACCGCACCCGCCTTCACCCGCACCATACGGTTGGAGTAAAAAAATGGGCGGGTATGGTTGATAAAATTGAAACCCGCCATCAATGCGTCGGTTGATTTTTTATGAGTGTACCCGCCCGTGAACACCCCTAATTTATAGTAGTATTTTATTTGTATTTTTTCTGGTCCAAGTCGGGTGTTTTTTTTACAAATAAACTGACAAAGAGAGACTGAAAGAGTTAAAATGGAGTAATTAACCAGAACTACATATGAAAGGATCTATTCAAACAAAATTAACCTTATAGTTGTTAATCAATACAAAAATACTAGTAGTAGTATTATACAAATTAGATCTTTTGAGGGGGGTATTTGTAATTTTCGAAAAAACTGGAATTGTTTTAGGCTAAAACTCACAGGTAGTAACCGTAGTTCACCCTCACTTAGTCACCTCAATGGGCTAACTACCCAACCAGTAATCGGGTCCTGCCTCCGAATCCTATGCCTCCTCTGCGACCCACCGCTCTGAAGCCTCTCAAGAATGCCGTAAGTGATCGAATCCGGAGTCAACCCTTGCTCTTTGAGCTTCGAATACATGTCAACAGCTTCCGCACTTCTCCCACACTTCTCAAGACAGTCGAGCAAGATATTGTACGTCACCAAGTTAGGACAGCAGCCTTCGTCGAGCATCTCATTAAACAAACTATACGCCATCTCCACCTTATCCGTCTTTCCAAAACACTCTATTAACGTGCTATACGTGACGACATCTGGATTCAAGCCCTTCTCTTGCATCTCTTTAAACCTTATGTGTGCTTCATCCAAATCCCCATTTTTCCCCAAGGAATTAATCAGCGAATTGTAAGAGACGACATCCGGCCTGCAATCACTTACCTCGAGCTCTTCGAAAATCTTAATGGCTTCCTCGACTCTCCCAGCTCTGCCGAAGCTAGAAATTAAAATATTGTAAGTAAAAATGTCGGGCGTTGGCCCCTCTTGTTTCATTTTCTCATACAGGTCGAGGAGGTGGGGTATTTGTTTCGATTTCCCAAGAGCCAAGAAGACCGTGTTATACATGAAGGTATCAGACACGATTCCCTTCTCCTGAGTTCGGGTCAACATTTCTATAGCCTCAACGACTTTCCCGCCACGGCATAAGCTCTCGAGCATGGACAGATAAGCGTCTCTATCTCCTTTGTCGTGGAAACCCCACATGTTACAGAACAACCTATGGGCTTCGGCCGAGTGGCCCAGCTTGCTCAGTGTTCGGACAAGGTAGGCATATATCGACTTGTTCATGTACTTATTCGATATTTTCACGACTTCATCGAGCCTGTCGAGCTGTGCTCCGGCGGCCAAGACGTGAAGGATGAGACTGTACGTGAACTCATTAGGCCTGCAATTGTTTTCCACCATCTTGGAGAAGAGAGACATAGCTTTGTCGGCCATTTGTGCCTTGACCAGTGCCTCGATCATGGTGTTGTAAGCCATTGTACTGAGCTTCGAGCACTTTGTTAGCATCTCTTCGAATAGAGTTAATGCCTCGTTGGGCTTTCCCGACCTCCCGATCATCCTTATGAGAATGGTGTAAGTGTACTCATCAGGTTCACAGTGCTTCCTTTTCATTTCATCGAACACCTTGTGTGCACAATCGACCTGCCAAGACGCTGCCGCATATCAGACCATTAGATTCGACAAACCTGAAACTCTGAGATCAAATCGAAAAAAAAACGAACCTGGCCGTCTTTGGCGAGGGCGTGAAGCAGCATATTGTACGCGAAGCTATCGAGCTTGTACCCTTTCCTCCGAACATCTCTGTACACCTGCAATGCTCGGTGCAAATCGTTAGCTCTCAGGTAGGCCTGGAGAAGACACTTGTAAGTATAGCAGGTGAAATTCAGCCCCCACTTCTTCAACAACTCCAAACACTTATCCAATCCATCAACGCCCTCGAAAGCACCGATCAATATATTGACGGTGGAGATGTTACCGGAGGCCCCTGCTTTCTCCATCGAATCGACGATTTCCTTCATCTTCTCGATCCTGTCGGGGAGGCGCGATTTCGAGAGGATCAGCAGAATGCGGTTGTAGGTGAAAGCGTCGTGGCGGAAATTCGGGATGCGCAAGGGGCAAAAGCGGAAAAACTCGAGGGCTAGGGTTGGGGATTTGAGGGATTTGAGGATCTCGGAGACCTCGGCGGGCGTTGGGGTGACGTTTATGGTTTGCAGGAACTCGGTGAGGTCGAGGAAGGGGTCCGGAGACGACGCGGAGGATTTTGATTGGAGGATGTTGGCTGCTTTGCAGATGAGCTCGTGGCATGGGAGAGCGTAGCCGCGGACGTCGGAGGTGGGGGTAGGAGCGGAGACGGAGACTTCAATGGCGGAGTAGAGACCTTTGTTGGCTGATTTCACGACTTTTCCAGTGTATTTGGTGGCGTAGCCACGGTGGAGTGAGGGGAGGAGGAGGCGGAGACGGAGACGGCGGCGCATGGTGACGGGGTTTTAGACAACTGTTTATTGGTCAGGGTTTTAGTCGTTTTATTTGCTAACGATTAAATCATATCGGGCGTGACTAGTTCAGTAGTTCAGGTTTTATGATACACAAACTCGACAAAATCGAGTAATCGAATAGTGATACGAGATGATATCTTCAGGAATATTGAATGTTTTTATTGAATATTCGATTCGAGAATAGGGTGTGCATAATACTCGATTCAAATACTATATTACATCAAGTCATCATCAAACTTAGTTGCAAGATTTTTTTACATGCCCAAAAAAAGGAAACCTGAGCTCAAAACACACAACATAAAGTGGAGCTCACTTCATAGAATTTCTTCTACTTTGCTTCACAAGGAATTTACAGGCCACAAAAAGTGGAGTTCACGTCATAGAACAAACAGCTTTTCCGCAGTTGCGTGACTAAAATGCCATTGAGACGAGTGCAGCATCTTCGGAAATATGAATATCATCCTCTTCTAAAAACGGTGTTAATCATCTCCTTCAAATTAATGCATCCCAAAACCTCCATACCTTGAAGCTTCCCATCTTGGAAGAAATTCTCTGCTTGTTTTGGGACAATACACTTCTTGTATCCTAGCTTTGCCAGAGTGTTGACTCTCTTTTCCAATTGAGACACCTAAGGTCAGTGGGAGAAAACGAAGAAAGAAAAATTACAAAAAATACCCCATGGAAGCTCAGCTTTACTATTACATGGTAAAGGGTTTCCAGTTTTCAAAGATATTAACTGGTTAAGCCAACTTCAAGGGGAGTATTTGTAATTATCTCTATAAAGAGACTAAAGTAAGCACAGTAGCACGTGAAATTGCAATGCAATCACCGAGCTTAATGAGAGATGAAAGGGGATGTTCAGTCCCTATAAAAGCATTATACAGTATGTCTCACTAGCAACCAAGATGTATATGGTTTCAATGCAACCGTGGTTATGTGCCTTACTTATTTCTGGCAGAATGCAAAAACTGAACCCCAACAGTTTTTTAAATGATTTGAGAAGTTCACGTACCATGCGAAGTTCACCACTGAGATCAATTTCCGCAATGAATGCTATGCCATTGGGTATGGGGAATTCCAAGAAGCTGAAATTAATCCAACAATATCTATTTAGATAAAACTATAATGCAAGGCAAACTATGCACCGTTCGAGAAAATATTGCACATGTTATCAGCGTCATACCTGCTGCAAATTGCAGCTGCTATAGCTAGATCGCCAGCGGTCTCTGCAAGGCTGAACCCACTGACAACATTAAGAAATATGCCCTGCCAAACAAGAAAACGTGAAATTAGACAATACCATAGAACTTAGAAGGGAAACTTTTTCAGGATTCAAGATTGAAATAATAGCTAGAAAACTGAAGTATAAAAAAGGGACAACCAGTCACAAATTTTTGGGTGTCGTCATTATTATATTACTTTAAATTATTTACAGTTTTACCACTAATTAGAAATATAAGTAATATCCACTCTATATGTAATTCATGATAAATGTTATTTCAACGGTTGTATGAAGCACTAATACTGAGTCACCAGCACAAATAAAGGGATCTTTCCGGTTCTAAACAGAAATTTGGTTTCTACTAAATACAACATACATCAAGAGAGACTAGGATGCAAATTGTTAACATACTAACAAAAGCTGAAACAAAAATTTTAAAGATTACATACATTCTCTTGTAGCTTAAGACCAGCTTGTTTTGTAATAACCTGCAGAAAGAACAAAGTTTGTAAGATCATTCACATAAAGTTCAGAAAAACATTATGTTTTGATAGCTATAGAAGAAATATAAAATGTGCAGCAAAAAATACAGCAATCAACCATAAAACACTATATTATATTATTATCTAAAGGGCTTTACGAGATGCATTTGAAAAAAATTCCCAAAACAACTGAATTACGATATTCAGCTCGACTGTAAAACAACAAGTGCACTAAACCAATGAGAGAAATCACTCACTGAAATAATCATGTCGGCTCTGCTACCTTGAATACCATTCAAATGCCTCACAGTAGATGAGCCAGCTACACACAGTGCCTACACGGGAAGTTAAAACAATATAGTATATAATAAGAAGGGAGCAAATATTTAGGAAATTCGGAGATAGGTAAAGTATCACAAGGAAAGGCTGGAGGAATTCAACTCTTGTCCCTCCCTAGATATTCTTCACACATGAAACAATGTAATTATAGAGGCTCAGCCTCTGCACAAAAATATTATTTGTACTCTGTTACATATGATATATAAATCAATTTCCACAACCATTAAAAATATTGAAGTTAGAAGTGTATAAACATTGTAAGTTCAAATGCTTTGATTGGTTCAATGTTCTATTTGCTTTACACGACAAGTTACTGGCCTCGTCTGCTTTTAATAGCAGGTAATGTTGCTTTTAATACAACTCGTCTAGGGATTGTCTATTTCCCATGTCACCATCTATGACCAGCATACATAAGTTCGGATACAAAACACTTATATAGCAGTGGAATGGTTCAGTCTTTAGTCTTTACCAGTGGTGTACTAATCATGGGTTTAAAATAATATGTCATCATAGATGTCAGAACACTTTAGACATTAATTTAAAACTGTACCTGAATCTCAATGAGAAATGCTCGAGATCCATCCATTATCACAGCAACAGCCAATCCAGCTAGGTAATCCGAATTGGAGTGCTGCTCACCTAAGAATATCTCACTGGGATTAGAAACTCCTTGCAATCCAGACTCTGACATTTTGAAAACTCCAAGCTGGTCGACAAAAGACAGAAAAAAGTATTTAATGAAATCAACTATCGGCAATGCTTATTATAAGATTCAAATTCGGGAGGTCTTTATTCCGTTCATCCCCTATTTTCCAAGCTTTTCCCATTGCTTTGCAAGCAATAATTTCTGTTTTATGTTGTTGGGTTACTCAGAATTTTAACCAATATATAGCATTAATACACGTGACTATAAGGTCCAAAATCTCTCATGTGAAGTCATAATTAAGAATCTAAGCAAATACATGGCCTTCTTCGATAACAGTAATTCAGTATGATAAGTCTGACATAAGATAATTGAAAATTGCACATTTTGAATAAATACTTAAAATTAATAAAAATGGTGGTCCCCATATATGCAGGATGACTGAACCATGGAATACCTCATCGGTGGAGCCAAATCGATTCTTCACTGATCGAAGCAATCGGTGGGATGAGAGTTTTTCCCCCTGGAAGCATCCATTATCAGTGTAATTAGTAAATAGTTTGGTCCAAATACAATATTCACACAAACATACACAATCGAGATGTTTATGCATGGTGGGACAAAAACAATCTATATTGAGATTGATACTTTGATGGTCCAACAAATTTTCATGCGATGCTTAAATATCATCATTATAATATGATTGAAAAGTAGGAATAAGCCTATCATTTACTAGCAATAAATCAGTTTTTAGTTCGAGGTTTGTAGATTCCAACCCAGAAAATATCATCCATGGAGCTTAAAGTAGTGACCAACTTTTGCAGCAAACGAACATGAAACTATTTTAAAAATTATGAGTAACCAATATGATATAACATGCATATGAGACATAATTATGAGTTACCAATATGATATAACATGCATATGGGACTATTTTATGAACTATCAAAAACCAATAAGCCAGTCATCGATATTAAAAACAAAATTCATGATAGCTTGACAAACAAGATAAAATCCGATATCCGATACCCACTTCCATATATAAAACAACATCCACGATGTGCTCCAAAAGACGAGGCCCAGCTATTTCTCCAGATTTTGTCACATGTCCGATCTGCAAGGTGAAGTAAAGGAAGAAAGAAAAAGAAAATACAATCACTGGCAGCGGCTATCAGATGAGCAGACAAAGCTGGTTATGATAGAATTTCAAACTGCCCTATGAAATTGAACCCACCAAAAATACAGGGATATTTGTCTTCTTAGCAAATCGTAACAAGGCTGAAGTGCATTCTTTCACCTGCCACATGTCAACTAACAATTACAAAATTATAATAGTACAGTTAGGAGTTAGAACTAGGTATGTAAAAGCTTCTGTAGAATAATAACAAGGTCTATAAATTTTGGTTCTTTAAACTATACAAAGTTGATATATAGAAGGACAAGATTCCCTAGTGTGATGAAAGAATAAGCATAATCACATGGAGAAAGGAGAAAATCATGATGGACCAGTTATATTATCTGTGATCAAATATTGAAATAAAATATCCACCCAAGAGCACTATAAGAGAATTGAAATCAGTTGCCCATTTATGAATCTATTAAAGCAATTCCAGAAGGTAAAAAGGAAAATCAGAAGATTCAAAACCTGCGCAGGACCTCCAGCACTTCCAGATACTCCCCTTAAATAGACTGTCTGAATAGAATCAATGATTAAAACCCTCGGGGAAAGAGGCTGAGACTGTTCTAGAATATCCTGCCAAGAAAACAAGCAAATGTGTAAAACAAATGTACAATGAGACATTATGAACCAAAATATACATTATTTAAAACACACTTTGTATTTTCAGACACACAAATCTGGAATTCCTTATCAAACTTGCTTACAAATTTCCTCATTTACTATAATTTAGCCACATAAATGAATATTCCTTTTTGGTTTCAAAATAGGGACTGGGGTTTCTCTGTCATGTTTTTTTGGAGATTGGCTTACAGGGAACCTAAATTATAATGTGTGGTCAGTCTCAATTTCCAAAATTGGGATTTTCTCTTCAAGGACTCAAGATGAGTGTGTTAAACCAAAGTCAGAGCACATTCAATTCTTTGTTCTGGAAGTATGACATTTATGACCCTCTATGAAAGCAGATGGACACGGTTAAAAGCTTTACCTCAATATCTGTATTCGAATGCAGAAAAAGCTCATCTGTCCTAATCTGCAGGCGTTCGGCTCTGTTTGCAATTTGCTCAACACTCTGCCAAAAGACAGAGAGGAGAACCAAAGAGGGAAAATGAGAAAGAACCAATAGTTGACATAAAAAGAAAAACAAATTTCCAAGTTTTAAAAAGCAACATAAAAGACATACCTCTTCCCCAGATACGTATATAACTCGATATGGAACATCCACATCATTCCCTTCTGTTATTAACGCAGCTATCTACCATTCAGAAAGTAAACACACGATGCTAAATATATACCAAAGAGTACTAATTATCATAGCAATCGTATTATATGAGTAAAAAAGCATCATAACTCACGAACAATATTAATACCTGCAACAATAGTGTGCTTTTACCAATACCAGGATCTCCACCAACTAACACTAAAGAGCCTGCAAGACCAATAACCGTCAGGCTCTCAAAGTGCAAAAAAATCGGGAAAGCATTTTAGAAATAAACAAACTGAAATAGATGATTTTTTTACAATAGGCATGTAAAAAATAGACCACTCTGAGCAGAAAGAAGGATTAGAAAAGTAGAATAGAAAAATCTGTCACTTGTTTAAACATGTAGACAAGATCCAGATGGTTATATAAGGTTGATAAATTAACACATAAATAAAGGGAATACCTGGGACTAAACCACCACCAAGAACCCTTTCTACTTCAGCTCCAAAAACTCCAGGCCTATTCACAATAGCATATGAAACATAGTAAATCCATACGCAACTATATCAAAACCCGACTGTTCCCACACATGGTGGTTTTACCGGACTCCACCAATTTATTACAAATCAACATTTCTCAAGTCGGTAATACAATTAGGAGTCGGTAAATAAGGATTACCAAGTACCAAATCCCGTACAAACCCATTAGCTCACAGGAGAAGAAAACAATATATACCAAAGGTATTCACCAATTCAATGGAGTATGTGTGTGTACTTACAAAGGTATTCGCCAATTCAACTCATCAATCCGATTGGACACGTCAGACAACCTAACCGGCGTTGCCTCCTTCGGCAGCCACGATCTCTCGGCATTTCCCGAAGCATCTGTCCCACTCGCTTTCTTCTCACCAGCAGCACCCTCAACCGTGCACCTTTTCATGGTGCCAGTTTCCCCACACTCCCTGCACATGCCCCACCACTGCCCATCGGAATATCCACAGCTCTCACAAACAAAGACGCTCCTGCTCTTCCCCTTCTTCCTGCCGCTGCTGCTAGCACTGCCACCTTTGACGTCTCGGTAAACCCTACTCGTCACCTCGGCACTCGAGGTATCTTCGGCCTTTTCAACACCGTCGTATTCCCGCTTGGTGACGACGGCGCCGGTGGTGGGGTCGTAAACGGTCTCAACTTCAGGGGTTTGGCGAGGAGAAGGATCGTACGGCGGACGCGGCAAGCTGGGGAAAACCGACCAGCTCGATCCGGTGGTTTCATTGGCGGCGGTGCCAGAGAGGAATCGGGTGTGGGGAGTGGAGTGGAATTTGTTGGGTGGCCTGGGGTAATTACGGGGTCTGAAGCCGCCGGCGATGGGGAGAGTGTTTACGGCTCGGAGGAGGTGGAGATATCGCATATCCGGAGCTTTTTGCATCAAACCGGAAAAGGAAATACTATATTGTGCTGTGCAATTTGGGAATTAGGGCATTTCATGGAGGGTTTTTGCGGGAAATTCGAAAAGCTTCGGATATTATCTAAAAAAACGTTTTTATTTAAGAAAAAATATATACTCCAATTTTTAATTTTAATGTTCATTTATTTAATTATTTTTAAATTAAAAAATATAATTTTAATTTAATTTTTGAGCAAAATTGAACGTTATTTTTAAATTTTCGTGTAAAAAAAATAGGAATACGTTAATTAATATTTTAAAACGAATGAAGGATTAAGGAAAAGTAATAATGAAGTTCAATTTGATTTTAAGTATTTTTAAACAACATCTTTAATACTCAAATTATCAAGTCCCAACTATTTTATTTCCACAAAAGGACACGTCTTAAATGTGAAATGAGTCAAATAATTGAAGGTCAATTTCGTCATTGCAAATAAATGGGTTCAAAAGTTGCATGTTAATTCATTCGTTTAATTAATGAATGAATTAATTAATAATTTAAGGCTGCTGCTAACAGTCATACGCATCTGTTTCAATTTTTAATTACGTTTTCAACCAACGAAAGTCTAAGCAAACACGAAACAACAACCCAGAATTTTTCAGACCAGACGAAAACATATTTCTTGGTCCATCTGTAAGTCCTTCATTCAACTTTTTTTTTTTGATAAATTCTTCAAATGGGTTCTGGGATCGTACCGTTTTTTTTATGTTTCAGATGGAAGATGCCGAAGAAGGGTTCGGGTTCTGGTGAAAAATCTTTGTATTTGTTTGTGTGTTTTAGATCATCAAGTGATTTGAAGCTTTTTGAGTCGTAGTACAGTTCGAAAAAATGGCTGCGAGAGTGAAAAGGGTCGACCCGATTAGCCCTGCCCTTATCAAATTTGGACTGGCTTTAGCCTTTTCTCTTGGTGGGCTTGTTTGTACCTTCCTCAAAATTAGACCATCTAAGTCAAAACCCTCCCTGCTTTCAACAGGTTTTTTTTTAATAAATTGTTTTTTGGTGTGTTTTGAATAATATTTGATGCATATATAATACTATATGTTTATGTATAATAGGTAAGGGCAGTGGGGCTGATTCAAGAAGGGTATGTAGTGAGCTCTCTGAGGGTGCTTCTGCTTTGCAGGTATTGTATTGTCCCTAACAAGCTCGGTTTTGTTTTGTTTAAACTCGTGTTTTATGGTTTAAAATCGAAGTTGTTACTAGTATGAATTTGTTCTTTTCTGGATTTGGAGCTGTGTATGAGTAGACGAGCGAGGCTAATCCGATGTGGTAGTTTTGTTTCTTCTGTTTACGAATTTTCTGAAAAAACGTTGTTTTCAGAATTCAATCAGCGAAGACGGAGATGGGTTTCTCTTAGCAGAGGTCGACCACCTCATAAACAAACATAACATGACCGAACACGACCAATGTGACTTGGAGATAAAAAGGCTGAGCAGTGAGGTTAAAGCACTCGAAGAAAGGGAGAGAAGCCTGGAAATCCAACTGCTCGATTATTATGGCCTTCAAGAGCAAGAAAATGTCGTGGTGGAACTCCAAAACCGGCTGAGAATACACAACATGGAGGCGAAACTTTACAACATCAAAATCGACTCCTTACAATCGGAAAATAGTAAACTAAAGGCACAAGTGGCGGATTATGAGAAAGTCGTGACTGAACTCGAAAGCGCAAAAGCTAAGATAAAACTGCTGAGAAAGAAACTCAGGTCGGAAGCCGAACAGAATAGGGAGCACATTTTAAGCCTTCAAGAAAGGGTTATGAAGTTTAAGGATAATGAAAAGAAGACGGTTGAAATTGATGGGGATTTGGAGATGGAGATTAGGAAGATGAAGGAAGTGGAGTTGGAGCTGGAGGAGATCAAGAGAACCAATGAGAATTTGAAGATGGAAAATTCTGCGTTGGCCCGGAAATTGGAGTGTGTGCAAATGCTCGACCCGTCTGATTCAGATGAAAAGGAGGTAATAGTCCTTTTGTTTGTTTTTTGATGTTTTAGAATGAAATCACCCTTGAAAGACTGGTGTTAATATTACTGATATAACCCAACAAAGTCTTTCAAAAACATGTTATCTTCAACTGGTGTTAATATTACTGATAAAAAATGTTTTGTTTAGTTTTGTTTTGTTCTGTTTCTTGGCAATTTTGAAAGATATTCGAGTGTTTTTTTTTTGTAATTAGGCTAAACGTGAAGGGTAGCTTTGTAATAATCCCTTTTATTCAATTCTCCAAGTGTTAAAATGTTGCTTTTTTATGGTTTATTCCATCAGATGCAAGCTCTCGAAGAAGAAAACCACCTCTTAAGACGACAAAACCAAGATTTGACAAAGGAAATCGAACAACTCCAAGCTGACCGGTGCATGGATATCGAAGAACTCGTCTACCTCCGTTGGATCAACGCCTGCTTGCGGTATGAAATGAGAAATTTTCAGCCCGGTCCGGACGAAACCATAGCCAGGGACCTGAGCAAGACCCTAAGCCCGAAGTCCGAACTGAAAGCCAAACAGCTCATACTCGAATACGCAAATAGAGAAGGCTCAGGGGACCACGGGATGAATATTTCCGATTTTTATTCGGACCAGGGGTCCACCTCCCGTGCTTCTTACGAACATGACGATTTCCGCATGGATAGTAACAAAACTAACAAAATGAAAGTCTTCGCCAAGCTAATGAAGCTATTGAGAGGAAAGGACGGTCACGACCCAATTCAGACACAGCCCTCGGCTACTGAAAGAGCTTCGTCTGTGGACGACATTGATGGTGTCGTAGAGGCAGTAAGGACTTCATCCAGGGGCTCGACTGAATATTCTATGGATTTACAGAGATCTTGTTCACAGGCTGGGGAAAGCAGCAGTATCTCTCATAGGGGGAGCGGTGATAGTTCGATTAGTATATTTAGAGGGCTCAGCTCTATGACTGGATACAATGGTAATTTGTCAGCGCGTATTTTGGCCCCTGATGATGCTCGGAATGAGGCAAAAACGGATTTATTGAAATATGCCGAGGCCCTGAAGAAGTCTCAAGTGCAATCTTCATCTCATCATCGTCGGTCAGCTTCGTATAGCTCCTTTTGACTTCTTATATGCATATATATATTGGCAGTCGAGATGCTTTTGGATAGATAGAATTGAAGCTAGTTGGGTTCTTTAATCATTGTATAGTTTTGAGGGATTGTGACAGCAGATCAAGTTCAGATATATAAAATTCGAAAAAACGAAAAAAAAAAAAATGTTCAAGCAAAGCTCCTTTTGATTTTGTATTATGGACATCACAGAATGATTTTATGCAGCAAGAGAATGATGATCTTAAGCGATTTGCAGCAAATAACAATATTAAGCTTTTCACTGTTTCAATATACGGTCGCCTTTATTAAGACAACGACATTTTCCCAAAGGGACGGACCACACAGTCGAAAAAGATAAGTTGAAAGTAAGGTAAAGATAAAAACAAACACAAAACGAAGGAGTCCTTGAAATGAAGCGACGACATATCTTGGTATATAGACGTTGTATAGAGAGACTGAGAGAGAGGGAACGATCGAGAAATCAAGAAATGAGGGCAATGCCTTGGATGATCAAACTATCGGCAAGAATCTGGTTAGCAGCCTCGGATGGATGCACACTGTCCCAAAACACGTACTGAGTCGCGTTAGGACAAGTGCCTAACGACTTTGGATTGCACAACAACGTAGTTGTCTCTACAGTTCCCGTCCCACAGCAGCCTCTCGTCGCCTCCGTGAAGCCTGTGAAACACAAACCAACAAATGCATACTTTTATTAAGCGATTACAATCTCAGGGGGGCATATCTGTAAATTTCTGTTCTGTTTTTACCGTTTTTCTTAGGATCCTTGACAATGTCGTAGAGTGGCTGGAAGATGTCGAACACAACTATCTTGAGGCCCGAAAGCTGCTTCTGAAGCTGTGACGTGGCGGCATTTATCTTCTTGTTGAACTGTTGAGCATCGGTGTTGATGTTCGAGACACAGCCGCTTTCGTGCCAACCGAATAAAGTTCTTGCTGCAGGAAGACAACCCAATGGTGGAAGTGAAGTCACCCCAATTCTCCTTGCCCCCAAGCCATGTAAGTCCTGTCCCAATAACAAAATGACCCAAGAATTTCTCAAAATTACAAATTGCACCCTTAATTCATTCATTCGTTCATTCATTACCTTGATAAAACTAGTGTAGATTCCGACGAGGTACGAGGAGTACTGATCGGGGGTGTATGCCTTGTTGAGGAAAGGGTTAATATAGTAATTTTGCACGTAATCGCTACTTCCGGCAGAGACCAAGTACAGAGCATCCTTTATGATAGACGCCGCCTTCTTCTGCCCGGCGACCTTCGCTAGTTTCCCTTGGTACTCTTTGTAGTACTGCAGCTGCTGGGATAGTGGAATCACATGCTGAAACAAAACAAAAAAAAAAAAAAAACACAAAGTTCAAATCTTTTTTCGGATAACAAGGGGTATATTGGTAAATTCCGTTTTACGCTGAGAAGGGAAGTGTGATCGTCGTATCCGGCCCCAGCCGAGGCGAAGTTAGCTCCTTGAAGGAGGTTGCTCCCCGACGCTTGCGGGCTGAGATAAGCAGGGGCGAAGTTCTTGAATCCGAGGGTCTCGGCTGCAATTATCAGAATTTACAGGGGTTGCATTTGCAATTATGGAAAGATGATCAGTTAGTTAGTTAGTTAGTTTACCGGTGATGTCGGTGGCTAGTTTTCCGTTGCAGAACCTTCCGGTGGCTTGTTGGTTCCGGAAGTCTCTTCCGTAGGGAGGGTAGTCGGCTTTGAAGATGGTGTGGATGTAGTCGTTGTTTCCGACGTCTACTGCGGAATCTCCGAAGGTGATTATTCCGGGGACTAATGTGGCGGCATCGTCTTGAGAGGTGACGGAGCCGACGGCGGCAACAGCCAATGCAAAGAGGAGAAGAGTAACTTTCATGTTGATTTTTGTGAATGCTAATAATTGGGTGTGTGGGTGTATATATACACACCAAATGTTGAGTGAGTGAGTGAGGGAGCGTTGGGATTGTTATTAAAGGGTAGTTTTGAGGGCATTAAAAGCTTTTTGCATTTTTCATATATTGGACATCTTTCATAAATATAAGATACATTATGTGTAAAATATTGTAACAAGAGAGAAGAGGAAAAAAGGAAGAAACATTAAGGGCCTTTGGATTGAATATGGGAGTTGTCAAAGGTCAATTATGCAATTTATGATACAAGAAAGTGGTTGGGGCAATGCAATACAGAGTATAGTGTGTGTGTGCATTGCATTTGCATTTGGATTGCGACCATTGTGTGTGTAATAATAATGTGTGCATGTGATTTCAGTTAATAGTTAGTAGTGTTGACAACTGGAATTAGACAATTTCCAAAGACTCTTACTCCAAACGACGAGACATAGAGTGTAGTATTACTACGTATTTCATTTTTGACGACAATCTGAATGCATGAATTTCTTGGCCTATTACCCCTGCTCGATGAATTGCGTGTTGAGACTACACAAACTAAATGTAGGCTTTGAAGATGAGTTATTGGTAGTCTGAAGTTCGTGCACACAGTACACTGCTAATTTTTATAGAGTCGTACTGCTGATCTTTCCTCGTATTTAATGGGGGGCAATTCCGTAAATTAACATGATTGCAAATTGCAATGAATGTGTGTTGCAGCTGCAGAATCATTTATTTGCACACAAATTTATAAGCGATCCTTTTCCGATACAGCAGCAAGATAGGTAGTTTGGGAGGTAGTTTGGTTTAAACAAAGTAATGTCCCTTTTTTTTAATTGAAAATTAACAAGAATAATGACATTTTCTTAAAAATAATAAAACGAATATGAAAACACGTTACCCAAATGTAATTGTAATTGTAATTGAATACTATTTGGTGTTGCAAGACTTTCGTTTGAAATAACGGACATAAGCCATGTGCAAATTGCAATATCGAGTCTCGTGAGGTGGGTGGAATTAATTATGCAAAGTTGACCCAGTACATAAGATTTCATTGACTTTATATACTCTCTTAAATTTTACTAGTACTATTTGATCCAACATTTTTTTGTTTTTGTTTTTGTTTTCCGATATTCATCCAAAAGCTGTGGTCTTACAGTAATAAGATGAACGTCATTTAATATTATTATTCGCATAACTATATATGATATGATCCGTCGTGACTCGTGAGTCTGGGGTCGAGATGGGTTGCAGGTTGACAATTACACACACAATCGAGCCAAAAATCTAAATAAGTAAGAAAAAAAATAACGATATTTATGATAGCTAGCGAGACAATTAGTTACCTTGAACATTAATAGTGTAACAAAGTTTTATAACTTTCCATAAAATATAGAGTAATGCAAATTGATGATCAAATTCAATACAAAATACGATGCATGCTGAACTTTTAGGTACCGAGGAGACGACTTTCATGGTGATCCGTTATGAGTCTCCGTCGGGATGCTTGAAGAGCAACAACGACAGCACGACCGGGGTTTAATTGCAGGTTGACAACACATACACATAGGACACATAATCTTCGATGATGAAAGTACTTCTACGAGGCAAAAGGGATGAAAAATAAATAAATAAATACGAACAAAATAAACGATATTGATGATTAGATCAAGACATTCATTACCTCGATCAAGAGTGAAGCGAGCATCGCTCGTTTGCAAGATCGGAGATGAAAGGAAAGCAAGGAGAATGAGTGTGAGCATGAAAGTGTTGGTCATTGCCATGGCGATTCTCGCAAGTCAGAAATATAATTACAATTATGTTATTGTAATTTCTGGTTACATCCATGTTGTATTTATAATATACTGATCGATCAATCCATGCAGCAGTGGTTGACTTTTGCAAGTTTTGACTTTCGATTTCATTAATTGTAGTTTGGCACTTTCAAGTACCCTTCGTCTCAAAGAAACATGACAATCTTCTTTGTATCTTGTGAATGAGATTTGTCTTGTTTCTACAAGACACAAGGAGTGATTTAATTTCATCTCCACCCTCAGACTGAGTCAATGCAATTGCAAATCAACACTTTATTTTTAGCATGAAAATAATTTTATTTAAATTTTGTAATGCAATCAAGCAATGCTTCTCTTCCAGTGGAGATTGAAATTTCACTATCTTCACCACAAAACAAGTCCCAAACAGACAGTAATTTGACTATGCAAGGATTACAGAGAAAATAATTATTCATTAAAATGTATTCTTGGCATCTGTCAAGTCCTCCATTCAAAGTAAAACGTAGCAACTCCTTTTGATAAGTAGAGGGTCAGCAAATAATAGGCCACATCAAAATTTAATTCTTTTGGATGGACCTTGGTCGATGATGGGATCAACCGGGGGCAATGTATCTGATTGTTGGGCATCGGAGGCCTGCTCCCCTTCGGCGGTTGGAGGGGCATATCCCTCCGGGAAAGGCGGCGGAGGTGGGGCCGGTGGTAGCTGTGCGAATCATTGAAAATTTATGTTAATCAGAAATTTCATTACAAAGCTACCCCTGAAATTTAGCTTAATTGCAGACGAAAGAAAAAGTATACCTTGCGTTGCAGTGAGGCAAGAATATGGTCTAGCCGCTTAACTTCCTTAATGTCAAAAGTCTCTTTGGGAGCTTTTGATTCAGAGGATTTGCTCTCATTTTCAGAATCAACTGTGCCAAGAAACACATGAATTGACTGGTGACACTGAGCAGAGTCATAAGAAAGATTGACAACAATGGGGATGGTTATTTTATTTTATATATAAAAACAATGATTTTGAAAATCTTCAGGAAGAAAAACGAGGTTGGATTAAGACTAGCATTTTCCCTCTCCATCAGCAAAAAACATTCTGAAAAACTCCTCACAATTTACAAAAATATTACAGTTTCTTTTATCTTCTCTGGATTTTCTTTTAATTAGTCCAAACCTCAGGGTGTTTTTTGTAAGTATTCCTAAAAAAACTAGATGTTCCATATCAATGAACAACGACAATGTTAAGATAATGAGCTATAAAATCATTTATTTTATGCTATTGTCTGTCAAGTATCAAGACTCGTGGGGCACATAGATTAAAAGAGAAAATGACAATATTTTACCGTATCCAATTTTCTCCAACTTTGATGCTGCAGTATTAAAAGCCTTTGATATATGATACAGAGCCCGTCCCTGCCAGAAAGGGATATGGTTGTCAATTTAAAAGCAAACCCTGAAATCAGAGTATATGCTGAGAAGGTCCATCAATCAAAGGAAACGGAAGAAAAATATGAGGATACTCTACATTTAGATATTCAGCTAATGACATTTCAAATTATAGAAATGCATCAGAAAACGAGAATTTTGACACCAAAATTATATAGCCCCACAACAGAGACTCAGTTAAAGACTCAAATAATGGCATTCAATCTTTACACATGAGTAAAAAGGGAATGTAAATAGTTAGAAGGGGCTAAATCTTGCCGCACAGTCAACAAGATACCAGCTAGCAGAAACTTCATCACAGACGTAAAGTTTCAAACAGATCATCTAAAACCCAAACATTCATAAACCATCCAAAAACGATGCAAACACTTTGATAAAGAAAGGAGACAAGTGACAATACTGAGAATAAGTTATGAAAACAAAAGACACATAATAGGTAAAGGCATACTAACAACTCGAGATGCGAACACGTTGCAAAGCTGTGGTGATTGGTATACTGATCCGTCTAAGATGTAATAAGTTAGCATCGGAGTCACTTTCTCAGGACCATCCCTCTTTTGCTTTCTGATGATAAACAGATGAGGCTCCAATACTTCACTCAGCATAAACTCGACTCCGGTCATCTTCCTTCATGCAGGTAATCATCATTAATAGCATCAAACTTTCAATTCTGACAGATAAATAAATATACAGGCATGTTTCATTTTAACATCAAATCATTTTCATCAAATTAAGCTAAATACAAATTTACAGAAATGAACCAAGTAAGACTTACAGAAATGCTAATACTGAAATGCTAAATTTACAGAAATGAACCAAGTAAGACTTTACGAAACATGAAAATTCCTTCAATTCTACCACTTAATCAAGCTAGCTAATTACCAGATTATCCGATTGCGATTGAATAACTTGTACTTACTATATTCGAGAAAACAAGCACTTACGAGAGTTGTGAGATGTCGAGTGGGTGAATAGCGCGGAGCCGAAGCTGCTCATTGTTGCACGAGTAGTCGTAGAACGGAGAGAGAGCGAAGTAATCGAAAACTAGGTTTCGATCGAGTGGGTATGTGTTGAGCCATAGCTGATCGCGAAAGCTGATGCCGGTCATGTCTGTTCCCGGAGGAGGTGGAGCCGCCATGGGTCCCGGGTGAGCGACGCCGTCCATGGCCGGAGTGGCCGCGGCGGAAGGTGGAATCATCGGCGTAGATGCCATTGCAGTTGATACGACCCGATTGGAGTCCACACAGTGGTAGATCTCAGTTATTGACTAACTAATGGTTGGGCTTTAGTGAATGGCCCATCTTGTACCACAGCCCTGATCCACTATCAAAACTTAATCTAGTCCAATAATGTAGCCCAGTAATTCATTTTTTTTTTCTTGTTTGTTATCCAAAAGAGAATCAAAATATTTACGAAAATTAGGTTAGTTACTTACACAATTATTTTTGCAAATGATGATATCATACATATCCATTTGTTGCGGGATAATGAAAAAAAAAAAGTAACAATAAAAAATTTCATATATATATATTGATCATTCTATTTTAATAGCTAGCTAGCTACTCGTAATTGTGAATATATTGTATTGTATATATGTTGGATTTATATTATGAACTAATGTTATACTATATACTATAATTATAGGCTATTTTACGTCAAATTAAGTTTTCTTAAAATATAATATTGTGTCCATGTATTATATACTCACTCTATCTCAAACCAATAATCACACTTTTTTTACAAATTACAAATGAGGGGTAGTAGTACATACTCCTGTATAGACTTGACCCAAAATTGAGATGCGCTGTTTTGAATTATTAATATTAGAGAGATGCAAGTACTAAGAGAGAATTTTGCATGCATATATCTCAAGAGCATGGTGTTTTCAGAGAATTGCATGCAGTAGTACTAGTTGAGGTTTAATTATTATAAATAATATTGAAAAATCATCAAACAAAATAAATGGAAGGTGCTAGTAAGTTATTACTATTAAACAAATGCAGCTAGCCTGTCCCTTTCTTAATTACTGTAATTTGTATTTTTTTTTTAAATTCAGAAACTATGAATCCACGCTTCATGTCCAGTAATAATCCCTGCAGATCCAAGTGATCCCAAGCTGGATTGCTTTCAAAGCTAGCCTTGAAATCGAATATACTGTATGATCTCGAAATTAAAATCGAGGAAGCTGCAGGTTGCTATGTTGTTGCCTGCAGTTGGGGACCAGATTTATATATGTATGTACAATGTAATTTGGATAATTCATTTAGAGGAAATGCGGCGTAAATCATCTTATTTTCTATTTATCAGTGTTTTAATCGATTCAATTCGTTTTCATTCAATTACTGTAGTCTGTATATATAAAAAAGAGTTTCAATGAGTGCAAAAAAACATTTGCTTGTACAAGAACAGATGACAACATATATACTGATGAGAAAATAACATATATGATCGATCAAGAATATCAGATGCAAGGCCTCTTCTGGATGGGGCTCTAGAGCATAGAGTGCAATCACCCACTAAACCGATCCTAGTCTTCGACCCCAACATTTAGTTCTTGAATGTGTTATTTTTTCCTCACATCTCCTTCCTAGTGGGAACTGATCTAATTAAAATCCTAAAAAAAAAAAAAAAAACATATCCACCAGGAAGTAACAGATTTGCATTAGTAAATACAAATATGTATATACAATATTGCGTTTTGCACTGTATGAAAATTCATAAATGTTAATTATGTATGAAAATTTGTAATTTGTAGGCATTGTTCTTCTGAATTGAACTTAAGCATGAACTTAATTACTAGATTATTCATTTGAGTTAACATAACCTTAATTGATGAACCTTTATGAACTTATTATTGTTATGATATTGAACTAAAATTAAGTTAACAGAACCTTAATATATTGTTTAACTTTTGATGTAATCATTGATGTAAAGGACTCAAATGTCAAAGATTAAAAGGATAATTAAAAAAAATCTTAGTGGAATGAGAGCTTTTGAAACATGATGATTTGTGATTAGTGCGTCCAGATTATATGTTAAAAGTGATTCATAAAGGGAATGCTGCCAGATATATGACTAGATAGATACTCACTCACTCACATAATCACATGACAACCTCAAAAAGATCATACACAGCAGTACAAATTATTGAACAAAAACAGCCCGAAAGAAATCGACAAACTTTAAGATGATCTACTGATGAACTCTTAGGGTTGGTGGCAAGGTCGTCGGAATATTAGTCTCCGGCTTGCAATCAATCGACATCATCAAATGACCCATTTCTTGAATCTTGATCTTCTCTATTAGCTTAACCAACACCTTCTCCATGTCTTCGCCATCCGCCCATTCGTGTATTTCGGGCCTCAAAATCGCTCGATTTTCGAGTACCAAATCCCACACTGGGAAATTCTTCCTCGGCATCATGAAGTCCTCTTCTCTAAGCTTCAAGGCCGGGCAAAAATCTCCGATGCCATCGCCCAAGTATATCATCCTTTTCTTCCCTCCTTCCTTGGCTAATGAAGCTTGAATTCTCTCCATAATCATACCCTATACATATTATGTCGAAGAAAACTAAGTTTTTTTTTCAAGTTTCAAATGGTTGCTATTAGGTGAAATGTGATTGTATATACCTTGCACATGTTCGGAGGGCAGCGAGGGCATTTGTGAAAATCGACATAGGGTGAAATTCTCAGCCTCCCTTCATCGTCGACACGGCTTGGATTCGTGTGGATTTCCGAGAAGCAGCTCTTTAACCCGAGATGGTCGATGATGGTCTCGATGAATAACACGTTTGCATCACTCACTATCCTCAAATCACACCTTTGGATACATAAAACAAAACCAATGTCTTACTTTATTTGTAAAAAAAGCATAGGAAAACAGACGAAAAACAGAGGAAAACAGAAGATAAACAAAGTTTTTTTACTACAAACAAAGGAAAAACGGAGGAAAAAAGAGGAAAAGCAGAGGTTTTTACTACAAACAAAGGAAAAACAGAGGAAAAACAGAGTGTTTTTTTTACCCCAAAGCAGAGGCTTTTGTGATGGCAGGAACAACCCTAGGATGAATAGGAACCCTTCTTAAGACCTCCTTGATTTCTTCAATGCTTTTCCCTTGTGAATGCAGCTCCATCATCATCCTGTCCTGTAATAAATAAAATAAAATAATATTTAATATTTTTTCATTAAAATGAAAAAAAAAATTACTCCACAATTTAAAAAACAAATCACACCATTAATGAATTCCAGGGCATGGTGGGAAGAAGCTGGTTGAACAAATCGGTGACGGAAAATTCGTCGACGACCCAATTGTCGCTATCTGGTTCGATGATGGTCTTGTCGAAGTCGAAGACTATGACGATGTCGGCCATTGGAGATGATTTTAATTGTGTGCAAAAACTTAGTAGGAAAGTGTGTGTTTATATAGCGATGGAGAAGAATTTTTAGCGCACGGGTTTATAGTGATTTGGATGGCGATGGAATATTCATTTCATTTGGTTGGTGGGGTAATAAATAAATAAATGACCTACGCGGCGATACGACGAATATTCTTTGGAATTTCAATTTGGGTCCGTTGCGTCGTTTCTCTCTCAACGAAAGCAACTGTTGTTGGGTTGGGTCGTGGATTTTCATTTCATTGGGCCGACTATGAATGGGCTGAGTAATGGGCTTCTTTTAGTTTCTCAATTTCACCATCAGAATTTATGAAAAAATAATAACAAGAGATAAATATTTTATAATGTTATTTAAATTAAACAAATCTAGAGATTTGAAAAATATTAATAATTTATTTTATTTAGTGAAAATTGATAAAATTGAAAAATATGCACCACTTTTGTGGCAATGGGTGATGATTGATGAAAAGATTGATTAACCAATTGGGTTGGATCACTTGTAGATCACTTCTTGTTAGGCCCACTTTATGGCCCAATATCATTCATTTTTATGGGGCCCATATGCTTCCTCGAGCTCTGCCGCTATAAGTCCACGTGTCGTAGGAGGTCGGCAAAAATAAATATACTGTTGAAAATAGCTACTATCTCCAAAGATGTTTATTTACTATTTTATGTGTGTTATTATGAGAACGAGGAAGTAGTTATAACTTATAACATCCGTCACTTTTTTTTTTTTTTTTTACATTCTTAATTTTTAGTATTTTTTTTAACTTGATTTAATTTTAAAATACAATTTTATTTATCAACTTTTTTTAAAAAAATACTATAACAAAAGATTGAGCCTCACTTTATAATAAACTAAGGGGAAGCATGCATAAAGAGAGAGAGCATTAATTTTAGTATAATGAATAATAGTGATCCATGAAAAAGTTGAAGCATGTCTTTGTCTTTCTAAAGGATAAAATTTGTAGTACGCCGTATTACACATCAACCAACTCATTGTACAACACTTGAGTTTAATTTCCTAAATTCTAACAACCTACCATAGTATGTGTTTTTTATTTTTAGAACAAATTGCTAGAGTTTCAAGATCAAAGCTTTGAAATTGCAAAATAAACTTGGCCTATAACGACTTGTGAGCGGCTCAATTCAAGTTATCGAGACTAAAAATTTATACGAGTCTCTTGAGCCTAGCTATAATCATGTTGATTGACTCGTCTGAGATCTTAACTAATCCTTCCTCAAATCAATAAGCTTGAGAACAAAAAACATTTCATAAAATATGTAGTACTCTATATAATATAATCTCCACCATAGCATATGATATGATACTCGTACAAATTAAGCCTCAAGAATTAAGCGCACACAAAACAAAATCATACGCTACAGCTGTAGTTAATTAATTAATCAGGACACATCACAATCAGCATCACCACTAAAAAACGACACGAAATCGCGAATCAAATCTACAGAAAATTCGACCCCGGCGACGTGTACATCGAAAGATCCGGCCACCCGTTGCTACCGCCGCTCCACCCGCCGGCATTATCACCGCCGGGAATGTTGAGAAACCCATCACCACCGTTGTTGTTATTATTGTTGTCGTCGTGGCGATCCTCGCTCATCTGCAATCCCGCCGGCGGGCCGTCGAGGAAATTACTGAAGTGCCCCTCGGTGGACCCCAGCAGCGAGCTGAAACTCAAGCTCCCACCCGCCCCCATGAAATCCCCAAAATGCCCCTCGAAGCCGTCCCCTTTCCTTTGGGGCATTTTATCAGTCACCTCGCCGTCGTTGTTGCTCCTGCCGTCTTCGGACAGCGCGGGCCGTTTCGCGGCGGCGGAGGAGGAGGAAGAGGTCGGCGAGGAGGAGGCGGAGCTCCGCTTGGCGTTCTTTCTCGATCCGCCGCCGACGGGGATGTTCCGGAGGGTGCCGCCTTTGGTCCAGTACCTCCGGCAGCTCTTGCAGAAGTGGCGGGGCTGCGAGAGGTTGTAGTTGTTGTAGTAGCAGAACTTGGTGTTGCCGGAGTCGCACCGGGGGCACTTCAGGTGCTCTTGCTCAGGGAACGGTTGTACCTGCGGCTGCGGATGTTGTACCTGCGCATTCATCTGAGAGTACAGAGACGACGGGTCTTGCATTTTTTTTTATCCTATTCAAAAAATAAATTAGGGATTTGATTTATATGGACGAGAAATTGAAGATCTATGAGAAAAGACAAAAAAAAAAAAAACAAAATCTTGATTTTTTATCAGGTGAATAAAAAGTAAATCTTGAAGATTTGAGGATGGGTTAGGTTAGAATTTGGATAAAATGAAATTGTGTGTATCTATATGTGTGTGTATATATACTATTAGGCGCACACAGAAACACGCAGTGGAGCGGGTGATTATTTTCTTGATTATTGACTGAGTTAGGGTTAATGAGGAGTACTCTGTATTAATTAGAAGAACATGGCATGACTTTAGGAATTAAATGTGCAAAGTACATGATATTATTGATTAATGCTTAATTCGTGGTTTCCGATAAATAAAAAAACAATAAAAAACCGACAGTGAAATTTAATTAATTGTTATTTAAATTCGATCAAGGAGACCGGAGATTCATCATACTATATATTTATACCCAGTCCAAAAAGTACCTTTTTCATTTCAATGGCGAAGCTTCACTGCAGCAACTGCACCATCGTTATGTGTGTAGTTAATTATTTAATTGTGTAATTAAAAATTAATTACAGTACAAAACATGTTGCAATAAAATATGAGCGTATCGAATTCGTATAACGTATCCCATCAGTAGGGAATCTTGACCGTTGATTTGTGGTGGTGGTGGTAGCCGTCCATCTGGGGAGAGGATCGAATATGTGGAATCGTAGCTTCGGGTGAATTGGGTCGGCCGTCATCTGATGGGCCCAAAGTTTAATTATGAGGCCCAAACTCTTCCTATCATCATCACTCTTGTTATTCGTCCACACCCCACACTCAGATCATCCTTATGCTATAACCACCATTTCACATGGTGTATAAAAACAACTATCATTGATTCTCTTAATGGTGTTTTTTTGTACCTAATAATCGATCAAGTTACAGGCAAAACGCGCCAAGTATGGAGTCGAACATGGAGTGTAATGATGACGGAAGTATAATATGTGCTTATTGGACCGAAAAAAATCGACCGAACGAACAATAAAGGAACAAAAATAAACACACAACTTTAGCTTTTGGATGAAAGTTGCATGCCACATTCAGACAAAAATCTCATTAGGTCAACATGTATGATTAACACTTTTAATTTTGCTAACCACGCATGTTTCTTGTCTAATTATCATCATCAACTTTTGGATGTATACGCTGATTTTGAGACTTATTTTTCTACTTTTGCTTGGGCTGGACACAATTTCAGACTTTCATGTTGGGCCACAGAACGTCTGATTGAGTATCTTCAACATTGGCCCAACTAATACATTGGCCATATTATAGAACAGAGAATTCTTAAACAGTCAAAAATGAAGAAGAAGAAAACATCCGGCCAATATAATGTGCATGGAAATATATTACAAATTAATAGAAGCAAAGGTTAAATACTTTTACAAAAGAAATATCAAATGAAAATCTATAGCCAAGAAAAAAAAAAAAGGGACCAATGTAATAATCCTACAAAAGAGACGCAATTTCAAGTCAAAGGCTCCTTTTAGTAACCCTTTCTCTCAATAAAATAACTACATTTGCCTTAAAAACTAGGGACAATACATGATTATTTTTATTTATGTTTTGTTTGTAGGAGAGCAGATATAATCACATTCCTTTTTCCCAACTTCACCCCAACATTGTAAGAGCAAACAGAGCCTCCGCATCTTCCGATTTTCAGGAGAGAAGCCAAAAAATTAAAATTAATATAAAGGGCGACGCTAGTAAAGGCAAGGGGTGTTTTTTCTACCATCTTGACGTCTGACATTGGAAGCCTGTGCTATAAGATTCATGAGGCACTCGAGATGTGAGAAAATGAAGAGAGCCTCAATTCGTTGAAAGAGGAGCTTGGGATGTTTTTTTTTTTTACCCGGCGATTTTTATGCATTATACATATACAAGCTATTTGCAGCAGCACAAGCGATGGAGTTTTCAGAGGGATGCCATGCCAGGTGGAGCAGTTTTGTAGTGAAATCGAATGAGTTCCCATTGGCATCAACTCCCGGACTTTCTGAACCTGCAATATAGAAACGGCAGTTTCTTTAATGTTTTTTCTAGTAACATGAATGAAAAGAAAAACGATTTAATGATATTAAGGACGTATTCTCATATATTTACTTGTACATAATTTAATCATGGAGTTTTTTCCATTTTTACAATTTATACTAGAAGAAGTGGTGATTCAGAATGCTTTTTGTGTGGAAAATGAAAATAGGTTCAGTAAGCTATCTTAATTTGTATGATTATAAGGTTTTGACATAGGTTTGTATGATTGTAAATATATTTTCATATAGTTTTTGCATGATTGTAATGGAAAGTTGTTCGGCAAGTTTTTTGAATTCTCAATTTCCATTCAAAAGATGGAAATTGGGAAAAAGTGGAACACAAATGATTCCATGCATCGGTTTTTGGTTTGACTTTCCGACATTGGATTCACTTAACAGCCCCATATTAAATTATTTAACTTTTAGCTTCTATCTGCAAACACTACTAAATTTCTGGTTCCCAATTATACCTCCCAATCTATTAGCAAACATTTTCAGTGGGAAAAAACATTTGTATAGTAAAAAGGCCCAGACTAAACAGGAAGGTACCTCGTCGCACAGCACGAGTGATGCTACTGCTCAAGGATCTGGTAGGCCTCGATGGGGTCTGGACTTGCCTCCTACAAAGCCCAGCAAGAGTGATAGTAAAAAAGAAAGTTTATCATTAGTCGAAATATGATTGGATCATCAAAAGTTAAATCTCTAATGAAAGGTACCTCATGGGATTTTTGCTTGCTTCCAAAGTGGTTGTTTCAGTGCTGCCCGAGGCACAACCAAAAACACGGAACAAATTGCTGAAATTGTAGTCAATAGTTAAGACATGTGAAGATAAAAAAGACTGTGTAAATTATACCAACTGAATATAAAAGTACTTAATACCTGTAAGAGCCAGTTGCCACTCGAAGACCGTCACCACTCAGGCAGCATTCAAATTTATCAAAGATAGAATCATTCTCATACAGGTCACATAGCTAGATTGAACGGAAAAAATGAAATGTAATCAGCTCAAGAACATTTATACAAATAAAATAATAACTAGGCCAAAATGTTATGAGAGTACTCTATTTGACCTTTGGTCTCAAATGCTCGTGAACCTGGAAGGTTGACACTGGGCCAGAATCCATATTTATATCCCACAACTGTAAACATTAATTAACATGGATCAGTGAAAGATACAAAGGCAGCAAGTAAGTTATTTATTTAAAATAAGAAATATGGTATTCCCTCCGTCCCTTAAATATATGTGCGAAATCTTTGACACGTACTTCAATAAAAATGATATCTTTGATTTTTAGGTGAAAAAAATGAATGGTAAAACTGATAATTCAACTTTATGACAATGAAGGGTTTTGAGGGTTGTTGGAAAAAGCAAGAGAAAGTAATGGCATGAGGTGTAAACAAGTGTTTAAGGGTGAAGAGTGAGAGTTATTTGACTTTTTCTATTTTTGGATATGAATATTTTTGCGGGACGGAGCGAAAAGGAAATTATGCATATAAATGTGGGATGAAGGGGGGTATCTAGTACTAATGATAACACTATATTTACAAAAATAATCTACTGGTTTCAATCCAGCTAAAAAAAGTGGGGGGTTAAGAAACATTAGTCAAAATACGAAACCGCAATCATTTTGAACATTTAAAAGCACATAATTCTCAATGTGGAACTAACTACAGAAAATTGCACCTTAAGGGTCATGTAATCACGACTCAGTATATATCTTCCATTCCTGGAAAACTTAATATCGGATATCGAAGCAATTATCTCAGTGAAAAAGGATCTTGATCCAGGTGCCTCCGGTTCCTCAAAACTGTTATAAAAATGGAACCATCAGTCCTTTTAAGGATTGAGCATATCAAAGTCAAAGAACACTAATCCGGAAAAAAAATAAGAACATTGAAGTTCTGCAAATACGACCCATTATGAAAATTATCAGGAGTCTGATATAAATATATCTGGCTATCAGAGGACTTACATCTTAGAATGCGAATCACATAAGGCAGATTGCCGCAAATCAATGAGACGGATTGATCCTTTTGAACTACTGTATCCTAACGTGTTGCAATGAGTAGGATGAAACTCGGCTGATGTTATCACCTCTAGAATGAAAAACAAGTACCGATTAAATGGAGTACATGGATCATGTAATTGTCAATTCAAAACGGTCCCATGCTAACCCAACCACCTCTGTCAAATTGAAAGAATAAATAAAGCATTTCAAATAAATGGGGATTGTCTCGTTGGTTTCAATATCACAACTAAAAAGACTGAATGATAAAAGGAACTATAAGAGCCTTGGACTTGGGGTAAGAGCTGATATTCCAATCTGCATTTCACTAGAAAAGAACCATTATAATCATCAAACTTTTATAGGGGAGGAGAAGGATAAATTGGGCTGCAGTGAATTTAATGGGAACCTTGATGGTATCACCGAAAAGAAACAAAAGATAAGACACTAAATAAAAATGGGACTATTTTTTCTTCCAAAGTTCATCACAGAAATGTGTTTTACCAGTCAGATCCTCCATATTTGTTGGCTTCACGTCAACAATATTGAAACTTTGATTGCTTATTTCCAGGTTCCAAAGATTTATCCTTAGATCGTCAGCTGATATAAATGTTTCACCATCACTGCAAAGGATTACAAATGGAGAAATTGGGATTTTGAACATATCAACAGCATAAGAAATGGCAAAAGAGTGAAACACAAGTTTATAACACACAAACTTAGTCACTAGTTGTAGCAACAACATATAGCCCACCTCCCACCCTAGTCGCTTGTTACACTTCAATTTTTTCAATTTAGATCTTTTACCAAACTGTGTAGAGAAACAATAATTAACAGAAGAAAGAAAGTAGGCATTATTACAAGGTCATAATGACAATCCCTTAGGTAATCTTATGAACACATAAGGACGATACTAGGAATAACTTATTGTCTTCAAACTAAATGAAATTAACAAAGGAATCTTGAACCACAAGTAGGTTTTTCTTTTCTGATTATATTGATCCCGATTGTTCCACCTCAAGGTTCAGGAATAAAAAAGATTAATTGATCTAAGAATTAAGCGAACCATCAACATAAACAGATATCTGAATGTTCAAAATTATTGACAAGGTAGATTTAGGATGTACCGTCACCTGTTGTTTGAGATCGAATTGATATGGTAATCATGTGCATGAGCATATACTCTCCTGCATCTAGCAAGAAGACTCGTCTCACTGCTTGTGACCTACATATTGTATAAGCAATTATTATAGTGGGGAACATAGAATGTAAGGAATGGATTAACCACCAAACCTAGAGAAAAATAATACTCCGTAATGAAACAAAGAAATGCAAATCCAAGAAGACGCGAATTTATTGATAATCAAAATTGATTTGGTATATTCAAATGAACAAAATGACATCATGACACACATCAAACCATAACACACTAAGAGAAGCTCAGAAGCAGCATTTTACAGAAATTTCTGACTCCCTTGTAAAGGTATAGCTTAATTAAGTACAAGTACCACTGGCAATCGGAGTGAGGGAATGCCCCCAGCTGGAATGGACGAGTCATAGCCACCATTAACAAGACTCTGCTTAGGATTTGGCGAAACGCTTGAACTTGCAAGAATGCCATTTCCAGAAGATTTGGATGGGTCTACATTCATATCTGATATTTTCTTGACTTTCTTCTCTTGGACCTGTTTAGGACAAAAGTGTCCATAAACTGTGTAAAAAACTGAAGGAGGGAATTCTAGATTAAATTTGTTCCATAGTGAAGGTAAAATGTAATGGAAAAGGATAAAGTCCCAAACACAGAACATCCACATTAAGAATTATAATGATAAAATCATCAGAACATATTAACGATGTCAGTCAGATTAGTACAATGCTAATGGTCCATATTTAATAATGAAATACAATGAACCAAGAATATTTTTCTATCATAATTAAAAACAAAAATATATAAAATTGAAGATTGAAGTTCCAGATCTCACCTTCCAAAACTTAATGGTTTTGTCATTAGTAGATAGAAGAAAGAGGGCACCATTAGCTGCCTGGCACCACCGGATCTTGTTGATTTTCTCCTCAATTTCCAAACTCTTTAGATAATCGAACTGATGAAAAAATATTTACAAACAATTATCATAACAACTTCAGCCTACTGTTTAAATATAGATAGATAAATAAATAAAAACAAGAAAGGAAAGAGATCCCTCTTAACCAACTTGCCATTTCAAAACAAAAATCTCACTGTAAGATCAAGAGTCGTATACTTGAAAAAATAACTACTTTTAATTATTAAGGATGGAACTCGTACAACAACTAGAGATGCAATCGAACTTGAAATAAGTACCTCGGGTTCGTGGCTCTGAAATTCTGTTTTATAACGAAATTCTGGATGCCGGCTTCCTGGATAATCCGTCTTTTCTAAATCTCTCCGATTTCCACCATGCTGCAATTTAAGTTTACAGTAGCAAATAAATTAAATTAAGATGGTTATGTAAGCAAAAACTGAATCTTTTGAGGTCAAGAAACACCACCTCTTTTGCATCCGTCCTTTCAAATAATACCACCCTTCCCCCACGGTCACCGGTAGCCAGATGGTCACCAAATTTGTCAAACTCAATGGCAGAAATGATATCAACTGCAAATAATGCAAGACACACAAGTGTAAAACTCACAGTTATATACATAATTTCTAAGTTTCAATCTTTGAAAATAACGATATAAAATACAGCATGGCAGCCTAAGAGTAAAGAACAAATTACGTGAAAATGTACAATATTCAATATCTCATCAAACATTGAGAATTGTGTGAGCAAAAAACAGTCACTCTTGCATGAGAAAGATAACTATAGTTACACAAATGGTTTAATTGCAGTAAGGCAATAACATATATCCATTCATCTAATTGATTTTGTAACGAGTAGCACTTAGTATTTCATTACAAAATCACTTCCATGGCATGCCAATTTATACCTGCCACCTCTTAGGGAATGGACATGATCACGTGGAACCATCCTAGGTAAAATAATTGTTAAAAAGAAAAAAATTGTCACTTGAGGCAAAATAAATAGCACATTTTGGGCAACATATGTAAACTCCAGGAAAGATTGAAACTTTACGACCTAAAACTACAATTTTTTTTAGCAAAAGCCTCTAATGAAACATATCATTCTGACTTCTACAATAGTACTGTGAATGTAGTTGACTTTCAGACGCCGCATATCATCTTGAAAAATGTTTTCCATTTTACAACCCACAACTACAAAACAACTAAACCAAAATCTCTAATAAAATCTATCATAATGACTTATCCTATAATTGCGCAATGCTGAACAATGCCGAGGCCTGCAATGTGGTAACAACTAAGTGACCAATATGTAACAATGGACACTACATCCAATCCGAACAGAATAGACAATTGAAGAAATAACCTCAATCGCTACATGCAGTGCATGTAAGCCAATTCTTACTTTGCTAAAACATTGAAAATGAAGAATAAGCTCAAAACACTATTGAAAAAAAGAGAGCAAAATACACACTTTTGAAAAGAAAAAGGAAAAAAAAAGACGAATATCTTAATAAACATTCAACTACCATCGGCAAGGGAAAAGCCGAAGATTTAAGATTGAACTGAATACGCTCCACGGCCCACGCTATACTCGTGCATAATGTTGATTAAAACATTATCATGCAGATCACACACTCTGAAATCCCCAATTAGTTCCTTCTAAATCAACCCAATAACAATCCATAAACGGATCAAAATCACGAAAGCTCAAACCCTAGACAACAGATCCAAAACCAAAACACAAACAGATTACTCTACCATTTATTAATTCCTCATTTACCTTCCTGTACTTCTTCCCCGGCCGTCCTCTCTCCAAAGACCTGCGAGAACTTCCACTCAAGCGGCGCAGGTGGACCCGCCGCAGCTGATGCCACCTCGCCGCCGTCACCGCCACCGTTCATTCTTATCGAACACTCAGGAGAAAAAAATCCGGAATCAAAGCAACAGCAATAAAATTATACAATGAAAAATAGAAAATCGGAAAACATACAAACTGAATTTGATTTCCCCTTTCGTATTGTGACTTCATTCAAGAGAACGATTTAGGTTTAAGAAATTGGAAGAGGATCGGAATGTTCGATTCAGATTCGACCATTGTTCCTATTACAACATCGATTATTACCTACGAGAAATTATGATTCGGGTTTTTCTGTGTAATGTTTGTAAGATATATGATGATACGTACGTGTGTATTGAGTGGGATTAATTTTTCTTTTTATGTTTAATGATACTGATTAAAAAAAAGTCATAATATAATACTACTACTATAATGTTTAATTGCAATTATTCGAATATTGTAAATAAAATGTAACCAATGTGAAAAAACTGTTAAAAACTAAAAATAAATAAATTATTATTTGGTTGTAGACGTAAATGTAAATTTGAGTATTTTTCGTGTGACTTTCACCCTTAAATCTATAATAAGTTTATATTTTAATAGTCAAGGGTTGTTAGCTCAATTGGTTGAGCTCTCGAATTGAGGATCAAAGGTCTTAAGTCCGAACCCCAAGACATGTAATTGATCTATACAAAAAAAAAAGTTTATGTTTTAATATAGAACATCTTTTCTCTACTCTTATATGGTCATTAAAATGAGTTTTTAGCACATCTATAATATAGAACATCTCTTCTCTACTCTTATAGAACTTCTCTTCTCTACCCTTAAACCTGATTCACCCCAAAACAAACAGACCATTAAAATGAGTTTTTAATATCGGTTGGAAATGCTATATTATATGGTCAAATAATCATTTTCTTAGTGCATAATTATATGAGACAAATAGAGTAATAAAAATGTGATTTTGGAAATTGAATTACAGAATAGTTGAATGAACTAGTCCATTGCTCTTTTGAAAAGTAACAAAAAAACCAATTCCTTATGTGTATTTCACGCTCATCTTTCTGTCCCAAACTTCTATTGGACCAGGAGTGGCGGTGATTAAATGACAGAAATACCCTTCTGTCGTCTTCTTCGACAGAGATAAAATGAATTTGGTGGAAAGGTACGTGGTTATGTTGTTGGGCGTGATCCAAAGTGTAGTTTGGAAGCAATGGCTCTGTAAGCAATTTTGGATGTATTATAGTGTGTTTACATTCAAACTTTGAGGTAAAATCAAGCAGCTGTTTGTCTCCTATCTGGGAATCATCTGTTTAATAAATTATAAACACATGCACATTTCATCATATTTAGACTAAAATCGTTGAAGTCGCAGCATATGAAAGTCAGGTTGAACACATATCAAGCTTAATTTTTCCCTTCGGTCCGAACAAATACTATTTTCTCAATTTCAACACCAACATTAGATTGAACCTTAGAATATTTCCAAACCATAAACTGAATTGAAGATAAAGTAAAGAGGACCCTTTTGCAGGCATGCTTGGTTTGTCCCAAATGGCTGACTGGAATCTCGGAAGAAATCAACCTCTAACAATCGCACAGGCGATCGTTACATGTAGAACATCTATGGTCATATTAAGAAAGGAAACAAATGATTCGACCAACCTCAACGAACCAAGCTAAATAGAGACATCACGAGCCTTGTACAAGCAAATATAAGCCATGTGCCAATCACCTGAAATAAAAAAAGAAGTTAACAAGGTCTTAGATTTCTAGCAGAGCGACATGAAATACAAATAGAGATAATTTCATTATGAGTTAATTGGGCCAGAGCCGACAGGACAAAACTAAGAAACCCCAATCCAAACACCGCCCGGGTCACAAAACTGTCAGGTCTAGATAAAGGAAAAATCCAGGTATCTTTCATAATTTTGAATACACTCCTGATATTAGTTTCATTTTACAAACTGCACTCTCGATAGGGGGTGTTATTTAATTTGAGAGAGATGTGTTTCTTTGTAATTACTTCACACCTCTAAGATAGTATTAGCAATCAACAAGTTTTGTGTATAACAAGAGCCAATAAACACGAGGGGTTGTACAAAAAGCCCTTACCGCCTCCTGAAAGTTTGGGGATGTCTTCCTCTCGTTGTAGAATCGGATTATCATCATCAAATTGAATCCATTTTCCTGTGATCACACAAACATTGTTTTCATGTGTGCCAATGCAATATAACACAAGGTGAAAAGTGGTTTTATAAGGAACCCACCATTTTCTTGCTTGACCCAGGCAACATAATGCCCAGAATCAGCACTTCTGCCCTTGTGGGTGAGCACAGCAACCAAATCATATATTCCTGTAAGTTGCTTCTCTTTCTCAGGAGGAACACCTGAAATGAAGTGTACAGTAATGAGCATATGTAAATCCAAGTTGAATCAAGTTATGAAGTATAATTACAAATGCCCTTGGGGTTGGGCCATAGTATTTTGTAACATTACAAAAACCATCATTTAGCTTGCATAGTTTTATCAATATTACACATGTACTACCTCAAATATTTTTACAATCATAACTCCTATTTCTGTCGTATATTTCATATTTACAACCCTCTAAAGTTTCATTTACTATATATCCCAGCCAATAGTTGAGGCTATTTATAATGTTTTGCAAAGTTATGGGTGTAACTGCAAAATACTTGATGTCACCAAAGTCCGTCTGTAAACTGATATCACAAGCTTCAAGGGTTGTTTTGTAATTTTCCCTATTAAAAGACGGAATTAGATTTATCAAACAACCAATTAATTAAGATTTTGCTTCTTTTTTCTCCCTTTTTTTTTCTTTTAAACAGGCTAATAAGAAGCACTGCACATGCCTTAAACTAGAAAATAGTCCACATTTTCTTCCGGTATTTACAATGTTCTATACTTGGTTATCAACCAAAATAAAATGAAAGATGAGTACCTTCTCCAGGAGCAGATTCAGAGGAATCTTCACCTCCATTTGATGGTCCCTGCATGAGAAAGTTGATATGAACTTAAAACTTAAGAAATAAGGATAACACAATGCAAGTCTCTTTCGATCATGCAAGTTGTTTAATGTTAAATGATAGAGCAAATTAGCCACCTCAGCATCAGTCATCTTGACATCGGTGACAGTAGAAGTCGAACTTTTCTCTTTAGGTTTAAGCCCAGCCTTCTTTCCTTCTTCGTCTCTTAGGATCTACGTGTTGACATTTGAAATGATAATAACAAAAACAAAGAGAAAAATGAATTATGAAGAAATAACAAAATAATTAAACATTTTATTGCTGTCTGTTTATATCAAAGAGTATGCAGAAAATATTGTACCCGTCGAGGGACTTCCAATCTTTTGCGGAGATCATCTGAACAAAGATCATACACATCTAACTCCAATGGATAGTCCACTTTCTGGAAAACAATTGTAGACACTTCATTGAAAATATATTTAATTCGTATGATCCAATATGAAGAACCAAATTACACCCATAGCTCAGACAAGATGGGATCATCGAGAAATCCAAAAATGTCATACTAATCTTATGTATTTTCCAAATTGTTTCTGTGATTTGGTCTTATTACAGGCTTTACATCAACCCATTAATATTGGAATGAATTTGAAACGGAATAAGATTTTTTCATTCCAAACTTTATGATCCCAAAGCTTCTGAGAGAGAGGGATGATTCTTCCAAGTACTAATTGAGACATCAATAAAAATCTTAATTTCAATTAATTTGAACAGGCATTAACATCACTGTGTTGAATCAAACGTATCAAATGAGGTAATATTTTTTTATTTTATCAAATCAGAGTCTAAATTAGAATGGGAAAAAGAAAGAGAGAGAGAGAGAGAGATCATTTCTACACCAATTACACAACATAAGTAACAGATATTATATAATGATTTTATGCTTTGCAATTTTACTACTTCCAACATAATATAATCCATTATCAGGATAATGACAGCATGTATTGAAAGTTTAAGAAAATTACCCGCAGAATTTTAGCTTTCTGGTTTGATTCCCTCTTCCAGAAAAAACGAACAAATTGAATAGTCAAGTATCTGTAATTTGGACGAAAAGATTAGGCAACTTCCTGATGCAAAACTTAAAACAGTAAAATATGAGTTTCACCATGACACAACAACATGCAAAAAAACACCTGGAAACAAGAAGATAAAAGTAAGCAGTTCGATATACTAATGTATCCATAATACCTTGGCAAGTCATTTATCCGAGAATCTTTTGAGAAAACAGCACTGCGGCCAAGAGAAGGAGAAGACTTTTCTAATTCTGATTTTAAGCCCTGCAAATATAACGCAGCCAAAAAGGATTACCCAAAAATCATTTACAGGGTAACAAGAACATGAAAATAAATTAGAAATTAGGGCAGAACTATTATAACACAATAATGTGGAAGATCCGTATATATATAAAACTTACATGTTTTAAACCTTCATGCAGATGATTCACCTCTTGTGAAATATGGCATTTAAGTGAATAAACTGATTCAGTTTCAGTACTTTCTTCACCACTTTCAGCACAATGGACTCTAGCAACAATAATTTACATGTCGATAATTTAATGAACAGGTGGTTATGAATTATACACCAAATCTATCTCATAATCATTAAAATTTGGTGGGGCAACAGTACACGCTTAAAAATTGCGCCATGAGAATGCAATTAAGTCTTTCCGGTCTTTGCCATCATTGTGCTTGCTGCTAATTCACCATGACAATTAAAAATGTCTCCACTATTTCACAGTAGATTGATGAACAGATAATAGTTATGCGCGCCTCAGATAGGTGAAATGTAAACCATGCTAGGGGTTGGTCTTTGTATGGATATTTTATCGAATGCTATATTTGGCATATTATTTATTTTCCTATCAGTAAAAATCAATAGCTTGATTCATAACTATAAGTTCACTTCAAGGTACAGGTACAAGTATCTTCAGGTCAAAATGTAAGTAGAAAGGGCATCAAAGAGAAGAATATGGAGAAGATAAAAGCCGAAGAGTTATCTAGCTAGGTAAATGGAGAATAAAACAAGAAGCTTAATGAACCTGCTAGTTAGGTCGATACCAAAAAGCCTCTTCATTGTGTCATCACCTTCACTGCAAAATAAATCATATAGACATTGTATTTTGGTTATACACTGGTGTTGAAAACTTATTTGCAGCCACGGGATAAAACAATAAAAAAATCAGAAAAAAAAAAGAAATAAGAAAACAATAATCTAGATGAGAAAAGGACAGCCTTTGACAGATATTAGGAGCACTGCTTAACTTTAACCAGGCAAGTGCAAATTTACCTGGAGCTAAGGGATTTCAGGGATAATGAAAGGGTGAATAAAAGCTGGGACCAGCACTCTTCCGCATCCTAGCGAGATACAAATTTCCACCATTAGAAACTAATATTAAAAATCTTAAAGATTAACTCAGTGACACTTGTATAAACCTGCTGCATGTAAATTCCATTGTGAAGCTGGGCAAATTGAGGATACTTGCTTCGCAATGCCTAAAAGAAAATATTGAAAAAATGAAATGAAAAGATGATATGTGATTTCTAAGTAGCTTGCTTATCATAATTGTGAAAATAAAAAGGCTCCCAAAATGCATCTGATAGTTTGAAACGACTTGCTTACACAATCCCACACCAGTATTGCCAAGTATTACTTGAACATAAAGTAAAAAAAAAATATATAGTTTCACAGTTAAATCTCAGTCAAATTCCAATGCATCATCCTACCACATCTTACCTTCTCCCCCTATATAGTTGCAGTTGGCACACAAACAGTTCTAAAAGTACAAACCCAGCTGATGGTTACTGGGTAAGCTAATCATTCTCTTTTTTGTTTTCTTTATTTAAAGAACATAATAAAATCTTACTCAGATACTAATTGGAACTAATACCATTACACAAAAACAAAACAAAAAATCATGTAACTTCATTGATTAGAGCACCATGACTGTATTCGGTGGAGAAAACAGACTTATCAGGAAATCAGGGATTTACTTTTTGGATTCCAGACACAGTTAGCATGATTATATATAATTTAAATCCAGATAAATTGGAGTCAACGTTGATGTTTGTCAATAAATTCCATATACATGAGAAAGAACTGAAACCACACGACATTCATAAGCCTCTCATTTTATTTGCAAGTAGACCTAACCAAAAAGCAGTTTAGCATTATTGGAAAAATTAGAGCAAAAATGCGTACTGCCAAAAACCGCATTGGTGCCACTGGCTTGACATTTTTATCAAGATCGCTAAATAATTCTCGCGTTGCAACTGTCAATGAATGTGAAGATTGATCCACAGAGTTGCTTCTAACATGAGGTGGATACCTAAAAACAAGACATTATCAACCGCACAAGAAATCTTATTAATGAAGATTAGCACAAATAAACTCTTAACTACTAAGGCAGACTTTTGCTTGGAAAGAGACAACTTACTGTATCAAAGCAGATTTCAATTCTGGGACTGAATGCAAACATTGTACTGTGGAGTTCATATAACAGGTGTTCCCGAGATTTGTTAAACCAGCAGAATGACCCTGTATCAGACAAATATCAACAGACCCCACCAATCACAAATCTACAACTTATAATGCAAGAGTAGGTTAAAGTGTCAAACTACCAAAATAAGGTAAATAAGTATATATAAATGCAAATTTTTGTCCCTGCAAGTAGACTAATAAAGTTTACCATTGAAATTCCTTTCAATGTGAACATGAACTTTCTCCATCTTTTCACAATCGATATGGTGTTAGAAAAATATTTTCAGTACATAAATAAAAAGATGACTCAATATTGATTTACATAATCCCAAAAAATGCAGACAAGTAAAAAAGGAGCAACTAAAAATCATGTACATCACAGTCTGCTCCTAGTACTTTGATACAATAAAATGCGGATGTATCAAGTACCTGATCATTGCTAAATAATTCAACAGTTTTTTTGTTTCCTTAATTAGCGGAATTAACCCTTCAAACCACGGTACATAAAAACTATTTTACAGTCAGATTCTAAAACACGTGTAATTCTTAGAAGAATTGGATGTGTCACATAATGCTCCTAGGATTCGCAACAATATTAAAACTCACCACAGCGATCGCTAGTTCTTCCTCTGGCATGTCTTCTGCGAAAACAGGGCCCTTTTCTGGAGCCTTTACAATTTCATCTGCAGTTCCCATCATCATCAATTTCTGGCCCTGGACAAAACAAGATAAACATAGAATAAAAATTAAACATGTCCAACTACAGTTATACAACTAGTCACATCCAATGATTTTATTACCTCTTTCACTGCTACTTTTGACCAATCTGCATCGTCCTATGTGGTCAGGAAAAAATGCATCAGAAATGTAATAAGTTCTAACTCTACAAGAATTGACAACATCACCGCAGAATAATTGGATGCTTTAAGTTTAAGACATCAAAAGTACACATTTCTACATATCAACAAGTCTTATCAATAATTGCTTCTGTGTACCTTTAACAAACCACCTTTGACCATAATCTTCTGTCTTTCCGGTGAAACTCCAGTTAAGTCAAAGAGCTGGCACTTGAAAACATAGGGGGGCTGGGTAGTGTCTATTTCCACATTGGAAAACAACTCCTTCTGCCACTTTACGCTCACTGGAAAATTGAAAGTCATATTTAGTTACAGACTACTGTGTTATATGATGTGTATGCAGATCGCTAATTTCAAGTTCAGATGCTAAAGTCCGTCGGATGATCGATTCTAGTAAATATTATGCTACAAGTGTTATGTTATTCAGCTCGAGGCAACATCAAGCGCAGCAATCCAAAATATACAATGTCAAAAAAAATTGGACAAAAATCCATAACACCGCTTCACTTTTGAATCCATGATCAATTAGACAAAAAAATCCACAGCAAACTAGTAAAACAAAATCAAATTACTACCATGGCTGAATCTTAAACCTGAGTTTATGATGCTTGACAATGGCGACAATAATTTAGGAATTTCAAACACACGATGAAAACTTCTACCAGAAATAAATCGAAGTCTCATTAAGAAACAAAAATGGATAATAGACCTGACCTTTCAACATGGTTACGATGATCCTTGGCTAAAAAAAAAATCAGAGCTCTACTGTGTGTTTGTGCGTGTTCTTAGCTTGCGCAGAAGGGCAAGGGGGATTGACAGGTGTATATATAGGGCTGGCAGATATAATTATCTCTTTGTTACGGGACTTAAATCTAAATAACATAATTTTATTTAGTGGGAATGTGACTTTTTAGTGTGAGTTTTTTACACCAATTGAACATAAAATGTCTCTTATACCCTTACTATTTAAATAAATCCAAAATAAAGAAAAACAATCTCAAATAAAATAAAAACAAAATCAAAATAACTTGTGGGGCCCACGAGATCAGATTTTTTGTTGAGTTGAGGGTTTGGTGTAGGTTTAATTGTGCATTCATATCCCCCATATTCATCATCCAAACCTACCAAAAAAAATTCAAAACTCTCTCAAAATTCTCTCAAAAAATTCCATCATGTTGCCCCGTTAAATTCTGGAAAAAGCCGTCGGATATACGCGTGCCTCAACGAGCGAAAACGAGAGGTACGTGTTCAAGTTTTTTTGCGATTTTTATTTTCTGCGTCTGTTGCTCGATGGGTTGCTTGATGGTACGCTCCATCGAGTAACCCATCGAGCAACGAAGAATTTTTGAAGATCTTGGTTACTCGAATGCGTCATTACTGAAAAACCTTCGACTAGTGGTTCGAGTAACCTTATTCGAGTAACAGATTCGAGTAATGTGAGGTTACTCGAACCTCTTTACAGGATGATCCTGTTACTCGAATGTAACAGGCCATCCTGTTACTCGAATGACCATCCTGTTACTCGAATGGAACTGTCCATCCTGTTACTCGATGGAACAGTCCATTCGAGTAACAGGGCCTGTTTTTTGCAAAAAAATGCATTTTTTCGTATTTTTTGGTTTGTTTCGTCGATTTATATGGATATGTTGTATTAGTTAACCTAATTCAATAATGTTTTTTGTAATTGTAGATGTCGAATCAACGAATCACGATACGTTACGGTGGTCGTTGGGAACGAGCGGTCTACGTCGAAGGGATAGATATGTGCCTTTTCTTCAGGAGGGATCAACTTACCCTCGATGGTCTTGTGAGACAGATTCGTGCCGTTTTGCGCCCTCCGCCGAATATCGAGTACATGTTATTCATCTTAACACGAGGCAATGATTTTAGGAGCGTGCGGTGTCCTTTGCTTAGCGACGACGATGTATCCCGCATGCTAGACGAGCAAAAGGACGATTGTTTCATTTTCGTCACCGAGATGCTAGAGGAGGCACAACCAAATGCCCCCGAGGTGAATATTCCAGAAGTGGATCCGGATGTACCGACCGAGGGCGAGAGGCATGCTGAGAATTCCGAGGACGACGAAGAAGCTCGTCAGACCGATCTGTTGCAGTCGTTGACCACTGAATGGACAGAATGGATTAGACAGCCGCGGGTCATCACAAATATTCTGTCACGCCGTAATCTGTCCTCGAGTTCTAGTGTGGGAGCGGGCGAGCATCCCGAAGCAGCTCAGAATGCTCAGAATAATCCACTGCGCAACTGGATCATTCCACTGCCGGAGTTTGACCCCGCGGTTCCATTGCGATCGGTCGAGCCTCCCGAACTGGTGTATGGTCACATTGCAGTCGGCTCGACATTCCGAACGAAATCGGATCTGAAGATAGCGGTGGGGATGTATCACATGGAGCATATGGTGGAGTGTGCCACTAAACGCTCGACCACTGAACGGGTAGCGTTCGTCTGCAAGCAAGGTTCTGAGAAGTGCCCGTTCAAATTGTGTGCTACTGGGAATGACGAAACACTCTGGAAGATTACGAGGCTGAACTTGAATCACGAGTGTGTCAATGATTTGAGTCGGACTGCCGATCGTCACGTGTCGAGCAAGGTTGCCGCTACTTACTTTGCACGTCAGCTAGTCGACGATGAGATCACACTGAAGCCGAAGACGATGATTTTTGATCTGAGGAGATTGTACGGAGTAGTGATCGATTACAGCTTCGCCCTGCGGACGAGGAACCTGGCCGTTGAAATGAGGTACGGCAACTATCAGGATTCATATCAGATGCTCCCGTCATATCTGCACGTGCTGAAAGAATGCAATCCAGGGACTCGGTATGAGATTCAGACGACCAGTGAGGGCGTGTTCTGTCACATGTTTGTTGCACTTGGGCAGTGCATTAGTGCATTTCAGCAGCGCACTCTGCGTCCCATCATAGTAGTCGACGCCACTCATTTGAAGGGGAAAAACAGTGGTGTGTTATTTGTTGCCGTCACGAAGGACGGAAACGAGCAGATTTTCCCGCTTGCCTTTGGTATCGGTCCGATTGAGAATGACCTGGAGTGGACGTGGTTTCTAGAGAACCTCAGGCTTTGCTACGATGGAGACGATCTGCTCATTGTGTCCGACCAGCACAAGAGCATCGCGAATGCCATTCGGAGTGCCTATCCCCACGCAACCCGTGCGTTGTGCTGTCACCACCTCGAGAAGAATCTAGCAATGTACCGCTCTCATGTGGTCACAATTGTACACAAAGCTGCCTACTGTTATCGAGAGGATGAGTTTGAAAAGTATTTATCTGATTTGGAGAAAGCCAGTGGAGACGGTGCTTATAGGCGCCTCGTTGGACTCGGTGTTGAGACCTGGGCAAGGTCGAAATGTGCTGCACGACGATATGGTTTCATGACATCGAATGCGGCCGAAGTCTTCAACGCTGCTGATGTACTAGTTTTTGTGTGCTTTTTCGTGTGTCATTTTGTGTCGTCTCGTATTATTTTGTGTCGTGTCATTAGTATTCCTCTTTGTTTTGGTGCGTTTCACGTGTTTGCGTAGTGTGCAGGGGTTTTGGGCGTTATTGGAAACTTTAGAAGCATTCTCGACTGGACGAGGCGACGAGTAAACGAGTTGACGGAGCGACGAGGCTGACTCCCAGGCAGGAGGCCGCTTGACCCCCCAAGCGGCCGCTTGGGGGGCTGTCCAGCAGCTCCTGGAACGCAAAGCACGCGGCCGCTTGACCCCCCAAGCGGCCGCTTCGCTGTAGGAATCAGGTTTTCTGGAATATGGGGCAAGCGGCCGCTTGACCCCTCAAGCGGCCGCGTCGCTGTACGCATCAGAAGTTCTGGAATTTGGGGCAAGCGGCCGCTTGACCCCCCAAGCGGCCGCTTGGTCCCCGATTTATGAAGAATGTTGACTTTCGTTGACCGACGCGTTTTGTACAGAATAGGGTTTGACCCTATTCGAAAACACTTTTCTTTTCTCAGTTTTTTTTCACGCACTTGGGGACGAACGATTGGTGACTTTTGAGAGCTTTTTGGAACTCGTAACTTAGGGTTTGAATTTCGGTTTTCTTGATCTTGGATTGTAATCGACTCGGTAAAAGTCGGAGTTTCCGCCGACGGGTACCTTGGTCTTGGATTCGAATATTAATCTAGTAAGTTTTAGTTTTCTTTTGATTTGTTGCTTTTCAATTTCGTTTTCGATTACGTGCTTTGTTCTTTATTCTTCCAATTGTTTTTCATGAATTCCATTGTTCTAAAATTAAATTGTTCATCGATTAAAATCATGAATCTCAAAACCCTAGTTCAAGTTAGATAAATTTTTCTCGTTCCCTTGTCTTTTCGTTACTTAGATATTTTTTTTTTAGATTAAAAACAAAACCCCAAATCAAAGAAGCATTATGCTATTTCACTTTCGTTTCCTCCGTTGCAAACAAATAAACACGCGTACGCGCCGATAGTAGTGTTCCTCGAGACCGACTCGGGCGAGTTGTTTTAACAACTAGTTCGATACAAATTTAATTGATTTTTCCGCTACTAAAACGACCTATCAATTTGGCGCCGTTGTCGGGGAACACTTTAGGCATTAGTATTAGTGTTTGAGTGTTTGCAACTTTCTTTCTATTTGATATGTTTATTATTTCTCCCACCGGTGCGTTTCATGTTTTTGTCAAGTTTTTGTTTAAGCAGTGATGAATTCATACAACAACTATGCGTGGGAGTTTACAAGGCCTCAGACGAGCATATACTATGAGCCTTCACCTTATGAGGAGACATCACAATTTGGTCCGTACTCTCAGTCATACATTCCGGGAAGGCAACCATATTCCAATTGTTATTGGGACGACCTGCCTCAGGACCAATGGACGTCTCCGAATTTGACGTACCCGCCACTATATCCGATGCAACCTGAGCCTCCGTACAAGCCATCATTGGATGACGTTTTTCAGGATTTCATGCAGACGACCCAACAATTAATGAAATCAAATGAAGCGACGATCAAAGCGAATGAAGTGGAGGTGACCATAAATGATGAAGCAAATTTGGCATACCCTCCACCGTATTCGATGCAACCAGAGCCGTCATATAAGCCATCTTTGGAGGACACTTTCCAGGATTTCATGCAGATGGCCCAACAAGTCATGAAAGCAGACGAAGCGGCAATGAAGGCGAATGAAGTTCGATTGGCAGAAAGTGTTGAAGCAGAAGCAAGGTCTAAGGTCATAGGAGATATGATCGATAATATGTGCAATCAAAGCGAGTGGGTACACGAGGAAGAGAATCTCCAAAGTAACTACGACTATGATGAAGTTGAACCGAATGAGGTCGAGGCCAAAGTGGAGCATATGTACGACAATGAACTAAATTTTGAGGAAGATGAGGAAAAAGAGAAGATTGAGAGTATGGTGTTGGAGGAGATTACACCAAAAGTATCACATCAAGACGAAGACCCATACAAGTTGTCAATTCCACCCACTAGAGAACTAGAGCAGGAGACATTGAGTATCAATATAGTAGTCGACAATCAAGAGGTAGTGCATTTACAAGAAGAGGAGTCATCGATGCTAGATATCTCTCTTGAGCCTCAAATCCTAAATATCGATGACACGAGAGTCGAGGGCAAGGAGGTTGAGGATGTAGTTCCCAAGCATACATGTATGATCAAATCACCCTCTTCCTCTCCGAGTTGTCAAGTACATAAAAAATTAGAGTTTCCCCGTTCCTCACTTGAGATGGTTGATCTTATTTATGTTGAGGGGTCGAGAGTTCTTCGTGCTCACCACCCACCCAAACCACATGATCCAGGTATTTGCAAAATTAATTTTACTTTGGGTGGGGATAAAACATCTTCTGGTAAAGTTGATTACAATGATGTTATTAATTATTTTGATGCTTACATCGTAAATTGTCTTTACATTTATGCTATTGATCTTTTGGTCGAGATGGTGTTCTTGCAGAAAAGTAGCTCGATATTCTTATTTCTCGGTGTTCAAGTCAAGCAAGACGAGCATGTTGAAGATAGTGTGGGGATGTTTGAGATACTCAAAAGCGATAAAGAAAAAGAATCACCTCCACCAAAATTAGAGCTCAAGGGATTGTCGAAGCAATGGAAATATGTTTACATAGATGATGAGGAGCACGTCTGCCATGCTTCCCGGTACAACGAGATTATGGGCGTACTCCGGGGGCCACATTACCCACTATCCCAGCCTTGAGGATAGGCCGTAACTTCTTACGGCCTAGGTTTGTGTCTTTTTTCTTTTTCTTTTGTGTGTGTGAGTTGTTTGTGTGTTTCGTTGTTTGTTTTTATTCCGTGTGAGCATGCTTTTTGAATTGATTGATCTTTCCTATGATTTGTTGTGACGGTAAACCATGTGGACATGGTTTCATACTAAGTGTGGGGGGAGTTTTATTGATTTGGATGCATGCTCGGGTTTAGTTTTTGTTTTTGTCCTTTGCGTGTCTTTGTGCTCGCCAATCGCTTTATGACGCTTCTTGTAATTATGGATAAATCCTTGGTGCTTTTATGTTGGATGTGAATATCTTAGACCTCTTGTGTAGTCACTTTGATGTGATGGTGAGTTTTATGCATGTCGACTTCTCCTTGTCCATTTGTCCTTGTGAGATTTTGAGCCTATATAGCTTTCTTCTATGTGCGTAATACTTCGTTGTCTAATTGAGCTTCTTTTTTTCTTTCTTATTCTATATTGTATGCGCCCGTATGAAATAGAAGCTAGGCCGTGCTTCGGTTGCGTTTGAGACTTGATAGTCATAACTTGCTTGATTTTGAAAATGATTGGGAGTTGATCGATTAGGTTAGCCATTCGAGCCGCATGTTCTTTTGTCCTTGAGCCCGTCGTGGGACACCCTAGATAGCCCCGTTGAGCCTACATTTAGCCTTTCTTTCTTGTCCCAAAATGTCGAGGAGGGAGTGGTGTATGTTGTTGGGGTGTGCTTAAATTAAATGAAGGGTGTTGAGTAGTGTTGTCGTTTGCCTTCTTATGTAATAATCGAGACATGATATAAGTCTCCAAAAAAAAAAGAAAAATAGAAAATGAGACTAGTAGTCTCCAAAAAAAAAGAGAAAAATTGAGACATGTTATAAGTCTAACAAAAAAAAAATAGTGTAGTAGTTAATAAAGTTAGTATGTCTTGCTTGGACATTGGTTTGGCTTTGATGTATTCTTGATTTTTGATTGAAGTTGTCGAGGTGTTGTGGTGCGAAATAAAAGATTTTTGGTTGTGGTGACGCATGATTGAATTATTAGTCCACTTTTCCCAAATTATCCCGAATACCCTAAGCCTAGCCCCGTTACACCCTATTTATCGATCGCCCATAATTCTTAAGATGGTAGACTTTGATTTGTGGAGAGCACAATTGAGTAACTTGTCTAGTTGGTGTTCTTAGGCGCATATGATATTACTTGAAGCTCTTCCATGTTCCATATATGATCGTTTTTCTTTGAGTGCACAAGTCAATCTTGATTATTTATCCTTCTCTTGTGCACACTTTTGAGTGGAACCATATATACTTCGAGTGTAAAAAAAAATGAGTGAACCTTTGTGAGGGACTTCGGATTGGTCACATGTGTTGAAACTTGCTTGAATGTCTTTGTGCTACTTATTTGGGGTCGAGGCTATTCATTAGGTTTGTTTTGGAGGCACCGGGAATTTGTTTGTAATTTCGGGAGGTTGAATAGGTGATTGACATATTTGTGTTCTTTGTTTGTGTTTTGCTCAACTCTTGGACTTTGCTAGGGACTAGCAAAAGCTTAAGTGTGGGGGAGTTGATGTACTAGTTTTTGTGTGCTTTTTCGTGTGTCATTTTGTGTCGTCTCGTATTATTTTGTGTCGTGTCATTAGTATTCCTCTTTGTTTTGGTGCGTTTCACGTGTTTGCGTAGTGTGCAGGGGTTTTGGGCGTTATTGGAAACTTTAGAAGCATTCTCGACTGGACGAGGCGACGAGTAAACGAGTTGACGGAGCGACGAGGCTGACTCCCAGGCAGGAGGCCGCTTGACCCCCCAAGCGGCCGCTTGGGGGGCTGTCCAGCAGCTCCTGGAACGCAAAGCACGCGGCCGCTTGACCCCCCAAGCGGCCGCTTCGCTGTAGGAATCAGGTTTTCTGGAATATGGGGCAAGCGGCCGCTTGACCCCTCAAGCGGCCGCGTCGCTGTACGCATCAGAAGTTCTGGAATTTGGGGCAAGCGGCCGCTTGACCCCCCAAGCGGCCGCTTGGTCCCCGATTTATGAAGAATGTTGACTTTCGTTGACCGACGCGTTTTGTACAAGAATATGGTTTTACCCTATTCCGAAGAGACTTTTTCACTCCTTTTCACGCATGTTTGGAGAGCATTGGACTCCGTTCCCTAGGTTGAATTTCGACTTTGTTTTTTCTCGCTTTTTGATTCGTGGACAAGAATCGGGGTTAGCACCCGATCGTTCTTCTTGTTTTCAACAACTTAATTAATTAGTAAGTATTTTTCTTTTCTTTTCGTTGCTTGTTCTTCGTGTTGATTAGTTAGTTGAATTTCTCGTATCAATCCATGAATTCCATAAACTTAGAAATATTTTGCTTTTCGATTAATAACATGAGTAGCTAAACACTTTTGATTAGGGTTAGGGTGACTTAATTCTCGAGAGTATGGGTTTGATTTTTGATCGCTTGAAAGGTGTTTGTTAAAATGTCTCGTGCAAAATAATTTTGAATTAATCGAACCACGTGTGAACCAACCGGCAACGGGCGTTCTAGTGGTTTGATCGAACACGTGTGAACCAACCGGCAACGGGCGTTCTAGTGTGATCTATGCGAACTCTTATTGAACTTTGAAATCGAGAATTGAGAATCCCGATCCCTAATCCTTTCTCTTAGTATTTCAAAAACCTTTTTTTACTAGTACTCGCCTTTTCATTCTATTAGTTAGTCCGTAGTTTAAAACAAAAACAAACCAAACTTTGCATTATGCTATTTCTTTTCTATTTCTCCGTTGCAAACAATTAAACACTCTTACACGCCGATAGTAGTGTTCCTCGAGACCGACTCGGGCGAGTTGTTTCGACAACTAGTTCGATTACAAATTTAATTGATTTAACCCGTACGAAAACGATTTATCAGCTGCTATCAGATGGCCACGACGATTGCCTGTTTGTGCTATGCTCGAGTCGATTCGTGCGATGATTGAGAGATGGTTTGACGAGAAACGAAGGAAGGCTAACGAGAGAGAGGATGAGCTGACCGAAGAGGCATTCGCAAAGGTGTCTAATCAGAATCAGTTGAGTCATCATTTTCCTGTTCGGGAGGTCAGTGCGGGGACCGTGTTCAGAGTTGAGGAAAACGGCAGGTCCTATCTCGTAGATATCGCGAGACGCACGTGTGACTGTCGGGAGTTCGACTTAGACCTTATTCCGTGTCGTCATGCTGCTGCCGCTATACGGTATGATATCGGTTTCCTTACATCTTCTTTTTTAATTTTAAACATTCAATTAATTAATGCCACTAACCTGATACTTTGTGTAGACGGGCTAGATTTTCATTGTACGATTTCGTCGGCCCCTATTTCAAGCAAAGCAGCTTGAGAGAGATGTATGCGACTCCTATTGTGCCAGTACCACACGTTGATGATTGGGTTGTCCCTCCAGAAGTAGCTTCGTACGTGTGTCTTCCACCGGAAGTGGTTAGTCAGGCTGGACGTCCGCGGATGAGTCGGGTTCGTTCTGCAGTTGAGGGATCTGGGTCTGCTCGTCGTGTTCAGGTTTGTTCTTCGTACCTAATATTGTGTCGTCATTAGTTTGAGTAAAGACCTAATACCGCGTCTTTGTGTGCAGGTGTGTACGAAATGTAAGGGCGTAGGACATAACATACGCAACTGCAAGGCTTACATCCCTCCTGCAGGCGTTGATTTGAATGTCCCTCCGGAAGCCTCAGGAACGCAAGAATCGGGTCGAAGAAGGCAGAAGAAAAAGTGCAGCATTTGCAGAATCGAGGGACACACAAAAACAAAATGTCCGATGCGTGTGGATTGAGGGCTCTTCTTGTGTTTGGTTGATTTGTTATCGTGTTTCTCGTTACATCGTATGACTAGGATTGATTTGTTATCTTGTTTCTGGATATGGATATATGCAGTGTGTTTCTTTGGATATTTGCAGTGGTTTTTTGTTATACCTATGTGATTTGCAGGTCAGGGTATGTAAAAAAACAGTAAGGGCATTCTGCATATTCAGTACCCCATCGAGTAACCTATTCGATTAACCTCATCGAGTAACCCCATCTTGTAACCTCATCGATTAACCCCATCTTGTAACCTCATCGATTAACCTCATCGATTAACCTAATTCGATTAACCTCATCTTGTAACCTCATCGATTAACCCCATCTTGTAACCAATTCGATTAACCCCATCTTGTAACCTCATCGATTAACCTCATCGATTAACCTAATTCGATTAACCTCATCTTGTAACCTCATCGATTAACCCCATCTTGTAACCAATTCGATTAACCCCATCTTGTAACCTCATCGATTAACCTCATCGATTAACCAATTCGAGTAAACTAATCGATTAACCCCATCTTGTAACCCTACATTCGATTAACCCTACATTCGATTAACCCTTTCGAGTACATTAGGGTTTCCATCGAGCACATTAGGGTTTCCATCGAGCAACCATCGAGTAACCATCGAGTAACTAAGAACAGGACCCATTTTTTTCAATTTTAAGGCCGTTCTTTAATTTGTAATTGTGTTTTTGAGTATGTAACTTCATCTTAATGATAAAAAACACTTATTAAACATGTTTTGATGATCAATTTTGAAGTTCTAATCCATATCATGTCAACATTGAACTAATATCATAGTTTGTTTGTTGTAAACTTACTTAAGATATTTAGAAAAGTGTGACTAATGTTCCACGTTTCACTTGTTTTCACTCTAAACGGATCGATTGATCATCTAAACTGTTTTAATAATGTTTTATGGCTCTAAATTGAACTTATTAGTGCAAATAACAACTTAATTATCTAAAAAAAGGCCAAAAAATACTAATTTTAGACGGTTAGTCGATGGTTAGTCGATGGTTGTTCGAGTAACATACCATCGATTAACCTTGGAGATTTATGATTACAGGATGAGGCCATTCGAGTAACCTTTTCCAGTAACAATTTCGAGTAACCTATTCGAGCAACCCTATTCCTGTAACCATTTCGAGTAACCCCATTCCTGTAACCCTTTCGAGTAACCTCTTTTAAAGTATTCAGCAGATTCAGGCCTGATTCATGATTAATCGATGGACCTGTTATTGGTTAATCGATGGTTACTCGATGGTGTCATACGATCGAGTAACCTCTGGGCAGAATGAAAAAAAGGCCTTTTTTACACTTTTAAGTCATCCAACCTGCTTATCATTCAATACAAACCATTCCAATAGTCCAAAACAAAAACAAACATATACTAAACAAATACTAAACAAGTCTAATACAAAATACTAAGCTCGTACGTCTTCTTCCGTGTATGCCTCCTGAGCTAACCAATAAATCATCCTAGCAATGTACTTTCTATACTTAACGATGTTATTGGTTAATCGATGGTTACTCGATGGTGTCATACGATCGAGTAACCTCTGGGCAGAATGAAAAAAAGGCCTTTTTTACACTTTTAAGTCATCCAACCTGCTTATCATTCAATACAAACCATTCCAATAGTCCAAAACAAAAACAAACATATACTAAACAAATACTAAACAAGTCTAATACAAAATACTAAGCTCGTACGTCTTCTTCCGTGTATGCCTCCTGAGCTAACCAATAAATCATCCTAGCAATGTACTTTCTATACTTAACGATGTAAGGAAGATCAATAGTCTTGTCCTCGTGAGTTTGTTTCTTGTTGAACAACCGATCCAGGTACATGCAACAAATCGGCCCACACGAGTTTCCGTCGGGTTGGATTATTTGTTGAGCCCTGGGCATCAGCTTAAACTTGAAAGCACACCTCTTACGCTCCCTGAAACATAAAACATTGAAATGAATGAAACACTTCTCACGTCAATATCATATTAGAAAAAAAAACTACATTACACAGTGAAATGAAAGAATCTTACAAGTACGAGTGCTGGTCCCACCAGTGTCCGCATCTCAACAATCGAGGCAACAAATCTGTCAGGGGCTTCAGCTGTGCGGCTCTGAGATTGCACAATGAATCATACACTTCGACAGTCCAGTTCTCGAAATCAATGACCGCCACGACCCAGTGAATGTTATCAATGTTGCAAATCATGGCCACCTTACATACAAACATTGAAAATACAAACAATGAAAATATAAGAAATCATAGAAACCAAAGATTAACCTAATTCAGTTAACATACCTGACGGATATTGTACCAACCATGCTCACCACGAGCCGAACCCGCTTCGACAATGTCTAGCAAACGCTTAGGTGGTTGCCAATTCTTGTATCTCTTCTCGAAATCACTCGAAGTCCCTGTATGCTTCAGTTTCCCGTATTCGATGCAGAAATCATTCTTTGAAAATGACATAAATATTAAATTTTATGTCAGTAAGAACAGGATAAAAGTAAAATATAACTAACATAGATAAAAGACATTCACTTACGTATAAGTCGGGACCGAAGATCTGGTGCGTAAAGTCCTTCACGTAACCCTTCACCCCTGTCCTAGTTCTGATTTTCACTTTCATGAACGCAATATACAAGTCGAGCACCTGAAAATTGACACGTTGTTAATATTTAAACATAAATTAACAAGGTTATAATTTAAAATATTACCTGAGAGCTGAACCAAACAGAGGGATTTTCCACATCGTCGAAGAATTTCTGATCAAGGATCAAATCATCACAGCACCTCACCCTAACGCAGGAATCGGGCCCCGTTGCTCTGTACACATCGTACAGCTTCCAGCTTCTTCTACCGCGTGCCCTGGTGAACTGTCGGATGAAAGGGCTACGCAGGAACTTGGAAGGCTGAACAACACGAGGTCCGAGGCTGCTCTCCCCGGCATCCTGCTCGGACTCGTCACCCTCCTCGTCGTCGTCGTCATCCTCGTCACTGAAACACCCGAGGTCCCCGGCATACTCGTCGTCATCCTCCTCGTCATCAGCAGCTGGCTGTGAGAAGATATCAAAGGTCCTCCCAGTATGGGTCTCGACATCGACCACAACAGGTGGTGTCGGAGTGCTGGACGTCTCCAGATCAAAAGGAACAATCGACGGAGGCGTGCGGTAGCTGGGGGACTCAAATGGATAGGCCGGTGGCGGCATCTGATAACCCTGGAATGGAAAGACTGGACCCTGGAATGGACCGAATGGACCCGGCATCTGGTAACTCTCGAATGGATACTCAAACGGATAGGCCGGAGGCACCTGGGGCTGGGGCTGCATGCGGTAACGCATCCATGCGTCAGAGTCTGCATATGAATACCGAGGGGGGTCAGGCATCGCCGACGTCGAGAATCGAGCTGGTGCTCTGCTCAAAGAAGTCTCAGCAATGTCCGATGCGTGGTAGGAATGACGAGGAGGTGAAGTCTGAGGTGGCGAGGAAGGCTCTTCGTACACTGGCCTCGAGGGATAAGGCCGTGGCTGCGAGTGTCGTCTCATACCGAAGAAGCCCTTCATTTTGGAGAGCAAGCTCTCCGTGACACTCTTCGTCACGCTCTCCGTGACGGCCTTCACGATGTGAGTCGTGAATCCCTTCTCGGACGTGTCGAACAAGATCCTCTCGAGGTCACTCCGACGATAAATAGGTGGATCATCGTCCACCACTCTCTCAGATGCAGGAGGAGCTCGAGACTCAGGAGGAGGAGCATCTCGAGCAGGAGGAGAAGAACCTCGAGGAGGAATAGTAGGAGAAGCATGTCGAGGAGGCGGAGAAGCATGTCGAGGAGGCGGAGAAGCATGTCGAGCTTTCCGAGATTTACGTCTCTCTAGTCTCTCTGTTGAAGAGCTGGGCGTGACATCGTCACGCGTGCGGATACCACCTGTCGCCGCCTTCTTGAATGTCTTGGCCACGCTTTCGGCCACACGATCCACAAGCTTCTTCTTCTTCTTCTTCTCCATCTGCTTCTTCGGTGCAGGTGCTCGTGCCGGCCCCGCTGCGTGAGCTAAGCGGACGGGAGGCTGGTACGGGAGGCCATACAACTCACCGGCCTCAGTCAAACTCCTGTAATACAACATCTCCTCCTCCTCCGGTGTCGGTGTGAGGGTCTCGTGCACTTCAAGCTAAAAGAAAACAATAACAAAATATTTATTAGATATTCGATAAGATTATTAATTCAAAATTATTAACGAAACAGATTGACGGTTACCTGCTCATCCTCGAAGTAATCAGTGAAATCGAAGTTAGTCTTCCTCGGCGTCCAATGCAAAAACCGGGGCCTTTGCGTCACTCTGCTCCGGGTACCGCACAGTCTCCCTAAAGGAGGAAAGGCCTCGAAGGCCCAACACTGGAAGGCCCAAACTGGACCGTAAAAGTGATAAGCAGGTTTGTCCACCTGATCAGCTGCCATCCCAGCAGTGCTGATGTAGTGCGAGAAGTTCTGGAACGTATAAGAACCCCAAGGAAACCACTCCCAGCCATCGTTGTCCTCCACCAGTGCCCAGACCCAGTTCTCGACATCCAATTTCTCTCGACCAATCAGAATGAAGTAGAGAATCAGGATGTTGGCAACCTTGAAATAATCACCTAGCTCGTGGCCCATCCGCTGATCCTTGAACGAACTGAGCAGTGCTTCAATCTTCATCACTCTGCATCGGAATAACCTCCGATGGATGCCTGTACTGGGAGCGACATGCCCTTGGTCTGAGGGATTGAAGTTACTGTCCCCAAAGCTCAGGCCGGTGATCAGGGCGTATTCTTGTGCTCGGAATTTTACAATACGATCCCCTATAGCAAACCAGTGCTCAAACTCCGGTATTCTGCTTTTGCTAACGATCTCTCTCGATAACAGCTTGTGCAGAGGTTTGTTCGATCGGTCTGCACTGGGAATGGGAAAGAACTGACTGAACAGACACGTCTGTTCGTACTCCGCGAGGCCATCTTCCCCACCCACATCCCTCAGTGTATCTTGTACGATTTTCAGTACACCGCGTCGATCTCCGCAATTTATCGCTCTCGAAATGTTGACGAAATCCGGTCTCCTCCATCGGAAACCAGCCTGCACAAATGGAGAAAAAGCAATTAAAAACATATTAATAGGATCAAAAACAAAAAAAAAACAAAAAAAAAAAGGCTTCTGCCTGTTACTCGATCGTGTTACACGATCGAGTAACAGACCATCGACCAACCCCATTCGACCAACCTCATTCGATTAACCCCATCAACCAACCCATTCGATTAACCCCATCGACTAATCAAAGGCTGACTACTCGATGAGGTTAATCGAAAGGGTTGGTCGACGGGGTTAGTCGAATGGCACTAATCGACTGCCATCGACCAACGCGTTCGAGCAGTCAAGAACACATTTCAGAAATCAGAATTTCAGACAATTCAACTCAAATTACAGTTCTAAATCACTTATAACACTAGTAAGAACTCAACCAAACATCTAAAGCACCATATAATCCATCACATTGCTCGAATTCTCGAAAAAAAAAATCGAAAAAAAGGGTTTCGGATTTGGGATTTACCGGCGGTTGGAGCAGCGGTTCTTCTTGTTGTTGTTCTTCCTCATGCTCGGAATCAGATGGTGTCGCCGACGATGACATTGCTCCGGTTGATTTAGGTTGATTCGATTGAAAAAAAAAACGGTGACGGGGGGCGGGTTTCCGGAAGAGAAGAGAGAAAAGAGAAGAGAAAAAAAAGTGGGGACTAATATTATTTTTATTTCTTGTCTTTTTCTTTTACTTTCAAGGGTATAATAGGTACTTCAAATGCAATTGGTGTAAAAAACTCATGCTCTTATAATTGAGCACAAAAAACTCACAATTCTTATAAATGTGACCAAAAATCCACAAGACTCTTTTATTTACTGAAAAATAAAATACGGAGTACTCTACAAGTATACTCTAATTTTTGTTAAAAGTTGTAATTTACTTAAATTTTTTTTTATTAAAAATTCAAATTTCAAAAAATAGTAATTTTTAAACAATTTTTTGTCACTACTGTATTTTATTTTTTCAATTAATTTTATAAATAATTTAACTTTGTAAATAAAAAAATAATTTAGTAACAAAAACTAATTAATATCGATGACGCAACGACGCTTCCCACATCCAGCTTCGCTGGTCGTCTCTCTCGAGTCATTTGTTTTTGGATACTGACCCGCAAACAATGTTCGACCGTTCTAGGAAAATGGGCCGCGGCGGCGCCGGGAAGAGGAACCTCCACCCGCCGCCAATTAACCGCACCGGCCGACCTTCCATGGGCGGCGGCGCACCATCGTCAGCATCCACCGGGTCGATGCAGGTGGAGGAGAGTTTCAGTCTAGTTAGGGAGAAACCTTTGAATTTCGGTATGGCAATAAAGCTGGCGCCTGACCTGGTGGAGGAGATCAAGCGCGTGGAGGCGCAGGGCGGTGGTGCGCGCATCAAGTTCGATGTCAATGCTAATAATCCTAATGGGAATGTGAGTCTTTAATTGAATCATTTTTCTCGAAATGTGAATTGGGATTTAGCTGAATCTTTTTGAATGATTTTGATAAGTGTCTTGAAGCCTTTTGCTTTCATTGAATATTCTTTCAGTTAGCTGTGTCATTTCTAGAATTTTGTTATGCTGTGTATAATTTTAATATCTAGTAGTTCCGAATTCTTATTTATCATGTTCATTAGGTCATTCATGTTGGAGATAAAGTCTTCAGGTTCTCATGGTCGAGGGAACCAGGGGACTTGTGTGACATATATGAAGAACGACAAAGTGAAGATGGAAATGGATTGCTCGTAGAATCTGGAGGCACTTGGCGTAAGCTGAATGTAGAACGAGAATTAGACGAATCAACCAAAAACCATGTTAAAAGGCGGTCAGAGGAAGCTGAGCGCAAACAAAAATCACGGAAGTATGTTTTTTTTCTCTATTCTATTTGTGTTGTTGTCCTTTCTGCTTTGTTGATGTTAAATTTAATAATGATGGGAGCTCTATGACATACTGAGTCGGACCTTTGAGGATTATTATCCTGAAAATATTTTATGCTTATGCGTGAAAAATATTATTTCGTGATCTAAAATGCGATTTTCTCTTATTTGTGTTCTCCCTTGTTTTTGTACTTCTTTTGTTCTTGACCTTATTTTACCTTAGGACAGAGCTATTGTTTTAGACCATCAAACTTCATCTATGAAGAATCAAATGAAGGCGATATCTGCTTCTGAATGTAAGCCTTTTACTTTTATGAAAAATGAAAAATACAATTCTAATGCATAATCTCGTCAGTTTGGAATCCAAAATATCCTTAAATTGATGCTATACAGTATACACGCTTCATTATTCTCAAAATTTACCCACTTTGATTTCCTTTTGGCACCCCCCCTAATAAGGCTGCATTTCCTCAAATGATTTTACTTTGATGTATCATCTCTGTTACACTTCCAACTGTGAGCTGAAATAATTTCGAGGCACTAGTCTACAATAAAAGGAAATAAAAATACTATTCATTACTCATGTTAAAATTTGTTTGGGGACTATTTGATACTTCAAAATGTGACGATGAACTGATGAAGAAGTTGATTGATTCCATATGGATCATAGGGGGAAGTGGTGTATGTCTGATTGTGACCAAGTTTACAATTAAATGCCTCGACACTGATACACTGTATTTTTCAGCTAATTCATGGAAGAATATCAAGAACCGGAAAGAACCTCCTTTCAAAAAGGCAAAACTGAATCCACCTACAGGTAAATGGAAGAATGAACTTTAATGATTTCATTGTCAATTAGTTTCTTAGTTTTTCTTTTCATTATTGGTTATTAAATCATTAGTGTGATTAATTTTTCCGTTTATTATAAATAATTTGTAGGATGTATATGTGTCCTTAGACTTATTCTGATTGTTTTTATTTCTGCATTACAGGTGCACCTCCCAAGCCTGCCTATATATCTGGTTTGTCTACAACTCTTTCGAAGGATAAGATCTCATCTGGCTCACCTTTATCTTCTCAACCCGATCAACATCGTACTCCAGTGTCCCCATTTCGAACTGGCAATCTTGTGAAGGGAAATGGCAACATAAAAGATGTTGCACTCACGCAAAATATCATTGCCAACTCAGACAAAGAAATGAACAGCAGGTTGCCACATAATACTCTCCGTGACAAATCTAAACAAAAAAGAAACACCGAGGCCAAACCTGCTGATTTGAAAAGTATGATGATATCACTACTTCAGGAGCATCATCCTGTAGGAATGAGCTTTAAGGTAAGCTGGTGGACTTGATCAGTTTTGCATGTTTATTGTTTTTTTTTTTGTGTGTGTGTTTCCTTTCTTGCCTTTTATCTGAAAGCCACGGGATTGTGAAAAGGCCAAGGTTATGAGGAGAATGCAGTTTGATAATAATTAAATCTTCCTCTTTGTGGATGTCTTCCTTGCATTCGTTGAACATTTGCTCTTCTTGCTGTATCTCTTCAGGCCCTGGAGAAAGCCACTGGAGATATAATGCCCAACCCAACCCGGAAAATCGAACCCATCTTGAAACAAGTATGTGTGAATATTCTTTGTAAATATTTCTGGCAGAAAATCATTAATCACTTATGTTTATCCAATTATTGAATTCAGATTGCGATCTATCAAACTCCTGGGAAATATATATTGAAATCAGAAGCGGAGAAAGATAGATTGAACAAACCACCTTCTCAAAGTGGAAGGTTCGACTATCTCATCAAGTGTTGTCATTTTGTGCTCAATGTATGCGCATGTTTCTTTACTTGCATTGTGTTTATTTCTTTCACGCCCTTCGTTTTCTTCCTTCCTTTTATTTTTTCCATTAACATTAATCATGAACTATTCTGTCATCTGGACTTCTGGAGTAGAATTGCAAATAAGAAAAAAAGAGCAAGTAAATGTCCTTCTGCATGGCTAATAATTTTGTGCTGCGTACAAGTACTTTTTGTCGTTGACTTATTGTACATAAGTGTGGAACTACATCAATCTAGTTTGATTCAGAGGATATTTACTTTTAAAGCTTATAAGATGATAGTATTTTGTCTTTTCTCTTTTTCCTTTTTGTGGATTTATTATCTTAAATATTAGTTAAGAGTATTCGGAAATGGGATACTGGAGCCATTATTTAAAATGTTAGTTAATGACTATTTTGAAATCGGAATAGTAAAAAGTAAAGAAGGGGTTGTTAGATAACATCTAACTACATTGGTTTCTTTTGATTGTCTTATTAGAATATTTGTGAAGAATTATGGAACATAAAATTGACTTACCTAACTCTAAGGTTTCCGAAATAGTGTAAAAAGTACTTCGAATCATTGCTATTCGACTCGGACCTGTAAAATATAAATCTTACTTTCATAATTTGTCTTCATTTCTTTAATTAAGTAGAGATAAAGTTAGAATAAAACTGTAAAAAAAAATCTTAAAGGATAGTTAATCTGCAACAAAATTAGACTCTCTAAAGACAATTAAAAAGAAACAGAGCTGAGTATTTATTATTTTTTCATTACTATTTTTAAAATTTGGATCTCCGTCCATATTCCAGCTCTCCAGAAGTCGATCGCCACCAATCACCATCACCCCAGATCCTCCCCCAATCTCCTGCTCAAGTCTCCAGTTTTCCCACGAGAACACTTCCCAATGGCGAAGAAGAACAGGGAGAATTGAATTCACCTCCTCTACACATAATGCCTGATATCACAGATAAAAATGACATACTACAAAACTCATCACCCCATCAACAATTCAGTGACAAAAAGATCCCTAGCGACAGTGACAGCAGCTCTAGCTCTAGCGATTCCGAAAGTCAGAGCCAAGATAAAAGCCAAAGTCTGGTTGGAAGCAGCAGCAATAGTGATAGTGATGACTCTATCAGCCGTAAACAGGCATCTGATGAGGAAGTTGATATCATGAGCGATGGTAAGTGTTTGGACGAAAGAAAGAGGTCTAAGAGAAAAAACTTGAGTCAACCGGTTTCGAGTAGAGGAAAACCACCAAATAAGGTCACTGCAGATTCTGGTGTAAAATTATCCCCACAAATTTTGGAAGCAGTGCTTTCTAGCACTCCAGATGGACTGTCGAAGAAGAAGGCCTTAGATAAAAACACTAGGCCTACGGACCATATTGAGGCTGGGTCCCAGCGTAATAAAGTTTTGGAAACACGTAGTAATGGTAGGACTGCCGATTCTGGGCTGGGCTTGGCCCGAAGTTCAGAGGTATCTCATGGAGATGTATCTAGAAGAATGACTATCAATTCGGCAGAGCGTCAGCATGATCTCATTGAAGGAGTTGGATCGCAAACTACAAACGGAAGCAAGAAACAGAAGCCCAACGCGGTAGGCGACTCGAATGGTAGACGTATAGATGCTTCGTTTATAGGTAGCAATGATGGCGGTCCGAATAACAAAGATTCTTCTTCAGACAAGAACTTCTCTTTATACACCAAATATGACAAGGAAAAGCCTGAACTGAAGGGTCCAATTAAGGATGCCTCTCAGTAAGTATAAACAGTGCTTTCTGAAAACATTTTTACTATGCCGTTAATACTTGGTATGTTAGCTCATTCTATTTTAATTTGGCATTCTATTATTTTCCAGACAGAAAGAATATGTGAAGGAATATAAGGAGAAATATGAGATTTATCACTCCTTGAAAAGAATCTTGGACTCGTACAGGTATTTTGTGACATACTGCCATATTAGTTCATATTTGGGTTTGTTGGTCAAAGTCTGGTGTCTGACTCATGTATTCTGATGTTTAGAGACGAGTTTCGTAAATTTGGCATGGATCTTGAGGCTTCTGAAGGTAGAGATATGAAGAGATATCATGACACGTTGAAGTTTATGAGATCATCATTTCATCAATACGGAGAGGTATTTACTTTATTGTTTTCTTCAAGTGGTTCTAATTAATTTCCTGTCCTTAAAATTATATATGCTAATTACATTAGATATCCGTGTGGTTTATGTAGTCTAACTAAAAAACATCCATTTCGAAAATTACAAATTGTCCCGTGATAATTGTTTCTATTTTAGTTAGGCCAACCTATAGTATATCTGATTAACCATATATTCTGATATGGATTAGTAGTGATCACTTCTGGACTAACACCCGACCTTTTGCAGAAGCATAAACGACTGAAGAAAATATTTACCGTGGTTTACGAAGAAGCAAATGTAAATGCTACTCTTGATTTTAAATCTTATCAATTTATGCTGCTTGCATCTTTGGTAAACTGTCTATTTTTCTATTTTCTTGCAGCATTTGAAGAAGATGATTAAAGATTACGCAGCCTCAAACAAATAAGACTGGCTGATTGTTTGCGATTCTCGCCTTATTCTTTGGATACCAAACAACCAGAAATCTTTTTGTATTTTGATGATCTTTGTAAAATTGTGTTCTTGCCGATTGTTCCAAAGGCGAAACCTTACAAGCCCATCGAAAACAGTGTCAAGAATGTGGTGCTCTTTATTGGTGGCTCAGCTACATACAACAGCAGTACCGAAAGAATGGGATGCTGCTGACAATTTTGTGGATGATGAAATGTGTAAATATGAAATGTACAATATCTTTTTGAGGTGTTTCATTTTGATAAATTTTGACCCTTTTTGTTGTAATTTTAGTTGCAAACTAACTGAATCCAAAATCCACATAGGTTCCAAGGTTTTGTTCTTGAGTGCAGACGAGGTTTGTTTTGTCCTTAGAAAGCTTGTTACTCGATTCAAAGTTCAAACTTGACCAAAGGTTTATTTCCGAGCAAATTATGCTAAAATTTTGTACGGAAAATGAGTTCATCAATGAAGTCGAATTGTGAAATTTATTGACTAAATTGAAATTGACTTTAATTTATATTTCTAAAACTTTGAATTAAAAACATTATTTACAAATGATAACATATGATACGTAGTACGTATAAGTGTTTAACGCTATCAGAATTTATATATCTAAAACTTTGAATTAAAAACGTTATTTACAAATGATAACATAAGATACCTAGTACCTAACGCTATCAGAATTGTACATGCTTCGTTCTTAGTGTCGTGTAAAAGATTAGCCCAATACCCAAGTTTCGGGCCCAAAAAAAATCTGAAGGCCCAGCTGAAGTCTGAAGCGGGGGCACTGGCAAATGGCAATGGCATTTCCGTTATTTCAATCGGCATCCTGAAAATCATTCGAAGGGTTTTAGCTGCAGCAAAGACGAGGAAGAAGAAAGAGGTGCAAATCGCAGAAAATGGGAAGAAGGATATTGAACGATGCCTTGAGAACCATCTTCAATGCTGAGAAGAGGCGATTCGCGTCGGCTGAGCTTAAGCCCATCTCTAATGTCGTCGCCTCTTTCCTGGAAATCATGAAATACAGAGGTATGCGCCGCGTGTGTAATGTGTTTTTTTTTATATCTGTAATTTTCTTGCTTTATATGCGTGTATAGGCCGACATTTTTTTCTGCTTGTCTTTTGGAGAAGATGATTTAGATAAAAAAAATCAGAGCAGGAAAAAAATGGAGAAAAAACTGGAATATTACTTACTGCTAAATTGAGCTGTGTTCGTGCTTCTGGGTTTCTTTATACAATACAGGGATAAAGAGTTGCCCCTCTAAAGGGGTATTTGTTTTTGCAATTAGGTTAAATATCAGGAGTAGATTTTGTGATTCTTATAAATTTGTAACAACCCAGCTAAATAAAATAACTGGTTTCACTTTTGTAGATGTTAGTTTTGGCAACAACATATGTGTTTGTTGTTTTTGTCTTTGATTTCAGGTGAAGGTTGAGTGAATGCAAAAGAATCAACATGAAGTCCATCTTCAAGTTCATGCGACTGAAGTCACATGTCAGTGCATCATCAACCATGCGACAGGAGTCGCACGCGACAGGAGTCGCGTGACTCTCGCTCTCCTTATTTGCGACTGGAGTCGCACGCGACGGGTGTCGCGCGAACTGGAGTTCTCTTCATTCGCGACTTGCGTCGCACGCGACGGGTGTCGCGCCAACTGGAGTTCCCTCCATTTGCGACTAGCGTCGCACGCGACAAAGTCGCTTGAACACCTGCTGCCTCTCGCGACTGATGTCGCACGCGACAACGTCGCTCAAATCCCTCCCCTCCATTTCATGCGACTGCTGTCGCACGCGACGTGCGTCGCGTGTCCGGGTTATGCGACTTGCGTCGCACGCGACGGGCGTCGCTTGATATGATGTCCTTCAACTCACACGACTGGAGTCGCACGTCATGCACTTTTGACTTCGTGTATCAACTGATGCATGAAGTGCTGTTTACTACTTCAACTCTATTGACGACAATGAAGACGATGAAATATGAAATGTTCAACGACAAGTGTTCATCACGATGAAGTTGAAGATGAAGTATTGAGATCGACGGAGTCAAGATGTGTTGAAGTCTGAAGTTGAAGAATCGAAGATTCAAGATTCGAAGATTCAAGAATCGAAGATTCAAGATTCCAAGATTCAAGAATCGAAGATTCCGAATGTGATGTCATCCATGGAATTGTGATGTAGGTCAAGCATGTGGCCAATCAGATTGCTCTATTTCAAGGCCTCACATGTGCGAGACTACTATATATACCCATGGAGTTGGATGACATCTTTTGACGATTTTGAGAGAACGAAATCTGATATTCGAGTATCGCTATCGTTGTTTGTTAGGCGCTGAGCCTTAGAGTTTTGGTAGTTGTTTTGTGCTGTGCACCAATAGTAGAGTTTGGAGAATAGAACTCTAGGTGTAGTGGTACTAGGACTCTGGTTCGTTGGAGTGTTGCGACACTTGGGATACGACCTTTGTTCATTTCGTCTACCTTTCTCTTCAAGTGTAATAGTTTAGTTTTGTTGATTCAATGAAATGAAAACTATTACATAACTTTGTCTTCACTACTTTACATTCACTGAGTGCGAACATACATACATAACACGAACCGTGCGCGCTCCAACTGAAGCAAGTGCCAGCTGAGTGTGTACGAACGAAGTGTGTGTGAACCTTAGTTGCTGAAGACTGATTTAAGACCGACTTCGCGAAAAGTTGGTATCTTACGTCGAAGACGTAATTTCAATTGGTATCAGAGCGGGACGTCATACGTATAAGACGTGATCCGTTACTTGACTCCATATTTCCGCTACAATGGAGTCGTCTATGTTTGTCCAGAAACCGATTATGCTTACTCATCAGAACTACTCTAACTGGAAAGCGAAAGTATCTGCTAGAATCAAGGGATTTGACTCAAGAGCATGGATGGCTGTATTGGAAGGATGGGAGCGTCCTTACACTGAAGATGCTGATGGACTTAGAACCCCTAAGCCTGAACGTAGTTGGACTAGAGAAGAGCATGATTTGTCTACTGCGAATAGCAAAGCTCTCCTACTTATATGTGAATGGCTGGATCTCAGCATGTATCAGTTGGTCAAGAATTGCACATCTGCCAGAGATGCATGGGAGACTTTACAGAGAACATGTGAGGGTAGTCACGCTGTTAAGCGTTCAAAGATCAGAACTATAACTGCCCAATTCCATCAACTCCGTATGAGAGAAGATGAGGACATAAATGATTACCTGGACAAGGTTATGAGATATGTCAATGAGGCATTTGAACTGGGAGAAGTCTTCCCTGCTATCATGGTATACGAGAAGGTTCTATCAAGTGTAAGCACGAGATTCGAGAGCAAGGTGCTAACTATTGAAGCACGCAATGATGGAAATCAAAACTGGGATTATGCTGATCTAATGGCTGACTTGAGAAACTACGACTTAACTCTCAAAGTACGTAACAACCCAGAGATGTCTCTCGTCTATGAACCAATGACCGCACTGAAGATATCTGAGAAGGGAAAGAGATCGCGAAGCACAAAATCTCAACAACCTCGGTTGAAAAATGAGAAGTCTGAAAGTAGTTTCTCAGCTGATATGAATGAGTCTGATGATGAGGAAGCTGAAGATATTGAACGGTTGATGAATTCGAACAACCCAGACAAGCTTGCTGTGCTGACTGACATAGTCACCTATCTTGTGAAACAAGATTTTAAGAGAAAGAACCGAGCTCGAAATTTCCGAAAATTTCAGAAAAGTTCTAACTCATATCCGAACACTCCAGATAATCGGAATCAGGGGTCTTCATCTGACAAGAAGTTTAAAGGCACAAAGCTATCACCATACACTTCCAATAGCAAAGATGTATCGAAAATGCAGTGCTATGAGTGCAAAGGATATGGACACGTCAAGAATGAATGTCCTAACTTGCATCGAAAGAAGAAGCTACCAGTGAGTTACGTGGTGATTGATGATGAAGATGTGATCTCTGAGAATGATGGGTCTGATGATGACAACACAGATGAAGATGAGGACAACGCTCTAGTTGTCACGTTCGATGAAGGTTTTGACCTTGCTAATTTTGAAGTTGAAAACTTTCAACTTGATGCCTTTCTAAAGGACACTGCTACCGCAGACAATATTTTCCGTCTGGCCTCTGAAAATCGAAATTTCTGTGATGACAATATTTTCTCAGATGATGAGTCCGAGTCTGAAGCTGAGGAGGCAGAAATGACAACTGAAGAGTCACATACTGAAGCAGAGTGTACTGAACTACTCACTCTGAAGGAGAGTCATGCTGAACTCAAAAGACTACATGATGTAGCTATCTCTGAAAATAGCGTGCTAGATGTGTCACGAGTATGTCTGAATGAATCTCTGAATGAACTTGTGAGTGAAAAACGAAAGTTGTGTGACGAGGCTGTTGAGTTGAATAACTTGATTGAAAAGATGAAAGATGAGAAGAAAAGGTTGAATAACTCTCTGACAATTCTGAAAATTAAATTTGATGCTCTCTTCGAAGAGAAACATAAATACTACAAAGAAGTTGTCAAACTGAGAGAATCATTTGATAAGTCGAGTTCTGAAAACTCGAAACTAAAGGCATCACTGAAGAAGGAAACATCAGAAGTGAAGAAACTCCAAACTCTCTTCAAGAACACTGATGCTGAGAATGATGAGCTAAAGTCATCTTTGATGAAAGCTCAAACTGATCTAGCTATGTGTGACAAGGAACGTTATGTTCTAAAGGAGAAGCTTCAGATGACTGATGAGCTATTGAGAAAGATGAATACTAACTCTTCAGTGTTTGACAATGCCGCATCATACATGAACCCAGGTCGTGTTGGACTTGGATTTCAGAAAGTTTTTGAATCTATCTATACTGCACCTGAGAAGAAAGAAGTGACTTTTGTCAAGGCTTCTACTGACTCTACTGAGAATATGAACATAGATGATTCTGAAAGACTGAAACGCAAGGAAATTGCTGATGGTAAGAAGGTTGCAACGTCTCCAAAAGCTGAAACTCAAAAGTCGATCTCGACTACTAGTTCGAAGGCGGAGACATATCAATTTCCTAAATCCATTGTAAAACATCCTCGTGGTATCTTGCCATACGAGAAGACGTTGCTGAAGAAGTTGAGTAAACCTCAAAATGTGAATCTGAATGATAAACTCCCTCTCTCAAAACCTGCCTTGTCTAAGACTTCGAAGAAGGTCGAAGTTCGTCAAAAGAGGAAGTACGTATGTCACTACTGCAATATACCTGGACACATTCGACCCTTCTGCTATAAGCTTAGGGATGATATGAACCGTGATGTTGTGACTAAGAAGAAGAGTGTTGTTGTCAAGAGTATGAAGCAACACATTACTCCTGTCATAAAAGTTGAGAAAACTGTGAAACCAGTGACAGAGACTAAGTCTCAAAATTTTGGTATAAAGAAGAAGTGGGTTCCTAAGTCCCAAAAGAGTGAAGTGAAACTTAACGATACCACTTCAACAGCCTGGAGACCAAGAGAACTCATATTTTGCAATGTTGCACTGAATGCCTCCGATTCCGGAAACAAAGGTATTTGGTATTTTGATAGTGGTTGTTCCCGACATATGACCGGAACCAAGAAGTTTCTGAAGGAATACGAGCCTATGACTGGTTCTCCCGTGGTGTTCGGAGGGGGAGCTAAAGGCATTGTTATGGGAAAGGGGACACTGCATATCAAGGGATTGCCACCAATTCGCAATGTTGTTCATGTGAAGGGTCTTGTGGCAAACCTTATTAGCATCAGCCAACTCTGTGATGAAGGGCTGAATGTTAGCTTTGATAGAGACTCTTGCAAAGTTTTTGATGCTGAAGGGAAGTGCATTATGGAAGGTCCGCGTGCTAAGAATAACTGTTATACAACTGAGTATAGTTGTTTCTCTGTGACTGTTCCTGATGAAGTCGATTTATGGCATCAACGCCTTGGACACACTAGCACTCGAAACTTGAGTAAACTGGTTAAGGGGGAGATAGTTCGAGGAATCTCTCAACTCCCCAAAATTGAGAAAAGAGTATGTGGTGACTGTCAGAAGGGTAAGCTGACAAGAACTCCCCACCCTGCACTACCAACACTGATGAGCACTTCTGGTCCTTTTGAACTACTTCACATGGATCTCATGGGTCCAATGGAAGTGAAGAGTATTGCGAAGAAAGAGTATGTGCTGGTGGTTGTGGATGACTTCTCACGCTATACCTGGACAAGATTTTTGGCCACTAAGGATGAGACTTTCAATGCCTTCAAAGGAATTGTGAAATGGATTAGAACGAATCATGAAGCTAAGGTGAAGAGGATCAGGAGTGATCACGGGACTGAATTCGAAAATTCTAGCTTCAATGAATACTGTCTGATGAAGGGGATTCATCATGAATACTCGGCTCCGAAAACGCCCCAACAGAATGGGATAGCCGAACGTAAGAACCGCACGCTGCAAGAGATGGCTCGTGTCATGCTAATCTCGAAAAATCTTGCTCGTACCTTTTGGGCGGAAGCCGTCTCTACCGCTGGATATATTCTGAATCGTATTAGCATTCGATCCGGCACAACGGCAACCGCTTATGAACTTGTGAATGGCAAGAAGCCATCTGTATCTCACTTTCGTGTCTTTGGCTGCACGTGCTATATATTGAAGGATCGTGATCCTCTAAAGAAGTTTGAAGCCAAAGCTGATCGTGGTATCTTCGTTGGCTATAGTCAGAATAGTCATGCTTATCGTGCTTACAACCTCCGAACTAAGAAAGTTCTTGAAACTGTTAACATCAACTTTGACGAACAAGACTTTCTCGGAAAGGATGCCAACGAGAATTGGGTTAAGGAAGGGATTCTGGAGTATCGTACATTTCCATCTACTCCCACTACTGAGATGCCAGACATTCCTACTCCTAACACTTCATCTGAAGTTGGAGAGACTAGTCAGAGAAACAATGACACTTCATCGTCTGATGATGAAGAAAATGAACAAGTTGACAACCCAGCTGACGCTCCTAGAGAAGCACCTGGGTACATTCAAAAACGTCATCCTCCGACTCAGATGATTGGAAACATGAACGAGCGAACTACACGCTCAAAGAAACAAATTTCTTCTCCTGATGAACTGTATAACATTTGCACTTCTGCTGTGTGCCATGAAATCGGAATCTCTTGCTTCCTATCTGAGACGGAACCGAAAAATTACAAGGAAGCTATGAAGGATGACTTCTGGATAATGGCTATGCAAGAAGAACTGAACGAGTTCACGAGAAACAATGTTTGGTCCTTGGTTCCCCGTACTTCGAACATCAATGTTGTTGGGACCAAATGGATTTTCAAGAACAAAACGGATGAGCATAACCAAGTTGTGCGAAACAAAGCTCGTCTCGTTGCACAAGGCTATGCCCAAGTGGAAGGGATAGATTTTGATGAAACCTTTGCTCCAGTTGCACGCATTGAGTCTATTCGTCTCTTAATCGCTATTGCATGTCATCTTGGCATCAAACTTAGACAAATGGATGTTAAAGCTGCATTCCTAAATGGAGTACTTGAAGAAGAGGTGTATGTTGCTCAACCGAAAGGATTTGAGGATCCTAAGAAGCCTACTCATGTCTATAAGCTTTATAAAGCTTTATATGGGTTGAAGCAAGCACCGAGGGCTTGGTATGGGTGTCTGACAGACTATCTTCTAAAGTTTGGATTTGTTCGTGGCTCAGTCGACAAGACCCTATTCTTAAAACGTGATGGCAAACATATGATGGTTGCTCAGATTTACGTTGACGACATTGTATTTGGTGCTACGTGCCCTAAGCTCGTGAAAGCTTTCACGGACTCTATGTCTTCAACATTTCAGATGAGTCTTGAAGGAGAGCTACACCAATTCTTGGGTCTTCAGATATCTCAACGACCGAATGGGATCTTCGTCTCACAAAGCAAATATGCGAAGAATATGGTTGAGAAGTTTGAGATGCACCATGCTAAGCCCGCCAACACTCCCATGGCGACAACTGATCGGCTATCTATGTCGACTAAGAGTCGAAGTGTTGATCAAACTCTCTATCGCTCTATGATTGGGAGTTTACTTTATTTAACTGCTACTCGCCCTGATATAATGTTTAGTGTTTGTATGTGTGCCAGGTACCAAGCTGATCCTAAGGAGGACCATCTACGAGCTGTGAAACGGATACTCCGCTACATCTCTGGAACGTCTGACCTCGGTCTTTGGTATGCGTGTGACACTACAGCAAATCTTGTCGGTTTCTCCGACGCGGATTGGGCGAGTGACAATGATGAACGAAAGAGCACGTCTGGATGCTGCTGCTTCCTTGGCAATAACATAGTGTCATGGCATAGTCGGAAGCAAAATTGCATCGCTCTATCAACAGCTGAGTCTGAGTATGTTGCAGCTGGGAGTTGCTGCACTCAATTGCTATGGCTAAAGCAGATGTTGGATGATTACCTTATCGAGAGTGCTCCCTTGGTGTTGTACTGTGATAACCAAAGTGCTATCAAAATCAGCGAAAATCCTGTTCAGCATTCTCGCACTAAACACATCGACATTCGACATCATTTCATTAGAGATTTGGTTGATCGTGATATAGTCAGTCTACAGCATATTTCAACAAAAAAACAAATCGCTGACATCTTCACCAAACCTCTTGACTTTGAGAGATTCAAAAATTTAAGAAATTCTCTCTGCATGTGTTCTCTCTAAGAGTTCACGAAAATTTTGAAGTCTGAAAGATTGTTTTCTTTACTTCTGAATACGCACTATGGATCGTCGTGGATTAATCTAATAAGATGAACATGGATCGAGGCCGCTTTAGTCTTCGGACCCAAGTGCATTTATTCCTCTGAGTGTAAACATGTGAACTTGGCATATAACTCCCATAAGCTCATTTGCATTGATCTATAATACCGAGTAACGGAGGACGCCGGATCACTTTGTCCGCCGGCTCCCCTCTTCGAAAGGTAGCACATAGACGCTATAATTTAAGATGCTCAACCATCACACTTCGGAGATGCAGGATGATCCTTGCTCCCCTCTGACTGCTGTAATGAGCATCTGTTGCATAATCATTTAAAGCTTAAACTTGTCTAGAGGACGCCGGATCACATTGTCCGCCGGCTCCCCTCTGATGTAGTAACGCTTGTCCCAAATGGAGTGCCTTAAGAGTTCACCTTACACTCATGAATTAAAATCTCTTGTGCGGTGTTAACTCACCATATATGTTCCGATGAAACACGATTGCATCCTTGTGATTGCGACGAAGGACAAGTTAAACTTATTTCAACATACTTCGGTCCGTTTCACCGGTTTTGAATTTAAGAGATATTTCATTATACCTCAAAGTTTTTATTCACCTTGAGTGATGTTTTTGTTTTGGAGATTGATGAAAAGTGAAATTTTTTTTTGGGAAAATATTTGCTCTTCACTGCCTGGTATCACCGATTGAATCTCCACTAAAATGTTTTTGAATGTTTGCAGTGTGTTGAACGCCTGAATACTAACTCGGGATGTGTTGTTTTGATATTCTTATAACTCATGTTCAGCATCTCGCGGAGTACAATCCTTAAGGCGGAAGATGGGTGTAGCAGCTTCCAGTGCATATCTCCTCATGCGAAGATGATAATGCACTTACATACAACAGTCACACGCGACGCTGGTCGCTCGCGACTCCAGTCGCACGCCGCGATATACGCGACGCATGTCGCACGCGACAACAGTCGCACGCCGCGACTCCTGCGACGCAAGTCGCACGCGACGCTAGTCGCGTGGTGTGACACTCCATCTTCACCTCTGCTGTTCAACACCTATGATGCAACACACCTCAACTCCGCCAAACCTGATTTCCGACGATGAACGACATTGCTACATATTGCTCGTCGACGAAAAATTTTCGAAATTTTTGAAAATTTTGAAATTTTTTTTTACTTAGAATTTTTTTTTTTTCATGTTTTTCTGCTGATTATTTTATTATATTTTATTCGATTTTTGTACTGATGGGCCAATTTTGTACTGTTAAGTGGTTTTTTTCCACAGGTCTTTTTGTCCAAGACGAGCCGGCCCAAATTTTTCCTATATATAGGCCACTCAAATCAAGGATTAGGGTTACTTGCTTTTCAGAATTTCCTAAGTATCGTCGTCGTCTTGCTCTCGTAGTTGAGTGTTGTTATCTAGCTTCTCGCTTCCGGCGATCGACGTTCGATTATCCTTCTCTTGCTTCGTGCATCAGGCACCAGTGATTCATACTTAGGTTCTTAGATCTTCAATCTCTCTATCTCTCGCCTACTATCGTTATGACTTCATCCTCTGGCAATGTATTTGATGAGATTGATAAAGAGGTTCTCACTGAATTAACTAAGACTTGGCGAGAGGCCCCCTCGCCCGACTCGAAGAAGAAGGCACTGCACACCCTTCAGAAACACATGGATAAAATGGATAATCGCGGTGGTAAGTCTCCGTCAGTCGATCTGACAAAACCCGCTAAGGCTGCCCACTCTGTGTCAAAGAGTGGAGGTCCGAGTACCAAGTCTGAACAACCGCCGAAGAAGTTTCCTTCCAACTTTCTTCGCTGCTATAAGGGCCTTGTATCCCCTTCTGAATATAAGAAACTGGTCGATGATGGTCTCATGACCGATGATGGAAAGAAAATCGTTAAGATCCCTTCGCCTGCTGATGTTGTTGCGGGTGAGAAGAAGTCTGTTTCTGGCTCTGGTGCCACTCCTAGGAGGACGTCATCTGACGTCGCTGCTGAACAGAGGAGATCTAAACCCTCTATCACTTCTGTTGTTGATCCTAAGAAGTCGAAACACACTTTCTCCACTATTGTTGATCCGAAAAAGAGTATCCCGTCAATCTCTGCTGTTGTAAGTGATTCAAAGAAGGTTACACCCCCTACTCCGACTGCATCTGCTGGGGGTTCAAAGAAAAGGTCTTCTGGCTCCGTTGAGGGAGAGAAGTCTTTGTCTCATGACTCTAGGAAGCCACCTCGTGCTCCTACCACCTCTGGCTCAACTGGAGCTACTGCTGAGGTGGTTTACTATCAAACAGTTGAAGAGTGCGGGAAGCACTATAAACCTGATTTTTTCTACGCCAAGGCCGAGCGTCGGCTTGGCTTGATTGAGAACCTGCCGATTCTGAGTGACCGTCACATCCGCCCTGCGGATTATGAGAAACAGGGTATCACGAAGTTTTTCGATGATATGAAGTTACTAGAGTCTGTTACTGCTACCTACCGTTACTCCATCCCCATCATACAAAAGTTTTATGCCAACCTTACTCCCGAGTTTGCTGATCCCTCGAGCCCGATGTATGGGCGGTTTGTTTTTAGAGAGAAGTTGTATACTCTCCGACCTCTAAACATTAACATCTTTCTGAAGAGAATAGAGGTTGATTGTTCGTGGACTTCACCCTCTGATGATGATCGCATGAATGCGTTGAAGATAGGTTCCTTTCTTACTCAAGGGAAGCTCAAGTCACCTCTACCTCCTCCTGCCAAGCTATCTGCCTTCTATGGCAATTTGCATAGGTTCGGTGTGACAAACTGGGCTGCACATCCTGATGAGGACTATCTCTCGCCCAAACTGATGCACATCATTTTTCGTCTTGGCTGCGGAGAGCAGGTTGATCTCGGCGAAATCATCTTCGCCGATATCTGCAGAATTGCAACGGCTTCTGACTCCCTACTCATTCAACAATCTGAGGTTGAAAAAGAACGTCGTCTTCATCTCACTCACCCTTGCCTCATTTATGGGATGCTGATTGAACAGAAGTTCAATCCTATGACGGAGACGGAGAAAAAGGTGAAGAAGAACTCACATGTCAATATCACTCCGACTTGGTTGAAGAATAGAGTTTTTGATCTTCCGTGGACGAAGTATGCGAAGAGGGAAGATGTTAAAGAACCAATCACTCCACCCCTATCACCGGTGAAGACGAAGAAGCGTTCTGCAGCTGCTGCAAAACTCGAACCTTCTGCCTCAAAGCGTTATAAACCTGAAGTGATTCCGATTGAAAATGTTGATGAAGGTGACGATGATGAGGAGGTAAAGGAGTTGAAGCGTGAGAAGGTGGCGCCCCAAATGTATGGTCCCCAGTCTGGTTTACCGCCAAAGGAGAACCCCTATCACCCAATGCACAACTATCGCTCGGTGGTTCCTTCGGCTGCGATACATCAATGCTATATTACGTCTCAAAGACTTGAGCGTAAACAGGCAGCTCATGCCATTGCCCTAGCTGAGATGTTGGATGCTCAGAAAGATCAGAAAGCCGCTTTCACTCATCTCCACCAGCTGACCCATCAAGGGGGAGGATTGGGTGGAGTATCTCGTGCTGGGTCATCTGGGCAAGGATTAAGCGATACTTTCATCTTTCAGTTGATTAAAGATGGAATCAAAGAAGCAATGGCTGACTTAGCCAAGTCAAAACATGTTGTTGTCGAGAGTGAAGATGAAGGTGATGAAGGTGTCCGCGAGATGATGGCTGGTGAAGTATTTGAGATGTTGAGAAAAGGTAAAGGGAAGGTTGATGATACTAAGGGAGATGATACTACACATCCAGAGGCATCGCGTGCGATGCCGTCTGACGGTTTGAAGGATGAGAGTGAAGATGTGGATATTGAAGGTGTTGGTCATGAAGACGATGATGATGATGAGAGGATCAAACTTGGTGAGGATGAGTTTGGTCAATATGAAGTCTATGGCAACCGGGATGACGACTTCGAGTCTGATGATGAAGTTGAGGAAGACCTGGGAGATGGAACTGGCGCTGATGATGAAGAGATGAAGACTGGTGAAGCATCACCACACACTACTCCAGTGCGCTCGCCATCTCCAGTCGGATCTCCGAAGACTTGAAGTTTTTTCATATCTTGCCTTACTCTTGAACATTTAAGTTTTTTGTTTTTCATTTCATCTATTGCATGCATAAGACAATTGATATTTTCCATCATGCATGTTTTTCGTATCTGCTTCGTTGAACCTTGTTTTGATGATTCGATGTTTGAATTCGTAACTAAGTTTTTGGCTTTTAATATCTCTTCTTGATGATGCTTGGTTGTTGAATGTTTACTGTTTACTTAGAATGTTTTTCATATGCTTTGCTTGAGGGGGAGCTATGTATATCTCCGTTACTTACCTTTGGTCACATGAGTTGTGCCAAAAAGGGGGAGATTGTAGATGTTAGTTTTGGCAACAACATATGTGTTTGTTGTTTTTGTCTTTGATTTCAGGTGAAGGTTGAGTGAATGCAAAAGAATCAACATGAAGTCCATCTTCAAGTTCATGCGACTGAAGTCACATGTCAGTGCATCATCAACCATGCGACAGGAGTCGCACGCGACAGGAGTCGCGTGACTCTCGCTCTCCTTATTTGCGACTGGAGTCGCACGCGACGGGTGTCGCGCGAACTGGAGTTCTCTTCATTCGCGACTTGCGTCGCACGCGACGGGTGTCGCGCCAACTGGAGTTCCCTCCATTTGCGACTAGCGTCGCACGCGACAAAGTCGCTTGAACACCTGCTGCCTCTCGCGACTGATGTCGCACGCGACAACGTCGCTCAAATCCCTCCCCTCCATTTCATGCGACTGCTGTCGCACGCGACGTGCGTCGCGTGTCCGGGTTATGCGACTTGCGTCGCACGCGACGGGCGTCGCTTGATATGATGTCCTTCAACTCACACGACTGGAGTCGCACGTCATGCACTTTTGACTTCGTGTATCAACTGATGCATGAAGTGCTGTTTACTACTTCAACTCTATTGACGACAATGAAGACGATGAAATATGAAATGTTCAACGACAAGTGTTCATCACGATGAAGTTGAAGATGAAGTATTGAGATCGACGGAGTCAAGATGTGTTGAAGTCTGAAGTTGAAGAATCGAAGATTCAAGATTCGAAGATTCAAGAATCGAAGATTCAAGATTCCAAGATTCAAGAATCGAAGATTCCGAATGTGATGTCATCCATGGAATTGTGATGTAGGTCAAGCATGTGGCCAATCAGATTGCTCTATTTCAAGGCCTCACATGTGCGAGACTACTATATATACCCATGGAGTTGGATGACATCTTTTGACGATTTTGAGAGAACGAAATCTGATATTCGAGTATCGCTATCGTTGTTTGTTAGGCGCTGAGCCTTAGAGTTTTGGTAGTTGTTTTGTGCTGTGCACCAATAGTAGAGTTTGGAGAATAGAACTCTAGGTGTAGTGGTACTAGGACTCTGGTTCGTTGGAGTGTTGCGACACTTGGGATACGACCTTTGTTCATTTCGTCTACCTTTCTCTTCAAGTGTAATAGTTTAGTTTTGTTGATTCAATGAAATGAAAACTATTACATAACTTTGTCTTCACTACTTTACATTCACTGAGTGCGAACATACATACATAACACGAACCGTGCGCGCTCCAACTGAAGCAAGTGCCAGCTGAGTGTGTACGAACGAAGTGTGTGTGAACCTTAGTTGCTGAAGACTGATTTAAGACCGACTTCGCGAAAAGTTGGTATCTTACGTCGAAGACGTAATTTCAACTTTAATTTTAATAAACTCGTGCATGGTTTACTTTCTTCGCGGTATGTAACGTGTCTTTGTATGACCACGTCATTTCACGCCAGTCTGAACTGAAGCTAGCGTTGTGAACTGAAGCTAGCGTTGAAAACATAATTTGGAAAGTATCGGAATGGTTTGTTTTAGATAGTTCTAAAGTTCTGATCCTGTTTTTATAAGTACGGGATAATTTCAAAAAGTATTCTCCAAGTGTGTTTAGATTACAAATACAAACAGCCAAATTTCATAAATGTGAAGGCTTTCTTTGAAACGTTTATGCCGAAGGGTGTAATTGTAAGACAAAATTACATCTAAAGGTTTTTTTTTGTTGCTGAAAAATTCAAAATCAATTTAGTGTTGTGTAACTATGTTAAACCCAGTGTTATTTTTTGTCATTAATAGTATTGTTAGTCTTTCAGAAATGAGAGTGGGGAATATCGTTAGAGTGATGGCCTAATAATAATGACAGGTTACATTAAGGATTTTCAAGTGCACGATCCACACAGGGTTGGGAAAATAACTGTGCAGCTGCTGGGGAGAGTAAACGACTGTCGGGCTATTACTTTTAGACAAGACATTAAGGCTCAGTCCATCGAGAATTATAAAACCCGTACTCTTCCAACACACCAGGTTTGAGTGTTTTTCATTGCTTCTTTCTGATTGATTGTTTATTGAACATTTTTTGTTCAACTGGGAATGCATTTATGCTTAGTTTGTCAAACACCAAGCTGTGGAGTGTTCTTGTTGAGTTTTAATATTAAAACGAGTTTAATTGGCAAATACTGTACTACATTGTTGTTCTTATGACATTCATATGTTACAGAACAAGAATGATTTTAGCATTTTAACTACAAATAATCCGATCTGTTAGACCTTCTGGTCAGTTTTCCGATATCAAATCCTTTTTTGATAAAAAATAAAAATCGAAATCATGGTTCTATTTTGCTCAGTAGTACGTAAATTATGGCAATCGTAGATAATATCATAGCATCTCTACATTGCTTCCGATTTTTATGAATTTAATTACAATTCACCTTTGCCACTCTTTAACTAAATAAAAGAATTTTTTTGGTTGATACTATTTACTTTCTCTAATTGCAGTGGGGCTATGTTGTAATTACAACTCCCAACGGAGTTTTAGATCACGAGGAGGCCGTCAAACAAAACGTTGGCGGTCAAGTGCTTGGATATTTCTATTGAATATTATATTTTCACTGCTCCAGAGACTGGAGAGAGAGGATGAGAATGATCGACATTCGTCACTTCCATTGTTCGTTTTTTGTAGGGAAGAGAAGCTCCATTGGAATAACATGGGAGAAAATTTGATGATTGATCAAGAAATGAGCTTTTTGCATCTGTTTCAAGAAATGTAACATTGCAGAACATATTTAATGGATTAGTAATTTTAAATAATAATTAAAAAAATTGTGATTTAAATTTGTCGCTTAAAAGTTTATGAAGTCTGAATTTATATGTTTTGATTAATTTCAAGTAATTTTAAATTATTCATAATTATCTTTATAAAATTGAGAATTTGTGAGAATCAAGGTAACTTTGGCCCGTTGGGAATGAGTTAGTATCTTCGTGATGATCCATGTAAAGTAGTGTTGGTGTTCTTTTGTTCATACAATTCCATTGTATCAACAACTTCATGGTGCAATTCCCCACTCGATTACATGTCTAATAATATCTCGAGAGCTACCCGGAAAAGGTAAAACTACAATAGGTTCACAAAAAATGGGCATGTATTACCAAGCAAACACAGTTTCACCAAAAGCAATATTAACCAGCTTCTTATTCACCTTCATTGCTTAACATCTAATACCATATACTCCATAGTATCAATACCAACATATTTAATCAGACATTGCAAAACTCCAAAACCCTATCCTAACAATCCACGAAAATATACGCCAAAACTCACATCAAACAATGAACAGCATAGAACACAACACAAAGGAACTCTGGCAAATCGAATTGCAAACAACGAACAGCACATAACAAGACACTAAGAGTAAAAGTCGAGATTGATATAATCCCACATCACTCCAAATAACAAAACTAGAGCATAATCAAGTTCTCTAGTTTAAAAAAAATCTGATCTTTACCTGATATATACATAGGAGGAATTGTCAAATTTCCATGAATTTATAAAGCAAGATAGATCAGCAAATTGTCGAATTTATGCACATTATAGTCGAAAATCAGACATTAATTCCAATCCACACAAATAACATCAAATTGAGTGATAAACTTCACAAAAGTTAACCTACACACCCAAATTTCATCCGCGGGCCTTGAGCTCAGCAAGACGCCTAGTGAGGTCGTCTTCATCGACCTTCTCGCTGCTGCTGACAGCCACGGCGTGGGCCGCCGGCTGTGGCAAGCCCACGGACACCTCGAGCCCGTAATCATCAGCCACCTGTTGCATCAGGGTGTTGACCTCGCCCTCGGGGGTGGAGAGAGACGTGCTGCCGGCCATGGAGCTCTCCATGAACTCGGCCTGGACCTCCATGTTCACGAACTGCCGCTCGAACTGGTCCATGGTTTCCGACATCTTCTGCAGGTTCCCGGTGGCGAGCGTCGACTCGAGCGATTTGACGATGTTGCCCATCGACTTGCTGATCGACGTCATCTTCGCCTGCGTGTCTAGGCGAGCGACGACGGCGTCGAGGCGGGAGGACAGGCGGAGGTAGTTCATCTGCTCGCTCCGCTTGCGGATCGAGTTCTCGGCGTAGATCCGGGCGCCGTCCATGTTGCCTTTCTCGATCGCCTTCTTCACCTTCAATTTCTCCGCCTTCTCCTCCTTCTCGCACTTTCGGGCCTGACGCTGGAGGCTTTTCGAGGTGAATTTCAGATCCATGATCTGCTGCATCATCTTCTCGGCGTTTCCCATGGCGGATTTTTTTGTTTTTTCTCGATCGATTTGGGGGAAAGGTTTGATTTTTGATTTTTTTGGATAAGGGTTTACTCTTATTATTTAGGGATTTTTTTTCTTTTCATTTTTCGTTTTGGAGCTGGGATCTGGTGTGTCAGGCGTAGGTAGGTGAGAGATTTTTGAAATTATACTTTTGAAATTAATTTAAAAAAAAACTTTTATAAACAGAGGACCCATTTTATAAGTAAAAAAAAAAAAAGAATTGAACAGTCACCATTGCCACGTGTACCTATCTCCTTCCAGAGCTTGTTTGTCATGGACTCATGGTACAAGAACACCTTGGCCCTTGGTTTCCGTTTATACTACACACCTGTTTTTTTGTTTTTCTCATTAATCTAAAAGAAAAAAAAATTCTCTTTTTGGCAAAATCAAAGACGCCCTGATCAAGAAATTTCTTGATTTTTCAGTGCTGAGCATACTAACATTGTTTGAGGTTAAACAGGTTTGTAATAAAGGCACCCATTCGATTATTCTTCTGTTTATTTATCATTATATTTTCTTGATTGTTTTCAGTGTTGGAAATGAACGAGCATGATGGGGAAGAAGGGGTTGTTTTCGAGATAGCAATTGTGGTTTCCAAATTGAGTGAGAGTGACATTGATGATGATGACGATGGTGGTGACTGTGTCAAAGTTCTTGTAGATGAGCTCAAGAAAAAAGGGATCTTTGTTCAGAGGGTTGTTGGCCTTCAAAATGTATTCATCAAGGTAAATGAATATGTATGTGTGTGTATTAAAAGTCAAAAATGTCCTTGCATGATCAGGTAGGGATTATATAATTAGAAGGTAATTGGGGGTTAATGGAGTCCATGAGGATGTTTCGGTTACAAAGATGTTTTTTCCCCATGGTATTGATGCAAAAAGATAGTTAGTTGGTTAATGGGGTCCATGGGGATTGATTTCTGATTTTGCAGATGGCAGCAACAACTGAGATCCTGGGAAAGGCAGCTGCTGAGTTAAGATTTAGAAAACGGACTTTCATCGGTAAAATTTCCATGGATTTCATTTGGTCATTTTTTCTCTTAAGTGTAATCTAAATAAGTGATACTCCATGCATTGTTCTTAAGCAGTTTTCGACTCGTGAACTCATGCCATTTTCAGGAATGGATTTTCCGTTTGAATGGGATAAGGCCGAAGCTTTTGTGAGGCTTCCGGATGGTTCTTTGTTCAGTTGGTGTGAAAGATTCTGTTGCTACAATCACTTAATACACGGGATTGTGAGTAACTCGATTTCTTCTGTCAATTGTTTATAGGGTCTTGCGCTTATTAGCTAGGATGATTGATAGTTAGGATTATGTGAGAGGATATGTAATAATTTCCTTTTTTTTCTATTACTGTACAGGTCAATACAGAAAAATCAACCGTGTTATTGAAATCTGATGGTAAAGAAGTTGAATGGAAACCGGGTGAATCTCTACTTCGGAAATTGGAAGCAGTAGGGATTGTCAAAGAAGTATTTCCATTGCATGGTGTACAATTTACTCTTGTATAGTAGTATATGTTCTAAAAAGCTCATCGAAATCAGGCATTAATCCCTATGTTATGTATTCTTATTAGATGAAAATAAACGGAAGCAACTTCTAAGAAGTTGGGCCATGAACTGGTCAGACTTAACATCACAGCCAATTGACGATATATGTTCGTATTATGGAACTAAGGTATTCTTGTTGCTATATGTTCCTCGTTTTTTTCCATTCTTAATGTACTCTCCTTTTTTTTGGTTGGTTATAAACCGTGTCATGGAGGTTTGACATAATCACGAAAAACCTTTTCTATTACAAGTACACCTTTATAAGCAAAAAATAGTTCGAATTCGAAACATCCCTTTCACATTTACTAAAGTATTACAATTAGCTCCTTATCACAACGCGAATCAAATCTCAAGGATATTTACATCTACTAAAGTATTTAAATCTGTGTTTATAGATTGCTATGTATTTTGCTTTCCTCGGAATGTTTACAAAGTGGATGTTATTTCCAGCTGCATTGGGGCTCACGGTGCAGTTGGTGGACTTTGGGTGAGCTTTTGAACCCCTTCTTCTGTTGGCTCTTTTGGTTGTAATTTTCGCGAAGCTCATTTTTCTTTTTACCGTTTTATATAGATCGCTGCAATTGCTTATCCTCCCGTTTTTCTTCATATGCCTGATATCGTGGGCTGTCCTGTTTTTTCAATTCTGGAAACGCAAATGCTCTGCCATTTCAGCTAGGTAAGTGTCTTTGGAAACCTCTGATATTTGGAATTAGGCAAAACCCTGTGGCATTTTCTGTAATTATTGCTTATTTATGGATTCACACTATTCAAACTTTCTCTATTTCCTATGTTAATTTTTCTTGTGTTTCTTTAGGTTGCAAATATACCATTCAGATGGTACAGAATCTGACTATAAACCTTCGCAGACCGAACACATCAAATGTCAATCTCCTAAGGAGTTCATGAAGAAACAAAGCACTGATAGAATGAAAGACAAAGCAAATTTCCAGAGAGAGGAGTGGTTCAGATGGCTAATGAGACTAAGAAACGATGCCTTGGTCATAATGAGCATCATATGTCTTCAGCTACCGTTTGAATTGGCTTATGCACATGTTTACGAGGTTATAGGCAACGATCTTCTGAAGTGAGCACTCGTTTTTTGTTCAATCGAAAGTGATCATTTTTTGAACTTATAACTTGCTTTAGTTTAACTTCTTCTTTTTCAGGTTTTGTCTGACAGCAGTTTATCTCCTGGCTATTCAGTACTTCACTAGAATGGGGGGAAAGATCTCGGTGAAACTTATAAAATACGAAAATAATGAGAATGCGGAGTACAAAGCAAACAGCTTGGTATACAAGGTAGCAAAAAGGAAGACTGTACACATGGTTTTGCAAAATTTATGGGAGTAAATTCAAAACCATACTCTATGTTTAGTAGACCTGAAGGAATTTGCTAATATTAATATATTATCAAACATTATTATGAAACCTGAAGCTTTTGCTTTCTCAGGTGTTTGGCCTTTACTTCATGCAATCATATATTGGAATATTCTATCACGCTCTTCTTCATCGCAACTTCATGACCCTTCGGCAAGTATTAATCCAACGCCTCCTTATATCTGAGGTGGAAATAAATTTAATTGCCTTTTTTTTACCTTCATCACATTCATATCTCACTCCATGCTATTTTTGTGTCTTATGCGTTGACTGTTATTTTAGGTGATCGAGAATATATTGGAAAATTCGATACCATATTTGTCTTACAGCTTCAAGAAATTTAGAGCCAGGTATACTTCTTTTATCAATACCTACACTCATTCTAGTCCACCTCATTTTTATCCACATTTTTCATTCATATCTATAAGAATAATGAGGTGTGCTTACTCTGAAGGAATAAGCTAAAGCGCGAACAAGGACCGTCTTCGGGCAAACCCCGAACCATTCCTAGAGTGGAGAAAGAATATCTTAAACCTACTTATACAGCAAGTATTGGCCAGGAAATCGAAGATGGACTTTTTGATGGTAATGCATAGAAGTCTTTTCATATCAGCTTAATAAGACAATTATTAAAAAGAAGAAAATACTCTTTACTTTACTTAATTACGAACATCTGTTAACATTTTTTTCTAAATACAGACCCCACATTAAGAGAGTATTTGTAATCAAGCTAAACCTCAGAGTACTAGTATTTTTTAATTATTCTTATTTTCTTTATGTACTTATTTAGTTTTTAAGAGAAAAGGACGGATATATGGTTTATGATTATCCCTTGCATGGTTTCGGTTACTTGTGTGTGTTTTGCGAGGGCTTATCAGTTATCCGGGTAAGTCCATGCATGCGTCTTTCGGCACATGGCTGACTATTTTAAATTGTAATGCCGACAGATTTTCTGGAGCTGGTGTTGCAGTTCGGGATGATCATGATGTTTGCATGCGCATTCCCTCTAGGATTCGCCTTTGCAGCCGTGGTAGTGTTTTTTTTTTTTTTTTTCAAATTCTATCAAACGATGCAAAAGAAACTCTTTTGGTTTATCTAAATTATCGGTCAATTGTGTAATCTCTTTTGACAAGCAGAATAACATAGCAGAGATTAGAGCAGATGCACTGAAATTGCTTGTAATGATGAAAAGGCCCATCCCTCGTGCGGATGCAACAATCGGAGCTTGGCTCAATATTTTTCAGGTATATAATTACCTCATCGGTTTCTATTTCAATATTACAAATTGCACCCACAAATAGGGCAATATTTCGGAAGAAAATAGGCATTTTGAGGGGATAACCTTGAAACAAAATGGCAGTGTTTCTGTAGAAGTAAATTACACTAAACCCCTTAAAGTATAAAGCTTTTTGCACTTTGCCCACTGACTTTTCTTTTCATTATATTGCATTTTATCCCCACAGTGGGCGACATGTAAAACATCATATAAATCAGGGGTTTTAATGTAATTTACTCTAATTGACCCTTGTGATAATGAATTTGCTTTCTGACAGCATTTTCACCTCTGGCTATTTCGGGCCGTACTTGTGTTGTGTTTCAGTTTTTGATAGTGATGTCAATATGCACCAATAGCGCCCTCCTAGTGTGCATGTATGACCGGGAAGGAAAATGGAGCTTATCGCCCGGACTTGCGGCAATTCTCATCATGGAACACGTGCTTCTTTTCATCAAATTTGGATTCTCGCGCATTGTTCCTGATGTATGGATTCTCTGCAATTCAGAAAATTTTACTGTATGTTTAAAATAGAAGGTATAATAATCTCTTTGGATTCTGTGTTTACTAGGAGCCGGAATGGGTAAGAGCCGCTCGAAGGAAGAATGCCACTCAAGCCGAGCAGATGTGTTCTAAGCAACTCCTGAGGAGCATCTCGGACGACGAAAATGTGTACCATGATGTAAAAAAGAATCAATAGTGAGAGATTAATGGGAAAGAATATACCATTCCCACCAAGCTTTTGTGCTGAGAATATTTTACTTTCAAAATGAAATGAGCTGCTTATGAACTGATCTTACCTCAAACTAATTTAAAAAATTACAGTCTTAACCCTTAGGTTTATGCTTATTGCTATTGTTCCCTCTTTTATTATTCTTTATTTATAAAGTTATGCTTGTAGCTGTGGTTTTGAGTTTGACCTTCTAATTGAACATCTCATTGAATGTTAAATCATTATAATACAAAATAAATAATCAAATTCCAATAAAGGAAAAGTTAATCAATTGAACAATTGTTTTAATTTTTTTCTTGCATTCAAGGAAAAGATGATCATGAAGTTCCTGGGCTTTCACCTTTCCGGCTTCATCAGCCCGAATTCCGTGAGCTGCCAAAATGGTGGCTCACTTGTCGGGCGTACGAGACGACAGCTTTAGCCCATTTTCTGATCCCATCTTTGAACTTCTGCGAGTCCATGTGCTTGAGCGACCTCACGTTAGGGTCGATGGATATCTCCCTAAAGGAAAAGCAACCATTGGAACGGCTTCTTTTTCGAAAGCTATTGCAACGAGACTTGGAGCTTTTGCCGTTTTCTTGAGATTCTTCTTCTTTGAAAGATACAGATTTTCCTATAGAATTCTTTTCCATTTGGTTTTTTTTGGTTGAATAGTTTTTCTAGTGTGTTTTATAAGGGCCAAGTAGTTTGATGCGTGTAAGCTGTGTTGACTTGAGACTTTTTCATGTTATTCTTAGATTAATCAAACTAAGTTGCTTGGTGGTTACCAAATTCTAGAGTCTAATGATTGACGTCATGTGTTTGTTGGCCATCATTTCCTAGCAAGTTATATCATTGCCATCGCAACAAACGTTACATGTCGTTGTTAAGGTATAACCGTAAGAATATTCCGACAGACATTCACAAGTATTGACATATCATTATTCAAGCATTTGGGCAGCCAAACTGATGATAGATAGGTATCTTCATATTACGACATGTAAGTTTTCAAAAAACTACATCGGAACACATTCCAATCATCAAACAAGAAAATTACGACAAAAGAACCAAATTTAACGAAGGCAAGTAATGACAACTGCAAAAATCTTAGTAAAAGGTGGGGGATATAGGAAGGGCAAACAAGCATAAAGTATGAAATTCGAGCTAAAATACATCTGCTACATGAGACTGCCAAAGTTTTTAACCCGGGCCCTAAGCATTCTGCCTGTTCTTCTTCTTGACACCGGACTTGGTAACCTTGAGGCTTCTGTTGACAACACTTAGTCTTGCAAGGGCTGCCTTTTTCAGATCAGGCCTGTAATAGTTATCAGACACCTACGAAAAAGAAAGACAGATGCTGTAAAACAAGGGATATTTATATAGTTTACAGCAACTTTTGAGCAATATAAATGAATACGAAAAAAAATGTAACAAATCAAGTGCCACTTCTAATACAAGAATCTTCAGAAGGAATATGATCGCGATAAAAGGCTTTGAGCTTTGATAAGAAATGGCAGTATTAAGCCTTTGCTGACAATAGGCTAAAATACACCAGTTTCTAAATTGTGGTTTGGGGTGAAGCCATTGAAATGGTAACCGAGAAAAGTTCGGCCAAGCATTGACTATAGTTGTGGATGAAGCTGCACGATATTTTATTCATATTGGTTCAATCTATATAAGATCTTGACATACACAAACAAAGTAGAAAATAGAGTAGATGAATTAACAGACAAGAAAATTAACGCATCATGAGTAGAGTTAGAAAAGGGATAAGATTTATATTACCTGATTCGAAACAGTCTTGGCCATGCGGCTGAACTCCTTTTTCAGGAGAGACTTGTGAAGCAAACCAGAGGGCTTGTTCTGTTTCTTGGTCTTTGTGGTAGCAAACAACACAGACTGGTCCTTGCCGGGTTGAATGGTTACGGTTTTCTTGTTTGCCAACCCTACAGAAATTAGAAGTTCCATTGGTAAATAATCATATTAATTAACACTGCATAAAAGCTTAAAAGCAGAGACGGCAGTAAAAATTGTTGCTCTCCTGGTGGTAAACGACTAAAAGGAGCATTTTCGCTTCAATGTCGAAAAATCAGCCAATAAAAAACGCATCTTTTAACAATAGTATCTAAATCTAAACCGAATGTAAGATCCAAAGCATAACCAAGATTCAAAATTTTATCCATTTACTACCCAACCAAAGCAAGGTAAAAAAATTAGCAGTAGCAACAGTAAAATAAAATTTCAGCTGGAAACATAAATCATAAATGATCAGACAAAAATCTTCGCTTGGATCAGGTATCATATGCATATTATAAATGAAAAAAATAGTATGAACAAATCAGAAAAAAAAAAAAACACTGACCAGAGTGCTTGTAAGAGTGAACATTGTAGAGATTGTTAGGCTCCTTGCTGAACTTAACGCTGGCGGAGCCATTTCCGAACTGCTTCACCAAAAAGGAATTATTCTTCTTCACAATTTCCCAAATCAGCGGCCCTGGAACAGTCGTCATTTCTGAAAAAAAAAAACACAGATCAAGCCCTAGAAAAATTGAAGACGACGACAATAATTCGACCAGAAAAATTTATTGAGGGGGCGGGGAGTTTACCTTCGACGGAGAAAATTGCGAATTTCGGTATTGTGCAGTGATACGGCTTGAGAGGATGAATGGAGAAGGGGCTGTGAAATACATATTAAAACCCTAGGAGGTGTTCAATGACGAAAGTACCCCTCCTGAATTATTATTTTTAAGAATATCTTAACAATTTTCAAATTTATAATTACATATTTTTTAATCTAGGCAGTGAACAACATTTTCTTGCAATTTTCAAACTTGTAGTTACAGTTTATTTTTTTGTTGATTACAAATGAATTGTGATTATAAATTGTACAAGAATTCATAATAAGTAATGTTTTTTTAAGTCAATAAACATTTCATATCATTCTGCAAAGTATAACTATGCATTTATGCTTGAAACAAATTTTACAGTAGTACTGCCAAACAGAGCCTAAACATCAGCAGCTCTTCTCTATAAATCCTCACACAAAGTAATGTCTCAACAGTATATAGTTTTTCATACAAAGGATTGTTTTCTCTAAAACCAGAATGTACACAGCTGGTAAAACAGTATATAGTTCAGGCTCATATACCGCTCGTTATACTCAGTCGAGACTGAGATCGAACCGAACTATTCAATGATGCGTTAATCCTACTGAAAACCACCTTCAGCGGAATACAGGCTATAGACGGGCCCTTGAGACTATCCAAAACCGGCTTCTTCTTACCGTGCTGACTCTTCTGTCTTTGAGAGCCCGACAGTGAAGACAACTTCCTAATCTTCGTGGACAGAAGACCATTCTTCCTCGATTTTGACTTCGAGCGGCGCTTGCTCGGAGGCCGTCTGCCTAGCTTCTGTTCGGACAACCTGCGGTGGTCCCTGTATTCTAGCTCTAAATAGCCGTCTTCCAGAATCTCAACCGAGAGGGGGTGGCCCACAACAGGCTTCCCGTTCAATTTGCTCATTAAAGAAATATACGGGACATGCCGAGGCCGGTAGCTCGTCTGTACCTCCACGTTCACGTCGTGCAGAGAGGAGGAATCAGATGAGTCAAACTTAGAGTTGACCACTGTCTCGTTGGATGATTTGTCTCTCTGAAGAGGAGCGTTATTCCAGTTCATATTGAAACCTCGAGCGTCTGGAATGAGGAGGGGCCCACCCACACGGTTGGAGCGCGTTTCAGCATATGTGTCTATCTTTCTTGGCCTCGAGTTCCTCTTGCCTTTCAACTGCCATTTGGATGTGCCCTTTTCTGAGGCCTTGCTGACATCATGAATATCGGCGGGACCCACAACGGTTTGGGAAACACCTGTCGTAGTGAAAAATATCACACAAGAGTATACAACCAAAATGCAGAGCAAGCCATATATAGAGCAACTACTATAGGGCATAGAAACATATATCAAGGGGGTAAATGTATCTTTGAAAGATAGCTTAGGTTTCGTAATTAGAATAAACCCAAACAGAATGTTTCTAAGTAACTCGATAATAATTAATAAAAAAAAAAAAAAGCTTTACCGACATAGAGAGCTCAGATTGATCGACTCATACATAGTTACATAAAGCATACTGTCAAAAACTATACCTGCACATTCCTGCTTCTCTTCACCCACAAGAGGCACATCAAATAACTTCTCACGAGACCCATCATCCTCTTCACAAACCCCCACTACACTCGAGATCTCATTCTCCTTTTCCCTCAACCCAAGCAATGAACCATCTTCCTCATTCCCGGACCCATTTTCGCATGAGACTCCATTTGTACTATCCGAGGTGTTATTATTGTTTATCTTATCAGGCTCATGAGGTTCCAACCCAGTCGGACTAGACAGATGTTCACAGCCAACGGGAACAAATACCATAGGCGTACGCTCCAAGACTTTTGACAGAGTTCGGCGCCTGTATTTCTTTTTTAAAAACTCGTGACAATGGCCCACTTGAGATCTCTTTCTTCTCTCAAAACCAACACCCATGCCCAGGTCCTCGACCCCTCTCATGCGCTTACTCACTTTTTCAGCCCCAGCATCATCCTCCGAGTCATTACGCCTTTTACTGTCTAAATAGTCTTTGGACTCCTCAAAAGAAACAACGGATTGAGAAGGTTCGTGAGCGGAATCCGCGCCGTCTTCCGAGCTACTACTCAAAGCATGGTTATCATTACCTTCTTCACTTTGTTCTTCATTATCATGATGTTGTTGGTCTTCTTCTTGAGCAGTTGACATGCCCGGGAAGTCTTTCTCCAAACGGATGTTTTCGAGCCTGAGGGCGTGGAGAATGGCGTCTTCCCTGCGGGCGTATTTGACGGCTTTCTTGGAAAGATGGGAAGACAATTCCTTAGCTTTTTCGATGCAGTCGTTGTATTCCCCACACCGAAAGGCTTTGACCCGTTTAGATTTCTCCAGATTGTACCAGTCCCTGCAAAGCAACATATTGCAACAACTCAATAACAATTCTTATCCAGTATGAAAACAAAAGGAAACTGGTAAACATATACACTTACACACTCGCATCCTCTCTACCTAGAAGCTTTACAGGAGTCCCTGCTCTTGGTGTGGACAAGCAGCCTTCCGGGAGCTCATCCGGGCTGAGAATCCGGCCCGGCCACCACGACCCGTTTCTCCGGCGAACCCAAACCAAGGCCCCGACCGATCCATCTATGGCCTTGTAGGGATCCTCTGCAGCACTCTCCATTCAAAACCCACAACCAAGATTGGATCTTTATTTGAAACCCAAACCGGACTAATTAAACCCACCCACAAAAAACCCTAGTTCCTAAGATTTTTTTTTTCAAAGCAGCAATTTATGGGCTCACGGAGCCCTAAACAAAAATTAAACCCTCCGGCAACAGTGGGCGCCTTCCTTTTACCATCCAAACAAAAAATCAAGAAAACAGAGGAAAAAAATCAGATGAAACAAAACAAACAAAACCCCAAAAAAGAGCTTTTTTTATTTTCTGAGAAATCAGATCATGAAAAGGGTAAGCTGGAGAGGGGAAGGGGATGGATGGAAATAGATCTGGTGAAAGAATTTCTGCAAAACAAAAGCTCTCCTTTTCAGATTCACGCCCTCCGTTACCGAGAAAACTAAAATCCAATTGAATTGAGTCGTGTTCTAATATTTCTCTCTCGGATGAGCTTTCAAGCGGCTGGGATTTATGCTACCAAACCATTAGCGCTGCAGCGGAAGTACAAGAAACAGTAGAGAACCTCAGGTGAGTGTTTGTGTGTGTGTGATGTTGGATGACGAAACACAGAGGAAGGTATCTATTTTAGTATCTTTAATTTATACGAAGAAAAACAGAGGAATCCCTCTTTTCTGAGAGAGAGCGGATTTACTTCGAAAAAAATAATCACACATTTTTTTTTTATTAGTAATTCTTTTTTTTTTAAGTGAATGGCATTTTTGTAAATATATAATTATATTTTTAACACAATTTTTGGATCAATAACAATTTAACGACTGCGATTAACTATATCGCCGGGTTGTGTTTAAGGTTCTGTGTGGCTGACTACAGCAGATTACAAATAGGGCTCAATTTGTTTTTCACTGTTCTCATCACTCGTTTTTTCTTCTGAAATTTTATCTCGCAAGGAAGAGAGCGAAAGATTGGATCAGTGACGCAGCCATGGCAGGTATTTTCCGAATAAATTTAAATTAATATTCGGTTCGGGATCGTACGCATCGAGTTTTTAGGGTTCATGATTTTACTGTGAATATTGATTTTCTTAAAACCTAATCGATTCGGACAGAAAACAAGCTGGACCAGGAAATGGAAATTGAAGCTTTGGAAGCTATTCTGAGTGACGACTTTAAAGGTGCGTTTTTTCCTCATAAATTTTGATTTGCCATGCTTTCGGTCACTGCACATTAAACCCTAAATTGAGTATAGTTGATTTATTATACCAGAAATTCATTCCAGTGAAAGCGACCTTAATTCGTCGAAACCTTGCTACGAGATAATAGTGACTCCTCAGGTAAACAGATTTTTCCATGTCATGGACCATAAGTAAACAGATAGCAGTGTCGTTGCTTTTTCTTGAACTTATCTCTTGTTGGGTCGTTTTTTTTTTCCTCCTCGATGCCCCACAGGATGATGATGCAGATGAATCAGCTATTCCACCAGGTTCGATGATCCACATGCCACGGAGTTTCTTTGTAAATCTACAATCGTATCTTATACCTGATAGTTCTCTTCTCTTTTTCTTTTATAGTTAAGCTTGGATTGATATTCTCGCACACAGAAAATTATCCGGACGAGCCCCCACTTCTCAGTCTGAGAAGGTTACACACATATATATAGTTCTAATAATAAACAGTGTAGTTGTGATTTTAATAAAAAAATCTCACGGCTCAGACAAATTTGCTGTGAATTTTTCTGTTGTGAACCCTCATCTTTTTAGAATATTTTTCCTTACTTTCAATTTTTCAGTTTGAAAGGAATCCCAACTGGAGACCTGAGAATTCTGAAAGAAAAACTTGAACAAGAGGTAAGTCATTTAAACTCGTCATATTGGGACATTGGAAAAGTGGAGTACTTCAATGTGATAACCTTACCTTCCTTACTCAACATCATCAGTGCACCTTTAAGTTGTTTCGTATGTAATGGTTCGAGCTATATTGTAAATTGCTACATGTCATCAGGCGGCCGAAAATATTGGTATGGCCATGATATATACATTAGTTACGTCAGCGAAGGATTGGCTCTCTGAAAGATTTGCACAAGATGCTGAGGAAGATGAGGAAGAAGTGAAAAAAGATGAGGTATTCCTTTCCCTCTGATTTATGTGTGTGTGATATTTCAGCATTCCATTAAAAGAAATATTTGTAGATGATGCTGGACCGATTTCATGCTTTCTATAGTTTGAAAAGATATATGTGATCGTTACAAAAACTACTTTGCAGGTTTAGTAATAATTTCCAAAAAATATCCTGTTGTCTTTTTAAAATTACAAACAAATTTACAGCGTTGTGACACCCTCTTTAAGTTTATATTTTGCACCCCACCCCACCCCCTCGCTCATCTTGATTATTTTATCTTTTTGGTTCACCTAAGGAGATAGATGGTTTTTATACTTTCAGGTTATTATCCCACATGGAGAACCTGTTACTGTTGACACGTTTATGGCATGGAGAGAGAGATTTGAAGCAGAATTAGCTCTTCAGAGAGCCAAGTGAGTTTTCATTAGTTACTTCGTTAGTTCTTCAAGACATTAGCCCATGCAAACACGCTGAGAATCACATAAAGTATGAATACAGTTAGATTCAGCCAATGACAATCACAAAAGGTTAGCTAGAGCTGTCAAAATGAAAGTGAAAATACTGGGTAGGTTTGGGCCTTGTTTTGGTTGTTTTCCTGGCTCAGCCTGTTGCATGATAAGAAAATAGAAGGAATTGCACTAGATCCTGTTGAGTCACAGAAACTCTAGTCAGACCGGTCAACTAGGCTGAGCCTGAAATGGAGAGCTCTAATGTTCGCCACTTTTTACAATCAGAGATAGTTTTTGGACAAAGTTCTATGACTGGTTATTTTTATAATAGATTTTCATGTTCATCATTTTAGGTTAATGCCGGATTCAGCAATTACTGCGACCAAGGAGAAAAAGCTCACAGGGAGACAGTGGTTTGAAAGTGGAAGAGCATCGGTATATTTATTTCTTCTTCGCTCGTGTTTCATTTTTACTATATTTGACCGTCATATTTCCCCCAATCATGATAATACTCATCATTATGCAATTGAGCAAGTCTTGTGGATCAATGTGAACTTGTACATATATATTTTTCTGAATAAAATAATCTCAGTAATCAAAACTGAACATATTATTGAGCAAGCTTTTTTAATCTGATTTAATTACCTTCACTTTAAGGATTTTTCTAGTTACCCTGAAGGAGGGGGTTTTGTAATCCTTCAAGGCGGTATCTGTTATTTTTCAAAGGATATACTACATTTATATGTATAAACGGCTTGTGTTTTGGACAGCGACTGTAGAACTGTAACCTAAGTCTCATTAATATAAATCTATACTAGAACTACTAAAAAAAATTAAGTGTACGTTTGCTAAATCCATCTGCTACTTAAGATGCCAATTTTTTTACCCAAAACCTAAGCAGCATGCTTGTTCAGCTTAACACCGGACTTTGTAACCTTGAGACTGTTGACGATATATAGTACTGAAGGGCTGCCCTTTCGGATTGGGTCCGTTATAGTTATTAATCACCTACATAAAAGAACAGTTGCACAATAATAAATAGGAAAAAGATTGTAATTGTCTTTATTTACACGACCCTTTGGCTTTTCCAATCAAAAATATTAACGAGGGATTTTATATAGATCAATGGATAGTGATTTTCAATTGTCATTTCTATAAGTGCCTGGTTGCTAAAATTTGTCTCGATTGAAATGACCTTGTTTATTATCACTGGTTTACTTATTTTGCTCTATTTTCCTATGCAGAAAGGTACAGTGGCTATTGCTGAGGGCTCTGATGTGGATGAGGAAGACATTGATTTCGATGATGATTTTGAGTTTGAAGGTAAAGTCATATATTCTGAAAAGCAGGCATCTTTTAAAATTATAAATATCTCCCTGCAAATATATGTTTCTATTGTACAAGTTGGACTTGTCCTACTCCTAAACCAAAGGTGCCACTTTTTTTAATCGATTTTCAACTTGAGGGGCGTCTTACATGTGTTGGCAGATGATGAAGACGACATGTTGGAGCATTATCTTGCTGAAAAGTAAAACATGGCTATCCATTCTTCAAGGCGAGGTAATTAAGCAAAGTCGAGTGTTTGGTGCCATTAAACACGAAACTAGTTTTGACACTTGATGAGACAGAGGAATTTGGGTGTGTACTATGAGATCGAACATGCTTATATTAAGGCAATGCGAATTGTTGTATCAAAAAAATTCGGAGATTTTGTATTTGATCTACTAGAGCATTGAAACAACCTTTTTTTGTTTTTGTGATTTCTCTTACATACGTTGTTCATTAGCTATTAATGTACACTTGTGAGGATTGATTTTTCATTTAGCGTATCAATTTCTACTTTTAAGCAGTTTAAAAAAATACTACCACTGTATCACTTGGATACTTTAGAAAATTACAACATTCTTTATTTAATTTTTAAGCAAAAAAATTGAGACATTCTTAAATGGAGAAAAATATAAGTGTGTGACATTAAAAGAAAATTAATATACTTTTAATTACCTAATTACTATAAAACTATACTAGTAATAAAATACTCTCTCTCTACTCTCACTAATGACAATACGACTCAAAATTATAATAAATCTCACAAAGTAGCTAATGGTCATTGATTAATCATTCAATCATAGTTAATCAAAAGAATTACAGAGCGAGTTGCGTACTAGTCTCTACTACACCTTGTGCATTATTTTCAGTGACCCATGAATTTATTCACAAATCTACACAAACCCATGTTGATGAATTTTCCGAAAGTGGGTTTCTTGATTTTCGTTGTGTTCGTGTTACTATGCAATCCCATAGTCTCAGACAAAGAGGTATCCGAGATCCCCACAGATTTCCTCGGCGTCGCTAAGAAAGCTGAAGTCTTTGATTGGATGGTGGGCATCAGAAGGAGAATCCATGAGAATCCTGAGCTGAGCTTTGAGGAATTTCAGACCAGTAAACTTATCCGAGACGAATTGGATAAGTTGGGCATTTCTTACAAGTACCCTGTGGCTGGTACTGGTGTTCTTGGTTATGTTGGATCAGGAAAACCTCCCTTTGTTGCGATTAGGGCAGATATGGATGCACTCCCTTTACAGGTATATTGAATGCTTAAAAGTTTCGATTTCGATTTCATTTTTTTTATATAATTGTTGAGAAATTGTGGTGATATTAGCTGATTGAGGGTGATTGGTGAGTGTTTTGCCATGTGGGTTCCAAACTGAGATGAGCTGAGCTTTGAAGAATTTTAGCTTGGTTGTATTGAGATATGTTATTGGTAGTTTGTCTTGTTTGTTTTCGCACAAGTTTTCATAAACCTTCGTTTTACGTAGGAAATGGTGGATTGGGACCACAAGAGTAAGAATCCAGGGAAAATGCATGCTTGTGGCCATGATGCACATGTTGCAATGCTTCTTGGTGCAGCGAAAATACTTCAAGGGCATCGTGATCTCTTAAAAGTATGTATCTCGACTATCTTTTCGATTGTACTTCTTGGATTTTTTACGGTTACTTGATCTTCAATGGTTGCTTAGTGATATCATTAGAACATTATTGACATTGATATATTTACATAACTATTATAGACCCATTGTTATAATATTCACATATTGTTATGCACAATCAAAGCCAGAACCAAGTAGTTTTTAGTGTTTTCTGATCCCGATTTCTGCTTTCACCAGTGCATAATTTAGTGAGAACTGCGGGGGTTGTTAGATTTCTATTTCTCCACTCTGCTTCTTTTTTTCCACATATAAGTAATGTTCGTAACTTATTAACCAAACAGTATCTTTTACCTTATTCAATATTTAGCTTCTAAAGAAAGCTTCTTGCTCATATCTTCTATCAACAAACAAACACTACCAACTTCTGATTCTCAAGTGCATTTCATTTGTTCTTCTATAAACCACTTCCTCTAAAATCAGAACTTTCCGCAAACACTCCCTAATTTCATTTTGTATGATTGAAATTAAATGTTTCTTAGTGAATATGTGAGGTATCTCAAAATGTTTTATACAGGGGACAGTTGTCCTTGTTTTCCAACCGGCGGAGGAAGGATTTGGAGGGGCTAAGGAGATGATAGAAGCTGGAGCACTCGAAAATGTCGAAGCAATATTCGGCATTCATGTGCATACTTTATTGCCATTGGGCCATGTTTCATCAAGACCTGGTCCTGTTTTGGCAGGAAGTGGTTTTTTTGAAGCTGTAATTAATGGAAAAGGCGGGCACGCGGCCCTCCCTCAGCACTCGATCGACCCAATATTAGCTGCGTCAAATGTGATCGTTAGCTTACAACATCTTGTTTCCCGAGAGGCAGACCCACTTGACTCTCAGGTAACCATCTCCTTGCATTTTCTTAGTTTATTGGACCAAATTGATTCTATGTTTATATAGCCATTAATCAATGTGACCAAAAAAATTGAGATTCTCGAATGCTGGTCAAAGTAGAACCAAAATTGACTTGTTTCCGTAACAGGACTATTTTGTACATTTGGACTTTGTGTAGGACTGAATTGAGGTGTTTATATTGTCAATTGCCACGCGATATTTTCCAGAATTTTTGGTTTACTGAGTAAAGGCATCACTTTCAAATTTCTGGATAACATCTTGCATATTGTGTCTTTCTCTTTCCACCAAATTGTGCATTTTACCAAAATCATTTTCCACCAATTACAGGGCCAGCTTTGCAATTTTTCCCTTTCTTTTTAAGATTTTATATTTTTATTTCAAGCATTCAACAATAATAATGATTCAGTCAGTTTATTCTTTACTAGAGAAACATTTTAAAATTGTGATTTTTTTTCTTTCTTTAACACAAAATTTATCTGAATAGGTAGTTACTGTCGGTAAATTCGAAGGAGGTGGTGCATTCAATGTTATTCCCGATTCTGTTACCATATCTGGCACTTTCCGAGCCTTTTCAGTTGAGAGCTTACTGCGACTTAAGCAGCGAATTGAAGAGGTAATAGTTTTCTCTAGTTTGCGCTGTGTTTTTTAAGAAGCGTAAAGTTATATAGATCAAGTTTCAAGGGTACTTTTGTAATTTGGATATATATTGGGAGTTCTCTAAAGCACAATTACAAAGAGTGTCCTTGAGGTTTGATCTTATTAAAATTTCAATAGAACCCCTCAACTCTCAAGTTTGATCCAGTGGTAAACTTAAGAAGTTGAGTGTAGTATTTTCATAAATGTGTATGGAGGATTTGCAGTGTTTTTCGCTCTTCAAAGTTATATTTGTATTTGTCATTTTGAAAGATAACCGAAGTGTTTCACAGGTCATCGTAGGACAAGCGGCCGTACAAAGATGTAATGCAACCGTTACTTTCGAATCAAAAGGCCGACTTCTATTCCCTCCAACCGTGAACGACTTTGAGCTGCACAAGCTATACGAAAGAGTTGCAAGTGATATGCTTGGCCCTAATAACGTTGAGAATATGCAACCGTTGATGGGATCCGAAGATTTTTCGTTTTTCCAAGAGAAGATACCCGGTTACTTCTTTTTTCTAGGGATGAAAGATGACAATTTAGAACAACCCGTTATGCCACACTCGCCCAATTTCAAGCTAAACGAAGAAGGTCTCCCTTATGGTGCTGCACTTCATGCATCCTTGGCTGTACGTTACCTTCTCGATAAGCAGGCAGCGAACCCTGGTTATGATGGACATCATCGTGATGAATTATGATTCGTTTCGTTGTGCTCATCTTTGACGCTACTTCAAAATAAAGGCTTTCGTGAAATATGTGCAAATCTGAACGCTGTTTTGTGGTTTTTACTACAACAAAAGACTTTCACGAGCTGAGCAGCTCGTAAAGACTATTCTGTATAGCATCTCCCATTGGCAACATATACCAATCTCAGTGATCTAACCTCAGAAAGATTGTTTCAAAAACAAGTACATAATGAAAACAACAGATTTGAAATCATCCTGGACTCAAGAGACATGTACTGACAATGAAGAGAGTTTTTTTTTTTTTTTTGTTTTTTTTGTTTTTTTTTTTTTACCATTTCATGTAAAATAAAAGGACTAAAATTTTAACATATTGGAAAGGTCTCCTGAACCTGAGGAGAGGATCTGAATCCCAGAATACATCATCACAGATTCTCAGTAAAAAAATATGGTGTTCAACTGTCCCGTGCTACAACGTAGATATAAATTTCGTATGCATTACTATATCCCCCTAAATTCACGAAGAAGATGAAGAAGAAAAAAAACACTCTATAGTCAAAACCCGAACCACTCGGACGAATGGCGCAACAAACCATCCAAAGCACTCGGAGCAAACTTCCTCGCAAACAGAAAGCAAAGCGGAGTAGGCTGATTGTTATACAAGCAAGGCTCACCTTCCAGCATCTTCTTGAAAAATCCCGCGTTCAAATCCCCTTCTCCGAACATGGCCGGGTGGGCCCCGCCCCTCGACCAGTCGACCCACGTGAGGCTCCTGTTCGCCAGCATGCGAGGCCACTCGATGCTCAGCATGGTCGGGAAGTAGTGCTCGTCCACATAGCATCTGTGGGGCCGGCAGAACTTCTCGAACAAGGGGTAGTAGAGGAAGTCCTGAACGACTTCCACCGCCAGGTGTCGGTTGATCTCGAACCACTGGGACCCCTTTCGCCAGTTGGTGAGGTTGACAGCTGGGGACATGTTTTCATCGTATCGACCTCGGCCGTAGGGTCCGAGAATGTCGACAGCTCCGATGAAGCTGGAACGGGATCTCGAGATGTAGCGGTAAGTGACGGTGAAGTTCTGGAGGGGAATGCAGGCCTCCGACAAAAGGACGAACCACTCGTTGGAGAAGTCGAGGAGTGCGTTAGCTAGGAGCCGCCTCTCGGCGTCACACATGCTCATCATTCCCCACTCGGCAACCTGCGTAGCACGAAGAAAAGCGATTTGTCTGATTTCGGTAAACTAAAGAATATAATGATTTACAACTGATTCACCAGAAAAAAAGGTATGCTTCTTCGACTAACTTTTATATAAGTGAAAGAGGAGTTCTATTTTCATTTTTTCCTCATGAAGGGGCATATGTAGGAGAAAATAAATACTTAGGGGTAGTTTTTGTAATTTTTGGAAGTTCGATTTATTATTAGGTAAAACCTCAAGGGTAGTTTTTGTAACTAACCCTATTAGCATAGTGTTTTAAAATGTCAACTTTGCTCCTGATCCTGCATGATTTAATGAGAATAATGGTTCCAAGGATTTCAGGTTGCTTTATTTTTCTTCATTTGACTTCATTTCTACAACTTAAACGTCAACAGCTCGCTTTAAGCTCGTTCAACTTTCAGCTCAAACATAGAAATTCTACGCATATCTGATCCCCAGTTACTTTTTGCGAAGAGTCCTCAAGAGAAGATTCGATTTACGACATTACTCTTCCAAAAAAGTTGCACTGTCTATACGTATCTAAATATATTCAAATGTGCATCAACTAATCAATGCCAAATAAGATAGTGTTACTGTCACGAATACCAGGGATCCGAATATATCTGTAACAAAAGCTTAACTATTTGAAGAAAATTAATTACCTTTCTGGAATTGAAAACGAAAAAAATGTGCCTACTGCCATTATACTTCAAGATCATTTCTAGAAATGACATTATATTATGACATCACAAATTGAAAAATTAACACATAAGTGAACCCGTATCTCAGCAATAACTGAATGTCCTCCAAAATTTACCCGACGTTCATTTTTTTTCAGACAAAGCTTCCATTTAACAAATTTTGTAATTTGGAAAAAAGAAATCCTCGATAAGTATTTTACAGGATACAACCTAAGAAATATTAAAATTTTAGATAGTGAAATCACTTAGAAGACAAACCAAATACAGACCATAAAGTACAACCAACTACCACAATCTATCAATCCTCAGAAATAAACACGAGAAACATCCATTACTTGAAGCCAATGTTAGCTAAAAACGTAATAATAAGGGAAAATGAATATCCAAAAATGAAGATTTCTATTAACCAAATATATAATTCAGAAACAAATAAACAATGAAAAATCAAAGAAATTACCTGGCTTGGAATCTGCCTGCCGTAAAAAACCGACGAAGGCGGAAAATCTGGATTGTAAGAAGGCAGCGAGTGAACATAGATGGAATAAAGCTTCTTGTCATTTCCTTTGAAATATCTATCCCAGAGAGGTGCTAGAGGCAAAGGCCCTCTTGTCAAGAACATGAATGCGATTTTCGGTGTTCTCTTGAAAGGGTACTTTTTTACACTGGGCACGAAAGAAGCCCGCCAAAATAGCTCGGTGTCGTTCATACGATGCCGTAAGTTTGAAGGGGGTTTAATCCAATTATCTATATATTTCGGTTCTTGGGCACATGGTTGGAAACTCGTATGGATCGTGGAGATTTCGTTCGGCAACTTAAGGAACCGGCTTGCGTAGAAACTGAGAAACGAAAAAAGTATGGCTAGTCCCAACAAGAAGAGGAAGAACTGAAGCAATCTCAGTGGGAAAGGCCTATTAGATTGGGTTGGGGATCTAACTATGGCTTCTTTGCCGTCTTCCAATGCGCTGAAACTACCCACCTTTTGCGGCATCTTTAACAATGCCAATGCCTGCAAAAATCAATCCTAATCAGAACACTGAAAAAATGAATAAAATGAAATCTTTTTTTTTCATTCGATCACAAAAAGATCAATACTGATCATAAATGGAGCAACAATACGACATGGGGTTTTAGGAAAAAGTAATCAAGAAACCCTTTTTAGGTGAATCAAAACAAGATGGAATAAATCAGCAATTTCATCGGAAAAAAACTCTGTTATTTAATGCTTACCAAATGAGAAGCTATATGGGAAACTGATCGAATACAAACCCAGCTGATTTCTTGGTGCAAATACAAAAACACCCGAAAAGGAAAAAAAAAAAACAGAGATGATTATGAGCTGAAACGACAAGGGATGTGTTATTTGGTTCTCTCGTGGGTTTGCAATAAATGTCGCATCGAATGAGAAATGGGAAATTAAAAACCAACAAAAAAAAACGTTCGAGTTTGAAAAATGAAATTGATTTTTTGTCTGGGCAAATATCACGCCATTTTTGAAATTCTGGTTTTTTGCCCTAAGCTTTAAAAACAGAGCCTTTGAGCAAGAAGCGGAAATGCAGATCGAAGGGGTGTTCGAATGCGGGCTTTTACTTGAAATTGAATCGTGATGAGATGGATCGAGAAAGAAAAGAAGAAAACATCGAGTGCGTGTGTGTCTGTTTTTTATTGGGAAAGATGGTGTTGTGTTTCTCTCGGTAGCTGATTCTAAATTTGGGAATGCCGTGAACGATTAAATAAGCATTTTTCCAGAACTATGTTGACCAAATAGATACAGAATTATAAATAAATTTACTATAATAAATATACTTTTCCTATTTTATATTAGTATTTTCCTGAAAATAAAACAATATTAGTATATTTTTTTTCATCAAATTAGGAATGTATTTTAGTTAAGATTAATGGTACAATAAAAACTCTTTATATATATAGTAATACTCTATATAAGAATAAACTCTATATAATAATAAAAAAAATTCAAGTCTCAATTTGTAACGGTTATAAATATATATAGTAATACTCTATATAAAAATAAACTCTTTATAATAATAAAAGGAATAAACTCCACAGTCATAAGTCATACATTTTTTAAGTTATATTATTCGATTTGTATGTTAAACACAATTTTTATACATATATTGTCAAATTTTATTATTCAAAACTATTAAATTGATTTTGTTAATTTAAAAATAAATAATATTTTAAGTATATTATTTTTATATTTATATTATTTTTTATACGAAAAAATTATTTTTATTTTGTAAAACTTTAACTCTAATATTTTTTTTTCATATATAACTGTTTCTACTTTAATTTTGTTTTGACATAAGATTAACGAAACAATTATATTAATTAAATAATAAATGATATATTAGGGGTAATCACGAACGAGGGCATTTCTAAGATGATTATTATTTATAGTACCCAATTTTTTCTCTTAGTATTATACAGGGCACTCTGCCCATTTTATCCTTTTTCATTAAAAAAATTAAGAAATTAATTGATATATAAAATTACGCAAAAAATCTAAACTATCATCCTACATTCAATAGTTCCTCATTCGACTACACATATATTGAAGTTTCGTCAAATACATTAAAAAATCTTTCGGCTCATTGATATAAAATCAAAATTAATTGATATATAAAATTATGCAAAAATCTAAACTATCCTACGTTCAATAGTTCCTCATTGACTACACACATCAAGTTTCGTCAAAGACATTCCAAAATCTTTCATCTTCGATAAGAGTATTGTTCCGATAGATAACTCTTCTAGCTCATTGATATAAAATCAACACTTCTATCATAGATATAAAATCACTTGAATTCAAAAATTTGTGATAGATAACTCTTCTAGCTCATTGATATAAAATCAACACTTCTATTATAGATATAAAATCACTTGAATTCAAAAATTTGTCATAAATAATTCGTATAATAATATTGATATATCTATCATAGATATGAAAAAAAAATTTGAAATCTATCATAGATATCAAAGAATTCATAAAATCACATACGTAAATCATAAATCTATTATAGATATTTACAAACTAAACTAGAAATGTAAATCATAAATCTATTATAGATATTTACAAACTAAACTAAAATCTATTATAGATGCAAAAAATATGTAAAAACATTACACAAAGAATGTTCCACATACGCATCTTCATAAAACACGCATCTCTTCGCTCATCCAAAATATATAATTATATTTATATATAATTATAAATATATAATACAAATATATTTTGTTTGCGTAATATATTTTGATATTAATGTAATCTCATGTTTGCCCAAATATATTTTACCAAATATATTTAGCGCAAATATATAAATATATATTAGTAGCGTGTTTAATATTAGTGAATATTAAAATAAATTAATATATATATTACCGTAATTTTATTGTAGGCATATTTATGACTTTATACATTTTAAAAAATGCCCCTACTTAGTATTTAAAAAATACAAATACCCTAATAAACAAACAATTAAAAAATATATAACCCCTACAAATGAGGTGAAAAACAATGGGTGTTGGAAATAATATTAAAATCCAATCTGCCCCGTACCCTAATATTACCTTTATATTATGTTATTATTTGTAATGTCAAATTTTCTAAATAACTTATATATATATATATATATATATATATATATATATATAATAAAATATACTACGTATTTTATTTTTGTTGGGAAGGAGTACGTATATTTTTATTCATTTTACATAAATATATAATAAATAAAATAAATGAATGTTAATGAAAATTATTGTAAGAAAATTAAACGTAATTGCTGATTGTATACAAAACGTAATGCTCACCTTTGAGATTTAAAGAAAAAAAATGTATAAAAAATGTAATCTACTATTGAAAATGGGCACCGCTCAATCTATATTTAGAAATTTAAATATACTTTTTGGTCAAAAAAATAAAGTAAATACTACTTTTTCTTGACTAATAAAAATATTTTTAAATAAAATATATTTTAAAAAATTTTACTTTATCAAAAATTTCATTTGTATTTTTTAAAATACTGTCATAATATAAATTTATATAAAAAAATATTAAAATTTAATAATTCAAATGATTTAAAATTTTATTTTTAGTACGTAGATGAGGTGTATATAATCAGTTTAGACTCATTCACTTTTGTTTTAGTTCAGACTATTAATTTAATTTAATTTTAGATTTATTAAATTCAGTTTAGTTTAGTTTAGACATTTAATTTTTTATTTGATTTTATTTATTTATTATTTATTTATTTGCGGTTGTTTGTTTTAGATAGCTAATTTGTTAGTCTAACATATAAAGATAAAAAAAAATAAGCTTTTAATCTAATAATAACAATTAATGTGCCTAAAACATTAAAATTATCATAATTTAATACATCTAGTTTTAACAATTTAATAATTTAGATTACCGGTTAGATTTATCGGGAAAGTGATTCCTACCATGACGTATTAAAAAAAATGAAATGTGACTTCAGGACCTCCATCATTCACGTTGTTTTCTGTTAAAATGTCTTAATTTGATTGGTCCATTTAATGTGTAGGCAACAAAGTGAATAAAATAAGGTGAAGGAAAAGAAAGAGGAGGTGGTTAATTGAGTAATATTTACATGCTTGTTTTATTGATCGAGGTATACTATAACCTATTTATATTTGTAGTAATAATTGTATTCCATTATATTTAAATTTGTAAATATTAAAAAAAAATAGTAATAAATCAAAGTTTTTTTTTTTTAAATATAATCAAATTTGATTAGATTTTAATAATTTTGTAGTTTCACGATTTATCTAGGAGAGTGACTTCACTGTCTGCATCATTCATATTTTTTTTTAGAGAGAAAATTTTAATTGGTAAGAAATATAAAAACTCTACTCATTTTAACCCCACTTTTAAAACTACACCCATTCTATACATTTTGTAAAGGAAAATACACATTTACCCTCACCTTTTTCAAAACACAACAAAATAATTAATAAAAGAACAAAACAAATAAAAAAAGTAAAAAAAGACAAAAAAAAACAAACGGTCCCCCCCCCCCCCCCCCCCTTTTCTTCTTCTCCCGTCGGTCCCCCACACCCAAAACAACCGCCGCCGATTTTCAAGAATTCCGGCTGCCCAAATGTCGGAAAACGAGCACGAAGATGAGCACAATGTCGAGGAGGAAGCCGTGCACGAAGAGGAGCAACAATGGCCGCTCCAAGCTCCGGTAAGTTTTCGAAAACCTAGGTTTCGAATTTCCATTTTTTTCAATAATGTCTTCAATTTCATGCTTAAATTGCTATCCTATGAGTTCGTTGAAGTGTTTAGAGTAGAAATTGGGTGTTGAATGGGCCAGAAATCGCCGGAAAATTTCCGGATCTTCGGCCCTCGGTCGACCCCCTCGGTCGACCCCTCGGCCGCGGGGAAGAAGATGACCGGCCGAGGGCACTTGGGGGACCGAGCAAGTGACCGAGCGAGGGCACTACCCGGTCACTCGGCCCTCGGTCACCCGGGCACTCAGTCGATCGACCGAGTGCTCGACCGAGGGCAGAAAAAAATTTTTTTTTTTTTTCTTTTTTATATTTACAGTATAAATGTTTATGTGGTTAATTATTTGTGTTTTTTTTGCAGGATGGGTTCCAATGGAGGAGGCCACAATTCATTTACACGACAAAAGAATTGAATTTGTACGACCGGTTCCCCGTGTTGAAGCACATAAAAAAGGTGTTAAGAGTCGTTGACGATACGCACGAGGCTCACCGGAAACTCCGTCGTTCGTGTTTTGGAAGGTTGGTGCACCTTCAAAGAGACGGTCGATCGAACGCGGCCATGCACCACTTGTTAGCTCGGGAGATCGTGGGTCCGACGATACCTCCGTTCGAGCATTGGTTTTCGCTCGGGGGCAAGATCATTTGCTTTAGAGCACAGGAGTATTCCTTGGTGACCGGGCTTCGTTTTGGGAATCACAGCTTTGATACTTCGGCCCAGCACATTATTCCTCCCGGCTCTTTCTTTCTTAGGCACTTCGGATTCGGTCAAAAAATAAGAGTGAACGAGCTTTTCAAGAGATTCAAGTCTATGGACTTGGGGTCAGACCCGGCCGACTACCTGAAGGCTGCGAATGTGCTGATATATTACTTGATGCTCCTATGCCGAGGCGATATCCTGACCGAGGATTGGGTTTGGACTTTGGTAGAGGACGAGGAGGGATGGGAGACGTTTCCTTGGGGCTCCCACACATTTCAGATCATGTCCTACTACCTCTCCATAGCTGCCATGCATCCCGGTCAAGTACTGAAGCCGGCATACCACATTTACGGACCCATCTGGACCTATCAGCTATGGTCGTACGAGGCTATACCTAGTCTCGGGAGGGTGTGCGCGCATAGAGCCGACCGTCCGACGATTCCTCGGCTACTGGGGTGGAACTCGATTACTACTCACGTCGATTTTTCTCATTTCTACGAGGACCCAGAGGTAAACTTGTTTTAATGTTCAATTAATGGTTATATCAAATAATTAAATTAATTAATTCTATATAATTTATTTATTTTCAGCTTGAGGTTCACCGGTATCTAGAGCCGACGGAGGAGGAGGCGGTTGCTCAGCATTTTATTTTCGTGCGTGACAGAGCAGAAGAGGTCACGTACCATCCTCCTCCTAGACTTGGATTGCCCGCAGACGAGGCAAAGGCACCGAAGAAGAAGAACTTGATGGAACGCGTGGTCGGACGCGTGTCCAAGGCCGTCGACAAGATGACGGGTGACTCTGGGCGTAGTAGACGGGGTCGTGATGCCATCACACCAAATTCATCGGCAGAGCGTCGTCCCTCTCAGCGACCCCGACGAGAGGGCTCTCCTGCTCCTGAGGGGTCTGATGACAGTACCGATCGACAGATTGATCGACGGTTCCAGAAGATCCTGAACGACGAGTCCGACACGGGATTTATGGCTCGACTGACTGCCCGGATCACGAGGACACATCAGGAGAGCAACGATAGACTCCTGGAGAGTGTCAGGAGGACACAGAAAGAGGGCAACGACAGTCTGATGGAGCAGATTCGGGGGTTTTTCGGTCACAGACGATTCTCGAAGAGTCGCCCTTGTCCTTCCGATCCCGTTGAGCCTTCGGCATCTCATCACTCTGGATCCGGACGTGCTGCGTCTCATCATTCGGGTTCAGGACGTGTTCCTTCTCATCACTCCGGGTCCGGACGTGCTGCGTCTCATCGATCCGGGTCTGTACCAGGGCGTCATTCATATGCAGAGCCTTCTGCGTCGCACCGGGAGGAGGAGGAGGAGACCTTTCCAGCTAGAGCATCGTGTGGAGATATCGACAGTTTCCGCACTCCGATGCAGCCCATAGTTGACCCGACTTATGGTTCTCCTCCGAAGATGGGCTTGCTAGAGTTCGGGAGTCTCTTCACACCGACGGAGGCTCCTGCCCGTGATACACAGCCTTATATCCCCCCGGATGTTCCTGCCGGTGATATGTCGCGAGTTGTCTTCGATGCGGAGAGTTATTTCGGGCAGGAACCAGATTTGTTCACGCAGACATCTCCCGGGGCAGATGCACACTGTTATGAGGGGACGTTCAGCGATGAAGATAAAGAACTCGGCATCGATGATGCCGCAGCGGAGCCCGAGGAGGAGGTCGCCGAGAGTAGCATCGGACCCCGTGTCAGAAAGCCCTCGGCAGCTCTTCGGAGCCCGTACGTCACGCATTTCACCCCGGCCGGTGAACGGAAGATTAGAGGCTAGTTTTCGGTGTTCCGACAAGCAGGGCAGCACAAGAGCATCCGGTTGAATGATGGCCATTTTACGCAGAAATATTTCGACACTATTGAGGATATCGGTTATTGGTACACAGACTTGGTAAGTTAATTTTTAATTTTACTTTCAAATTCATAGTATTTATTTATTGGTGCTCAGTTGTGGTATGTTTATTTTTCAGGAGATCGATCTGTACATTCGATACTTGCAGGAGAAGTTGAAACTGATGAAGGGTGTACGAGAAGGAATATCTCCAAAGACGACTATACTCTTGAATACCGAGTTCTTCGTAAGTTTCAATTATCATATCAAATCCACTATTTATCTCACTTTTCTCATTTTTCTAATGTTTAATATTTTTAACAGAACAAATTGGCATATGAGTGGCGGAAGGTGAAGTCGAACAAGTCATTTTCCAATACAACAAACTTCGAAGAGAGATATAAGAACTGGAAAGTGCCGGAGCATTTGTTGAAGATGGTCAGAGGAGACGAGGAATACACGAGTTGGTTTCACGCTACTGAGGTAATATTATTTATCGAGTTAATATTATTTAATTATCCAATTTAATAACGTTCCTTTATTTATCAATAACGTTTTGTTTTGTTTTTTGTATTTTCTTAAGTAATAACGGTTGTCAATACTGGCGCTCATTGGGTCGCGGTGCGTATCGATCTGGCCAACTGGAGTGTATCTCTGTACGACTCTTTCACTTTCCGTGTGCCACTCGATATTCGGGAACCGATGCTGCGACCGTTGCACCACTTGTTGCCTCGGCTATTGGTCGCAGCGGGATATTGGGATGCAGACACAAACTTTTTCAGAAAAGCCCACAAGAGAACTGCTCTTAGGATCGTCGTCCCGAAGACACAATTTACCCAGTACGACAACTCCAGTTGTGGCCCGTATGTGTGCATGTATCTCGATCGTCTCATCAACAAGTCGTTCACTCACGTGAAAGTACCGGTCGACAATGAGTACTTGCTCAAGTATCGTAGATATGTTGCTCGGAAGATCTTTGGTTTGAGTCGTACTTTTGAGTCGTAGGTGTGTTGATTTGTATGTGTGTAGATTTGTATGTGTGTATTTGGATTGATTTGTAGGTGTGTTTGTTTGGTTTGATCTTATGTGTTTGGTATTGAGATTGATTTGCAGGTTTGGTTTGATATCAACTAAATAAATCCTGTCAAAATTTTTTAAAATTATTTATAATATATTACCCTATTTTTTAAAATTATTTTTAAAACAAAAATAAATATTATTTTTTAAATTAAGTCTAAATAAATGAGAGTATTTATAAAAAAATATTTTATAAAACAAAATATTTTATATATAACTTTATTAAAAAAATATTTTATTAAGTATATAATTAAATTAAGTATAAAATTAAATTAATTATATACTTAATTTAATTCTATGCTTAATTTAATTATAAAAAATAAAGTATATAATTAAATTAATTTTTATAATTAAATTAAGTATAGAATTATATTAATTAAATTAATTTAATTTTGCACTTGGTGGCGCCACCAAGTGCACTTGGTGGCTGGAAAAAATAAAAATATTTTTTAATTCGGCACTTGGTCGATGCACTTGGTCACTGTGACCAAGTGCACTTGGTGGTGACCAAGTGCACAGGCCACCAAGTACCCCACCAAGTGCCCCACCAAGTGCCTTAGAACATAATTACATTTTAATTGATTTTAATGCATTTTTTTCAATTGTAAAGTTGTTATGTTACATGAAACATCAATTTCATAGTCAAAATAATTCAAAAAACATGATTAACCTTTGAAATTGGTGAGTTAAGTGATTACGCATGCGGATCATGAACAATTTGGTAAGTATGTAGATAACTTTGTAACAATATTACTAGTTAGTTCAAAAAATAGTCAAACTTCTACGTTTCATCTTAATACTACTAATTCGGCTTTGTTTTCATTTTTATTTGATGTTTATAGGCTCCAAAATGATCTTTAATGTCAACATAACAACATAACAACACTTTATTGGCCTAAAATTAATTTAAAAAAAAATTATTCTAGTGCACTTGGTGGGGCACTTGGTGGTGCACTTGGTGGTCTCTGCACTCAGTCACCACCAAGTGCACTCAGTCAAAATGACCAAGTACCGAGTAACACTCGGTTAGTTAACCGGCGACCAAGTGCACTTGGTCACTTTGACTGAGTGCACTTGGTCACTTTGACTGAGTGCAGCCACCAAGTGCATGACCAAGTGCAGCCTGTTTTTTCCAATTTTTCACCAAAATCAATCCAAACAACACCGAATCACCCGAAATAACACCGAATCAACCCAAATAACACCGAATCAACCGAAATAACACCGAATCAACCGAAAATAACACCGAATCAACCGAAATAACACCGAATCAACCCAAATAACACCAAATTTAATTATATACTTAATTTAAGTAATTTAATTATATACTTAGTTTAATTAGATTATTTATATACTTAAGTTAATTATGTTTTATAAAATATATTATTATTTTTTTATAAAGTTATATATTTGTTAGATTTGATTTAAAAAATAATATTAATTTTTGTTTTACAAATCATATTAATTATGTTTTCCAAATAACACCAAATCACAATTTATTTTTTAAAAATTTTGACGGGATTTATTTAGTTAATATCAAAGCTAAACCTGCAAATCAATCTCAAACACAAACACAAACGCCAAATCAATCCAAATAACACCAAATCACACTTTATTTTTTAAAAATTTTGACGGGATTTATTTAGTTAATATCAAAGCTAAACCTGCAAATCAATCTCAAACACAAACACAAACACCAAATCAATCCAAATAACACCAAATCACACGAGAGTCGACGATAATAAAACAATACAAGTCTTAAATAATTCACGAGCACCAATAAAAACTAAAACCATCATATCAACGTCTCACTCCGTACTCACGGGACATTTTCTTCTCGTGTGACCCTCGGTTTTGCAGATGCTGCACTTCTTCTTTTGCCTTCTCCGGCTCGACTCTTCCGTTCCCGTTTCTTGTGGAGGACCATTCAAATCAACACTCTCAGGGGGAATAAAAACAGTGCACACGCGTCTGCTGTGACCTACGCCCTTGCATCTCGAACACACCTGCACACGACGACACGATATTAGGTCTATGCCACGACATACGTACAATGTTACTTATGGGGGAACAAACCGGATCACGTCGTGCAGAGCTCTCAACAGCGGAACGAGCACGAGTCGTCCTCGGACGTCCAGCCTCGAGCATCGCACAGACTGGTAATCTCCGTGGCCATTTGATAGCAGCGTTGAAGACTTCGGCCGCATTCGATGTCATGAAACCGTATCGTCGTGCGGCACAATGTGACCTCGCCCAGTGCTCAACCCCGATATCAATAAGGCGCGTATAAGCACCCTCTCTACTAAGAGTCTCCACATTCGCAAAATGTCTTTCAAACTCATCCACCTGATAACTATAGGCAGCACAGTATACAGCTTCGACCACCTTCTGGCCGTACCGTGCTAGATTCTTCGAGAGGTGGTGATAGCACAACGCACGGGTCGCGTGGGGATAGACACTCCGAATAGCATTCGCGATGCTCTTATGCTGGTCGGACACAATGAGGAGATCCTCGTCGTCTGTATCGTAGCAATCTCTGAGGTTCTTGAGAAACCACGTCCACTCCTCGTCATTCTCTATCGGACCGATACCAAACGCAAGCGGGAAAATATTCTCATTCCCGTCTTTCGTGACTGCGACAAACAACACACCAGTGTTTCTCCCTTTCAAATGGGTGGCGTCGACTACTATCACCGGCCTCAGAGTGCCCTGCTCAAATGCACGAATGCACTGCCCGAGCGCAACAAACATGTGGCAAAACACGCCATCACTGGTCGTCTGAATATCATACATAGTCCCGGGATTACGTTCTTTCAGCATGTACAAATATGACGGGAGCCTCTGATACGATCCATGATAGTCGCCGTACGCTATTTCAAGCGCCAGATTCCTCGTCCGCAGGGCGAAGTTGTAGTTGATGTGAACTCCGTACAATCTCCTCAAATCATCAACCATATCTTTCGGAACCAGTTCCCGATTCCCGACTAACTGGCGTGCAAAGAAAGTAGCCGCAACCCTGCTCGACACCTGTCGATCCGCAGTCCGCCCCAAATTGTTACGGCACTCGTGATTCAAGTTCAGCCTCGTAATCCTCCAAAAGGTGTTATCGGAACCCGTGGAACACAATTTGAACGGGCATTTCTCACGCCCCAGCTTGCAAACGTACGTCACCCGATCAGTGCTCGAGCGAGCAGTTTTGCACTCTACGTTATTCTCCATGTGATACATCCCCACCATCACTTTCAGATCCTGTTTCTTTCGGAACGTGGCACCGACTACCATCTGACCATAAATCGGTTGGGATTCGACAGAACGCAACGGAACAGCGGGGTCAAACGTCGGCAGTGGAATGATCCAATTGCGCAGTGGATTATTCTGTGCATTCTGAAAAGCTTCGGCTTGCTCGCCGCCTCCCGCAGTAGAACTCGAGGACATATTACGGCGCGATATAATCTTTTTAACCACGCCCGGCTGCCTGATCCACTCGGTCCACTCCGTGGTCAAAGAATCCAAGAGATCGGACTGACGGGCCTCTTCCTCGTCCTCGGAAGTGTGTACCTCCTCGTTCTCGTTCTCGTTCTCTGACGGTGCGCCCCGATCACGATTTTCTTCTCCGATATTCACCTCCGGCGCAGCTTGTTGTCCCTCTACTTCGACGACGAACACAAAGCACTCAGCCCTTTGCTCGTCTAACATGCGGGACACATCCTCGTCGCATAGCATAGGAGCTCGCACGCTCCTCATGTCATAGCCTCGGGTATAACAATACAACAAATACTCGACATTGGGCGGAGGGCGCAAAACCGCACGAATCCGGCTCACGAGAGTGTCGAGTGTAATTTCTTCCCTACGAAAGAAGAGGCACATGTCTACTCCGTCAACGTAGCCCTCTCGATCCCAACGACCACCGTAACGTACCGTGATTCGTTGATTCGACATCTACAATTACAAATAACAATTGAATTCAATTAGAAAATCCAAAATATCCATTGCAATTACAAATAACAATTGAATTCAATTAGAAAATCCCAAATATACATCCAAACGTATAAAACAAGCCATTAATTAATAGACAATTCAATTTAAAAAAAAAAAAAAAAAAAAATTCTGCACTTGGTCAACTTTTGACCAAGTGCACTTGGCCGCTCGGTGACCGAGGGCCGAATACTATCCGGTCCCTTGGCCGAACTATCCGGTCACCGAGGGCCAAGCTATCCGGTCACTTGGCCGGTTGACCGAGGGCCCTCGGCCAAAATTCTCGACCGAGGGCTCAAGAACCCAGTAGCCCTCGGTCGTCCCCTCGGTCACATTTTCGACCGAGGGCTTCGACCGAGGGCCAAAAAAACCAGCTCGAAAATTAAAAAAAAAAAAACGACGGGGGCAAGGTCGCGAGCAACGTACCTTTTTTCCGTCGAAAGCAGCTCTTTTCACGTAGATTCCGACCGACCTTTCTTTTATTTAGAGAGAAATGAGAGCATTTTTTTTTTTTGAAATGAGTTTGAGTTTTGAGTTATGAGGTTAGAGGTGGTAGAGGAGAGCATTCATGCATGCATTTACACCTCACCAACCTCAAAAAATCTGAATTTTGTTAGGAGTGGGCCCCACTTATAAATTCTTTTTGTTTTTTTTAAAATGTATTTTAATTGATTTTTTGTTATTAAAAGTGAGAATAAAAAAGTAAGGGTATATAAGACTTTTCCATTTCATTTTGTATAGAATGGGTGTAGTTTTATATGTGGGTTCAAAAAGAATAGATAAGTTATATTTGTGTATGAAAAGTGGTATTCCCACTTTTTTTTATTTATGTTCGGAAGTGTCCTAATTTGATTGATTTAATTTAATTAATTTATTTAAGTTCATTAAAAATGTATATTTTAAAGTTCATGATAGCTTCATGTTTGTAATTATAAAAAGTGCACTACTACTTAATAATGTGATTTTCTATATATAAAATTCGTAAACCATGAAAATACTCTTTTCACTATAACGAAAGATATAATTCAATATTTCAATTTAATTTATATTTTTATTACATTCGCTCTATGAAAATAATTATTTATATAGTAATTATTTTTTATAATCACATATTTCAATCTCAATTAATTATTTATTAAAATCACATTTATATTTAATCACTCATATTTATTATAATAAATTAAATTTATTAAAACCAATATTGTATTATTTAAATTTGATGAATGAATTAATATTAAAATTTTATATTTTGGAAATTAATATTATATAAATCATTATATTATAAATATTTTTTACGACAACTTAATCAATACATTTGATGAGACGAAAGAATGACTATTTAATTTAATATATTATAAAACAAGAATTTATAATCAATCGTATTTATTTATTTTAATTTAAATTCACACGATGAAAATATTTAATTAGATATTATTCAATATAATTTAGGAACAATTAATATTGAAAATAATGTTTCTGAATAATTAGTAAACATTATAATTATAATTCAATTATGTTTTTACTTGGTATATATCTTTATCATTTTAGTTCAGGCATTTAATTAATTTTTTTATTGTTGTTTTTACTTTTATTAACATTATTTATTTATTTATTTATTCAATATTTTAAATTTTAATTTCATTTTAATTCAATTGAGTCAATGGATTGAGGGGCGTGCAGTGTACTTTTGCACTGCACAATAACAATTTAATTTATTAAAATTATATTTTTGTATAGTTAGATAGATGTTAAAGTACACTTATTTTCTTCTCAGTTATAATTATAGTTTAACAAACTAAAATTATTTTTTAAATATAATTTAATGCAAATTAAAATTATTTTCTAAATATAAAAATTATTAAGTAATTAATACTTAAATAAAATAATATAAATATATTTTTAATATTTTATATTATTATTTTAAAGAAATCTATTTATATATTAAGTACAATTTGTTAAGTTTCTATTAATTATTACTTTAATATATAAATTATTTAAAAAGTTATATTTGGTCTTATTTAAATATTATTTCATAATTTTTAAAAAATACTAATTTCAAAAACAATAATATAAAATATTAAAAATATATTTATATTATTTTATTTAAGTGTTACTCTATAATTTTAATATTTAAAAAGTAATTTTAATTTTTGTTAAATTATAATCACTTAATTTTAAATGGAAAGAACTGAAGAAGATAAGTTTGTTTTAAATTTAGAAAAATAATTTTAATTTGTGTTAAACTATAATCACTTAATTTTAAATGAAAAAAGATAAGTATATTTTAAATTTAGAAAATAATTTAAATTTGTATTAAATTATAATGACTTTTTAATTTGCGTTAAAATTAATTGAGAAGAAAATAAGTGTAAGTGTATAGACTTAACATCTAATGGTACAAAAATAAATTTAATAAATTAACGGTGAGATATAACACTTGTTATTGTGCAGTGCAAATGTGCACCGCACGGTCCCTCAATCCTGAGTGAATTACTCAATTCCAATTCAAAATAAAACGTTGTTAAACTTAATTTTTTAAAATTTTATGTGATGAGCTGATTATGACCATTTAGCAGCTCCATCGATAAAACCTTCTATTTGTTCTATTTAAAGTGTTCACCTTCAATATTCACGGTTGACACAAGGACATGTCATTGAATGTGTAATTGAATAAAAACAATTAAATGCTTGAGAACACCTTTAAATCATCTCTAATTTAAAAGAAAAAAATATGCAAATTTGAAAAACTAATTGATTATAAGTAATCGTGCGTATAAAACTTTAAGATCCTAGATTAATTTTAATTTTATCTTGAAATGTTTTTTATAGTTCTATTTCTTGATTAGTATACATTCTACATGGATCGATTGGACTTTTTGATGACATCATTGACAATTTCAAACGATTTATTTTATTTACTTTTAGGGTGATTTTATTTGCACCCCAAAATTTTATTAGTTCACTTCATTACTCTATTCATCTCATCATTCAAAATAGTAATCTGTATTTTTACTTTATAAACCCCTCAATTTACCAAATATACTCTTTATTTTAAAAAAACAAAATTACATTTTATAAAACAATAAATAACTACTACATTACTGTATACATTTCAAAATATTACGATTATTTATCAAAATTAAAAAAAAAAAAATCACCGATAATAATAAGAACGAAAAAAAACCTGACAATTTATATTATATATATACATATAGCAAAATTTTATTAAAAAAACAAAAAGTGTTAAAAAATCGAAAGAAATAAAAATAAAAAAAATGAAAAAATGAAGAAAAAAAAACTTAATTAAAAAACCTAAAAAATCATTATAAATAAATAATATACGTTATTTTGTAAAAACAATAACATACAGTAATTTATATTGAATATGATTAACATAAAATAATAAATAAAAATAAAATAAGAGTAATTTATTAATTGTAAGATAAATATACTATTTAATATATTAATTATAAATATTTTATTTAATTATAGGTAATATTTGATTTTGCGTTAGATTTTTTAATTTAATAAATAAATACGGTAGATTTACTAATTCAACAAATAAATATAATATTAAAGATATTTTAGACTTTTAATCTAGTGATTTAAATATAAATATAAATATGGGGTGTACTTATAAAAATTAGGGGTGCAAATAAAATTACCCTTACTTTTATATGTATAATCGGTAATTCTACATGACTAAAATTTAGAATTATAATTATTTTTTATTTTATTTTTCTACATTTAAAAATATGATTTAATTGCATGTATAAAGTGAAGTACAATATAAACTTTATATAATAATATTTTGTATAAAAATAAATTCTTTATAATAATAGAAAATTGAAGTTTTAACTTGAAACTAATGACAAAAGAGTAATAAACTTAATATTGTCATAAGTTATTTTTAATTATCGCCTTAAAGATTTATACATCTATATAAAAATAAATTATTAATATATTATAAATATATTTATTAATAATATTTTTATTTATCATAATTAATAACATGTTTAAATAAAATATACATTTTTCAAATCTACTCTTAAAGATTTATACATTTATATAAATAATAAATAATAAATATATTATAAATATATTATAAATATATTTATTAATAATATTTTTTATTTATCATAATCAATAATATGTTTAAATAGCTCAAATTTTTTACAAAAGGGTCAAAGATTATAATTTTTAGATTTATTAATATTTTATTCAATTTATATATAATACACGTATATATATTTAGTTTTTTAGTCAAAATTATTAAATTGATTATAAAAATTTAAAAATAAATAATATATAATATATATGTGATTTTATATTTATCTTATTTTTATAAAAAAAATATTTTGTAATGTATTCACAGGGTCCCACATGCGCCAAACTATTTCAGAGTACACACAATATAGTTAATATATTTGACCTTTAGCTAAAGCCAAACTAAGCCAAACTGTATTTCACAGTACACACATGGTATTATATTGGACCTTTAGTTAAATTTACTACTCTAGTATTAGGCCATCTCCAACCGAGAAACCAAAACTTAAACCTAAAATAAGTTTAAGTTTATGTTTACAGTAATTTTACTCCAACCGAAAAACCAATATTCAAACTTAAAAGAATATTCTTTAAATATTCTTTTTATTCAATTATTTATACTATTTTTATAAATAACCAAAATCTTTATAAATTTACTATTTAACCACATAACTTTTGACATAAAAAAATTTAATAAATATTATTTTCAATTTGTCTGCTTATCGATCAATTTTGTTGTTGTGATTAATAGTTTATTTATTTTTGTAATTCTTAGTATTTTATTTTAAGTATTTTATTTTTATTTTTATTTTATTTTATTTTTATTATCAATTAAATATTTAATATTTAATTATATTTAATATTGTGATATTTATTTTTTTATAAAATAATTTGTTTTAATTATTAATGATATGACATTACGTTACAAAAAATATTAAATAAGAAACAAAAAAGTTTAATGAATCATTTTTATTAATTTATAAAAAAAGGATCATTTTATAAATAATAAATAGTTTTTGGTTTGTTTTTACGGTAGACGTAAATTTAAGTATTTTTTTGGTGGGTCCCACCATAAAACCTATAATAGGTTTATGTTTTGGTATCGGTTGGAGCATCTATCCTACTCCAAAATAGGTTTTTGGGATCGGTTGGAGATGCTCTTAGTATTTAAATACCAAACCAACAAATTAGCCGGAATGAGTGGGGATCAAATTTGAAAACACTGCTTCAAAATGTCTACACAGTAGGATAATACTCCTATTTTTTTTATTAAAAAAACTGTATGTTATTGTCATGAAAAGAAGAAAAATAAAATTATTTTTTAAAAAGTTATAAAATAATTAAATGTTCAAAGTGTAGAGTACTTGTGTGTGTTGTTAAAATAGTAGTAATAGCATAGAAAAAAAGGACTGATCTTAGTTATTTTTTCATCATAAATGTAAAGTCAAACTCAAACAATGACTGTCCATGTAATGCGTTTTATTTTTCCACTATCCACTGTAAAGAAATTATGCGGCCTTTTTTTTTTATTTACAGTACAATAAAACAATATCTCAAAAAGTTATAATTTGTTTTGTAATTTACAAAAAAGAGTGAATAAATTAAGTTCATTCGAATTAAAATGAATTAATTAGAATTAAATTAAATTAAACTGACTGGATCTAAAGTTAATTTAACTTTATTGATTTCAACTAAAACTCAACTAAAATAAATAAAATGAATTAAATTCAATTGAATCAAGTTATATTAAAATGAACTAATTTGAATAAGCATCGCTTGCAAATTTAAACGTCATTTTAATTTACTGTTGTTTACTTATAAAAAGTATTTATTAAATAATTGCATCTACAAAATTATTAAATTTAATAATTACAATCACACATACACTGTTAGGAGAGAATAATAGTTTTCCTCAAAGAATACGTTTATTGAATTATCAATATATAGAGTACAATAGAACCATAAAATAAGGAAACAAGATAAAAACAAATAATACGAGATAAGTGATAAATATAAAATATCGCTAACACCCCCCCGCAAGCGAAGCGGAAGACTGTGGTAAGACGCAAAGCTTGGACCGAAAGAATTCAAATAGCGGACATGGCAGGCTTTTGGTGAAGATGTCGGCCAACTGTAGATTTGATGGGATAAAGCGTGTACGAAGACGATCAGATTCAACAAGTTCGCGGATGAAATGACAATCAATGTCAATATGTTTGGCTCGCTTATGTGCAACAGGATTTTGTGTGAGAAATAGAGCACTCTTGTTATCACTTAGTAGTACTGGTGGTTGAGACGGGAGAGCATGCATGTCACGAAGTAGATGAACCACCCAAATGAGTTCAGCGGAAGTGTTGGCGAGAGCACGGTACTCGGATTCACAACTTGAACGAGAGACGGTCGGTTGCTTTTTAGCACTCCAAGAGATAAGGTTGGGACCCAAGAAAATTGCATACCCGTATGTCGAGCGTCGAGTGTCGAGGCAACGGGCCCAGTCCGCATCGGAGTAGCCAAGGAGGGAAGAAGTGCCGGGAGAAAAAGACAAACCATGACCAAGAGTACCTTTGACATAACGGAGAATGCGTTTAACCGCTTGGAAGTGATCATCAGTGGGGCGCTGCTGAAATTGGCTCACAGTATTAACAGAGTATGATAAGTCGGGGCGAGTAATAGTTAGATACTGGAGAGCTCCGACCAAGGAACGATACAACGTGGGATCCGAGAAAGGGCTGCCAGCCGAAGTAAAAGAGGCGCCGGGTGCAAGCGGAGTAGCTACGGGCTTGGAATCCAAGAGATCGGCACGAGCGAGAATGTCGCGAGCATACTTTGATTGACTAAGGAAGAGGCCCGTCGATGGGTAAGAGACCTCTAAGCCAAGAAAATAGCCGAGTCGACCAAGATCCTTGAGAGCGAATTCCTTGCGTAAGCGGGCCATTAAGGTATGAAGAGACGCTGTATTGTTGCCGGTAACAATGATGTCGTCAACGTAGATAAGAAGGTAAATGAGAATGGACTGACGACGAAAAATGAACAAAGAAGTATCAGCCGTGCTACAAGAGAACCCAAGAGTAATAAGAAAGGCACGAAGACGCTGATACCAAGCGAGTGGAGCTTGTCGAAGCCCATATAACGCTTTGCGAAGTCGGCAAACATGATCCGGGTACATAGGGTCGATGTAGCCGGGTGGTTGTTCCATGTAGACGGGCTTGGAAAGGACTCCGTTCAAGAACGCATTTTTAACGTCAAGTTGATGTAACGGCCAGGAGCGCATAATAGCGAGGGATAGAACAATCCGAACTGTAGAAGCTTTTACTACCGGGCTAAAAGTATGAGTAAAATCAAAACCAGGAACTTGGCTGAAACCCTGGGCAACGAGGCGAGCCTTGTATCGGTCAACGGTGCCATCGACAAGAAATTTTGTGCGATAAACCCATTTTGAGCCGACGATATTTGTATGTGGTGGCCGAGGTACGAGCTCCCACGTTTGGTTGTGACGAAGAGCGTCCATCTCTTCCTTCATTGCTTGTACCCATTCAGGATGCTTAAGTGCACTTTTGATGCCTTTTGGTTCAGAGATTGCGGTAAGGGCGGAGTATAGTCGATTGGACTGAAGTAAGGCCATATCAGCGGGATACCGTGGTTTAAAAATACCAGATTGGGCCCGAGTGCGCATCGAGTGGGATCGATGGGGAACAGCAGGTGGGGGTTGTGCTACGGGAGGAGTTGCAGGAGCTGATGGAGGATGATTATCCAGCGGTGGTGTGTGATATACAGGGGCCGGCGGATGAGATGGTGGGCAGTCCATGTCTCGTAAAAATGGAGGTGGAGTGACCAGCGGAGCAGACGGTGATGGCAGGAAAGGAGTTTGCGGGCATGCATGAGAAGAGGACGACGTGCATGCATCGATAAACTCCGAGATGGCAAGGGACGAGACTGTCCGAGTGTGACCAGGAGAGACAAATGGAAAACACATCTCATCGAATTTTGCATGGCGAGTAATATACAAGCGACGTGATGAAATATCCAAACAACGAAAACCCTTGTGTTGTGTACTGTAGCCCAAGAATACACATGGCCGACTACGAGGATCAAATTTATTCTTGGCATAATCACGTAGACATGGATATACTCGACAACCAAAAACATGGAATCTCTCGTAAGCAGGGAAACGACGGAATAATATTTCGAACGGTGATTTCTGAGCGAGAACAACAGTAGGTAGCCGATTTATAGTGTATACTGCCGTACTGAAGGCATCGACCCAATGAGATAAAGGAGTCGATGAATGAAAAAGTAGCGCGAGACCCATTTCGGTGATGTGTCGATGCTTGCGCTCGGCTCGACCGTTTTGTGCGGGTGTGTGGGGGCAGGAGAGAAGATGGTGAATTCCCGAAGAAGCAAAATGGGACTGTAGTCGATGATTAGTAAATTCGGTACCGCTGTCACTTTGAAACTGTTTGATTTTCCTGGAAAATTGTGTCTCGACAAACTTCTGAAAAGTGAGAAAAATGTCCACAAAGTCTGATTTTGCGCGCATGGGATAAAACCAACAGAAACGAGAGTGATCGTCAATAAATATCACATAATATCGAAAACCGAGAGTAGTCGTAACGGGTGCAGGACCCCATAAATCGCAATGGATTAAATCTAAAATATCAGCGGCACATTTTTCATTAGTAACAAAAGGCAAACGTTTACTCTTTGCTAATTGACAAGTCTGACAAAGATTTGGCGACGGTAATAGGGAAGTAACAGATAGGAGTCCCAATTTATTTAATAACGAAACAGTAGCAGGGGCAACATGCCCGAGGCGAGAATGCCATAAATCAAAAGAAGCTGGTAAATGTCGATGCTCATGAACCGCTGCAACAACTGGGGTTGGGGAATTCAGCAAGTAAAGGCCTCGATCAATGGTGCCGGTTGCGAGCACCTTGCCTGTTAGTTGATTCTGAATATAAAATGAAGATTTATGAAACATGACCGCAACAGGTAGATCACGGGTTAGCTGACTAACAGAGAGTAGGTTCTTAGTCAATCCAGGAACAACAAGAACATTACGTAACGTAAGATTTTGTGAGATATTAAGAGACCCAATATGTGAAATAGAGAGATTTGCGCCATTACCGACAGTGACGTGATCTGTGCCATCATAAGGACAAGTATGATCGAGAGAAGTTGTGTCGGCAGCCATGTGGGCGGAGGCACCTGTATCTAAATACCAGTCGGAAGAGATGGTCGGAGAGACGTTGCAGCCGGCAGAGAAGGCCTCGGCAAGGTTGGCGGTGTTGGCTGGACGACAAGACCGATCATAAGAGCGATCGAAACGCTTTGGGCAGTCGAAACCATCGTGGTCTGTTTCGCGGCAGAAGAAACATCGCGGAGTGAAATTTTTACGCCCTCGATTTGTATTGGAACTAGTAGTGTTGGAGTTGTTATTTCCACGCCCTCGGTTGGAAGAGGAGCCGCGTCCGCGATAATTGCCAGAACCTCGTCCTCGACCACGAGTAATGGCGGTGAAAGCAGCTTGGGAGTTAACCTGCAAGGTGTTAGTAGAATCTATAGATTTTTGGAATAATTCATGAGACTGAGCCCTTGCAAAAAGAGTAGGAAAGTCAGGCAGTGGATCTTGTGCCATCTGAGCCGCCGTGAAACCGGCGAAGTCGGGGCCGAGTCCCCGAAGAAACCAGTGAGATTGATCGGAGGCGTCAATTGGTCGACCAATGGCAGTGAGTTGATCGGAGAGGGCTTTGAAGTGACGCGCATAATCGACAACGGATTTGTCGCCACGTTTGGTGGAGAGTAGATCGTCCTTGAGGCTGAGTTCACGAGCCTTGGAATTGTGACTGTAGGAGCGAGAGAGAGCGTCCCATACTTCTTTGTCCGTTTTGCATCCGATGAGCATGGCCATGGATTTCTCGGTAAGAGTCGACACGAGAAATAACTTGATGGTTTGGTCGCGTTGCTGCCATGTAACAAACGCTGGATTGGGTGTGGTGCTGCCAGCGGAGGTGCTGATGGTTTGTGCTGGAGCAGGCGAGGAACCGTCAAGCATCGACATGAAACGTTGGGTGGTGAGAAGAGGCTCGATTTGAGCATGCCAAAAAAGATAATTTGATGAAGTGAGTTTGATATTCACCATATGAATCATGGTTGAGAGAGGAAGGGTAGGGACCTCAGTGTCAGCCATGGAAAAGTGGCGACGGGGAAGAGAAAAGAAAGAATAGGGTTTCGGCCAAAGTTAGCTCTGATACCATGTTAGGAGAGAATAATAGTTTTCTTCTATAAAACTATAGTTTTCCTCTATATATATTATCAATATATAGAGTACAATAGAACCATAAAATAAGGAAACAAGATAAAAACAAATAATACGAGATAAGTGATAAATATAAAATATCGCTAACATACACATTAAATAATAAAAATATTACTAGTTTGTTCTATAAAACAATGTAGTACTACTACTGTACTTATATGTATTTCACAAAATATAAAGGAAAGACTCGGTATACCGTATTTTTCAATTTAATTATTTAAGAACATCTTGGATCGTGAAATTTGAAAATTAGAATTGGGCAAACATTGTTATTTGGTGGGAGAGTGTGACATAATTAAATTAAAAATGAATTTTATACACACACTTGTCTCTTCTAAGTTTTAAGTTGTACTAAGTATCGTTGCCCGTGCGATATACGTGGTTTTTTTCTCGTATTGTTACCGACTATTTGATATTGAGTGTTGAAATGGTCGTTTCGACAGTCGGGGTTGCGCGACAGTCAATTTAACAATCGACAGTCGGCACTTACCTACAATTTTCCGCAATAGATAATTTCAGTTTGTGTTTGCCAGTATTTTTTGTAGTGTTGATAATGTATAAATTTATCTGCTCGTATTTTTTAAAATTAATGCTTATGAAATAATTTATAAATTTATGAAAATTAGTGAATATGAAATAACCTATAAATTTTATCTATTCCACCGAAACTTTATTAATGAACTAAAAATTTATTTTATTTAATAATCGAAACTCCACTTAAATTTTTAAACTCATATTATTATTAATTTTTATCTCAAACATTTAATTTTTATTAAAATTGTAAGATTAATATTTCAATTAAACTTTAGTATTTAAAAATTATGATTTTTTTTAAGAAAATCAAAAGATTAAATATATTTTTATTGCAAAAATACATAAAACATTTTTGAAGTTTGATACATATAAAATAATTTATTTAATTAATCTTAAAAATTTGCACATAGTTTAATAATTTATAAACCTTCGTACATACAATTGTAAATGTACTAAATTAATCATTGTTTCTTAAAATTGTAGTATTTGATAATCGACTACTCAATCCAAATTTGTATTACATTAATCAATACTATATAATAAAAAAATATATATATTAAAATTCAATAGTTTTCTCCGTTTTAAATCAAAGCATTATAGTCACAAAAAAAATAAATGAATTAAAAGATATTTAGATAAACTTATTTAAAATAACTTATAAAATGTTAATAAAATTGTTAAAAGACATAATTGTTATCCCATTTGAAAAATAATTGTGAAAAGAAAAAAAATTGAATTACTTTAAATAAGTGAACTAAATTGATCATTATTTCTTAAAATTGTATTTCACAATCGATTATATTATTAATCATTATCTCATAAATTAAATATTCCTTTCGTCCCAAACTTTTTTTTGTAAAATATAGAGGAAAAATGTCTAAATCTCGAACAAATGGAGTATCTAATAAAATTCAATAGTTATCTTATTTTAAATTAAAATATTATTTTGAAAAAAAGGAGAAATAAGAAATATAATAAATTAAATGCACTATCATTGTAAATTATAAAATACTTCTTTTTAAATTATATTAATAGGTTAAAAATATATTGTTGGATAATTGTTTACAATTTTGAAATACTTGAGTTAGTTAATAAAATTATATTATTTTATAATTGTTTTGTTCTTGAAACTGTTTCTCAATAATAAATTTCATGTTTTGGTATTAAAAAAATACTAATTATGTCTCATATTAATGGTCACATTTTATTATTTATGAAAGAAGCGTGATCATTGTTTTGAGACAGAAGTAGTATAGCAATATCTACAATTGCTACAATAGCTACATGCACAAAGTATCAAAAAGTTATTCAAAACACAATTGTAATCACATAATGAAAAAAAATCATAAGATGTTACACAAATTCAAAACACAATTGTAATCACATAATGAAAAAAATTATAAGATGTTACACAAATTCGATTAGACTATATAAACAGGATAAAAATCGTAAGATAGTTATAAACAACAGTATAATAGAAAAATTAAAACATTAAAATAATGGAAATCATACTATTATAATACATCATGATTAATACAAATAATAAAAATCTCTGCAAAAATAAATTTCTTAATAGAGAAGCTCGTGAAATAATTGGACATTTCTATGGTTTTTTATCAACTACATATATAAACATAGATACATATACATATAAGCTATAGCACATTGCACACATTATTATTTCTACACCACACACATAAATACACACACACGCACATGTTATGGGGTACGTGATTGCTTACTGAAGGTTCCCAAGTAGAAGTCTTTGTTTTCGGCGTTTCGACCGATTCGTGCTTGCCACCTGTCGTGCTGATGATGCTCGCAGAATGAGAATTACATGATATCATACTATGAGTGAGTTTGGAACAATAATTAAAATGATATTAGGAATATGATGATGGATCGATCTATATATTGATCACTTTAATCGTTACACCACGATACATGGATGCACCCCTGGAAAAGCCACCGCCCCTCGATCCGACGTCGTTTGGGGAAAACTTTCTCGATCCCATCGCTTCAGCGAGCTCGGAAAACCGCTGGTGGAGGACTCCCTGTAGTGGCGACCGACGGAAAAGGATGAGTGCGAAGGGGAGCCCATCAGGCTGCCCGTCACCGGCGTCGAGTGAAACCGATAAAAGCAAACAATCAATTGAAACATATATTTAGGTTCAGGGGAAGAGGACGGAAGAAAGGGTCATACGATCAATTTAAAATCTGTATGGAAGAAAGGCGAGAGGATAGACTCAAGAAGAGACTGGACGACTGGTTATCTCGTATAATAAAGATTTGGGAAGAAAAACGAATTAATTGTTGATAGTAGTAATTACTACTACCAAAAATAAATAAATGTAAATAAGCTAATTATGAAAATATAAATAAGCTAAGTATGAAATTTTCATGAGAAACTATTTAAATTGAATTTATAATTATTTTTATTATTTTTATTTATAATTTATAGTGTGAACACAATATTATTGGTGCTTTCTTATTGGTCCACGTGTGATCAGAGATCCAGAAATTATATATGTATAGATTCCACTTTTCGTCCTGAGATTATTGATTGACTTTGAGATGGCCACTTATGGAGCTCTAGTTTCCGTTATGCATATCCTCCAAGATATCCGAAACCATCATCGCCCTCCGATTTCCATCGACAAGAAACAGATGGAATCAATAACCGAAAATCTCACTTTGTTGCAACAGTTTCTTGAAGGCTGTTCCAACGTTGGCAATGCATTGGAGGGTCGAATCGCCGAGGACGTGATTGAATCCCACATAGTCGACCGAATTAAAGCTGTGGAACGGGAAGAACAAACATCCGATCAAATCTTGGTTTTATTCCGTGAAGAGTACTAGCGGGTTATTGAACTGCCGATACCTTGATCATCTAAGAAGGCCGAATTTGAATCTAAGATTCCCTTCTTCAATCAGCCACCTTTGGAATCTTCAGACGTTGATCGTTGCAACGTGGGAGCATGCAGTTGATACATCTGAAATATGGAACATGCCTCGACTTAGGCATGTGAAGTTCTATTACGAAGTTGATCTCCCGGATCCTCACGACTTTGTCGTTCTTGAGAACCTACACACGCTCTCGGGCGTGAGAAACTTCAAGTTGAGTGAAGAAACTGAAGATATTGTATGAAGACTGGTCGAGTCTACGTTGCCTCAACAATCTAGTCCTTTTACGCGAGCTGGAATCCCTTGCTTTGGGGGTCGATTTTCAAAAAGAGGCAAGCGATATGTTGGACTTGGCTTTGCCGCATTCGCTCAAGAAGTTGACTTTACGGGGCACGAAGCTCCGATGGGAAGACATGGCAGAAAAGATAGGTTCTTTGCCGAATCTTCTAGTGCTGGAACTGAAGGCCGAATCCTTCGTTGGATCCGAGTGGGAAACGGTTGAAGGCGGATTCTGCAGCCTAAAATACTTGAAGATTAGTGAGTGTTGTGATCTGAGATACTGGAGGACAGAGAGAAACCACTTCCCCTGCCTCGAGCGAGTTTATCTCGTAAGCTTAAGTGAGTTGAAGGAGATACCTTTGGAAATAGGAGAAATGCCGACGATGAAATCAATGGAGATGTACTGTTGTAGCAGTTCAGTCATCATTTCTGCTTATGAAATGGTAAAGGAACGAATAGAGAATCTTGGACTTCGAGTGAAAGTCGTTATGGAAGAGAAGGACCAAACATTGGAGAGCTTGGTTAGTCCTAACTTTCAAATTCAGATAAGGTAAACTACATTTGGTTGAATATGAAAAAGCCTTGTGTGTGTATGTATGTATTTGTGCAAAGGAAATATATAGTGTGAAAGAGCAGAACTCGGCCACTCGGGAATGTCGGTGCATTGACTGGAAACTGCCAGCGACAAATTCATCCGGCAACTTGATCTATTGATTTGATGAACCATTTTTTGTCAACTACTTTTTCTTGATAGCTATTGATTATGGTTGTAAATTACATTATATGCGTCTCTTAAAAACATACTGTGTTTATATTTGCCAGAACCATAAATAATTCATTTCAATCTTGCAAAAATATACTCCGTATTAATTTATCTAGTGAACTGCCGGTACCTCCATCATCTAAGCACGCCGGCTTTTGATCTAGGATTCCGGCGTGCTAGATTCGAGCAAATTAAATGAATAAGTAAATTGTTTTGTTTTTAAGATCGTGGAAAACAAATGCACGTTTCAAAATCAGAATCGAAAAAAAAAAAAATTACTGAATATTTTCTATTAAATACTGTTTTGAGTCTTTTGACTTTTATCTCACGCGTTATGATATTTAATTCATTTGAATTACTCATAGCCTCCTACTTAACATCAAAAAATTCTACTACTAGTAGTACTACTTTGCCCCTACAGTTCTTCCCAGAAAGAAGCTGGCAACTGAGGGGATTAATAAGAGGATATGCTTTTTCGCCGCGCTCACCCTCAATATCTTCTCTGCAGTCTGCTCTAATCAAAGGTAAATTGATTTCTGAATCGTAGAAAAAAATAAATGAATTTATGTGCTTTTCTTTTTTAAGTTTTTTTTACCTACAACTGCAATTAACTTTTGGATCTAAGAGTATTAGTAGATTAGATGCGGACTTGCCGACCGTGAAGAGTGGGGAAGGGACGGCGATACACGCGGCGACATCTTACATTTTCCGTGAGGAAGTTGCACGGAGGGACTAACCAGTAACCACCACCTTCTTCTTCGTCGTCGGAGGTGCGCGTGTTAGAGTGGTGCAGGGGGAGTGCGCATTTTAGCATTTGTTAAGAAATAGAAACTGCTTCGATTCTCATCAGGTTAAAATTGGTATGTTAAAGAGGGTGTAATTATCAATCAAGTAAATAGTTTGGGTTGAATTAATTTGGGGGTGACTTCAATAATACAGCATATGGTGTTATCATATTTTACTAATGCCTATACAATTGTAACAATTTTGTCCTCAGATTCTTGACTTTGAGATGGCGGCTTACGCAGCTCTGGTTTCTGTTATGCATATTCTCCAAGATATCCGAAATCATCATCGCCCTCCGATTTCCATCGTCGACCAACAGTTTGAATCGATAACCGAAAACCTCAGTTTCCTGCAGCAGTTTCTCGAAGACTATTCGAACATTGATAATGCAGATGCAAACGCAGATGCCCTGGAGAGTCGAATTGCTGGTGCAGCTTATGCGGCTGAGGACGTGATCGAATCACACATCGTCGATCGAGTCCAAGCTGCCTATTCCAAAGGTATTCCTTATGGACAGAATAATATCACTTCCCTCGACTTCTATCGTGATCTACAGAAAGTGATACAAGGCTTGGATTCGGTCAAGAGAGACGTGCAAGCGAATACTAAAGAGAAGACGAAAGGAATCGAAGATGATTATCAGCAGCATAATCCAATGCAGGGTACTTCCATTTCGTTAGGACAGAAGAACACCACCGTCGTTGGTTTTGATGATGTCTTAATTCAAGCCATTGATAAGCTGACCGAAGAGCAATCCAGTCCCCAAGTCTTCTCGATCGTAGGCATGGGAGGCATAGGTAAGACCACGCTCGCTAGAGTCGTATACGAACATCCACGTATCGTGCGCCATTTCGACATTCTTGCTTGGGCCACAATTTCTCAAGAAAATAATCCGAAAGGAATTCTTTTAGGAATTCTTGGTTGCCTAAAACACATCGCAGGGAGCCGGGAAAGCTTGAGCCGAATGAGTGAGCATGAGCTAGGAGTTAAATTACACAAAAGTTTATGGACTCGAAGGTATTTGATTGTGATGGACGACATATGGAGTATCGATACATGGGACAAAGTGAGTGTCTACTTTCCGGATAACGGTAACAGAAGTAGAATACTATTAACCACTAGGCTCTCAAACTTGGCTTCAGAGTTAAGTAGCTCTTTCGGTCACACCCTTGAGATGGCTTTCCTAGACGAGGATAAAAGTTGGGAGCTATTCCGCAAAAGTTCGTTCGGAGAAAAAAGTTTCCCATCTGAATTGGAGGATACTGGTAAGAGGATTGCCAAAATTTGCAAAGGGCTTCCTCTGTCGATTGTAGTGATTGGAGGGCTCTTATCAAAGTCGAAACAGACACTGAAATATTGGCAAGACGTTGCACGAAATTTAACTTCTGTAGTGAATTTAGACGACAACGAGCGTTGCTTGAGAATATTGCGTTTGAGCTATAACCAACTCCCGGTTCATTTAAAGCCATGCTTTCTTTATATGGGAGTGTATTCAGAAGACTCTGAGATTAATGTCTCCCACCTTATGGATCTATGGGTTACTGAAGGATTTCTAAAACCAGTCAGTGGTAAAAGCTTGGAAGTAGTTGCCAGAGAGTACTTCAATGAGCTTACAGACCGAAATCTTGTTTTAGTTAGCAAGAGGGGGAAAAGTGGGGAAATAAAATGCTGCAGAACCCATGATCTCTTGATGGACCTATCCGTAAGAGAAGCTCGAAACCACGATTTTCTTTTTATTCTGGAAAAGATTATTGGTTCTAACAATCCTCAAGTCAAAAATAACCAACGCCGAATTATTGTTAATGAAGGAATAGGTTATGAAGTCTATGATACCCTGCCATCTGCTGCATCAGTTGTGCGTTCTTTGACACACAGGAGTCCTAATACCAAGTTACCAGCACCGTCTACTTTTAGACTACTGAGGGTCTTGAATGGTACCAATAACCGTTCGTTTACATCGGTGTTTTTCCTCCGCAACTGTGGGTTAGTGAACTGCCGATACCTTGATCATCTATGCGAACAAGCTTTACTTCTGAGTTTTCAGTCTTCAGTCAGCCACCTTTGGAATCTTCAGAAGTTGATTGTTAATGCATGGGGGCTTTCGATTACAACATCTGTAATATGGAACATGCCTCAACTTAGGCATGTCGAGTTCTACCATGATCTTATTCTCCTGGATCCTCCGATCAGCCACCGGCTGGATGACGAGCGAGATAACTTTGGCGTTTTGGAGAACCTGCATACGCTCTTGGGTATCAGAAACTTCAAGTTTAGTGAAGAGGCGGTTAAGAGAATCCCCAACGTCAAGAAACTGAAGATATCGTATAAGGAGGGAATCAAGGACTGGTCAAGTTGTTGCCTCGAGAATCTAGTCCTTTTACGTGAATTGGAATCCCTTACTTTCCGCGTTGATTTCCAAAAAGAGCCAAGCCCCCCGCGTGATATGCTTGACTTGGCGTTGCCGCATTCGCTCAAGAAGTTGACTTTATGGGGCACGAAGCTCCAATGGGAAGACATGGCAGAAAAGATAGGTTCGTTGCCGAATCTTCTAGTGCTGGAACTGAAGGCCGACTCCTTCGTTGGATCCGAGTGGGAAACGGTTGAAGACCAATTCTGCAGCCTAAAATACTTGAAGATTAGCGAGTGTTGTGATCTGATCTATTGGAGGACGGAAAGTAACCACTTCCCGTGCCTTGAGCGCCTTTTTCTTATTGGTTTAGATAAGTTGGATGAGATCCCTTGGGATATTGGAGAAATACCGACGATGAAATCAATTGAGCTGCAACATTGTAGCGATTCGACCGTCACTTCTGCTGATGAAATAGTAAAGGAACAAATAGAGAATTTTGGGTCGACCGAATGCCTTCAAGTGAAAGTTGTCGTAAAAAAGAAGAACCCAACATTGGAGAGCCTTGTTAGTCCCAACATTAAAATTGAAATAAGGTAACATTTGGTTGAATATGAAGGATCCTACCTAGCTTGTTTTTCTATGTGTGTGTGTGTATATAAATAGTATGTGTGTGTGTGTTGGAAAGAGGCTGAAGATGATTCCATGAGCTGCTTGTTCTTTCAAACAGGATATAAATTGATGAAGAGATCCCTTTGAAAATCGAATGAGCTGGAATATATCAGTGGTAGTTCCTGATGATTGGAACAGAGACAGAGTTATTGCTTTATTGTAACAAAACTCAGGCACTACCAGCAGCAACAAATACCCTCCTCCCTTGGCAACAGCGATTTGCCGTCTTGATCTATTGATTTGATGAACCATTTTTAATTTTGTATTTTTTTCCTGATTGTTCTTCTGGGTAGTATGAGCCATTCATTATCTACGCCTATGAATCTTGCATCTCATTCGACTCTGGTTGTAAATTACGTCTTTCTCGATTATGGTTTACAATTTGGTCGAAAAATCGGAGCGATGATTCTGAGCATGTCTGACTGTGTCTATATTACAAGTTATAGTTAGTTAACATAGTATTTCAATAGATTTTAGTGGGAGAGATGAGTGATGAGGATGAGGAAGACATTTGGATCGAATATGGAATGGATGCCCACATGATAAGTGTTGTTCATCATTTGACAATTGACATGGCTATAATAATAATAATAATAATAATAATGCATTGGGCCGGTGGGCCATTAGAGCCCATGGGTACAAAAATGACCCGAGAGAATGTGTAATAATAATACAGGTACAGCATCATGCATGTCATTTTCTTTTCTTTCCAGGTTTTGGGGAATTGAATTTGAAACTGACCATTCACTACGCATTTACCATACCATTTATTTTATGTATTAGTAATTTATTTATGATGCATATGTAATTAAATGAGATGTTCTTACGAAAGCATATACTGTAACATGAAATCGAGTTTATAATTTCTTTCATAAATAATAAATTCTCCTCTAGTTCAAGTAATAGAGACCTAAGTCGTTGCAGGCATAAGATAGATGCTGCAAGTAGCAATAAAATTGCGACGTTGAAATTAATGTTGCCTCGAAAATAAATTTATGATAAAAGATGAATACTTAGGTTCGTAGTGTACTCGGGGCCACCACCATCATCATGTGTATGTGTAAATAATGTGTTGACACTTGACATAGCATGTGCACAAGACGTGGTTTAATTAATGAATTAAATTCAACAATGTAACTAAAATTTGATCATAATATTATGGATTTAGCTTAATACTGTACTGTGAAGTTATAATACTACTACTATATAGTAGTACTCCATTAATTTCATTGTAAATTATTATACATTTTTCAATGATTTTTTCTTCATTTTCTATACTAATAAAAACTAACATTAATTTTTCATTATAATAATACTATAATACAACAAATTACATCATAAATGTATACTATATATATATATATATATTTCTACATCAGTCCCTTTGAAAGTATATATCCAAAAAATTTAGTGCCATTTTGAAATATTTCACTTTATACATTTGATTATTTGAATAATTATTAAAAATGAATAATCATAAATTTACTTAGCATACAATATACTTAGACAAGATACAAGGCATTTAGAGGGGGGGTGGGGAGTATATATATTTTTAATTATTACTCTTAAAAATTATAAAATTTTGGTTCAATATTTTTAGTAAACTATTCAAAAATTAATCACAAGTTGCATGTGAAATCTCAATCCAAAACTTAATCATATTAAAGTAATCTGATTCATATTCCTAAACATGTAGGTGGGGGTGATTTAAACGGAGTATTTAATAGTCATTTTATTGTTTTATAGACAATGAAAAGCGTACTCATTATTTTTATAAGTTCGTGTTTGAAAATTTATTCATTTTATTAATGTATATTTTACTCTTACACCATTCTATTGAGTTACTTTTTTATTTATTTCAGAAGATAAAATTAAACGCAAATATGAAAACAGAACATTTAAAATGATAGGGGGACTGGGGACAGAATCCGATCTAAATCAAAAGGTTGTTTAATTTAAAAACACTATGCAAATATTTGAACTTCGTCTTATTCGATAAATATAAACAAATCAAATCACCCGTTAATTCAAAAGCAGTAGTAATATTTTTATTTTATTCTAAAAGGGCCCCTCGATTATACAAAAATTATAATTTCGGAGGTTCTCGCCTCCTCGGGGATCTGTGGGGAGTGGGGACCACAGTCCAGCCGTCGAATGGCCATCGCCGTTAAGTCTCCGTCACTGCGGTAACGTGACAGTTAAGTCAGGCAGACGCGGGACGTTTGCTGACAGACGTTTTCTCCACTCATGGGGAATTGTAACTGTGAGAGTGAGCCTACGTCGTGATTCTAATTTTTTTATTTATTTTCCAGACAAAAAATATTTAAAAGGGAGAGGGTAATTTAGTAATTTCCTTTTGAAGGATGTTTATTTTAATGGCGATTTCTGCCGTCGATTCTGACTTTCGTCGGCCAAGGGGTTTGACGGAGGTTGATAACGGGGGCGTCTCGAGGCCCGTTAACGGCGTTGTTGTAGGATTTTGATGTCAATGCTAACCTGCGCACATTAATTGCTCTACAAATTTTGAATTTTAGATTAGATGGAATTACCACTGTACCCCCACCTGTCCCATTTAATACTCTAGTCTCTACACATACTTCAATTTTTATTATTTTTCTTAGTTAACATCAAAGGTGTTGAAAGTCATATATTTTATTAATATTTTTTTTTTATTTAGTCAAAATATTTGAATTAATATTTAAAACAAATTTTAATGTAATTAAATAAATTGTGTTGTCGAACTCTTTCGGTTCAGATAGATTCGATTTCAATTTTCTCGAACTAATTTTTTTTTAATTTTAATCTTATACTATTTTTTTCGAGCTAACTCGAACCAGCTGTCCACAGGTTCGGATTTGATTAACGACCATAAATAATAGACAAATGCAAGTTGTTGAAAATCTGTTGAAATAGTATAAGTGTGTAAGTGTGGTCTCACGCTAGGTACTAAGTGAAGTAACTCATTTTACTTATAAAAAGATTTCCCTTTTCATACAAATCTAAACGTGGAACAACCCACGACTGAACATCTAAACACACAACTTTAACAAATTCATATATTTCCACATTTGAAGACTTGCTTGCAATTTACTAAATCTGTTGGGGCTGGCATTTTTATCAACATACCACATCTTCGTTTATATTGGACTATTGCACCAAAAATAAATATCATCTTTCTTCCATGTGGGCTTGTTTCAATCAAGCACCACTTCACCATCTTGCTAAAAATACTGTCTTGCTAAAATAATACGTTGAGGTGGACATATTCATAAAGATGAACCGTATGATGTTCATACTTGGAAATGTTTCTTGCAAACAACGTGGCTGAAAATTGTAATTTTTTGTCCATCGATTATATGGGTTTCGAACGAAATTAGTTCATCCGTATACATCGCTTCACCAAATCGTGACATTTCGTTTAAAAATGTTATCCGTTTGAATCTTGGACTCAAAGGAATCTACACATGCATCAAAAAATTACAAAAGATCTTGTTCGATGAACTTATAACACAATATACTTCTCAAGAAAAACACTGTATATTTTAATTTATAATGATAAAAAAAATTGCATTACAAATTACTAATAAGTGGATTTGCATGGTAATTATTTTTGAATACTGATTTTTGAATTTGTTTCTGACAATCTCGTAGAAGGGGAAATTGTCTTTATTTAAGGAATCAAGTGTCGTCTTTCACTTCAATTTCAGAACATTGAAAAGTGCCAAAACCATGCTAAATTATTTAAAATGAATTTTCAATTAAACACGACATAAAATATTATGAAAATAAAAAAAATGAAAAGTTTTTATCATAGTTCAAAATTTAAACTTTAGCTTTATGTACTAACCAATTTAAATTATTTCATAATAAAAAATTTGTCAAAGACACTTTAAAAGAATAAAAACTACTGTAACAAAGTGCTAAAGACAATTAATTTCAAATCCAAAACTAAACTTTTTTCTAGAATTCTTAGTGTTATTTTAGGATTAACAAATAGTAGTAATAATTTATGTTATTCACGTGCTATGATTCCATTTGACATTTCATTGCTCTTTGGTTTCATTACTCAATATTTCAAACTGTTACTACCTTATTTGTAACACTAAACCTAATTCGAACTTACATCGAGCCATCGATCGAAATTCAATCCTGCTAAATTTCAACGGGTTCTTAATAAAATGAAAATGAAAATCGATTGACCAAGGTCGTTTAGATACCCGCTCCACACCGATACAGTAAATGTTTCGATATATCAAAATTGTTGATTTAATGAATTGTATCGATATTTTTGAATATATATATATATATTATATATACATATATAAAAAAATTGAGTAATATTTTATTTTATGTGAATATATATGCTGAAATACTACTATTAAACAATTACCAAAATTTTCAATATTTTTTGGTATGATAAAGTTAAGTATAGGAAGAAATACAAAGTGAATCTCTCTTTAATACGGTGTGATTCCTGTGAGATACTACTGCTTATACCTAAAAAGGATAATCAGAAAAGAGTTACAAATATAGGGCCAAAACTGTAATTAAAAGAATTAGAAAGGGGCAATTGTGGAAAAAGAAAAACCTCGACGGCGACCTTGTCTGGTCCAGTAAAAAAGAAGAGAAAAAAGCGATAAGAGAGACAAAGAAATTGAAAGAAATTCAGGTCAGACCCAATTCATTAACGCTGCACAGTGACAGATTTTGTGAATAATCTCGTCTCCTTTGTATTGTATTTTTCCATATAAACACTTTTACCTGTCACTGTTACAAAATGTAAGTGCATCATTGCTCTTCTCAGTCCCCCCCTTCCCCTACCCCCACCCCCAAGCAGTTAATGGGAAGCTGTAAATGCTTTTTCCAAGACTCAAATAAAAGTAAAAATTAAATCTTTATTACTTTCTTGATCTGGGTTTTTCAATTTAATGTTTTCTCCAACACCTCTCTTCTGGTTTTCTTACATTTGCATCAATTGGGGGTATTTGGTTTGGTAAGGGTGGTTCAACCTGAGAGCCCAATCCGTGTAATAACTCCCCCTCTCTCTTTCTCACACATTATTAATTGTTTTTCTTTTTCTTTTGGGGATGTCATGTTGTTGCTGTTTTTGATGTGAAAGAATGGGCACAAGTGAAATATAGATATAATATGGTGTAGAAAACAAAAACTCCTTATCTACTTTTTGGCCAATATCCTAGTGTGTGTGAATGGTTCTGATTGGCATATTTTTTTGGTTGTTGCAGGCATGGAAAATAAAGGTTTGAAGGGTTTTTGAAATATTGGAAGGAAAAAAAATACACTTATTTGATCTCATCAGAAGGTAATATTTTTTTCCTCTTCTTTTAGCTAAGGTTCTGCTTTTTTAGGATTTAAGTAATGTGAAAAGCCAAAAAAGCAAGACCAATATTCTACTAGTTTGAAGTGAAAAACATCCCGGAGTGAGTAGCATTCAAATAATTGAATTTTGAGTGCAAAAAAAGGGCAGTGTGTTTTTGGATCTGGAAAACAGCTCACTTGACCTTTTTCTTGTTTTCTTCAAAATAAACCAATTTTGACTTCATTGATTTTGAAAGCATCCATCTCTTTCTTTGCCCTTGTTCATTAATGGTTGAGGTGAAATAAATTAATAAATAAAAATTGAAAGTATTTTTGTGTTGTACACAGAGATCATGTGCCCAACAGTGTGTTTTTTCTTCTTCTCTCTGATTGAAAAGAACTCTCTCTGCATATCCATTTTTCAAATAGCTGTCTCAGTACCATTTCTGGAACCTGCATGCACATTCAATCTCTGGTTAAAAACCAAGCCCCTCTAAGGTTTCAGTGCTTTGACTGAAAAAGAAAGGCTTTTTTTTTTTCTTTCTTTCATCAAAATAAATAAAAATATCAGGGGCCTCTTGCATGAGTTTCATCACAACTTTATCTGTGGGGCCTGAAATAATTATGCACCTAATATGTTTTCTTGTTGTTTTGCTTTTATCAGGCACAAATTCATTTCACACAGTGCTTGAAATTTGGTTGTGGTGTGTGTCCCTCTTGAAAAGAAACAGTGCTGGAAAAAAGGAATTTGTAGTGAGGATAAGAATTGTTGTATGTTATGAGTAGAGATTTGAAGAAAGTCGAAAAAGGGTGTGATGCCGCCGAGAAGGTCGTGGTGGCTGTTAAGGCCTCAAAGGATATACCTAAGACTGCTCTGGTTTGGGCTCTGACTCATGTTGTTCAGCCTGGGGATTGTATCACACTTCTTGTTGTTTTCACTTCGCACGGCTCTGGTAATTATTTCTTTATCATTTATCTATGATTGATTACCTTTTTTCTTTGATTGCTTGTTCATTGCAATTGGAAGGGGTCCTCGTTAATCATTTTTTCTCTTATTTGGCCCTGCCTTAAACAGGTAGGAAGTTATGGGGCTTCCCAAGATTTGCCGGAGACTGTGCTAGCGGCCATAGGGGCCGGTCCCACTGCGGAACCAGCTCAGAACAGAAATCAGACATAACAGATTCTTGCTCCCAAATGATTCTTCAGCTTCACGATGTTTATGATCCTAACAAAGTAAGAGCATCGTTTGGATGTTTGTCTTTCCGATTATGTTAGTAGAATGCTCATATACGATTTTGCTTAAACAAAAAATTTCAGATCAATGTGAAGATAAAAGTCGTCTCGGGTACACCGTGTGGGGTAGTCGCTGCCGAGGCCAAGAAAATCCAAGCGAACTGGGTCGTTTTAGACAAGTAATCACACTCATATATACATTATTTACGCTTTTGAGTTTTGACCATCCAACGTTTCATTAAAATATTATCCTTGGGGTTTAGCTAATTACAAAAACTTGATTATTTCAAATTTGCACATATCCCTATTGAAGGTATTACAATTTACAACAATACTTTATGGTTTTTATTTCTCCAAGAAAGTGACAAATACCCTCCTTCCCCCTTTAAAGGGTATACCAAAAAGTACCCTTGAGTTTTAGCCTAGTTATAGAAAAAAAACAATTCTTTCAAAATTTCAAATAAGCCCGACGTTTACTTTTGTCTTAGTAAATTAACCACGAAACTTCTGAACAAACATTAAGACGATTTTGGTAATTTTACAAGATAGTTGTGTCCTTGGGTAATTTTGTAAAAATTGCATTCGTCTCATCATACTCTCCCTCCCAATATTGTGTAGGCAGCTTAAACACGAGGAGAAGCGCTGTATGGAGGAGCTCCAATGCAACATCGTCGTCATGAAAAAGTCTCAACCCAAGGTCCTTCGTCTTAACCTAGTCGGCTCCACTAGAAAGGATCCGCAAGCAATGAGCCCGACTGTTAATCAAGAACCTCGCAAAGACTGTGCAAACCCGACCCGTGGCCCCCTCGTCACTCCATCTAGCAGCCCCGAGACTTTCACTGCCACCGAAGCAGGAACCTCTTCCGTCTCTAGCTCCGACCCTGGAGCCTCGCCCTTCTTCGTAGCCGCCGACCCAAAAGACAGCCTTAACAATAATAACAAGAAAGAGAAACTGCTTTCCATAAAACAAGAACACGATCACGATTCCGAATCCAGTTCAGACTCCGAGCCCGAAAGCCTTTCATCATCTTCAAGCCTAAGATTCCAACCGTGGATGGCGGACATTGTTAATAATTCGAACATCACCACAAAGGCCCTGTTAGGAAAAAACACTAAACCGTTCGACGAGGACGGCCCTGGTTTCAGGTCTCCAGGCTACAACCGCTCGAATTCTGATTTCAGCGGCAGCCTGAGGGAGGCCATCTCGTTTTCGCGTATGGGTCCTTGCGGGCCCCCACCTCTTTGCTCTGTGTGCCAGCACAAGACGCCTGTCTTTGGGAAGCCCCCGAGGTGGTTTGCATACGGCGATCTGGAGCTTGCTACAGGTGGGTTCTCACGGGCTAACTTCTTGGCTGAGGGCGGGTACGGATCAGTCCACAGGGGAGTCCTACCCGACGGGCAGACGATTGCGGTCAAGCAGCACAAGCTGGCTAGTTCACAGGGGGATCAAGAGTTCTGCTCTGAGGTCGAGGTCTTGAGCTGTGCTCAGCACCGAAATGTGGTGATGTTGATCGGTTTCTGCATTGAAGATGGAAGGAGGTTACTGGTTTATGAATATATATGCAATGGCTCTCTTGATTCTCATCTTTATGGTATGTTTTTTTATCTCTCTCTAAAAAATACTACAAAAGAATTCTTTTAAAGTTATGAATATTCCCTTGATATTTATTTGTTGGGTTTATCGCATAAACTATACCTGAGGTTGAGTCTTCTTACCAAGAAACCCACTTCTCTTTAAAAGTTACAGGAGTAGTAGTAGCAATTTAAGGTGTACTTATATTGTGCAATTAGGCTCAACCGTCCCGTGTAGTTTATAATAATCGTATTCCGAATCCTACTTATTTTTCTGCCATAAATAACATTTAGTGAATTCATCCAAAACTCTTAGGGCGCCATCAAGATACACTTTCTTGGAGTGCACGTCAAAAGATTGCAGTTGGGGCCGCGAGAGGATTGCGGTATCTTCACGAGGAATGCAGGGTTGGTTGCATTGTTCATCGGGACATGCGGCCGAACAATATTCTTATTACTCACGATTTTGAACCCTTGGTACGATTTTCTACGCTTCCTATTATGTGTTCTATTCATGCTTGTAATCGGATGTGATTTTTGTGACATTAGTCTGAATTTTTTCGCTTCAAGGTTGGAGATTTTGGTTTAGCTAGGTGGCAACCAGATGGGGAGACTGGAGTCGAAACCAGAGTAATCGGAACGTTTGGGTATACATTGTTTTTTCATTTTCATTTTCCACAGCTTTAATTATAAATACACGGAATTTTGACTTTATTACAAATGAAGCCCGTCTAATTTCTATATTACAAAAAATCCTCTTGAGATTTATTTAGTTTTTCCTTAGCAAACTACTTTTAAAAATATTAACAGAGTATTTTTGTAGTTATGTCAAAATTATCTAATTTTATGTGCTTGAGATTATGGTTTAATTCGTGTAAACAATATCTGAATTTCTAAACATCTGATGTTTCATGAAGGTACTTGGCTCCCGAGTATGCTCAAAGTGGTCAAATAACGGAAAAAGCTGATGTGTACTCGTTTGGTGTGGTGCTAGTGGAGCTTGTTACCGGGCGTAAAGCAGTGGACCTTAACAGGCCCAAGGGCCAGCAGTGCCTCACAGAATGGGTAAGCTTCTCTATACTGTATTAAGCATCCGACGAAATTAGGGGTGTATATAATATTAAATTTATTCTTGTGATTTTGTTCGAAAAGGCACGGCCATTATTGGAAGCATATGCTGTTGATGAACTGGTGGACCCACGGTTGGGGAGCAACTTTTTGGAAAGCGAGGTCTACTGCATGTTGCATGCTGCATCATTGTGCATACGACGAGACCCTCAAGCAAGGCCACGAATGTCTCAGGTAAGTAAACACCAAACACGTTTATGAATTCGATAGATGTGAATTTCGGGATGTTGGGGCAGGACTTTGAATTCGATACTGATTATGAAAACTTACAATAACTCTTTTTCAAGTTTTTTTTTTTATTTGTGTGTTGCCTAAAAAGAAAACAGGTATTGTACGATATTGATCCTATCTATTTTTGTTGAATAGGTGCTTCGAGTACTTGAAGGTGATGCGATGGATTCGGGCCAATTGGGCACGCCTGGTTTTGATGTGGGCAGTCGGAGTGGAAGAATATGCTCGGGGCGTCACCAGCTACACCATGAGCAAAATATTGGGCCCATCGTAAACGGGATGTCGGGAAGATTTAGCTCAAAGCTTTGTCCCAACTAAAAGATCGAATGCCACGGAGATAGGTCGAATATCCAAAGATTGAAACAAGAAGTTATTTTGTACTGCTTAAAAATTCCTTAAATATCAAGCAGGTGTTATGTTTTGATGGCACCATGATTTGTTTTGGGCATTGTATAGCATTGGTTAGTAGTATAAATCTTTTCTAATCATCACCAAGAAATGAATTTGATACCCGTTTTGGGCACTGGATGGAAACATTCGTCAGTGTATAAACATGATCTTTCCGATATAGTCAATTGTGAAAATCCCAAATCAGGATTGAACTGTTCGGTTGAATTGATTTTATATAAATGAAATTGTTGAGTTTCGACAGTAATTTGACAATAAGTTCATCTGACAAATGCTTCCATTTAAAGTTATAAGTTAAATCTTATAACTAACATGCATAAATAGTTAAATCGATACAGAATACACAGGTTTTTTATCCTTCGAATTTTGAACAAACACACCATGTGGATTTGTAACGTACTAACTATATATTCCTAGAACCCTAGCTGGTGATCTAACTTGGAAGTTGGAGCATCCAATGGACTTCTTTGAAGAGTCTTCATTTAGGGCTTCCTCATTTTTGACCTGGCATATCTGTAAAAGTGTTTTTTAGCAAAAATAACATAAAATAGAAGCATATTTATAACACATCTACCAGAAAATACAAAGTAGTACACATACTCTATATGCATGCCTCCACGATCAGACGATGGCAGAACCCAACCTTGAAGTGCATGCATTGTCTCAGTTGCTTGTTCAACTTTCTTTACAGATGAAATATAACATGGAAATATAAAGATTGCTTCAATATAATTCATTTGATTGATTATAAATTAGAAAAACTGGGTGCCCTCACTTACCTCAAAATCAGCAAATGCAACCGGCATCCCACCTCTAGAACGAACCTTAAGGCTGTTGAATCCTTCATATCTGAAATAAATAGGAACAATGAAATTGACTTTCTTGACCTATACTGCATATATATGTATATGAAAGTCAGTTTTCACCTTGGATAATTACACAACCCTTGAGGTTTAGCCAAATTTTAACAAAATGAATCGAGGTTAATGTCAACTTACGATCAGCGAAAATTCTAAACGGATTCAACTCTCAAGGCTGGTCTTCGTAATTAAAAAAATGTAGTAGTACTTTTGTAATACGAGTAGTATTTTCTTGATCAGCATAACATATGTAGTATGTACACATGCAAGTAACTTACTGAGACATAAATTGCTTCAATTCCTTTTCAGTACAGTTTGGGCCTAGATTCGCAATAAACAAGGTAGAGCACGCACCATCTGTTCTATTTTCTGCTTGCTCCTGTGACTGTCATTCAAACGCAACCGACTCCTTAAACTAAAGAACAATATGCGCAGTAAAGGATAAAAAAATGCTTTATCTATAAATTTGCTTATTGCTTACATTCACTGGAACAAAGGCATCGTTACTATTGGTTACTTTTTCAGTGCTGTTGGATAGATGCAAGATTTTTTCATCAGGCTCAAAAAAAAAAAATATGTTGCACACATAATATGCGATTTTTGTGCTAAACATGTCTAACCTCTTGTCATTTGCTGAATCATATTGGAAGGTTTCGGCGTTCGCGGTGGGCTCATCAGAATCGCTCTCTTTTAAAAAACCAGACATTGAGAATTAAATACAATTAAAAGAATTTAAAAATAAATAAATGGAGAAAACGACGAACACTTACCATCATCACCTGATGATTCACCAGCTTCAGTAGCAGATCTCTTTCTATTATCAATGACAACATATGGACCACTTCCTGTAAAAACAACACGAGCACTGGTCAACCATCATCACAAAGATAATTTACAAGCAAAATAAACATATAACATAGTCGAAATGAGGAGACCATTAGGTGCCAACCTGGTTTGCTTTTTCTTCTTGAATTTGATCTTGCAAGTTCAATGTGCAAAGTCGAACCAGTTTGAGGGTCAAATTTAACACTCTGCAGACAGATGATGTTCATGTTATCATTTGCAGAGTGCATCAGTTTCCGATTAAATGCACAAAACTCAGAAATATCAGGAAGTAGTAGGACTATATCCTCCGGGTTTGAACAAATGAAAAATTCACCGGCAATTCCCACATATGACTAGCTCACCAATTTTTTTGTCCTACCACATCTTGACGATCAAATTGTGTAAACAACACATATCGATAATGATAGTAGCAAAGTAATATTTTTTTCTTATTTTTAATTCATTAGTTCACAAATTAATAATTTCAGCATTCAAAATTCAGAAAATGAAGTTTGATCAAACTGCGTCAAAGGTCACAAATGCCACAACCTGCGAAATTCAATTACTCACATTCAGAGAATGCAGAGCTGAAATTGCCGATGGATGATTCACAAACGTCGCGAATGCCACAACCTGCAAATTTTTAAGAGAGAAAAAAAGAAGTCTATTTTCATTTTTATTTCACAACAGTAAGCACTAGCTGAAGTGTTAAGAACCTTTTAGCTGAGGAGGAGATCGAACCTGATTGCCGCGGCCGGTGTATTTGAGCTGAGAGGATTCGAAGCCTGGGCGGCGGCGGAAGAGATTGTGGATCTCACGCGGCATCACGTCGTCGGGAAGACCGGACACGAAGAGCGTGTTGATTCCATTTTTTTCTCCGGCGGGGTAGACGTATTCCGGGAGAGGCGCCGCCAAGTAGAACGGCTCGTACGGCGGCGGATGAGTCATGTCGGAGAACGAGGAGAGACGATGAGACGCTGTGGCTCTCGGCGGACGGGCTGTGTGGGCGAGTTTTTTTGGTGGGTTTGTGAAATGATAAATTGGGCTGGACTGGATCTAAGAACAAGTTAACAATGGCCCAAATAGCCCATAAGAAATCACTCGTTCTAGAATGTAAAAAATCGTTTTTATTTATTTATTTATGTACTTTTTAGACTCAATGTGAAAAAATTATTACTACTAGTAAGTTTGGTTATTGATGTTGATATTATGGTTGACCTCAATTATATATGCCTAATTATGGTTTGATTTTGATTCGTCGATAAGTAAGGATTGTGTCTCCATCGTGGATTGAAGATCGATTGATCGAATTTGCATTACATTTCCTTTTGCAATTTTTGTTGTAGAGGCGTAGAGCCAATAGTGCTCTTGAGCAATGTAGATTTTGGCACTTCACCACCCTTGAATTCTAGGCTCACATGACAAAAATTAAATCCCAAAATGTATTACACAAAAATAAAATTGATTTAAATCCATCCATTACTTATAGAGTAATGCACATTCCACACACAACAGCAAATTTCATAACAAAAAAAAAGTCAACATCAAACATTTATAATAAATAAAATAATCACAATAATAGCAATTAAAAAAATCAAGACGAGGACGGACCACCAGCGGACCTCAGCAGACCACCGGCCGCTTCCTCGTCGGCGTGCAAATCGTCGGTCTTCCTCACGGCGGCGTGAACCAGCACCACCACCACTCCCACGAGCAGCGACACCAATATGTTGGTGGTGGCGTGCGTCAGCAGCAGGACGGCGAGCGTCACCACCCCGAGCACGATCAGGACCACTCGATCGGAGATCAGGCGGCCGAAGACCACCAGCGGCTCGTCTCGGAGGAAATAGAGGAACGTCCAGACCGCCATCATCGCGACGAAGACTATGAGCGAGATCGGGTGCCATAAGAGGCTGAGGAACACGACGAGGAGGACGACGAGGGCGTAGTTCATCTGGAAGTAGGAGACGTTCGTCTTCACACGCGCCACCGCGTCTCGGAAGGATTTCGGGAGGTTGAAGCAGCGGAGCTCGAACATTTCGCGCCAGGGGCGGCGGGTGCCGAGGCCGGACCTGACGAGCTCCTTGGCGCGTGAGATGTACTCGAGGTTGATCGGCGTGCCGGAGGGGGAAGACGACGTGGGGATGGTGCCGTACGTCGTCATTATCCGGCGGCGACTGGGGGAATTTTAGGGATTTAGGTTGAAAGAGGGCTTTTCGATTTAGTTACCAATTAGAAGAGAAGTGGGAAAGTAGACGAAAGGGAGGAGCGGTGTAAATGAGGGAGCACGGGGCTTGATGTAGATTACGCGATGTTGGCTATGATCTGGTATGGAGTGGTGCACTGTTAGTATGGTGTAATTTACCATAATTAATTAATCTCATTTTCATTCAAATTTATAGGTTTATCGAATTTTGGCTCTAGATTTATTTTTGAATCAACTTTATTTACTTTCACGAATACAGTTTACCATCAATATCTTCACACATTTTTTTTATAATTACAAAAAGATATATATGAATATATTTATGAAACATATAGAGTATTTTTTATAATTTATTAATTGAAAATAATATCTCTTGATTGCAGAAGGGTTGACACTTTTTTTAGCACTATTTTTTTTTCTTAATTTTGTTTTTTCAATTATCGATTTATTGTGAGACATCTCAACAAATAATAGGCATTAACTTTGTTGAGATTGAATTAGTATTACACTTGAATTCATACTATGTTAAATATGATAGTGATAATATATAGTTTGAATGATTTTATTAGTTGGATTAATAAATCTTGATTCAAAAGTTCAATTCTCACGTTCATATTTACACCACAATGAATTCAATTTTGAAAAGAATTTAATGAGAAAATATCGATTGAAATATAATTCAAACTGCTGTATTATGATATTATCAAAGTGTAAATGAAAAGGTATCTTTGCAGAAAGAAAATGGTGGCGGTATGAAGTTGAAACATACTCACCTAAACCATCTACTCGACCGTGGGATGTTGGGCTCTTTGTTGTCAGCCCAATAGGATGATAAGACCGCACTGAAGATAGTGGGCCCATTCGTTACATGAATAAGGCAGGCCCCAATCAGATTTCTCACTTTCACCACGTGGCTTCTTTCGAACCTGTCCACAATATATTTATTTTATTTTAATAGTTATTGAAAGTTTGAGATATTATATTATAATATATTATATTATGTTTACCAAGGAATCCAGATGTGTCTTTGCCACGTGGCCTCATCATTGTGGATTGGCTAATGATTAACTATCCATGACACACTAATTAACTTTGCATTTGGTATATAGAAGAAAAAAAAACTCTTAATTATAGTCAATGATATAATTTCATGATATCACGAAACATACGATTGTAGTTATTTAGATGATAAATAAATAAATCATGTGCTCTACATTCACACCATCTATGACCGACCACAAACAAGAGAAATATTTGAGATAAATTATGTTTTGAAAATAATTAGTACTCAGTATGCTTAATTATAATATTATATTAGTCTTATTTATTTATGCATTGATTGATAAATACATTAAAACAAAAATATTTTTTGAATTGTTGAAAAAAAATGATAATTTTTTTTAATTAAAAAAGTAAATTAATTGTTAATAAATTTTAAAAATATATAAATAAAGTAAACTAAAATTGTATGTTATATTAAAAATAAAAATAAAAATATCATTTATTTTTAGTAGTAAGTTGAGTCATAGAAGTGCATAATTAGTTTGAGATACATATCATAAATATTTCTCTAGTCACTATAAAATTGTCACCAATTTCTTTGCAAATATAATAATCACACTTTCTAAAAATGATTACAAAGTATGTCCGCGAGTAAGAATATTATTTTTGTCCCTAAGAGCATAACATAGTGGAGCGGTAAAATTACATGGATGTAATTCCCTGGCGACGCAGGGTTCGAACCTCGGGTGTGACAAATTTTCATTGAAATATTATGAAAGTTTGCCATGAGCTGAGACATGTGCACAACTGTCTGCTACTCGGCCACATTACATTCCTCAATTTACATCATATCCGATCAAGTGACCTCCGATCGATTGGGTAGAGTTTCTCGTTTCTTCTTCTTATAAAAAAAATACATTATTTTTTTGTTGGAGCTAGAACAATAATAATGGGCTGTTGTCATATGACATTAGTGGGGCGTCTAAAATTGGGTCTGAACTCAAAACCTACATTGGGCCTTGGCGACTTTCGTTAGCGCCTAAAAGAGCCCATCAAATGACAGGAGCTCAGATTATAAATTTATTTTTATAATTTTGGTTTCCAATAATTTTTTATTTTATTTTATGTTTCGTTCCAAATCATAGGATATACATTAGTTTCTTTTTATCTAATTTTTAATTTTAATTTTTCAATTACATAAATAGCTAAGAATATTTTCAAATTGACAATTAAAAAAAAAAAAAATAGTAACATTTTTAATGAAACAAAAGATTTTTGAAGGTTGTTAACTTGTTATTTCTTCTTTTTATCATTAGATTGCAGTATTAGTGGTTACCACATCTTAGGAGCAAAATATGCAAATATAAAAAATGTTAAAAAAAAATTAAATTAAATGTTTCATATTAATAATAATTAGAATTATATCTCATATTTTCCGGATTTAAAGAATGAATTGCATGCAAGCAAGTCTTTGTACAAAAGATACCCAAACTTCCTAAAACAAATAAACAAATAAACAAATAAAACAAGCAACCACGACTTGTTTTCAATCATTTCTATAATCACACATATACAGTACAGTAGTTAATCACAATAAATATTAAAATCATAAAATAATAATTAATTAATTATATTATTTAAACTTCAGCTTAAAGCAAAAACAAACATCACACTATTGGTTTCCCTCTAAGACTCAAATTGTGTAGCTTCACAAGCTTTTGCCTCTATCCATTGCACACCAAGTTTCATTTTTCTTTTAAAAAACATTCATTTATATATGTCATGAAAAAATCATGTAAATGAACATTTCCATTGAACTCATATACATATATTTCTCATCTCAAAAAGTTTTCCTCTGAGAGGTTCATAGACGACGGCAATGGCAGAGACGAGCGAATTCTTACACGGTACGCTCGAAGTTACCATCTTTCGCGCCACAAAGTCCAAACCATTTGCCCCTTTTAATGTAAGTCTCATATTTCCCATTCAAGAACTAATCAAAACCATAGCTCTGGAGTTTGATGTGCAATATAAATCATGAAGTTTCGTTAAATTACAGAAAAACCCCATATCTCTTTCAAAATTACAAATACCACAAAAAACTTGTAATGACATTTTTTGTGATCATATTTTAGTGCATATCTGCAAGTGGGAGGCCTACCTATGTGACCATCAAAATCGACAACGAAACCGTGGCGAAAACGACCCGCGAACGAGGCCGCGTTTGGAACCAAACATTCCAAATCCTCTGCGCCCATCCGCCCAACACGAAACTCACATTAACTCTAAAGCAGAAGCGGCTCGTGTTAGGAAAGACCGAAATCAAGGCCGAAACACTGCTAGGAAAGTCGAGCCTGATAAACGGCACTTTCCCGCTCAGCAAATCGAACGGCCGGAATCCCAAAAACGCCCTCGAGCTTGAGTTCATCCTCTGGTTCAAGCCGGCCGAGGGCGAAAAGAGCTGGGGGAAGGCACTGGAGGTCGACGGAGGGTATCGAGGCCTGAAGAACGCGGTGTTTCCAATGAGATCGAACTGTGGGGTCACGCTTTATCAAGACGCGCACCACCACTCTGGTTTCCAGCCTCCGCCGGAGCTTTGCGGAAGGCCCCGGAAGCTGTGGGAGGACGTATACAGCGCGATCGACGGGGCCAAGCATTTGGTTTACATTGCAGGGTGGTCATTCAATCCTCATATGGCTCTGGTGAGTCTTGTTATGAAAATAATTACAGAAGCTATTCTGAAGTTTGGTCTAATTACAAAACCACCCCAAAACTTCTCAAATTCTTTCTCCGATGGCCCTGGTGAGGCTTGTTATGAAAATAATTACAGAAGCTACCCTGAAGTTTGAAATAATTACAAAAACCACCCCAAAACCTCTCAAATTCTTTCATAATGATAAAGTTACATTCCTCTGATGCCCTGGTGAGTCTTGTTATGAAAATGATTACAGAAGCTACCCTGAAGTTTGGTTTAATTACAAAAACCACCCCAAACCCTCTCAAATTCTTCCATAAAGTTACATTCCTCTGATGGCCCTGGTGAGGCTTGTTATGAAATAATTACAGAAACTACCCTACAGTTTGGTCTAATTACAATAACCACCCCAAAACTTGTCAAACTCTTTCATAAAGTTACATTCCTCAGATGACCCTATTATGAAATAATTACAAAAGCAACCCTGAAGTTTAATCTAATTACAAAAACCACCCCAAAACTTCTCGAATTCTTCCATACACAGGTACGCGATCCCGAAACGGATATCCCTTTCGCACGAGGCGTGAAGCTGGGCGAGCTGCTGAAGCGGAAGGCCGAGGAAGGCGTGGCCGTGCGGGTCCTACTGTGGGACGACGAGACCTCTCTTCCCATCATCAAGAACAAAGGCGTCATGAAGACCCACGACGAGGACTCGCTCGCCTACTTCAAGCACACCAAAGTCGTCTGCCGGCTCTGCCCGAGGCTCCACGATAAGTTCCCTACGGCCTTCACCCACCACCAGAAGACCATCACCACCGACGCCCGCGTGGGCCCCGCATCGCGGGCCCACGAGATCGTCAGCTTCGTCGGCGGGTTGGATTTATGCGACGGCCGATACGACACGGAGGATCACTCCCTCTTCCGGACGCTCAACACGGAATCACACTGCTTCGACTTTTACCAAACTAGCCTCCAGGGAGCGGGCCTGCACAAGGGGGGCCCGCGGGAGCCGTGGCACGACACGCACGCGCGCGTGACGGGCCGGGCCGCGCGGGATGTGTTGGCGAATTTCGAGCAGAGGTGGGCGAAACAGTGCGGCGTCCCGAATTCGTTACTCCCGGCCTCGACGATCGAAGAACTTTCCGGAAATCCGGCGATCGAGAGGGATTGGAGCGTCCAGGTGTTCCGTTCGATCGACCACTTCTCGACCGGTGAAAACCTCAGGGTCGAGAGAAGCGTCCACGAGGCGTACGTGGACGCGATCAGGCGGGCCGATAGGTTTATATACATCGAGAACCAGTATTTTATCGGGGGGTGTCGTTTGTGGGAGGGGGACAATCGGAGCGGGTGCGAGAACTTGATTCCGATCGAGGTCGCCTTGAAGATCGCGAGCAAGATCCGGCGGAGGGAGAGATTCGCGGCGTACGTGGTGATTCCGATGTGGCCGGAGGGGACGCCGGAGAGCGAATCGGTTAGGGATATACTGCATTGGAGTAGGGAGACTATGAAGATGATGTATGGTGTGATCGGAGAGGCGCTGGAAGGGAGCGGGGAGAAGGGGCAGCCGAGGGATTACTTGAATTTCTTTTGTCTTGCTAACAGGGAGAAGGAGGTGAAAGGGGAGTTTGTTGCTCCGTACAGTCCTCATCTGGGGACTGATTATTGGAATGCTCAGATGCATAGGAGGTTCATGGTTTATGTGCACTCCAAGCTCATGATAGGTTTGTATTTCCAGTTTTGCCCCTCTGGGCCTTTTTGTAATTATTTTTGTTCTTGATTCCTGCTATCTGTTATTCTCTTTACATGTTTTTCTCAAGTTTTCCCACTGTTTAATTACCCGATAACCCCTAATTTATTTTGGTTTTGCAAAAGTGGCCCAAAGAGGGTTCTTATAACATAAAGTTATTTGTAAATTTTAAAAGTTTTTCTGTTTTCATAATTTGACCCTTACTATTTGTTTTCATCTACAAATTGACCCAGTTCAAAGATAACTCAGGTGTTTTTTGGAATTAGGGCAAAACTCAGTGGTAGCTTTGTAATTTAACCATAAAAAGGTTGATGAAACAGAGAAACACCATGAAACTAATCAGTTTGATGTTTTTCTTTTTGACAGTGGATGATACCTATCTCCTGATAGGCTCAGCCAACGTGAACCAACGGTCCATGGACGGTCGACGAGACACAGAGATCGCCATAGGGTGCCACCAGTCGAGAAAGGAAGGAGCCGAGGCCGACCAAAGAGATATCCGCGCTTTTCGAATGTCGTTGTGGTACGAACACACTGGAATAGTCGAAGATATTTACAAAGAGCCTCAGAGTTTGGAATGCGTGAGGAGGATCAGGTCAATCGGAGACGAGATGTGGAGAGTCTACAGTCAGGACGAAGTAGAAGACATGGGAGGGGTGCATTTAGTGACTTACCCGGTGAGTATAACCGAGACGGGGAGTGTTGAGGATCTAGTCGAGGGCGATGGACTTTTCCCAGACACGAAAACGCCGGTCAAGGGGAAAAGATCGAAAGTGTTGTCAGCTATATTCACCACATGACAGCAAAAGACATTAACAATAATAAACAACATTTGCTCACATTATTTATAGTTTGAAATAACAAACTCTTATTCATTTGTCTCAATTACTTTTATACTAAAATAGTTTGAAGGTGTTCGTTCGCCTTTTCACCAGAACCGGCATTTTTCTCTTCATTCTCACAGTGGGGAAATTGACGACAATATCCTTCTCAGCTACCCAACTGCAAAATAAACAACGTTTAATCTCTAATTTGATCGAGCTCTAGTTGACCGTTGACACAAAAAACGAGCAGTACCTAAATCGAGTAACGAGATGATGCAGAAAGATAGAAGCCTGGAGCCTGGCCAGGTCAAGGCCAGGGCACAGTCTCTGCCCACCTCCAAATGGTGTGAAATTGCAAGGGCTAATTATTTCCTCATCATCCTGTAATTGATCATATTAGTAGTAAATTTGAAAGTTAGAATAATGACCAAAATAGCCCTATGTTTCTTACTTGCCATCTCCATGGATTGAAGTGGTGAGGGGAATCATAGTGTGCATCATCCAAATGCACTGATCTGAAATACGCGAAAACACACCACCCCTTCGGGATGAAGTGTCCGTTTATTTCGACGTCCTTCTCAGCTTTCCTCATCACTCCTACGATTATATTTCCCAACCTCAAGGTTTCTGTGAGTACCGCTTGAGTGAAGGGCATTGATAAGTAATCACTCCAAGAAAAATTCGTCCCTCCGAATTTGTCTTTGAGTCTCATCGTCATGTTTTCCTCCTACATAAATTCAAATCACGATTAGTAATTTGTTCGATTAACTCTATAATTATTAGTTTCTTTCTTACCGTTAATTGTTTGAGAGCCGCGGGAGAATCTGAGAGGTAGTGAACTGCGAGAGCGATGAGAAGTGGGACCGAGTCCTCTCCGGGAATGATCAGGTCGATAATATTTTCTGCTATCACTTCATCTTTGATCACTCTAGTATCATCACACGTGTCGACCTTCATCAGTGCATCTATTACATCTTTTGCCGTCGATGATGGATGATTCCTTCTCGATTTGACGATCTCATCAATTACCTTTACCATCTTCTTCTTTGCCTGCAAAGATCGGTAAAGCTGAGTGCCTGGGAAATTGAAGGGCAGAGACACAAGCCCCGCGATGAACTCTCGAAATTGTTTCTTCAGAAGCTCCATTCGATGATCACCACGTTCCAAACCGGTCAACGCCTTCACTAGCACTTCAAACGCAATCTTATAACAATAATAAATAAATTAAAATCAAACGTCGTCTATTAGTTGTAAAAAGAGAAACACGCACACATTACTAACATTTTTTGCTTCGTCTTGAATGTAGACGGGGTTATCTTCTCTCCATTTCTTCATCGACTCGATCACGTACCTTTCCATGTCGGCTGTGATTCGGGCTTTTAGATCTCGAGACTTGAAGAAGCTCCCGATCAGTCCATGCATCTTCCTCTGCAAGGTCCCGTTGATGGATAAAATCGAGTCATCGCCCATCAGCTTCATCAGGGATTTCGGGTAAGACGGGACGAATAATTTTGAATCGCTCTGGAGGATGATCTTGTTGACTTGTGCGTCGGTTGATACTATCGTCGGGCTCCCAAACAAATGCGACTTGAAAACATTCCCATACCTACAAATATATATGATCAAGTTATAAGAAAGGTTAAGTGCAAATTAATTTCAATACTATAAGCTTACATGTGACGTCTTTTGTTGGTAAAGTTCTCGGGCCTGTCGGAGTAAGCACATGAAATGAAGTCAAGTGTTTCTCCGACGAAAGGCCATGTCCAAAAACTCCCCAACGGAACTTTCGACGAAGACGGTGATGACAACCACAATGATAATATTATTGCTGATGTCACCACTACCAAACTCCAAAAAATGTACATTGTTTAGTGTGTGTATATTGTCTTCTTCGATCTCCCGGCTAAAACAGATCGATCCACTTATAACTTGCATTGTATCTATATATACTCAATCTGAGTAATTTAATTTTGATATATAATAATGAATATAAAATTTATGTAATTTTATATGTATTACACGGTGACGGTGGCGCAAGTAATTTATGGTCTTGATTATAATAATTTAAAAATGACATCCATCAATTAATTAATCAATTAATCTTGTGTATAAAGCAAGCTACTCATATTAGTAGACACATTTTGGAACCCTTTTTAAATTAGTAAATATAATAGAGAAGAAGAATTGGCAAAAACACAAGTCATCATAGAAAAACTATATTCTCAATTCCTCCATGCTTTGCTTTGTAATATTTAATTCTTTAGGGGCATAAATATAATATACAGTAATCTTTACATTACTCATATTTTATTTTATTTGTATTAACTTATTTTGCAATGATATGAAATATAACTTAAACGCACATAATGAAGGAGATAGTATAAGTTATAACATGACTTACATTTATTGAAATATCAACCCAAATGAATTATTCATCAAAACAAGCTTCTTCATCAATTGCATCTACAGCAGTATGAAACTCTACCAATCCGAAAAAAAAAAAGAAAAAAAAAAACAGACATTGCTCGAAAGTCATAGACTAGGGGTGGACTTAGCTCGGATAAACTGTTTTAGAATGGCTTTCTCCTCATCGATGCGCTTTTTCTCTTCTGCGTCCCTCGGCTTCACCTTCCTCTTCTCTTCCAACATCCATTTGAACAGCTCTTGCTGTTGACCCTCTGGAATCGGTGCCCGTACAACAGGCTCAATGATTGTTGGAGTGATTATTGGCTTTTCAATGATTGTTGGAGTGATTGTTGGCTTTTCAGTGATTGGCGATGTGGCAGCTGTAGAAGACGGTGTGGTGGTGGTGGTGGGACCAGCTGGTGTCTCTTCTTCGGATGCGCTCGTGCTTTTGGTTGTAGTCCTCATGAGAACATAGGCTGCAGAAGCAAATGGGGCGGCTGGAATTGATCAGGTATAGGTACGGTTCACAAGAAAAACAAACAAAGTGGAAGAACATATATAGCAGAGGCGCTAGTCCAAATATATCTTTCAAAATTTTTACGCTGATAAATGAATAGAAAAGAAAACACACAAAGATGGTATGCTGAAAAGCACAGGTCATCGATTAGCTTTGCCGAAAAAATAGTACAGTAGTAACTAAAATTAGCACATAGGTATAAACAGAAACAAACAACTGTTATATCTATCGATATGGTTTTACTTTGACAAGATATATGTAAATCCTACACTTCTTCACAAGATACTCAGATGTAAAGATATATGTAAATCCTACACTTTTGATTACTAAATAACTGAAATTGACTCCTATTGTGGTATGGAAGTTGGAACACAATCGAACAGCATGATACACAAATTACTTTCAACATGAAAACAACTCTCTAATTAAGGGACAAAATTATTAAATTATCAGTTGATAATTATTATGGATCAGAGAACAAATGAACACAAGTGATTTGAGTACAGACAAAATCGTAATAGCATATCCTTTCACCACTTCTAATTTAAAAGTATGATTGTTGTCACATAACATTCGATCAGTAAACTGGGACAGATTATATGTATCAGGAAGATAGGATCAAGAGCTTAATCTCAATAATTTTTATGACTCTGCGATGCAGAATTCCCCAAAATAAGTCCATAACATCCAAAAAAATAAATACAAACTATACCATGTGTCCTCGATTTCACCTCCATAAATCTACAACCTTGCATATAGACATAATAGGAAATTCACTAATTTTCTAAGTAGAAAACATAATCAACATTTATCATCAAAGGCACCATAATAGAGTATACATTCTAAAAAGTTTAAACTAGTAACTAATTAGTAATGAAACCGGAACTTACTCCGTGCGCACCTAAATGCGACTTTCCCAACAATGATCGAAAGAATATCTCAATGGAAACCAGTATAGATATTACGTATTCACAATGCCTTCTCTGCTTCTAATTCAAATACCCAAATTTAAGACATTCTTTAGAGTTACGATTCGTCGATTCGTGGATAAAACAACCCAACTAAATCAAAGCACCACGGATAAATTCAAAAACTGAATCCCACCTAATTGCTCAGTCACACACATTAGATACCCGTGAAATTAATCCGTCTGAGATCAGCTATTTCAACATAGGCATTTAGTGTAAAGAGGGATAGTAAATAAATACATACCTCCGATGGTAAAATTGACAACCAATAAAAGCGGCCAGAGGAACCTATAGCGCCGAACAAACGACTCCTTCTGAGGCAGCGAAGGAGGAGGCGGCGGCGGCGGCAGCGGTGGCAGTGGGCGCGGAAGAGGAGCTGCCGCAGCTCCAGTTGAAGAGGTCGACGCCATTGAGATCGGCGTAGACTGCTTCAGTTTCGCTATCAAAATCAGAAACCGAAAATAATTCGATATCAATTAGTGATAAAATACAATGCTAAATAAAAAAATGAAATCATACATTTTTTCGGCTTGTTCGTGAAGAGCTTCGGTCCTTCTTCGCTCATGGTGAAATCTTCTTCGTCTTATTCTTTAGGACTTTCTCTCGATTACTTTCAAGTATCTTTTTCCTATTATTCCCTTCGTGGGTTTTGGGTTTTGGGAAGGAAGGGGTTTTGCAGTGCACGACGTCGTTCTATACCCCCTTTCTTTTTCCTTACAAATATGATTTTTATTTTATTAATTTTAATTGTTTGGATAAAACTTTTTACCCAAACCCGAAAATAAGAAACCCACGAAAACCCAAACAAAATTCTCCCGCTAAACCTCGATGGCAGTGGCGCTTCTTCCGATGCTTTCTATCTCCTCCGCCGCAAGAGCTTCGTCGGTCGACATCGCCCAGCGGATTCCGTACAATCCCCGCCGCACGCGTACCAAGAAACCGGATCCTTTATTGGAGGCATCGCCGGCCGCTCTGACCACCACACTCGAAAAGCGGGCCCCAAAAATTTCATTGTCGGAGCTCCTTAAACGCGGCATTTCCAAAACCCCTCCAGGTAATTGGTAATTTACTGCGATGAATTTAACCGCCGATGCTTTGATTTATCCGAGATATTCAATTTTCACCGGGGTGTTGTTGTAGAGGAATTAGGCGACCCGTATTTGGGATACGAGACATGGATGCCCAAACCTCCCAAAGTGGAGAAGCCTCGGTCTGTGTTGAATCCTGCATCATTGGCTTACGTTGGGGACTGCATTTATGAGGTGTGGACATAATTAGGAGTCGAATTTTGCTTGTATGCTTGATGTGTAGTCTCCACTCTCCAGTATGATGGGTTCTGTGTTAATTACGAATGCAGTGAAAATTGTATCTACTTTTGCTCAATTCCTTTCAATGACGACCGTAGATTCGGAATATCTGAAGTCATGTTGTTTATAGGGGAAGTTTAGGAGTGAGGTATTTCCTTGCAACAGGATCTTATAACAAGATTTTAGATGCATTTTACTCGACTATTTGATATGTATGAAAAATTAGAAGATTCCCCTAAAGAGAACTTGGGAAACTCGGTTATTGTGTTCAATATCATAAAAGTAAACTAGCATGGTGAACTAAATTTAGCGGCGTGTTTACTAGAAGTCAATAAACAAAATTCTACTCTTATTGTAGTGTATCTTGTATTTTTTTGCAAGTTTGTCAGAATACCTGCGCCATACCTGAATGATCTCTTCTTTTTAGAAGTTAAATTATTACGATTCTCTTTAATAATGCCTTATCAATTTTGCACAGCTTTATGCTCGTAGGCATTTTTTGTTTCCCACGCTGAATATTGAAGAATATAATGACCGTGTGATGGCTGTCGTACGTTGTGAGGCCCAGGTATTATTATATGTTACTTTTATTGGGAACTTTTCTTATATGTGCTTTATCTACAGCTCATTATGGATTATATGTCATTTCTATTATGGATGAATTAAAAAAAAATTAGAACCATATCAGTTTCTCTACAAGTTGGTCAAATTGTAATAGCCACTTTGAAGCTCAAATATGTAATTTTCTCAACATGTTTATGTTTTGGTCTTGTTATGGTGTATCAGATCAGTCTTGTATTGTGTATCATTTTGAAGTTCTTGAATCAGATCCATAATTATGTGCTCTTGTACAAATATGAATTTTCATGAATATCCGATTTTGGTTACCTATTTTCTGATCCTGTTGGTTCTTTCTTCTCTTTAGTTTTTAATATTTAATATTTAATGATGCTACTTATCATTTTGTTTCAATCTTTTCTTCCACTCACCCACTGTTGTGGATCTGCCTGTTCTTTCATTTGGAAATGTCATTGTATCACATAAAATAGAACCCAATCTTACCTTTAAATTGTCCTTTTCCATAGCAATCAGGTTTTCAACTTTGACAAGTGTGCAGTTAAAAATCAAACATATGTATTTGATGTTTACTATCTGAACTTTCCTAAGTTTATAAAAAATGTATTTGTCGTCATCTTTCAGGATGCAATGCTGCAAAAACTTTTAAGTGACAACTTCCTATCACAAGAGGAGAGGTTTGTAGTTTGATTACGTACTCCTTTCCATCCTCATCTGTATATGCATAGTTATGAATTATGAGATGCATTATAAGATTATTTTCTAAACCACTAAAATCATTGATGAGGCACTTGGGGTCATTGCAAAGTGTACTCCTTCCAATATTTTGATAGGATGTAGTAAACCTTTTTTGTAACTTTCATCATATATGGTGCAGAAGGAGTTGATAACAAGATCCATTCTTCTTTAAAAGTGTTCTTATTGAATCCAACCTCAGCCTTTAGGTGTTCAATACCGAATGTCTGCGTCCTAACATTTGAGTAATTCTCTAGTTATTTTATGTTTCATGTGTTAACCCTTGGTCCATATATATATATATATCATGCTGCAAAGGCGGTAAGATATTCCTTCTATACATTCACAAACTGTGTAAGGTGAGGCATGTGTGAGTCTCTGGTATCTTTGCAGGCTTATGTAACCCCACCTAAAATAAACTGGCTCCTTTCTACCGCTGGCCAATTTTCTGCCTCCTGCCTTTTTTTGGTAGATAATAAAGATTGGTGTATCTAAAATCTGCCCGATGGTGTTATGGATTCATGGCCTAAAAGAAAGCATCTTTATAATCAGGGATGTGCTGCGTTGGGGGAAGAATATTAGTTCCTCCAAAACACGAACAAAGAAGCGAGCAGGTGTTGCAGTTTACAACAGAGCATCTTCACTTGAGACATTGGTAATGTTCTTCCTTCTTCTGCTATGAATCACTTTAGTATCATTACGATGTAGAGGAGGAATAGAGCCATTTGCTTCTAATTTTCCGGTAGTCTCCTCACCCATTTTTTAATAATCATTTTTTCTGTTCCATGGTGCTATTATTGACTCGCTGAATTTAGTTTACTCTTGGTATGCTATCATGTTTTCTAAGAGACATTTTAGGGGCAGGCTCCATGTCAGTGGAACAGTTTTCATCTGTTTATAAAATGAGTGTTTGCTTCATCTATTATGATTTTCAGATATATATGTGAGGCAATGAGGATAAGAAAAAGGAGATTACAATTATTCAGTACTCGTGTAAAAGTCTGGACGTCAATAAACTGAAGTAGTCATTTTCTGTTGTTGTGATTGGTATTGTTGGTTTTGCTTTCATGCGTTCAACCCAGAACTTAGTGAATAGCTTCATAATTTTTATTAAAAAACAGAAAGAAGAAATGAAGTACTGTCTTCCATTAATAGAGCTTGAATGCTCTGAAATTCTTAATACAAAAGAAGCTAAAGCTACATCTATATATAAAAGAAAAAACAACTGGAAACTTCAAGAGATGAAAATTTTGCAACAAAACAATAGTGGTGAAGATAGCCAAATGGTGCATGCCCTTAATTCTGCAAGTGCGTGCATCCATGCAGCCGTACGTTATCAGACCAGTTTAGGTTGCCCGGTCTTGTTTGTCGGACTGCAGGCTCGGTCTCTTATCCGGCCATTTGTCTTGTCTGTCCAGTGATGTGTGTGGTGTCTTATTTCGTGCTGGCAATTTCTTGCTTGATCATTTTTGTTCGGGTCTGTTACCCGGTCACTTGAGGCTTGCTCGATCATAATTCTGATTTCATGGATTTTGTGTCAATCATCTACTTCATTTTCTATAATAGTACTTACTCTCTCCCTATTGATAATTAATCTGAAAATTGCCTTCTGAAGACACAATGACTGCATATTGCATATTTTGATCATTCTATGGGTAGGGATTCAGTGTAAGAAATCCTTTCAAGATTTCAAGACTAGCTATTTTTTTTTTTGTTTACCGGCATCTATAGAGCCAGCCCTGACTGCCCTGCCCTGTAGCGAGGCAGCCGTCTCAGGCCCAATAATTATAGTCGCCCAATATATATTTTATATGCAAGGCCCAAAATAATATGCATTTATATTTAAGTGGCAGCAAACAAATGTGAAAATTTTAATTGATTACACAATTACACGTAATGTATTTTTGTGACCAAGATATGTGCAGTAGTTTATTTTGATATTCACTTCATGTATTTTCCTTGCAACAAAATTAATTTTTTTATTGGATCCTTTTTCTTTGCATTCATTTTTCCAGCTTCTTGGTATCTATTTTTAGAAAATACAGTATATTTTATTACCTTCATTCATAATTACGAAAAATATTGAGCGTATACTTCTATTTCAACTTCCATTTATAACGATGTTCCATTATTTGAAACAGACTTTCCGAAAAAGGGTTGACATACGGTGCACAGTTTGTTCGACAAGTAACAATTTTTGTTTAACTCCGTGTGTAGGTTGGCTACTTGTACCTTACGAATGTTCAGAGGCTAGAAGAAGTTATGAACCATATAGGTTTCTCTAATGACACTTCCAACTCCCCTGAAGAACAAGTGTAAAACGGGAGGTTTCATTGTGTGTCGGCCCAAGGCTTACCCCAACCGGAAAGTAACTTCACTGAGGCACTTTGGACTATCTGGACACATACCATATACTTCGAGACCAATGAAGTTAGTTAACTGTTAAAACTGTTGTGCCTGCGTATGCTAAGTTGTTGAAACGTTACTTGCAGGATGGAAGTCGAATTGTGGGTTTTTTCGTTTTATTACTAGTGCAGTCGAGTTTAACTCCAGAAGGTTCTCGTTCTCACGTAACAATTGCTTGACAATGACTACAATTTGTACGTATTATTAAAGGCGTTTGGGCGGGGCCTTAGGTGATGGGGATGGAAGAAATTGACAGCCCCCTTTTCTTCTCCATTGTTTTGTATGATCCTTAACGGATAGTGTGTATGAGGTTGCGTTTTCTGGTTTTCTTTATCTATAAGGAGATACACATATAGCCCATCTGCAAAACAGGGTCACTAAAATTGCACTGTTTTTTGTGTGGATAAAAATATGGGGCCCCGGAATAACTGGTTTCGGATATGTTTGAGTGTGTGTACGTACGTGGCGAATGTATCGGATAATGAATATTTTGGATAAGTTGAATCTCTTCCCACACAATTAAATAAATATAGGTTTGATCAAATATTTGGATGGAAGAGTATAAGTTGATGCTTTGATCATTAAAGATGATATTGATGTGAATTTAAATATTTATGTATTCTATCTCAAAATGACTAGGATTTATGATAAGATCAAAGCTTATCTTAATCAAGCTGATGAAGCTAATTTTTATCCGGTTAAAAACGTTCACTTGTACTCGATTTTTTGACTGGATGAAATTGGGCTTAGTCGAGACGGGTCCCAAACCAATGTTCACGAGGTTTTACTATTTTTTTGCAAAGAAAGTATGATCATTGGTTGGAGACAGATAGAGCACGAGAATTAGTTGGGCGTGTTGCTTAGAAAGCAATTAAAGTTGGTAAGAGAAAAGGGCAAAATGGAAGCAACGAGAAGGAAAGACGTATCGAACATTAAGGATTCAATTTCGAGCATTTAGTCTGAGTGGTCCTAACTTTGTTAACTGCATTCAGTTCCCTCCTTTTTCGTCCAAAACAAACACACAATCTATGACATGAATATATATATATTTATAAATTAAAATACTGTAAAATATATTGAGTGTGTTGACTATTTTGCCCCCACAAAAGCTTTCGGCTAGCTGTACAACAAGACTTGTGGTCCCATATTTCCGTCTCAACTAACACGTTAATTCAAAGAGGTAGTAATTGCATGCAAGACTCGTACACAGCCCACAGCCAGAATAATCATATAATGTACTCTTTTTGTTCATACAATGTCTTCGTACGTTGTGAAGTATGAAAATTAAGAAGATTTTTTTATTATTATTATGTCGATCAAAAAATGTGTGTTTTTTCATCGTTTTAGTGATTGAATTTTTTCTTGTTGAATTTTTTCTGAAGTTTTAATTTATGATCGAATATTGAAATATTTAATGTGAAAAAGATGCAATTGAAACTAATGTGATGAAAAAATTGAATGGCTAAGAAAGAAAGAATAAAAATGTAGTGATTATTATGAAAGAAGAAGCAACATATTGTTGAGTAGATATGATTAAAGGAGTTATTGTCATTCATATTGTTAGAATTATTATTATTGATCACTTATATTTACCTACAATTAGCATTAGCATATTAATGTTGTTGCTCATAATTATGGATCTCTTCAAACATGGGTAGATTGTTTGTGGACTCAAATTATTACTTTTGAGACTACCTAATAATCATATCATGGTAGCACAACATTGCTTAACAAAACATTTTTAACTAATAATTAAGATGATCAGTAAGTGTGATAAATATTGAAAATTTATCAAAGTCCCATTTCTCTAATAAAAGTTTTAATATCTACGCAACGGTACTCTCACACAGATAAAATATAATTTTCGGTAAATTTTTTATCACATTCATTTTTACTAGTTTACAGTGATATCAATTTTTTATATTTCTATTATAAATAAACAGAAAATTGATTGAAGTAAATTAAAAAATACGGAGTAAATAAACTGAGGGTGCCAAATACCAATAGATAGAGATGACCATTCAAGTAACCTATTTGCATGACTCGATGGGGCAGTTAGGCCCATTACCGAACATGTGAAATGAAAGCGACGTTTCCTGTTTAATTGGGCCCTTGCAAATATTGTTAAAAGGCCCGTTTCACTGTATCTGTTAAAATGGATCAACGCTTGGCCCACCAAATGTATTGTCATATATTTGGAAATGACATATGTTTAAAATACTACTCCGTAATTTACTATTGAGTTTTGAAATATTTGTAATTTAAATATCATGGAAATTATTTTGAAAGAAAAAATATCATATAGTTTTACGTGCCTAACTTTGCCTATATAATATTAATATATTCCAACCATTTAAATATTAAAAAAATTATTACTAGCTTTTTACTTTTATTATATATATACTTTTTCTATAGTCACACTTTCTTTAAAAAAAAAATTGACTATTAATTTGATTGAAAGAGAGTATATATTAATTTTACTCACAATTATTTATTATTTAAAATATAAATAAAATTATGGACTACGTAATACATAAAGCAATAAAATATATTGATAATTTAAATGGATTTTTAAGGAAGTGATAATAAAAAAAAAATACAACATTTTTTTTAGAAAACTACTATCTAATTTGGCTGAAAATGACATTCTACTTAACAAATTATTTCTGCTAATTTGTTTGTTGGAATAACAGCTTGAGTCCATTATTAATGAGATGACAATTATAAATTTATATGTATATAAGTATTCAACATGCAATAATATTGGTAGTATTATTAATACAGTATGTATATATTATGAGATTATTTGTATAAATCGCATAAAAAATAATTAATTACTTTATAAAATTATTTAAATAAAACAATTCTTTTATTTAGAATGAGAAAAACATTTTTTTAATTATAAATAAGTTTATTTTTCTGTGTCTGTATAATTAGTTAATTAATACTAGTACGTACGTAGTCGAAACCAAAATTTCAGATTCGAAGATTGCCCATCCAATTTAAAATGTGGGTAGATGCCTAATATAATAGCTTGCAAATAATTATAATATCCAACTAATTATATATTGTACAAATATGGTTGGTCATGTGACATGTGATAGAAATTGACTCCTTGACTTATAATGCATATGAAAATTGAAAAAAGTGTGAACGAAACTATTGCTTTTTTGTTGACTTACATTTCATCAACATTTTTGACTATCATACCATGAATGACGAATAATTGCCTAAAACAATCAACAACAAATAGTATGAAAATGCACATTAGAAAATTTACAAGTTACTAGTCTCGATTACGGGCTAACCGGTTACAATACACGATGTGAATCGAATACGTGAAGTTAACAAAATTGAATGAATGAATGAATGTGAATACGTGATACACAAAATGTGGTAAGTATATAGGTAGTTGCTTGCTATGATGCCGATGGGCAAGTGGTGGTTTGTAAGCACTTGGCGGTTACAATAAATCCCTATTTTTTGCTTCTATTCCTATCCTTTTGAGTAACTTTTGAATCACGAATTTCCCACTTTTAATGAATAGAACTATATCATAAATAGGATTCAAATTTATTTATTTTAATTTGATGTTTTATTTGATACGATATGATGCACTAAGAATGTGTTTTTTTAGTTTGATGTATGGCTTTTATTAATTTTCAGATATTCCGTGAAGAAAATATACATTACTCAAAAATTTAATACGCGGTTGCTTGCAATACACAGCTAGCGGCAATGCTTATCAGCTTAAGTACGGATTTTGAATTTCTAAAATCATGATTTGTTAAAGAAAATGATGTTTATTTTGTTATTTTCTGCCAATTATGGTATGGATAATAATTTAATCAGAAAAGACGTGAAGCCAAATTCAATGGACGTGGAAATACACGATTTATGGATATGGTTTAAGAAAAACAAATAGTAACAATTTAGTAAATAAAACTACATACATGTTGGGAATACTTTAATTTAATTATTTTATTAAATGTATAGTGTTGGGAATTCAAAATTTAAATTTTCTTTTGCTTTCATCAAAACATAATCCGTGACAAACACATGATTACAAACCATCATTATTTAATTTAATTTAATTTAATTAACAAAAACACCAAGCCCCATGCACTAAAACCTGCAGGAAATACAGTAAGATTTAATTACGAGTACACCCACGCGCCTCTTCAGCACGCGGACTCCACTCCCGAAAAAAAAAACTGGCAAATCGCCGAGCGTGGTAAAAACGCTCTACGCCGCGTTTGGGAGATATAAACAGTAAAAACCATTGCACACAAAAAACACAAACAATCTGATACCGACACGACATAATTCGTAGAGAATCTTTGTGCTTAAATTTAATTTAAGTGCGTTTAGTAGACACAGCTTTTTATAAAAGAGCCAAACACGCCTTTACTAATCTCGTTTCCCATTTTAAAAAACTCTCTACCAAAAAAGAAAGAAGAAAAAAGAAAATACCCATTATTCATAATTATTTAAATGGGTGGATATGGAGCCCATATTCGATGGGCCCAAAGCCCTAAAGGGCCCGCCCAAATTCACTCTCCCAACACACCACCCATTTTTTTTGGGTGTATAAAAAGCAGGTAAAGGGCACCCCCCATTTATCTACAAGCCACAATAAAAGCAAGCCACATTTACTGATACAAAGAACAACAAAAAAACCACACACACACAAACACCTCCACTGCGTGTTTCAAGCTCCACAGCTCAGTGTTCATTCATATTCATTCATTCATTACCGGTGGTTATATATTCACCCGTCACCACACTTCAAGACAGCTGTTTTCCCTTATTTCTTCGTCACAGTAATTGCTTAAAGTTTTCATCTTTATTGCCCCCCATTTCTCTCTCTGATCCGAACAAGCATAGAATAAAGGTGTGAAAAGAAGAAAAAGAATAAAAGTATTTACAGAAAGAAAAAGCAAAGGTAGCTGCTTTGTGAATTTTACCTTCTTCAAGATTGTGTTTTTTTTCTTCTTCTGGCGAAATGGGTTCGAGTACGGAGGCAATGTGCAATGCGTTCTTGATTGTGGGGTTGTTGTGGTTATGGGTCGGTTCCGGAGAAGCTTCGGTTTCGTATGACTCAAAGTCCATTTCTGTAAACGGGCAAAGGAGAATTCTCATTTCTGGATCCATTCACTACCCAAGAAGCACACCCGAGGTATGTGTTTTATTTTGTTTTTGTTGTTTTTCATTTAAATAAATAAAATAAAATGTATTTTTTCTGGTGTTGTAGATGTGGCCAGATCTTATCCAGAAGGCAAAAGAAGGTGGTATTGATGTGATTCAGACTTATGTGTTTTGGAATGGGCATGAGCCTGAGCAAGGCAAGGTCAGTGGGGTTTTCATCTTTCTGAAATACAGTATATATTTTGAACCTTTTTTTTTTAAATTAATAATTAAAAAAAAATTGCAGTATTATTTTGAAGAGAGGTATGATTTGGTGAAGTTTATCAAGCTGGTGAAGCAAGCAGGGCTTTATGTCAATCTCAGAATTGGTCCCTATGCTTGTGCTGAATGGAATTTTGGGTAAATTCTATTTCTAAATACAGTATATAATTTAAAAATGCAGAGATTTTTTTTCCTCTATAAAAAGCAAAAATTTGGGATTTTTTGTTATTTCCCAACTGCAGGGGTTTTCCAGTGTGGCTAAAGTATGTTCCAGGCATTAGTTTCAGGACAAATAATGGGCCTTTCAAGGTATATACACATATAGTGTGTGTGTAGAAACTGAATTTGTTGCATATGATATCTTAGATGTCTATTTTATTTCCTTTTCCCATGAGGCTAATCGGTTTCTTATTCGTTTTGCTGTTTAAAAAAGGCTGCTATGCAAAAATTCACGACCAAGATTGTGAATATGATGAAAGCAGAGAGGCTGTATGAGACGCAAGGTGGTCCGATCATATTGTCTCAGGTAATCAAAATACTTTCATCGGTGCATATCTAGTCACACAGAAGGCAATATAAATAAAGGAATTTTGTTTACTTGTTATAGATTGAAAATGAATACGGGCCTATGGAGTATGAGCTCGGTGCATCCGGACGGGCTTACACTGAATGGGCTGCAAAAATGGCCGTTGATCTCGGGACAGGTGTACCATGGATCATGTGCAAGCAAGACGATGCCCCTGATCCAATTGTGAGTATGAGTTTTTGTTTCTCCTTTTGCGTTTTCGGATCTGAGAATGGTTTCCGTGTTTTTTTTTTGTATGTTGTCTGCATGTGTTGTTATAAAAATTATCCTTGACATCTTGTTCATCCTTGCACATGGTCTGCTTACTCAATATATTCTATAATATTAATAGTAGTAATAAATACCATAACAATGTTTTTAACTTAATTAAATAGTAACAGAAATGGGAATATTTTTATATATTAATTTCATCTATAATCCCCAGTTCCTCATTCAAAAAAATCGAAAAATTAATTTTCTAATAAGATTTTTAAATAACTATTTATGTTTATTATCATGTGGTTATTGTTGTTGATCATGGTCCTTCTCGTACAGATTAATACCTGCAACGGTTTCTACTGTGACTACTTTTCTCCCAATAAGGCTTATAAACCCAAGATGTGGACTGAAGCATGGACTGGATGGTACTTTGCAGTTTGGACTTAAAATTATTTTCATTGAAGTTCAATATTCACTTGATAGGAATATAATATAAATACGATATCATTTTTGATTTTTATAGGTTTACTGAATTCGGTGGTGCAGTTCCTTACCGTCCGGCTGAGGATTTGGCATTTTCTGTTGCCAAATTTATTCAGAAAGGAGGCTCTTACATAAACTATTACATGGTATACTTGGAACTTGCTGTCTGAATACAATTGGTGATACATTAGCTAAACTCGATTTATTTATTCGTTTATTTTTCAGTATCACGGAGGAACAAACTTTGGAAGGACTGCCGGCGGTCCATTTATCGCAACTAGCTATGACTATGATGCACCTCTCGATGAATACGGTATCACACATGTTTCCCCCCCTTTTTTTTCCTAACGTTATATGCTTTAATTTAGCATGCACCCATGCAGGGAGTTTTTTTTTACGCGCGAGTTTTATGCTTTGAATAAATACACATATTTTGACTTTTCGGAATTGCTAGTGGCATAATCTGTAGTGTTTGACACATTTTAATTGATGTGGACTTCTATCGATTTGGACCAAATAGGGGGATTTTCTGTGAAATTGTTTGACTTGACAACAAACAGCCTTGACTGTTGACTTTAAAATCTCTTTTTTATGATGGGCTGTAATTATCATGGATGGTTAAAAGTTGATTGTGAACCAGCCTCGTACCGATAAATTGACACGTAGGCTTTGTTCGTAATTTTTAGGCAAAAAGGCCTTTGAAAGTAACAGCCAATTACATGCACCTTCCTGATCTCCGAAAACTGAATGCTCTTATTTTTCTGCAAATCAAAGTCACATATATAACCATTTTTTTTTTAATGTGTAGGGCTTTTGAGGCAGCCTAAATGGGGTCACCTTAAAGACTTGCACAGAGCAATTAAACTTTGTGAGCCAGCGCTACTATCGGCGAATCCCGTTGTTACCTCACTTGGAAACTATCAAGAGGTTCGATTTAGTGACTATTCTCTTAATATGTTTATCCTTCTGTAAAAACGATAATAATAATAAAAAAAAACTAATCTTTTACGACACTCACCTTACTTTTACCATGCAGGCTCACGTGTTTAAATCAAAGTCCGGTGGTTGTGCTGCCTTTCTTGCAAATTACAACCAACATTCATTCGCAAAGGTGCCGTTTCAGAACAAGCATTACAACTTGCCTCCGTGGTCAATCAGCATCCTTCCTGATTGCAAAAACACTGTATACAATACTGCTAGGGTAAGAAAGTAATTTTGGGACAATTACCAGTATACCCAAATAGTCCCTAGTTATCTTTCGAAATCATGTATACCCACCTCCTTGACCCAACTCGTAAAAGGAAAAACAAACGTCATGGTATTTGTAATTAGTACATTTTTTAAAATAAATTTTAACAACCTTCTGATTTTTTCGTGTGAAAATAGATTGGTGCTCAGAGTGCCCAAATGAAGATGACACCTGTCAGGAGAGGATTCAATTGGCAGTCTTATAATGAAGAGACGGAATCACACGAAGATAACTCATTCACGATGGTCGGATTATTGGAGCAGGTTAATACAACCAGGGACAACACTGACTATTTATGGTATACAACAGAGTAAGTAAACTTATAACCTTTTTAAGTGATCGTATTGTTTTAAATTTTTGTTCTTTCCTATAACTCACCCTTTCGTATCTATTGTTCAGAGTGAAGATTGGCCTGCGTGAAGGATTCTTAAGAGGCGGGAAGTGGCCTGTCCTTACAGTATTATCTGCAGGACATGCTTTGCATGTATTTATCAATGGCCAACTATCAGGTAGGCAACATTTTGGGGTACGCGAAAATCGTGCAATATTGTTTGATGGCATATTGGCATATACAACAGATTTCAACATGCCTCGGTTTAAAGATAACTGTTTTTTCTTCTTCTTCTTCTTCTTCTTCTTCTTCTAACTAAGGTAATTCAGTAATGGATCTTTGCTTCAAATTCACTAAATCTGATGTCATCAATTTCTCACAGGAACTGCTTACGGAAGTCTAGAAAATCCCCGACTAACTTTCAGCCAAGGCGTGAATCTGAAAGCTGGAGTTAACCGAATTTCTCTGCTTAGCATTGCCGTTGGTCTCCCGGTTAGTTCTATTTCTCATTCTCCAAACTTTGATTGCTGGAAAATCTAATTATCTTTCAAAATTACAAATATCCCCGAGTCTGCATTTTCCTAACACAACGGGGTATTTTAATTTTGGTGGTTATTAGACCAAATCTTAACATTTTTTTGTTTGCAATAAATCTTCTCCTTTAAGTTGCATGCATGAATTCTTACTTTACTCATTCCTTCATGCATATTGGTTCAGAATGTTGGCCCACATTTCGAAACATGGAATGCCGGTGTTCTCGGTCCTGTTTCACTCAGTGGTCTTAATGAAGGAAAAAGAGACCTGACATGGCAAAAATGGTCTTATAAGGTCCGTAATAATAATAGTAGTACACGAATGTATACTGTCTTAGTTCTCAGTTTATTTATTTATTTATTGACTAAAGTTTCGTACCTTTCTTCTTGGCAGGTTGGTCTAAAAGGAGAATCTTTGGGTATTCATTCACTCACTGGATCTACTCAAGTTGAATGGGTAGAAGGATCGTATGTCAGCGAACGACAACCATTGACATGGTACAAGGTGAGTACATTTATTAGCGACATCAATTTTTATTTTTTTTAACCTTGAAAACAAATCTTTAGGACTTTTGTAATTTTGCCTCTTTAATTTCTAGACCACTTTCAATGCTCCTTATGGAAATGAGCCGTTGGCTTTGGATATGAACACCATGAGCAAAGGTCAAGTATGGATCAACGGTAGAAACATCGGGCGTTTTTGGAATCAGGACAAAGCATCTGGCGATTGTAGTCCCTGCAGTTATGCTGGAACGTTCAATGAGAAAAAATGCCTAACAAATTGTGGAGAAGCTTCTCAGAGATGGTAATTATGAAAAAATTCACTATTGATCCTACATGATTTAGTCCTTGACATAGAAGTCCACACAAGTTATGGGGGACCAAAATGCAATTATCTTTTCTAAAATCCATGTAGCTCATAGTTGCATTAATCACAAAACTGCCCCATGAAGGGGTTATTTATAATTTCCGAAATTACAAATAACCCCTTCATGTATGTGTGCATTTTACAACATTGCAGCTTAGCGGGCTCATTTAAATTTAATAATTTTAACGAAAACCTCAAGTGGCATTTGTGAAAATTTGAAAGATTTCAATGCTCTTCAAAAAAATACCTGAGAAGATATATATGAAATTTACATTTTTCAGGTACCATGTTCCCCGTTCGTGGTTGTATCCTTCCGGAAATCTGCTGGTTGTGTTCGAAGAATGGGGAGGAAATCCCTACGGGATTACTTTGGTGAAAAGGGAAGTCGCGAGTGTGTGCTCAGATATATACGAATGGCAGCCAACTCTTGTGAACTGGCAACTGCAAGCATCGGGGAAAGTCGATAAACCATTGAGGCCGAAAGCCCACCTCTCGTGCGCTGCCGGTCAAAAGATTTCATCCATCAAATTTGCCAGCTTCGGGACTCCCCAGGGTTCCTGTGGTAATTTCAATCAGGGAAATTGCCATGCTTTTCACTCTTATGATGTGTTTGAGAGGGTATGTACCGATTTCACTCCGTTTTACAACTTTTTTTAGCATATAAAGACATCCCAAACTTTCAAAATCACAAATCCCCTAAATACCCTTGAGGTATGACCTATAAAGTTTCGTTCTTTTTTGCAGTACTGTGTCGGCCAACAATCCTGCACTGTGCCTGTTACACCCGAGATCTTCGGCGGAGACCCCTGTCCAAATGTCATGAAGAAACTCTCTGTTGAAGCCATTTGCAGCTAAACACAAACTTTCGAAGCCAACCACGAAAAACCTTCTGTGTTGTGTCGTCTTTTTTCCCGATGTCTCAGTTCTGTTTCGGCAGAAAGTCAGTGCCACATTCTTCAGAACCCATATATTGCAGTTGGCCTTTTGCTGGAGTTGAAGTTGTACATATATGCAACACACCATCTGGCACAAAGCCTAATACTTACTAGGTTATGATTTTAAGGTAAGAAGATCGTATGTATGTATATTATATAGCGGTGTTAAATTGTCGATTTTTGTTACGTGGTTGGCACATTGCGACGGAAAACAAGTCCATGTGCGGATCTCGTCTCCGAACATATCGAAGCTGCTGGCTTGTAAGATTTGTATTTGTATTTTTATTTAATGTGCAAGAGGGCAATCTTTCATTGCTCTTCACCATTGTAAGAGATTTGAAAAGTTTAGCTGGTATATCAAGATTTGGTGATCAAAGTTTCTGCCCATTAATTGTTCAGTATCAGAATTGACCCTGAGTTTGTATGTAGTATATTTGAGTCGAAAGTAAACGACACTTCCCGACCAAGTCGCCTACTGTTTGAGAGTCGAGATGTATGTATACTCTCTTGTCTCGTCGTAGACGTCTCACACTACAATCTAAATGTATTTAATCGATTTGAGATATCTAACGAAAACAAAACAAAATTAATTGAACTTCTAACTTTAAGTGGATTATACTATATGGAGTACTAAGATAATGGTATTATAGAAATTATAGGTTACTTACTACATTTAGAAACCCTTGGAAATGCAAACAAAGAAACAAACATAAAAAATAAATGCCTAAATCCAATAAATCGAACACACACAAACAGTCACACTCTCACAGTGAAAAACAGACGCACACTCCCTTTTCCATGGCGGCCACACCAGTTCTTCTTCTCATCACTATCTCTTCTGACAGCTCATCGCCTCAGCCTTCTCTGTTTCACATCACAATGCTATCTTCTTTCGCTTTCTTCATTTTCCTTACTTTCTTTATCCTCGTTTTCACACTGTACGCAATCTTCAAGAACAGCAGTTGTTCTAACCGCACCGGCGGCGGAGATGAGGCAGAAGCCGCCGTAAAAATCCGGTCTTTGCCTTCAAGCGTCGACGAAATTATAGCCCACCAGCATAAACAAGAAAACCCACGCGAGCCCGGCCCGGAGCATCTGGCCCGTTCGCTGCTTCTCGAGATCCTGCCCTCTGGCTCGCCGAAATGGGATACCCTTTTCGGCGAATTCGAATTCGAAGACGACCCGGGTGAGAGAAGCGGGCCGGGTCAGGAAGAGAAGAAGAGGAAAAAGAAGCGGGCCAGGAAGAAGCGGCCCAGCCCGAGTGAAGAGGAGAGGAAGGAGAAAGATGAGTTTGTTTGTTTGTATCCATTCACGAAATCTTCAAGTGCTACTCAAAGGAAGATCAAACAGCAGTATGATCAGCTTGTCCAGTCTCATGGATCAAACGGATTGACTCTTGATCAGGTATTTTTTTAACATCTTTATTAGTTTGTTAATAGTGATTGCTTAAAAAAAAGGAATTTTGTTTTTCGATTTATTTGATTGTGAGAGTTCGTTAAGGTGTTTTGATTCTTTTTATGAATGATGCCAAATTTGATGTCTATTAATAAATGCAGAGTAATACATTAGGCAACCACTTTACTTAAATGTGTTGGAGAAATTACTGATCATAATAATATGTTGTCTCTTTTGTATGTGGGCTTGTTGCTAATAAATTATGTTGGTTTCGTGATATGGTTGTTTCTGCGTTTATGTATTGCTTCCTATGACTCTTACCAAACCATAGAATTCATATTTTATATGATAAAGATAATTAATTGAGGATGTTACTTTAGTAGCCATAGCCCTTTCGATGTTATTTTTTCCATATTTGTTTTATTTTCTGCGTTGATGTTATTTTTATATGAGAGGCGAACTGACACATTGAGGTTCGTGGTGTGTAAGTATGTATATATGGTACATACACTATTTCTATGTTAAGGCAATATGGGCCTTTGTTTTCTTGTTCATCATACCAAGAACCATGAAAATCCGATTTGTTTGTTTGGATGATGCCTTGATACTTGAACTTGAAATAATGATGAATTATAGCTTATTAAAATTTGATATTCACCATAATCTATAGAGGGATACATACAGACGGTCAAAGTCTCTGGGTAGGGTCGTAGCGAAACAACTAGAATTGCCGACCTTTTTTTGGATAGTTTTATGATAAGCTCTATATGTTGCCTTGAATGTTTTTTATACTCTTATACAAAATTATGTAAACCACAAGGCAAATGATTTTCGAAATGCCAGATACTATATGTGTATGCACTTATCTATTTTTTTTCTTCAGGTGGGACAGTTTGTCAATTGCCTGGTTGAGGCGAGAAACGAGCTGCAGAATAAGTAAGTTTGCAGAATTTTCTCTTTATAACTTCTAAATCAAAAGCTTAATAAAATTCCTTAGTTTGTTCTTATAATTTCGTAAACCATTTTTTTTTTTTCAGTTTTTCCCATAGGATGTGTAGCAAGTTTTTTATGACATGTTTTCAGAATTAGAATTCGGGTATTCCCCCCCACCCCACCCCATCCGCCGTTTTCTGAACTTTTTATTTTGTTTTGCAACGGAAATCTATCTTAGACATACACTTATGAATTGAAGTTCCTGAATTAGTTCTTAACTTAAACAAAATTAGTACATACTGTATATTTTTTCCGACAGCGATACTTTATCCGTGTTCTTAACTGTGATGACCTGGTAAACAGGTCTCATGTTATTAAGAGGAGATTCACGATTACAAAGGCCCTACTTTTTAAGGCAGACAGGTCATCATTTGACCGTCTACGTCAGCAGGTACTGAAAAAGAGATCTCAAATTCGAATCTCTATTTATTTATTTGAAGCGCCTTTGTGAAATGCAATGCACGCTTTTGTTACATGTATAGATATACAAGCTAGAATTAGAGCAAAAGAGATTAGAAGAGGATGCTTTCGTATATAACTGGCTTCAAGAACAGCTTAAGGTCTCTCCTGCATACAAAAAGGTAACCATTTATTCTCTTCTGAAATAATTATTACGATAATTTGTAGAAATATTTCAGAATTACAAACTGTATCTACTAAAGGGACGACATTGTAAAACAAACACAAACTTCGGGAGTATTCGTAATTAAACCATTTTGGTGTTGTTTATTTTCCATTTGGGTTGTAAAATAATGTATTTTTTAATCTTGAAGATGCTAGAAATCGGAGCCTGTATGGAGATGAAGGAAAAATCTATCGGCCTTGTGGAGAGCACAGAGACCGACAACTTCTCTGATATATCTTTTGAAGAATTACTGGCACAGGAGAAGAAGGATGCATTTTGGTTGGTGCTAATCTTACATATCACAACGCTGCTAGATTTTTCAGTCATTTTTCATAGAGTACTTTTTCTTGTGTGCAGGCAGAGAAATGGGAAGCTTAAACCGTGTTCGGGTTTGGTTTGAGAGACGACCTTTTGAGCTAATTCTGATATATTACGAATAACGATATGTGTACATCCAAACCACAATACCATCCATGTTGCTGGAATCTTACTGCCACATGTAACTCTTTGGATCGATTTCAAAGTGTTTTCATTTTGATCCCTCATAATCTACTCTGAGTTTTTCCTTTGGGAGACTTGTACATCCGGCATAGCATTGACGGGTCGAATTTATGGTTTTCGAGATGTATACATTCATACACGTTTACAGTGGTATTTTGATCAAAGTCAATTTTGACTTGATTTGCCTGAAAATTTACGACACGGTGAAATCCTAATAGCTCAATGATCCGAATGAATATGAACAAGAGTGTATTCACTTCAACCAATAAATATCACAAGCTGTCGACCAGTGCATATCAGAATATGCTCAACACAAATGGAAGAACATCAGAATTACATTTGACTACAAGTCTACAATAATACTTGTTGATAGCTTTTAATTAGGAGATAAATCCCAACACAACAAGGATCTCTGCCTTCTACTATGTAGGAAGTTCAAAATCTCAGTTTCATCAAAGTGATACAAATGAAAATTTCGAAATACAAACCGAGCCTTCACAGGTAATAACAGAAAAAAAAAATGATGTTTTTAGCAGAGGCATTGAAAACTTTACACCGTTTTCATCTCCTCTTATCGTGCCAGGAGTCATTGCAACTCGAGTTCCACTTCTCTTCTATGATTTCCTCCTCTGAGCACCATACACATAAGTTCCACATCAATCAATCTTCACAGACGAATATATCTTCCGAACAAACCAGAAGCAAGCATAGAACCCGATCGTCCCCGTCAACACGAAGAAAGCATACGATGCAATCAGCATGTACCCAAAGTACAAGATACCCGAAACCAATTTTGTGATTTCCAGCTTCGTGAAAAAGTAAAAAGCCGAGTAAAGGAAAAGGTACAAAGCAGACGAGCCTGCGGTCAAATAAGCCCTCCACCACCAATTATAGTCCTCACTGCACAACTGGAAATAGCAGAGAACAACCGTTATCTCCGCAGACGTGACAATCAAGATCACAAACACTATAAACAGAAACCCGAATATGTAATAGAACTGGTTCAGCCAGATTGAGGTCAAAATGAAGAATAATTCTATAAAAACGGCCCCGAACGGAAGAATGCCTCCAATAAGTATAGAAAATATTGGTTTCATGTACCAGGCCTGCTCGGGTATTTGCCTAGGGATTTTATTGGTTTTCACAGGATCTTCAAGGGCGGGCCTTTTGAAACCCAAATAGCTACCGACAAACACCAATGGTACTGATATCCCGAACCATAAACACACGAGCGCAATCATAGTCCCAAAGGGTACGGCCCCAGACGATTTTTCTCCCCAGATGAGAGCATTCAGCACAAAAAAGATAGAAAAGAGGATACCCGGAAAGAGGAAAGCTGTTTTTAAGGTGATTCTCTTCCATTCACTTCCCTTGAACATTTTGTAGAGACGGGCAGATGAGTATCCAGCGAATACACCCATGAAAACCCACAGCAGGACCATAGCGGTCATGAGCCCACCACGGTTGGAAGGAGAGAGAAATCCCAGCAAGGCGAAAATCATCGTGACAAGTGTCATAACAAGGATCTGAACACCAGTGCCCACATAAACACACAGTAACCCATAGTTTAAGGGTGCCCTGAAGACATCTCCGTGGACGAGTTTCCATCCAGTTTCTTCTTGGGCTTCATCTTGGGTCTCGAGTTGGTTATAGTTGGCAATGTCTCTGTAAAGGGTTCTCATCATTATCATGGCAACCATACCGGAAAGGAATAGGACGATCATCAAGGAGTTTATGATCGAGAACCAGTGGATTTGGTCATCATTCATGAGGAGATAGGTGTCCCAACGTGAGGCCCATTTGATGTCACTTTCCTACAAAAAGATTTTGAGGGTTATCCTTTCTTGGAAACCAATATGCAGCCGTGAGAAGAGGGACTGAAGTCTTATGTGCCACAAAGTGTTACCTTAAATGTGACATCGTAAGTGAACACAATGTCTTTGTCTTTGTCCACTTCTTGAGGGACGGTGTTTGACTGGATTAGATTTTTGGTGTTCTGGTTGCAGGTTGGGACATTGGGATTCTTTTCATCCCACTCTTTGTACTCGTGGTTAATGCTGTTGGAAAAAATTTAGGCGAATGCCCGATTAAATAAATAAATAAACGACTCCTCAAGTTTTTCATATGTTGAAATGGAAAGAAACTTCCCTCATTTTTTTACTGTCTCAATTATCAACAGGATATATTTGGAAGTTGCATTTGTACATACAAAGTAGGAGAGCACATCAAGTTCAATTCTAACAGAAAGCAACGAACCTGAGAGGAGAAACTTCAAACCCAACAATCCGAGCAGAATCAGTTTCAAGATCTTTATGAAACATAACTCTGAAGCTTAAATGGTTATGAATAAAATATTTCTCTTCTTTGCTCTGGGACAAAATAAACACATAGATTGAAACACTTGTTGTGCGTGTATAATAACTACCAGAAGAAAAAGAAAAAGACTTACCCCAGCATAATTCCCCTTGAACCCGACACGAAATCCATGCTCATAAGTTGTTGATGCAATTCCGTCTCTCCTTTGCCTAAGCACAGCCACTGGAAGGTTATCTAGGATCCTGCATGCAATTTCAGATGTTAGCAGCAGCGATCAATCACAAAAAGCAATCTTCATTTTCCTACCATCAAGGTAAATGGCAGTGCAACAACAAAAATATATCACAAAGGAATTGAAGGTAAACTTCATGAAGCACATACATATTGGCTCTGTACTCATCGTCAATTTTTTCCTTAAAATCCTTTGCAGATTGAGCATCAAGATGGGCTTTGCAAGCCACTTTGCAAGACTGCTCATCCCTCATATGAAACTAGTTGAACCATCCGAAAGGGCTAAATTAGGAAATGAACAATACATCACACTATCACAGATCTAAGTAACAAGGAGACTTGAATTAGTAACGGGTGCTTACAGTATAAACTGAATTCTCTATGCGGTCACCTCGAAGAACCTCTCCAAGGTTTTCTGCCACATTCTGGATTTTACTTGGCTTACAGTATTTCAAGAAATAGAAGTCATACGGAAGCTGTGTCTTAGTAGACGATAACTTATTCACTTTCACTTGAAGCTCATCCCCCTGTTAAATGTAGGAGGAAACAGGCCTTAAGAAGAATCGACATCAACTCCATTAGCTGAAAAAACAGCTTACACGTAGAAGGAGAAAGTAATATAGGTATTGGAATCCGGCTCACCACTACAGATCACTGCAAACTATATTTCACCCCATTGAAAATTAGCTTAAAAGGAGGAATAATTTCACAACCAACCATCCCATGGAAGAAGAAAAAAAATGCATATTATGAAAGACATTAAAACAACGTTTAAATCAATTTTGCAATTCAGGCTATACCCAAAACCCCAGATCGACCCGAATCCGTAAATCACGAACTAAATAAACACGCATAAATCCTAGATCTTCATCCATCACTAAAGCTGTAAAATTACAATGTCGGTAAATCAGACACGGAGATCATAGATCTACTGATCAAAAGGGGTCGTTTTAGGTTTTACGCAAGACTGTGAATTTGAGACAGCCGGAGAGAAAGAATCGTTACTATTTGAAAATCGCGAGGCGCAACTCCGGGGAGATAAAAGGAGTGTCCGGACGAGAACAAGAGAAGCAAGCAGGCAACAATGGCGGCGACCCGACCCGAGGCCCGATGACCCATTTTCCCTCGATCCAGATATTTCTCCACACAGGAAACACAATACTCGAAGGCGAAGAAAAGATGGGAGGTGATTTTTATACGTGAAATGAAATCACGCTAAAGTCGCTATTTTTGTAACGCACGATTTCATGTGAATTACGACACGTGTCAGAATTAGATAACAGTATATTCATCATGGTTACTATATATTGCATCTTCTCCAATTTTCCCGATCTATCTATCTATCTCCGGCGATCATCCATTCATTGCTCACATGGGTACGTGGATTCATTTCTATTTCTGTTATTTTTTTTTAAATTCAAAATTGAAACTTTTTTATTTACCTGATCTGCTACTATTGATTTCAATCATCATAATCTACGTTATAAATGATAGTGATGATTGTATTCATTTCATTTGTCCATAATCATCTGTGAATGCAATGTGTGGATTCTTGATTTGGAATAGATGAAACGTAGAATTTATTCGATTGCTGAAACCATATGTCGTGGTACTTAGTTAGGCGTGATTCATCGTCTGATCAATCGGATTTCTGAGAAATATGGTTAGACTGTTGTAGCAATTGGGTGCAGTTCATAAGTAAGTAAATTATTCGTTGTAAAATTCTTTCTTTCCAGATAAAACTGAAAGCTGCTGTTCGACCCACCTCATAGAAGGAGATGGTACCTTCAATGCTGACGGGGTCGATAAGTTCATGAAGGAAGTTCGACTCGCAGAATGCGGGCTTTCTTACGCCATCGTAGCCATAATGGGTCCTCAGAGCAGTGGTAATTTCCGATTACTAACTTATATAAAAGGTCGTATCTTCATATTAACTAACGTGGCTGAAGCAGCTTATGTATTCATTCGACCACAGGGAAGAGTACGTTGTTGAATAAGCTGTTCACGACTAATTTTAGAGAAATGGACGCCTTTAAGGGAAGGCATGCGCTTGTCGACTCTGCTTACTCATATATGTTGTTCTGTTTCTCGTTCGAAAATACTGTAATCTTCTGATTTCCCTCAGGTCTCAAACCACAAAAGGTATATGGATGGCACACTGTGTCGGCATAGAACCTTGCACTATCGTCATGGATTTGGAGGGTACTGACGGAAGAGAACGAGGAGAGGTACACAGATTTTTTCCCCTACTTTTATTTGTTGAAGTCGTGGTGATCTCAACGGTTTTACTTCTTTCATAGGACGATACAGCATTCGAAAAGCAAAGTGCCCTTTTCGCCCTCGCTGTTTCAGATATAGTGCTGATAAATATGTAAGTTCGTTGACTTGCATTAGAATTTGGTCTAGATTAAAAATTATCGTATCCAGGTGGTGTCACGACATTGGTCGCGAGCAAGCTGCAAATAAACCTCTCTTGAAGACAGTGTTTCAGGTAATAACCCATACATAGGATGCGCGTTTCGTTCGATCCTGTAATGAGAAATGCTTTAACGATTTTTCGTTGTCCTGAACAGGTTATGATGAGATTGTTCAGTCCGCGTAAGACAACTTTGATGTTTGTTATTCGTGATAAAACGAGGGTATTTTCTAACTGTTTCAGTTTCTTAAAAATTATCGCTATGACCTTTGAGCAAAATGTTTTTCTAATCTTTTCGTTGTGGTAGACGCCTCTTGAAAACTTGGAACCAGTTCTAAGGGAAGACATCCAAAAGGTACGTTATACGCCTCGACGTATTTCATTGTAGTTGGTTCTTGATCGTATTTTCCTCTAGATATGGGATTCTGTTCCGAAGCCGGAAGCTCACAAGGACACTCCACTTAGCGATTTTTTCAATGTAAGTCGTGTAGTATTTTTCTCGATTACATAACAACCTCCTAACAGGATTGTTCTTTTAAATCATTGCATGCAGGTTGAAGTTGTGGCACTCTCTAGTTTTGAAGAGAAAGAAGAACAATTTAAAGAGCAGGTTCGGTTAACCCCCTTTGAGTTAATGGAAATATGAATCTTACATTCGATTAACGGATTACTTTTTTTTTTTTTTATTGGAGGTTGCGAGTTTACGACAGCGATTTTTCCAATCCATTGCCCCTGGCGGGCTAGCTGGGGATAGGCGTGGCGTAGTTCCTGCTTCGGGATTTTCGTTCAGTGCAGAGCATATATGGAAGGTTATTAAGGAGAACAAGGACCTCGACCTTCCTGCTCACAAGGTTATGATCTAAAAACATCTTTTTTTTCTCGAAACTACTGTGGAAATTCATCGAAATATTTACTTGGATTTAACGTGTGTAGGTCATGGTTGCCACTGTTCGATGTGAAGAGATTGCTAATGAAAAATTCTCCGGGTTCACTGCTAACGAGGAATGGCGCCAGTTAGAAGAGAAAGTGCAACACGAATCAGTACTCGAGTTTGGGAAGAAGCTCACCTCGATTCTCGAAGTTTGTTTATCCGAGTAAGTGAAACAAATCGGAACTTCATACATCGTGAATTTCATACGGACTATGTTTCGTAGGTACGATGCAGAGGCTACGTATTTCGACGAAGCTGTCCGATCCGCAAAGCGAAAACAGTTGGAAGAAAAACTTTTGCAGGTTGTCCAACCTGCATATCAGTTCATGTTGGGACACGTACGCTCGGGAGCCATGGATAGATTTAAAGCGGCTTTCGACACTGCCTTGAACGAGGGGAAAGGATTCTCCACGTCTGCACGCGAGTGCACGGAGCGTTTCATGTCTCTGTTCGACGAAGAATCTGCGGGTATACAACTCTCGACACTTGACAATTTGTGTAAGGGTCTTTTCGTAATTTACGACTTGTAGGGGCGGAGATCGGGCAAGCGAACTGGGACTCTTCTAAAGCAAGGGAGAAGCTTCAGCGTGATATAGAGCAACATATTTCCGCGGTTCGCGAGGCCAAACTCTCTGAACTCACCACCACTTACGAGGTATACGAAACGATGAAATTCAGTCTCGACTGCAATGTATATATATCACTGTGAAAATTTGCGTGCAGAAAAAATTAGACGAGGCGTTATCTGCGCCTGTAGAGGCTTTGCTAGACGGGGCTAGTGCTGATACGTGGCCGGCCATCAGAAAGCTTTTCCGGCAAGAGACTGGGACAGCTGTCGAAGGGTTGTCGAGTGCACTTTCTGGTTTTGAAATGGACGAGGTGAATAAGGATAAAATGCTGTCGAGGCTGGAGGATCACGCTCGAGGACTAGTCGAAGCCAAGGCGAAGGAAGAAGCCGGAAGGGTTTTGATCCGTATGAAGGACAAGTGAGTTTATATATAATATATTAATCGCGGGTTTTTATTTTATCAATGGTGCTGAGGCTGATTAATTCGACGGCAACTTTTGATAGGTTTTCGACGTTATTTAGCCAAGACTCTGACTCGATGCCACGTGTCTGGACGGGGAAGGAAGATATAAGAGCGATCACTAAAACTGCTCGTGCAGCTGTATGATATTCGTTACTTAGTAACACTAACCAATTCGTATATGGGTTTAATGAATCTCATTTTTATAATAATTTGTTACCTAGTCTTTGAAGATGCTGTCTGTTATGGCTGCTATCCGACTGGATGATGGTGTTGATAAGATCGAGAGCACCTTGTCCCTTGCTCTCGTGGATCCCAAAGGTGCGGCTTCTGCCAATAGGGGTATCTCAGTCGACCCGCTCGCCTCAAGCAGTTGGGATCAGGTAGTTAATTGGTTTGAAAATTCATATGTCGAGTTTTATTACAGAGTAATTAAATGGTATTAATATACTGCATGACTCTGCAGGTTCCATCATCGAAAACATTGTTGACACCAGTCCAGTGTAAATCTTTGTGGAGGCAATTTAAAAACGAGACGGAGTATACTGTTAGTCAAGCGATTGCTACTCAGGTAACTTAATTGCTTACGCAATGCTTTCAAAAACGTAAGGAATGGACTAGTTTTATATAAACTCGATGTCTCTTCTATATATGATCAGGAGGCTAATAAGCAAAACAATACGTGGCTACCACCTCCGTGGGCGATTGTCGCATTATTGATCTTAGGATTTAATGAGTTTATGACCCTTTTGAGGTAAAGGGTATCTGAATTATATATACACGAGTATCTGTTCTGTTTAAGCGCATGGTGAGCTTTACTGTCGGTTTCTTACAGACTTTTCTTGTCGACAGAAACCCTTTGTATTTAGGCGTCATTTTCGTTGGTTACCTGCTTGCAAAAGCTCTGTGGGTGCAACTGGACATTTCTGGTGAATTCCGTCACGGATTCGTAAGTGAAGCTTTCGAGATTTAATTTCAATTTCAGTATTTTTGTATGATATATGTAATGTATATATATTTTTTTCATGCCTACTACAGCTACCTGGAATTCTCTCAGTATCCACCAAATTCCTGCCTGCAGTCACGAACATTCTTAGAAAACTAGCCGAGGAGGGTGCAGGGCAAGCTAATGCTGCACCTCCACCTCCACCAACTGGAATTCAGAGTGATTTAGATGACTATAGTCGGTTATCGTCAACTGCCTCGCCTGAGGTAACTTTGACCAAAAATGGAAAAGAATACTCTAGTCCTAAAAAGTTACAGTAAGCTGGCACGCGCTCCTTTTTTTTTTTTTTTTCGCAGATTGTTTTCTCTATAATTATTTCGAGTGTAATGGTAAATGTTGATACACATTCGTTCAGGGTTTGTTTAGGTAGTTCATATAGACAGGGCCTGTTTTTTTTTTTTTTGTTGTGTAAAACTTACAATAGTTTTAAATTTTGCATGTGGTGGGAAGTGATAAGTGATAACTAACTAAGAGGCTGTTATTTAAGTGTGAATCTCATTTTTCTTATTTAAGTGTGCATCGTTTTTTGTATCAACTAATTTTATACTCCTATTTAGTTTCATTTTTTCTCTCTCTAATTTCTATTAAATTATAATTGAGGATGAAGCTCATTCTTCATTTGTTTGTTACCCACACCAATTTTTCCATGATATGAGGTTACTTTTATGAACTCTAGAAACTGTAAAAAAAAATATAAGCTTCTTGCTAATGTGACACCTTTTGGTATTTCATGAGTAAGTTTTAAACTTTTAATTAATCCGATGAAATAGTTAAGCATTGCTCGTCTATTTGCTCCATACCGTGCCCGGAGATCCACGTCGAGAAGTGCCCGGTCCAATTTTTATTTTTTTTGAGGACCGCCCGGTTCTTGCAGTTAACGCCCGCGTTTTTAGTTTTTTTTGTCAGCTCTCGTTCCAATGCCGAGATATCGCGCGGATTGGCTGATCCGCCCCAGTCGGTCCTCTCTGAAATCAGCGCGGACTGCCACGGCGCACACCGGAGGTTCTCGCCAGGGAGCTCCTTTGGAATGCCCAATTCTCTGTACATCCAAAATCTCGACTACCGATTTTTCTCGTTTTCGACTCCCGGACCTCCGTTAACACTCCTAGAGCATGTTATGTGTTTGAAAGAAGGTGATTATTATAAGGTTTCCTCTTTTGATCAGAAGTCTCCAGGGATAGATTTCTTCAGCTTTGATAATAAATCTGAAACGGGAGATTTTGGTAGCTTTTCAGCTTCAGCTAGCAACAACAATGCTACTATACAAGTCGGTGATCACCTGGCTTCCACTTCTGATCAAAAGTCCCCAAAGATAGATTTGTTCAACTTTGATAATTAATCTGAAACATGAGATTTCAGTAGCTTTTCCCAATCCGATATTTTTTCTACTTCAACTAGCAACAACAATCTACTATACAGGTCGATAAATAGTTTTCCACTTCTCATCAAAAGTCTCCAGAGATAAATTTGTTCAGCTTTAACAAACAATAAAACACAATACAATCAGTTTTTCCAAAGGCTATTGACAAGTCGTTTTTATAGCGGCGAAATCAATTAAATTTGTATCGAACTAGTTATCGAAATAACTCGCCCGAGTCGGTCTCGAGGAACACTACTATCGGCGCGTACACGTGTTTATTTGTTTGCAACGGAGGAAACGAAAAGAAATAGCATAATGCGTACTTTGATTTTGGGTTTTGTTTTAAATCTAGAAATGATCTAAGAATCGAAAAGACAAGAACATAAAAACATCTATCTAAAATAAACTAGGGTTTCGACATTCATAATTTTAATCGGAGAAAAAGTGAATTTTAGAACAATGGAATTCATGAAAAGTGATTTGAAAAATAAAGAATAAAACAAGTGATCCAACACGAATATGAAAAATCAACAATCGAAGAAATTAATTGAACACGAAATTGAAACGAAGCAATTGATCTAACACGGAATTTGAAAACAAACAAATCGAAATAAGAATAAAACTTACTAGATTAATGTTCGAATCCCAAACCAAGGTACCCGTCGGCGGAATCTCCGACTTTTACCGAGTCGATTACAATCCGATCTCAAGAAAACGAAAGTTCAAAACCTAAGTAACGAGTTCCAAAGATGCTCTCCTAATCCCAGAAAAATAATTCAAAAGTGCGTATCTAGTTTTTGGGACGAAGCCCTAGTTATACATCAAACAACTTCCGCGGTCAAACCGAGTCAAATCTGAAATCCAGGAGGAGGCGACCGCTGAGTAGGTAGGCGATCGCCTGAGCGTGGTCGCGAGCGACCGCTCAAAGCATGGGCGATCGCCTGCAGAAAATCTTCTCCACCTGTAAGTCAGGAGCAGGCGATCGCTGGGGGCGTGGCCGGTCGCCTGAAGGACTTCGCGAGCGATCGCCAGGTACGCGAGCGGGCGCCTGGTACTGTATGGCAGACCTGCTTTGCCTCGACACCAATTCTGCTCGATTCTACAATCTTTTCCACATCAACACGTCCAAAAGCCTGCATACTCGACAAAACATCAAAACGTACCACAACCACGAGGAACACATAAAGAAACGACCCGAAACATAACAACTCACGCACAAATAAACAAAGAAAAACGACACAAATATGAATACGTCAACTCCCCCACACTTACTTCTTTGCTTGTCCTCAAGCAAAACAACACAAGAGCATAACACGAGTCAAACAATATGCCAATCAAATATTCAATCCCTCAAAAGTTACGAATAAACCCCCGGTGCGTACGGAAAAAGTAAACATGAATAGAACCTTGACCCGACATGACTAGAAGCTACAAAGATCAAAAGAGAGTCCTCACAAGTCACCACTCACCTTCCCTCGCTAAGATTCACTCTATTCTTTTACTCTCGAGAAGGGGCTCCACTCAAAATCGTACACAAGTGAAAGATACAAACAATGAAAAACTTGTGCACTCAAGAAAGAAAATAAGCACAAATGGAACAAAGGATGAGCTTCAAATAATGTCATGTGCGCCTAAGAACATCAACTAAACACGTACTCAAATCGTATTCTCCACTAATCAAAGTATGCCATCTCAAGAATCAAGGGAGATCGATAAATCGGGTGTAATGGGGCTCGGCTAAGGGTATTCGGGAATATTTGGGATAAAGTGGACTAATCTCGAACAATCACACGTCTCCTCCACACCAAACATCCGTCAAATTACACAACATCCCCTACACCTCCAACAATGAAACGTGCACCAACACTCTACAAATCAACCCGAGCAAACGACTATACATATTATTTACTTCTACTAATCAAACTCTCTTTTTTTTTTTTGGAGACTAAACATGTCTCAATTTTCTATTTTTTTGGAGACTTATAACTTGTCTCATTTTTCTTTTTCTATTTTTTTTTTTTGTTTGGAGACTTATAACATGTCTCGAATTTATTACAAAGGCAAAAATAACAATGAGCACAATATCAACACCCTTCAACTCACACCCCAACCAAAAGAATCCTTCGTCTCCCTCCTTCACGGTAAATAGGACAAGAAGAAAAAGGCTTAACGTAGGCTCAACGGGGCTACTAGGGTGTCCCTCGACGGGCTCCGGGTCAACAAAGAGAGGCTAAAAGGGTTATCCTAATCGATCCTATCCCAATCATTTTCAAGATCAAGCAAGTTATGACATAAAGTCTCAAATAGCAATCTAAACACGGTTTAGTTATCTCTAGTCCATACGGGCACACATGACATAGAACAAAGAAAGTAAGAAGCTCGAGAATTGCAACGAAAGATATCACACGAAGAACAAAGCTAATATGGCTCAAAATCTCACAAGGTTATTCGGAAAATGACATAGCAACATGCAATTATCTCAATTCACTTCACAACGACTAGTCACGGGGTTAAAATTATTCATGTACCGACCTTTAGCACCAAACATCTACCAATAACTCCAAGAGACGAAATAAAATACTCGGCATATGAATCATCTATTGCATGCTCTCATGAAAATCATAGCACATAAAATGGGGGGGAGTGGACACGACATCAACCAAGAAGAGACAATCACACAAGAAGCACACAAAGGGGAAAAAATAAAGCAAGAGATAAGAAGGCAAACCCCCCCACACTTGGGCTAATCCGTGTCCTCATGGATAACGAGCTCCGAAGGTGCGAACCCTACCGAGTAGTCCAAGAGTGACGAGGAGTGTCGACCTGCACACAAGAACAAAAACAAACCACACCACACCAACAAAGAAAGTAGAAACAAAACGAGAAAAACACGACAAAGGAGAAAAGAAGGACACTATGTACATACCACGACCGTACGAAGGTACGGTCGATCCTCATGGCTCGGGTGGCGGATACTGTGGCCCTCGGAACATGGCCATCATCGATGCATACTGAGATGCGTGGTACTCCCTATCAGCGGCGTACTGGGCAGCGTGATATGCGCGGTCATCGGCCTGATACTGGACATGGAAGGCGTGCTCTGTGTCCAAGCGAGAATCAATCCGGCTGACCTCGGTAGTGACCCGTGTCTCTAGCCTGTCGAGACGATCGTCGAAGTAAGCGCGATCAGCCGTAGAAGTACTCTGGAAGTCAGTCCGTAGAGAAGCGAACTGATCAATCATCCCATGGAAGCCGGCCGTATACGAAGGATAGGTCGGGTACATAGTCGGGGCTCCCATGGCCGGAGCGGCAGCTGGTGGAGGAGGGGGAATAGGGGCGTCGTTCCCAACACGCTCGGCATGAGGACGGAACACATTGTCCTCGTCAGTAAGGTGAGACTGCCAGAGCTCCTGGATATCGATAGGCCGTGGAGTCTCCAAGGGAGCAAGGTCGTCCGGAAGGTCACCGTTGAGGTCGATGAAGTCCAGCTGGTGGGCAAGGCGAGTAGCTATGTAGAAGAACGATGCATGATGGGCCTTCCGGTCGACTGTCGTCTTAATCTGGGAGAGCATGTAGTCGACCAAAGATGATGTGAGGCCCTGCTGTGCCCGGTTGAGGAAGAAAAGCTCGCACTTGTTGACTTTGTTACCCTCGTCCTTCCCCGAGATGTTGTACGCAATGTACCTATGTACGAGGAGGAGGGCCGGGTCGGCAATGTGCGCGCTCTTCCCGGTGTGAGAAGGGAGTGATGCAACATTCCTCCACGCCTCGTCCTTGTCGATGGTCTGGGGAACATGCCTTTGAACGCCGGAAGTCGGAAATCCGAAAGCCACTCGGAGCGTGTCGACGTCGAAACGGGCATCTTGCCCCATGAACCGGCATGTGTAGAACCTCCCATTCGAATGCTTTTCCAACGTACAAAGCATCTCGAGGCCCAATTGCTCGGAATAACGATGGTCTTGGTGGGCAATCGTGTCGAGTCCCAACAACCTCAAATACTTCTCGACGTCATCTTTTAAATCCATAATCTCGAGAAGGTTCCAATCGAAAGGGTGAGGGAACTCAAATGTGTGCTTACGGAAGGTGAGGAGTCGTTTACCTTCGTCATGATCGTAGATGGGGAAATCCGACTCATACTCGTCGGCGAGATCAACCTTCGGAGGCGGGGGTGGTGGTGCGACTTCGGTCGATGGCCCGGCTTCGGTTCGGGCCCTCTTGGACGAAGGAGCCTTTTTCTTTCCTCCTCTTGTATTCACCATAATAATTAAGAAGTAGAGATGTTTGAAATTACCGGAGTTCACGGGATTGCCGTGAGTCGAGAGTCGAGAACGGAGCCGACGGATACGGGACCTCGGTGAAGGCTCGGCTGGAGGAGCTAGGGCAGGTGGCGGCTGCGGCTGAACGAGGCGACGGCGGGCGGTGGGGGCAGAGGAGACGGAGTCCGGCGACCGTGGTGTTTTTCTGAGATGTCGACGGAGGCGGAGCGGGCTGACGGGACCGGCGTTGAGCGGGGCTGACGGAGGACAGGTTGCGGAGCTCGGGTCGACGACGGCAGATGATGATGATGAAGATGATGAACGGAGATGGTAGGGGTTTGTGAATTTTGTGTTGGAGTTTCGATCTGCAAAAACCAAAGAGGGAGGCGGGCGAATGTGATATGAATTAGGGTTGCCTCTATATGTATTCGCCCCCTTTCAGAATTGCCAATTTAATTAGAGAGCAGGCGACCGCTGATGGCTGTGGCGATCGCTCGCGATGGGGACTCAGCGACCGCTGACGTTCCGGGTGATCGCCTGCAAGATTTTCTCTTCACCTGTAAGTCCAGAGGAAGCGACCGCTCATGGAGCCTGCGGTCGCCCGCGACATGGTGCAAGCGATCGCTCACCGGTCTGGCGATCGCCTGCAAAAATCTGAGGAATGGGAGGCTGAACCCGCGGCTGGCAAGCGATCGCCCGTGAAGCTGGCGATCGCCTGGTCTGTGTTTGCAGAATCTTGGCTTTTCAGTTCGACCTTCACCTTTTCTCCCGTTTTCGCACCCTTCGGACTATCGTATCTCCTGAAAATGACAAGACAAATACTCATTTTACGTCGTGAGCTTGACAATTCGTGGGTAGGCCCCCACGCGGCGCTCATTTTGGGAACCGAAAGAGCATTACGGTCCGTGGACTAGTCTCCACGCGACGCTCGTTTATCGTCTCGAGCTCGACCAATAATCTCTTTACTCATAGGAGGCCTCCCCGAGTAGAATAGACTCTACTCCGATGTATGGGGTTTCGCTCTCAAAGTATGGCTTCACACGGTGCCCATTGACTTGTATCGTCTCCCTCGTATGCTCGTTGTAGAGCTTGACTACACCATAAGGGAATACTTCGACCACTTCATAGGGTCCACTCCATCGAGACTTGAGTTTTCCGGGAAAGAGTTTGAGTCTTGAATTGTACAAAAGAACTTGCATCCCGGCTTTAAGTTCCTTGTTCTTAATACGCTTGTCATGGAACTCCTTCACTTTATCTTTGTATATTCGGGAGTTCTCGTACGCCTCATTTCTCAATTCATCCAATTCGGACAAGGTTAGAGCACGGGCTTCTCCGCCTTGCATGAGATCCATATTTGTGGCCTTAATCGCCCAATAAGCCCGATGCTCAACCTCAACCGGCAAGTGGCAATATTTCCCGAACACGATCCTATACGGACTCATCCCAATTACCGTCTTGTACGCGGTTCGGTACGCCCATAGTGCCGAGTTGAGTTTGTCGGACCAATCTTTCCGTGAAGGTCGGACGGTCTTCTCGAGAATGGCTTTGATTTGACGGTTGCTAGTCTCGGCTTGTCCCGATGTCTGAGGGTGATAAGGAGTCGATATCTTGTGATTGATCCCATTCTTGACCATGAGTTTCTCGAAGAGTTTGTTGCAAAAATGCTTTCCACCATCGCTAATAATGGCCTTGGGAAATCCAAACCTACACAAAATATTCTCCTGCACAAACTTGAGAACAACCTTAGTATCACAAGTCTTAGTGGGGATTGCTTCAACCCACTTCGACAAATAATCAACGCCAAGCAAGATATATTCGAAGCCATTAGACTTAGGGAACGGTCCCATGAAGTCTATGCCCCAAACATCAAAAATATCAACAGCGAGATTAATATTCATGGGCATCTCATCTTTTTTACTAATATTTCCCATTCTTTGACACCTATCACATGATTTGCAATATTCTTGTGCATCACGAAAAAGGGATGGCCAATACAAACCTGATTGGAGAACCTTGAAGGCGGTTTTCTGACCTCCATAGTGTCCCCCACTCTCGTCGTGATGGCAACACTTAAGCACATGTGGTTGCTCGTCCTCCGGTAGGCATCGTCGTATCACTTCATCTTTCCCGACCTTATAAAGGTAAGGATCAGCCCAAAAATAGTTGTGAGAGAGGTGCTCGAACCTCTTCCTTTCTTGTGACGTCATGTCCGTCCTAAGTGCTCCTGCAGCCAAAAAGTTAACAATATCCGCATACCAAGGTACGGGGGTGATAGCCATGGCCGTTTCATACGGAAACACATCAGGAATAACATCTAAAGCATGATCGTTAGAGAACTCAACATGATGCTCCATCCTAGACAAATGATCCGCTACGGCATTCTCACATCCCTTCCTATCCCGAATTTCCACATCAAACTCCTGAAGGAGTAAGATCCACCTAATCAATCTAGGCTTAGCTTCGGACTTAGCCAAAAGGTGTCTAAGGGCTTGGTGGTCGGAGTGGACAATGACCTTGGAACCTATGATGTAGGGCCTAAACTTATCCAAGGAGAACACTACGGCTAGTAACTCCTTTTCGGTGGTCGTATAGTTGGCTTGGGCACTATTCAAGGTGTGGCTAGCATAGTAGATGACCCTAAGCAACTTATCGACCCTTTGTCCTAGAACGGCTCCTACGGCGAAGTTAGAGGCATCACACATTATCTCGAAAGGCTCTTCCCAATTCGGTGCTACCACTATAGGGGCGGTGACAAGTTTCTCCCTAAGAGTATTAAAAGCATCTAGGCACTTCCCATCAAAATTAAACTCTACATCTTGGCTCAAAAGTCGACATAGGGGCTGACTAATTTTAGAAAAGTCCTTAATGAACCTTCGGTAAAAACCGGCATGCCCTAAAAAACTACGGATCCCCTTAATGTTGATAGGTGGAGGTAATTTTTCTATGGCTTCTATCTTAGCCTTATCAACCTCGATACCCTTCTCGGAAACGACATGCCCAAGGACGATCCCACTAGGCACCATAAAGTGACTCTTCTCCCAACTCAATGTCAAGTCGGAGTCAATGCACCTATTCAACACATTGTCAATCTTGTCCAAACAATCATAAAATGAGTTACCGAAAACGGAAAAATCATCCATGAATACCTCGAGGTAGTCGCCGATCATCTCGGAGAAAATAGACATCATGCACCTCTGGAATGTGCCGGGTGCATTGCATAACCCGAACGGCATCCTCCTCCAAGCAAAAGTGCCGAAAGGCGTGGTGAACGTCGTCTTCTCCTGATCCTCCGGTGCAATAGCAACCTGATAATAACCAGATAAACCGTCAAGAAAGCAATAAAATTTATGTCCAGCGAGCTTATCTAACATCTGATCAATGAACGGAAGAGGAAAATGGTCTTTGCGAGTCGCGTCATTGAGCTTCCGGTAATCAATGCACATGCGCCACCCGGTGGTGACTCTCGTCGGTATTAACTCGCCCTTGGCATTTTCCACGACCGTGATTCCTCCCTTCTTCGGTACTACATGGACCGGGCTTACCCAACGGCTATCCGCCACGGCATAAATCAGCCCCTCATCAAGGAGCTTGTAAACTTCCTTCTTGACAACTTCCATGAGAACGGGATTTAGACGTCGTTGCCCGTCTCTCTTCGGAGTAGCATTCGGCTCCAAAACAATACGGTGCATGCAAGTGGACGGGTCGATCCCTCGTATATCTCCCAAGCTCCATCCGAAAGCCTTCTTATTCTTTTTCAAGACCTCACTAGAGCTTCTTCTTCCTCGGTGGATAGCTCGGCAAAGATAATCACGGGTTTTTGTTCCCCGTCGTCCAAGAACACGTATTTAAGGTGCTTCGGTAGCTCCTTAAGTTCAACTTTGCTAGCGGGGGCCTCGATCTCGGCTGTCCGCGAGCTAATATCCTCTTCTTTGAGGTCGTCGACTCGTGTCTCGACCTCACTTTCTTCCACGGGGTTCTCCTCCGTGACGAAGTTCAGGGTCACTTCGTCATCCACGGAATCAACAAACGAGCAAGTCTCTATAGAATGGGCGGCGGGCTCGGCCTTTTCGGTTCGTACCGAGAAACGCACTTCTTCACCTAGCACGATCATTTTCAAAGTTCCCTTCTCGACATCAATCACGGTCTTCGTCGTGGCCATGAACGGTCTACCCAAAAGAAGTGAATGGTCCCGACCATTTTCCGGGACGTGTACGACATCGAGGACAACAAAATCGACGGGGACAATGAGTCCCCCAACTTTCACGAGGATGTCCTCTAGGATCCCCTTCGGGTACCGAATGGATCGGTCGGCTAGCTGCAAGCACATACGGGTGGGTTTGAGTTCACCCAAGTCCAACTTCTCGTAAACGGCATAGGGCATCAAATTAATCCCGGCTCCAAGATCGAGCATGCCTGAGACTTCACGGCCATTCCCAACGGCAATCGTCACATTAAAACTCCCCGGATCACTCTGCTTCGGGGGGAGAGGGTGCTGAAGTATCGCACTAGCTACCCCGGTGACAACCACCTTCTCGTCATCTACAAATTTCCTCTTATTCGAGGCGAGTTCCTTGAAGAACTTCACATAAGCGGGCACATTCCGGATGATGTCGAGGAGAGGTAAGTTCACGTTCACCCTCGAAAGCAACTTGTAAATCTCGGAGAATTGCCTATCTTGCTTGTCATTCTTCATTCGGCTCGGATAAGGGAGCGGTGGTCGGTACGGGTTGCTCGTCTTATGCAAAGTGTGAGTGCTCGGTTCGGGCTCTCTTGCTGGGATATCCGGCTGAATCGGCTCAGTCGGTTCCTCCTCTACTATGACCTCCTCCGTTTCTTCCTCAACCTCCGGCTCCTGTATCTGCTCTCGGTTAGGAATTTGAACCTTATTGTCGATCACTCGACCACTACGGAGGACGGTGACGGCCTTAGCCTGGTGTGACTGGCTAGGAAGCTTGTCCTTCTGATTCGGTTGTGTCAACTCATTAATTTTTCCAGCCATTTGCCCGACCTGGTTCTCGATTCTCTTAATCGTCGAATTCTGATTGGTCAATGAGGACTCCAACCCATCCATCCTCTGCTGGTTATGTTGCATGTACCCCTGGGTCGAGGACATAAAGGCCGCAAATTTCTCATCCAAGTCGGAACTCTTCTGAGTCGTCTGCTGAGGTGGGGGTGGAGCCTGATAAACGGGCTGCTGTGGCTGATGATACTGAGGCCTCTGGTAGTTCTGATTGTTCTGCCAGTTTTGGTTGCCTTGGTTCTGGTAGTTCTGGTTCTGGAATCGGCTTTGGTTGTTGTAGTTCGACTGAGAACCTTGCCCTTGCATCTGCTGCTGGTCCTGTTTCCACGAGAAATTGGGGTGATTTTTCCACCCAGGATTATACGTGTTCGAGTATGGGTCATTCCTCTGGTTGCCCTGTTGGTTGTACCCCTGCATCGCATTCACCTGTATCTCGGCACCGAAATTCTGATCCATCATCTGAGGTGGAGATGGCATGCTCTGGCCACAGGTGCTGGAGAAATGGCCAATCTCCCCACATAGGCTACACTGCTCTACATGGTAAACTTGCCTCTTGGGTTGCTCATCGGTAGTCTGTAACATCTGAACCTTCTTAGTAAGGTCGGTGACTTGCTTCGCCAACTGAGCATTAACACCCCCATCAGACCTGGTATAGTTGCTACTTCCCCTTGAACTCGTCTGCCTAGACTCAGCTGATAAGGACTTGAAGATCTCCGTCATCTCGTCGCTGGTCCGGCCACTGATATTTCCGCCGGCTGCGGTTTTCACCTCACGCTGATCTTCTCTATTCAAGCCCTTGTAGAAGAACTGGATGATCGAGTTGGGAGTGAGGTCGTGGTGTGGGCATTGCCTCAATAGGCTCCGGAAACGCTCCCAAGCCTCATGGAAAAACTCTCCCGGTTCTTGCTCGAAAGCACATATCTGGCCCTTCAAGTCGAAGGTCTTCTGCTGAGGATAGAACCGAGTAATAAACTCCCGGTACATGTCCGTCCAGGTAGTGATCGAGTCCGGCTCCAAGGACAGCAGCTAGTTCTTCGCCCTATCTCTCAAAGCATACGGGACACACTTCAACCGGAGCTGATCGTCATCAAGTGCCCCGATGGGGAAGGCCTGCAAGGCTGTGTAGAACTCCCTGATGAAGTTGAGGGCATCCTCTGTTGGAGTTGTGTACTTAATGTCTAGATTTAAGTATCGGTAAACTCCCGGTCATAGAATTTAACCTATTTAATTAATAAACAATTATTTGCAATTAATTATTATTAATTAATTATGCAAAATATAGTCCTGGATTTTATACGTTGTAGTTAGTATGGTGTGTCGGGCCCACACAGAAGATCATACTATCGGTTACTCATATTTAATCAAACAGTTGCTCACGACCTATATGGACACGGACCAATCCATCGGTATAGTCGTTGTGTGAGAGAGAAAATAATTTGTCTTAATTATTTTATCACACTTGTACACTTGGTGTATTGGGCGGATCAACTTGAGATTTATTGATTAGGATTGCCTAAGATAATCAATTTAAATCTCGGAGTATTTTATTCTTAATCCCTGATATTATTGCGGGTGTGTATATTTAATATTAGAGACTTTGATTTTCCAAAGGAATTAACCGATTTAATTATTGGGTTAATTACCGGTAAAATTGGGTCGCTATATTTTATATATGACATGCCGTGAATACTTGACGGGAAAGTGTATCCCGGAAGGGTTGATAATATCCCCGAGATGAGTTCATAAGGAATTATTGTGTAAACCTCATGAGTGGATTCGTTCCGCACAATAATAAAGGTTGAACGGTACTAGTCTCGGATATAAGAGATGAATATTATTTATTGAGCAATAAATAAATTTATTCATGGATATTTAAATCTTAAATACACGGAATATATAATACTAATCGGAGAAATATTATTTGATATAATATGGAATAATATTGGGAGTGCAATTTTATTTATATAGTGGAAAATAAATAAAATTAATATTGATAAGAATTAATAGATTTGGGTTGGACCCAATTTAATTTTCAATATTGAAGCCCAATATTTATTCTCCTTATGATCCCCTACGTAGCCTATATAAGCAGTACATGGTCTTCACTTTTCACAACCTAAGTTACGCCAACTAAAAAGTCTTGGAGAGTGAGGAAGATCCATAGAGTTCGATAGATCGTCGCCCACACGACGTTCGAACGGAGTGCTAGGATTACGCGGGAAGATCACAAAGTCGTCAACAAGATTCGTTTCTCCGTACAACGAATCGAGGTAATAATCGAGAACTTCTTCTTTGATTATTTGTGTTGATTTATTGTAATATATACATGAACACGCGATCCGGGAAAAACGACGAACCTCGGGGACGGGGATTCGAGATCCCCGGCGAGGATCGAACGCGGCGGTCGAACCCTAGGGTTCGGACCGCCGGACGCGCGACAAGGGACGAGCCCCGGCTGGACGCCGGGGCATGGGATCGACTTCGGTCGATCCCCGGGGTGCCACGGGCTGGTGCCGTGGCGGACCCCAGCCCCCTCGTCGGAGGCGCGTGGCGCGAAGCCCTCGGCTAGAGCCGAGGGGCGATCGAGCCCGTGAGCTCGATCGCGGGTCGCTGCGGGGATGACCCGCAGCTGCCTCGTGCGCGCTACGGGTGTTCCCGTAGCAGACGCGCACGGGGCTGACCCCTCGCGGGCAGCGAGTCATCGCGACTCGCTGCGGGGCTGCTACGAGCAGCCCCGGGGATGCCTCGCGCATCCCCAGCGATCGTCGAGGACGATCGCGAGCCCCTCGCGGGGGCTCGGCTGGGCGCACGCAGCCTTCGGGCTTCGCTGGGCGTTCGGTCGGGCCCCGGCTCGTGAGGTGGTTCGCGTTCATGGATCCGGCTCGCGGGAGAAAATCGGCTGGGGTCGGGCTGCGTGTCTTCGGGCGCGTAGTCTCCAAAGGTCGGACTCCTGCGGATGAGTCGGGGATCCAATCTTCGGTGATCGAGGGTTTTTGATCGGGTTATCGGTTCCGCAATTTTGATAACCCGGGACATCGAATCCCAACAACTGGTATCAGAGCGTTTGGTTTCGTGTTCATGTATATGTTCGATTATTGTTCTACCTTGCAGGATTTCCGGCTATCATGGTTAATTTAATTATTGTTAATTTTATTATCATGATTATTAAACTCTCGGACATGTCGAGATTCGTTTTTGTGTGGTTGAATGTTTGTAATAGTAAAAATTCGGGGGTTGACCGAATTTAGGATTTATTATTACGTTCTTTATTTTCCGGAAAATGTATAGGGTCGATTTCATGTATAGAATCGATACCGGAATTGTAATTTAATTTTTGTAAATTATTTACGTTGGTTCGATGATGAGACGATCGCCGGAAGACGAAGAAGTGACGAAGAGGGAAGGGCTTGGGATCGATCACATGATGGTGATCGACCCATGGCCTAGCCGGCGTGGCTAGGCGGCGGCGGCGCTCCTCCCCGAGTGGCCGGCCGATCCATCTAGGTGGGGATGGTGTGGGGTCTCCCAATCCCATGCTATTCCTACCAAGATCTACTTTCCTAATTAATTCGGGTTTCCTATTTGAGTACTTTCCTTTTAGGAAACTCTCATGGATTAGGAAAAGAATTAATTTAAATTAATTTTATTTCTATTGATTTATTTCCTTCATGGAAATATTCATAGATTAGAAATTTAATTAATTTAGTACTAAATTTATTTTTCCTATTTGATTATTCCTACTCATGGGAATATTCATGGATTAGGAATAAAAATAAATTTGGAAAGTAGTGAGTCCTAATTTATTTATTTTATTTCCTTGTTCTATTATAGATATCTTCTAGAATATTCCAAGTTTTACTTGGATAGATTATTCTGGAGATTTAATAAGAACTAGATAGGAAAATAAATAAATAAAAATATTAATAATATTTAATTTTATTTTTGATATATTCAATTGACTTAATTTTCGAATTAAGTAACTTTTGGATTAATTGAAAAATAAATAGATTTAAATATTGGAAATTAATATTCTCGTCACATGGAGCATTCAAGAAACGAAGACTGAAGACTAGAGGATGCATATGAAGATAAAGCCATGATAGTCGGGAAAAAATAATTCTCTAGCATTATTTTGACTATGTGATCTATGTGCTTTACTGCTTTCATGCATGCTATATGTGTTTATTTTATGCACTAGATAGCGTATCCCTTTATCGTAAAAAGCTAAGTGGGAGAGGGGATGGAAACATTCCCATGGTCTCCATCACTGTTCTCTTGGTGACTTTTATGGACTTTCGAAGTTCATATAGACAAGTCATTGGAGGAGAATTCTTGTAATTCCTTTTACAAGAAACATTGATCAAGTTCATCAAACAATGCCTAATTTGTCTTTCCAAAACTGACTTCAAGTCGACTCATTCTCACCCCGGGGAGTGGAATGGAGCCAGAGCCACTTGGTCATGTAGAGGACACAAATTAGAGACCTTCGTACCATTCTTTGATAGATGGATCGATTGTCTGCTCGGCTCCCTCATTTATGAGAGATAGGGTCGCTCGCATGGTGAATCACTGGTTAGAAACTTCGAGTTTCACTTATGATTCTCCGAGTCTTGATTTACGAAATCAAATGAATCAAGTAATTGGATTTCAATTATATAAATCTATTTGGTGTAGTAAACGTCCACACGAACGTGGCTTGCTATACTGAAAGGGATTTTAGAATAATTGATGTAGACAGTTATAGGAGATTGTGAGGGATTGCGAGTTATCGTAAACGTCCACACGAACGTGGCTTGCGGTGACATAACAATTCTAAACGATTTGCCTTAGTACTGAGTGGTGGTTTACACTTAGGTACGCTTTATAGTATTCTTCCCAACGAAGTAACGCTATAATGATGTACGACCGAAGCAAATCTAATTGCTAAATCATTTGGGTGGGTAAACGTCCACATGAACGTGGCTTGCCTTACCTGATGGGATTTTAGACGCAATTAGTAATTTAATGATATTATTTGAGGGAGATAATATCGGACATTAAATTGATTGTTTGTTTACATGTGCTTATAGGTTTAGAGAATAGCTATGAATCCACTTTCTGTGATACTCAAGGAACATAAACTCACTGGCCCCAATTATATTGATTGGAAGAGAAATTTGGACATTGTCCTGACTGCTGAAGAGTACAAGTTTGTACTCTCTGATAAATGCCCTGCTGAGCCCACGGCTGCCTCGACTGATGAGGAAAAGGCAACATATCGGAAGTGGAAAAAGGCTGATGAAATGGCTAGGTGCTATATTTTGGCTTCCATGTCAAATGTACTCCAAACCCAACATGAGCCGATGGACACTGCCCGGGATATGATGACTAACCTCAAGGAGATGTTTGGGGAGCAGGATCGTGCGGCAAGGCAAGAAGCCATGAGAGTCCTTATGTCGACTACTCAGTCTGAAGGAACGCCCGTTGGGGAGCACGTTCTTAAGATGATGAGTTTGTTGAATGAACTTGAGGTCCTAGGAGCTTCCATTGATGATGAGACGCAAGTCGACATCATACTCCAGTCTCTGACCCCTAAGTTTGAGCAGTTTCGTATGAGTTATAATATGGGTAAACTATCTTATACTCTTGCGCAACTCCTGACTGAACTGAAGGCGGCAGAGGGGATCTACAAGAAGGGCAAGTCTCAAGCGCTTGTGGCTACCAAGTCCAAAAGCTTGAAAGCTATTGGAGGTAGGGGCAAGAAAAGGAAGCAAGCCATAAAACCCAGTGGTGCCAAGAGGAATGGACCACGAGTGGGGGCTAGTAAGCCAAAGGGCTTATGCTTCCGATGCAAGAAGTCTGGACACTGGAAGTCTGAATGTCCTCTCAGAGGTACGAATTTTTCTTTAGTCGTAAAAACATAGTCAGCGGTATTATCTACCAGAATTCTGGTGTGTAGATATGGAACCACTGACGGTATGTGCATTTCTTTAAATGCAGGGGTTCCAGAAAACCCGGCGACTTAGAGAAGAAGAGTTCGAGTCTACATGGGCAAAGCTGTTGGGGTAGCAGCGGTTGCAGTGGAAGACATTTATCTATTTTAAGTTTTCATTTCAATTATTGCTTATGTACCCCTTTATTTTGAAAAAGAACTTCGTTCTGGTTTTCTTTATTAATGGATATTTTATTTCTTTAATCATTTATGGTTTGGATAAGAAATAATGGTGATATCTATTCTGGTACATTAGATAGCAATACATGAATAATGAATCCTTAGTCTACCACGATGCAACAAACCGTTATGTATAACTTGTTTTACTTATTAGATGTATTTCTTTATCAATCATTATACTTGTGAATTCTTGAACTTGGTAGTATCTATTCAAAAGGGATTCAAAAGGTCGAAATTGATTTGATCAATTATAGTTGGAGGAATGGACCTCCCGACCTAAGAATCGATCTTGAAAGATGATACAACTAAGTTAACCTTTCTGGATAAAGGATGGAATTCGGACAAGTATAGAAAATGATTTGTGATTAATGCGGTATGTGTGATTAGAAAGGCACGAGTCATTCTTTCAAGAATACTCGAAGATGGATTAGAATACTTGATGTGCCATAAAGGCGGAGTGTTTTCAACACAAAACCATTATGGGGATCCTTCAAAGTATATCCATTGAAAGCCTGCGACTTGTTCGCGGAGGCTATCACCTATCTAAATAACACATAGCATAAATCAAAGATTGAGATTAAGTCTCAAACGACTACACCATACACTGATGTGTAGACATGGTGTGTCAGAAATAAGAGATGAGATTCTAATAGTAAAAGGACAAGTTTGTTCGGAACTACCTATGTTCTATGGATATTTCTGGATACAACGGCACATTCTATGTGGTTGTAGAATATCCTAGAAGAACAAGTAATTGTAAGTTCAATAGTGCTACGAACCAGATGGGTGTCCTCGCCCGGTTCTTAGAGGAATACTATTAGATGAACTACAATGCCCTAACTGACAAAGTACTTTAAAATGAGGAAAGGAGAGACTGAGAACCAGCCTGACCGAGTAGCAGTACACCACTAACTGCACCTAATGTTATTACTGTTATACACCGGAACGCCATTGCAGTGGGAGGTTGTTAACCAACCGGAGATGTTCATAAGACTGGAGGAGTTTTTGAACTCTGGATCTAGTATACATGAAATCGATCCCTAGTTCTGCATAGGAACTTGCGAATTGATGAGATAGTCCATTCTATGGATTCATCAAAAGGCAAGGAAAGGTGTGTTAGAGACGTAATGGAAACAAGGGTGGTGTTTCTCGGAATTTTGTGTAGATAACACTTCATCGTTGGAAACAATGTAAAAGTGTTGTCAAACATAAAATAGAGGTTGTCTAAATAAATCGAGATATAAGATTAAGATGAAATTGTATCATGTTCTTAGAAATCTTTCGATCTCTAGATAAGAACACTTGCACTTCTCTTAAGATATCTTATACGATTATGGTTTGTTTTAAACATGCACAATTCTGAGAAAGGTTATTGCCTTTCGAGATCAGAATACATCTATCTAAGGAATGTGTCTTGAACACATAAAGGAGATAGACAAAGCGGTTTCCTACATTTCGAGTGTGGAGAGCTTTGTGGATGCAATGTTGAAAAACAAGGACCTGATATCAACTATGCGGTTAGCGTAGTGGGAGGATATCAAAGTAATCTGGATAAGAAATATTCGAATGCTGTAAAGTACTTGGAAGTACTGGATTACTGGCAAAAACGAAATCTTCTTAGATTACAGTTTCTCAGATCCAAAATCAGAGAAAGGACCAGTGTAAGTCGATATCAGGCTATGTGTTCACTTTTAAGAGGTGGAACCTAAGGATGAAAGAGTGATAAGCGTAATGCTTCTCGGACTCTATCATAAACCGAATAGCAGCCTCAGAGGCAGCGGAAGTTTTGGTTAGGTTCCGGAATAACCTCTGAACTTGGATATGATTCTTGGTTCACCAAAGGCTATGTAAATAGCGGTGCGTGGAGAACTGAAAGAAGTCATAAGTTCAAAAGGGTGATGATAACACATAGAGCCAGTACCACCTGATACGAGTCATCGTCAGTGAGACGACGGAGTAGTCACCAAGATAACTTCAGAGCGGCAACCTAGATTGCTCATTCACACAATACTTCTGGGAAGTATAAATTAAGCACGTGATGAGTATGGGAGTCGGGAGTTTGGAGGAAATGACTAGACCTTAGTACAAGTGGGAGATTGTTGGAGTTGTGTACTTAATGTCTAGATTTAAGTATCGGTAAACTCCCGGTCATAGCATTTAACCTATTTAATTAATAAACAATTATTTGCAATTAATTATTATTAATTAATTATGCAAAATATAGTCCTGGATTTTATACGTTGTAGTTAGTATGGTGTGTCGGGCCCACACAGAAGATCATACTATCGGTTACTCGTATTTAATCAAACAGTTGCTCACGACCTAGATGGACACGGACCAATCCATCGGTATAGTCGTTGTGTGAGAGAGAAAATAATTTGTCTTAATTATTTTATCACACTTGTACACTTGGTGTATTGGGCGGATCAGCTTGAGATTTATTGATTAGGATTGCCTAAGATAATCAATTTAAATCTCGGAGTATTTTATTCTTAATCCCTGATATTATTGCGGGTGTGTATATTTAATATTAGAGACTTTGATTTTCCAAAGGAATTAACCGATTTAATTATTGGGTTAATTACCGGTAAAATTGGGTCGCTATATTTTATATATGACATGCCGTGAATACTTGACGGGAAAGTGTATCCCGGAAGGGTTGATAATATCCCCGAGATGAGTTCATAAGGAATTATTGTGTAAACCTCATGAGTGGATTCGTTCCGCACAATAATAAAGGTTGAACGGTACTAGTCTCGGATATAAGAGATGAATATTATTTATTGAGCAATAAATAAATTTATTCATGGATATTTAAATCTTAAATACACGGAATATATAATACTAATCGGAGAAATATTATTTGATATAATATGGAATAATATTGGGAGTGCAATTTTATTTATATAGTGGAAAATAAATAAAATTAATATTGATAAGAATTAATAGATTTGGGTTGGACCCAATTTAATTTTCAATATTGAAGCCCAATATTTATTCTCCTTATGATCCCCTACGTAGCCTATATAAGCACTACATGGTCTTCACTTTTCACAACCTAAGTTACGCCAACTAAAAAGTCTTGGAGAGTGAGGAAGATTCATAGAGTTCGATAGATCGTCGCCCACACGACGTTCGAACGGAGTGCTAGGATTACGCGGGAAGATCACAAGGTCGTCAACAAGATTCGTTTCTCCGTACAACGAATCGAGGTAATAATCGAGAACTTCTTCTTTGATTATTTGTGTTGATTTATTGTAATATATACATGAACACGCGATCCGGGAAAAACGACGAACCTCGAGGACGGGGATTCGAGATCCCCGGCGAGGATCGAACGCGGCGGTCGAACCCTAGGGTTCGGACCGCCGGACGCGCGACAAGGGACGAGCCCCGGCTGGACGCCGGGGCATGGGATCGACTTCGGTCGATCCCCGGGGTGCCACGGGCTGGTGCCGTGGCGGACCCCAGCCCCCTCGTCGGAGGCGCGTGGCGCGAAGCCCTCGGCTGGAGCCGAGGGGCGATCGAGCCCGTGAGCTCGATCGCGGGTCGCTGCGGGGATGACCCGCAGCTGCCTCGTGCGCGCTACGGGTATTCCCGTAGCAGACGCGCACGGGGCTGACCCCTCGCGGGCAGCGAGTCATCGCGACTCGCTGCGGGGCTGCTACGAGCAGCCCCGGGGATGCCTCGCGCATCCCCAGCGATCGTCGAGGACGATCGCGAGCCCCTCGCGGGGGCTCGGCTGGGCGCACGCAGCCTTCGGGCTTCGCTGGGCGTTCGGTCGGGCCCCGGCTCGTGAGGTGGTTCGCGTTCATGGATCCGGCTCGCGGGAGAAAATCGGCTGGGGGCGGGCTGCGTGTCTTCGGGCGCGTAGTCTCCAAAGGTCGGACTCCTGCGGATGAGTCGGGGATCCAATCTTCGGTGATCGAGGGTTTTTGATCGGGTTATCGGTTCCGCAATTTTGATAACCCGGGACATCGAATCCCAACATCCTCGTTAGTGGTTCCGGAGAACTGAGGAAGCTGAGCAAGATGGTGTGCCTTGAGGTCGTATCTCCGAGCGACATCACTTAGGACGATGCATGAACTAGCTCCGTCGATTTGCGGATGCGTTAGATCTCCAAAGAGGGGTGGTGGGGCACGGTAGTTGTTGTTGCGGTTGTTGTTGTTGTTGTTGTTGTTGTTGTTGTTGTTGTTGTTGTTGTTGTTGTTGTTGTTGTTGTTGTTGTTGTTGTTGTTGTTGTTGTTGTCCACATTGTTAACGTCGCGTTCGTCCATGAGTACGGATTCGGTTTCGGGTTCGGAGTCGGTAGTGATAGAGTCAGACGAGGAGTCTTCGCCTAACTTCGTGCACCGACTGATGCTCTTGCGTCTATTGATATTTTCTATCACGGGTGCAAGCTCGGTATTCGCTCTACGTGTACCTACCATGCACCAACAAAGACAAACAAACAATCAAACGCACCTGCTCAAGTAAATAAATAAAGAACAAGAAAATAAAATAAAAATGAAATTGTTGCAAACACTTAAACACTAATACTAGTGCCTAAAGTGCTCCCCGGCAACGGCGCCAAATTGACAAGTCGTTTTTATAGCGGCGAAATCAATTAAATTTGTATCGAACTAGTTATCGAAATAACTCGCCCGAGTCGGTCTCGAGGAACACTACTATCGGCGCGTACACGTGTTTATTTGTTTGCAACGGAGGAAACGAAAAGAAATAGCATAATGCGTACTTTGATTTTGGGTTTTGTTTTAAATCTAGAAATGATCTAAGAATCGAAAAGACAAGAACATAAAAACATCTATCTAAAATAAACTAGGGTTTCGACATTCATAATTTTAATCGGAGAAAAAGTGAATTTTAGAACAATGGAATTCATGAAAAGTGATTTGAAAAATAAAGAATAAAACAAGTGATCCAACACGAATATGAAAAATCAACAATCGAAGAAATTAATTGAACACGAAATTGAAACGAAGCAATTGATCTAACACGGAATTTGAAAACAAACAAATCGAAATAAGAATAAAACTTACTAGATTAATGTTCGAATCCCAAACCAAGGTACCCGTCGGCGGAATCTCCGACTTTTACCGAGTCGATTACAATCCGATCTCAAGAAAACGAAAGTTCAAAACCTAAGTAACGAGTTCCAAAGATGCTCTCCTAATCCCAGAAAAATAATTCAAAAGTGCGTATCTAGTTTTTGGGACGAAGCCCTAGTTATACATCAAACAACTTCCGCGGTCAAACCGAGTCAAATCTGAAATCCAGGAGGAGGCGACCGCTGAGTAGGCAGGCGATCGCCTGAGCGTGGTCGCGAGCGACCGCTCAAGGCATGGGCGATCGCCTGCAGAAAATCTTCTCCACCTGTAAGTCAGGAGCAGGCGATCGCTGGGGGCGTGGCCGGTCGCCTGAAGGACTTCGCGAGCGATCGCCAGGTACGCGAGCGGGCGCCTGGTACTGTATGGCAGACCTGCTTTGCCTCGACACCAATCCTGCTCGATTCTACAATCTTTTCCACATCAACACGTCCAAAAGCCTGCATACTCGACAAAACATCAAAACGTACCACAACCACGAGGAACACATAAAGAAACGACCCGAAACATAAAAACTCACGCACAAATAAACAAAGAAAAACGACACAAATATGAATACGTCAGCTAACAATCAATTCGAAACTCTTAAAACAAACTAGAGGATAACAAACAATATAACACAATACAATCAGTTTTTCCAAAGGCTAACAATCAATTCGAAACTCTTAAAACAAACTAAAATCCTCGGTATTTTTCTTAGCAAACTCGTATACTTGATCATACAGCACCTTCGTGCTGCACAATAAAATTACAGGGCACGACTCTCCCTCTAGATTAACAAAGGTAGACACTTGGTGATGATTCGGATCTGGACTCCTTAGAAAATCACAGCGGTGGGTGTGGGACGCCATCTCGAGTTGATATAGCATCAATAATCTTGAGTGGTCAACCCACTGAACCCTCGCTAATACTGCAGTTTATAAAGGAAATAAAAAGAAAGTTATTTAAAATCTCTACCAAGATTGTATGTTAAAAAACAAACAAACGTACCATTCTAAATCAATCCGACTACAAATGTGTTGATCCTTCTTCAGAATCAAAACCAGTATGGTTTTGTCGTTGAATATCATATCCGCACATAAATGCTGCTTAGGTCCGTTGAGCTCTAGATGTAATGATGTCGTGTGTATAGGCCTAATATATTCATTATAGATACCATCCCTTGGCAGTTCATAAACTGTCATGGCAAAGACAATTGTTGTTAATGAAACTTAAGTCTTTTGCTCGTTGTAACAGACAAACAACCCAATTAAAGGATGACTCAAATTCAAATATTAATTTGGTGCATTAACCAACATAAAAATTATAACAGTACCTCTGATTAAACCTCCAGTATATGGATCTTTTGCAGCTGCTTTTACCATTTCGTGCACAAGGCCTTCAAGATTCCTTGGTGATATCGACCTAGATAAAATGATTAGTATCATAAATAGGTTTCAAAAATTTGTCACAAGAATTATCGTTGTACCTTTATAGATTTAATATTCCCGGTCCCAGAACCGCTTCTAGCCCCAAAAACATCACAATTCATGGGTTCTGGGATTTCAAGCCCATCACGTACCAGTACGACCTCATATGTCTACATAAACAAAAACAACAATTCATCAAAATAATTTAATCAAATGGTTTTAAACAAGTGTAAATACCTTTGTTTTAGAGTTCAAAGCACAGAAATGGACTTTAGCCTCCCTCCCTCTATCTACCTCATTTGATTTTAAGAATTTAATCCCCAGATCTCCAATGTTTGAAAGTGTCGCTTCCATGTTTTGATTTGTTAACTTTTCCTTTATGTATTCTATCATCATCATAAAGCATTACCACACAACGTTGCGTATGTCCCGGAGAAAGTTTTGAATTTCATTGCTCGGTCACTCCTTAACTCATCGTGCGATACCTTAAGCCGTTCGTTATCTGAAAAACAAGCCGTTCGTTATCTGAAAAACAAATACAAATTTGGCCTCTTTCATGTTTTATATATGTTATTATGTGGTACTGTGTACATAGACTAGCAGGAAAAAGTCCACAACAACTTACTCAGTATTTAATTATTACCTATATCAATATGAACTTGAGTACCTCTGGAGTCGACCGCTACTAATATCCATGTTCGTGAAAGTCTAATCCATATTACAGTAGTTCCGTGAATGAATTCGACTTTATACTGAGAAAGAAGAATGCTATTATAATTCAATAAATAATTAACACTATGAATGAATTCGACTTTATACTGAGAAAGAAGAATGCTATTATAATTCAATAAATAATTAACACTATTGATTTGATGTATTTTTTCAATCAAAAATGCTACTAACCTCTGGAATTTCGAAAAGCTCATCGCCTACAAAAAATAATTATTTATATAGTATAAAAATTATAAATATAATTGTGGAGTAGAAATAAATTATATATATGATACAATAAATGTGTGGAGCATAGAAATAATAATTAAGTGATAGAAATAATAATTAAGTGAAAAATGATAATTTTATATATTTTTATAAAAATCATTTTACATATTAATGTGTGGAGCATAGAAATAATAATTAAGTGAAAAATAATATAATTTTATATATTTTTTAAAAATTATTTTACATATTAATTTAGGGTTTAGGGTTTAAATACATTAAATTATAAATAGAAAAGAATACTCTAGTCCTAAAAAATCACAGTAAGCTGACAAGCACTCTTTTTTTTTTTTTTTTTCGGATTCTTTTATCTATATTATTTCGGAGTGTCTGTGTAATGGTAAAATACTGATACACATTCATTTTCGGGTTTGTTTAGGTAGTTCGTATAGATAGGGCCTGGTTTGTTGTGTATAACTTAGTTTGTTGCCAATGGTCCACGGCTCCAAGCTTTCCCTTCATTTTTGTATCAGTAGGAGTTATTTTATGTATTTATTTTTAAATACTTCTTATTATTCATTTGTATTTGAAATGAAACACGATCATTCTAATGATCTGCCTATTTTTGTTCTAAGAACTATTACCATGATCATTAATTATAATGATATGCTCGATCAACTAATTATTTTTTGATACGCCTTATCTCGTACCTTAGTTTCATTTTTGTATGTTTTTTCGATGCGTCATTAATTCGTGAAACAACCACATTGTACTTTTCCTGCTGCATATTCAAGTATTGTGCAGTGTTTTTACAATGTACTACTCCAAAAATTTTACATTGTGACTGGTTGGATGCAGTGAATCCAAATAAGTTTGGGTTAAGCTGGTATTTTATTGAAATTATGTTATGATATTTGGCCCTATATATTTAGGGATAATTACAAAACACGCACAGGCTCAGCATACTTGTAAAAAATACACTTTCTTAGTTCTTTCTCAACATTACTAATAGTCTAACACCTATTGCATACACCACACATGGGGCTAATCTGTGAATTTGAAACAATAGAGGGGCTTTTATTTAATTATAACTTATAAGATTAGGCAATTTGTAGTATTATTGCGAGGGGTATAATTAGTAATTTTGGAAAAATAGTTGCAGTTTTTTGTAATTTGGTGAATTTAGCCTAGCCTTGGCCATTTTGATGCACAATATTGATGGATGGAATCCAAGTGGATTCGGCTCGATCTCAATTTTTCTAACGAGCTTGCAAATGTTTTATTGATTCAAAAAACAGTTACTGCTATATTTTGTGTGTAAAGAATTGATGTGTACTTACTGTATACAATAAATAATGAAATAAAGTTTGGTTTATAAGTAGTATTTACAGCTGGGTAGATTGCTAGGTTTCATGTGCATTTGTTTGTGGCAGGTTTTCAGTTGGAGCTCGTGCCTCGTCTATTCAATGTACATTTGTTCTCCGTAAAATCAAGAGATTTTGTGTTTTTTTGATTTAAACGTTAAAATAGTAACAGGCTAACACGTGATCCAATTGTAATTTTGTAATTACATTTTTTTATGCAGTGTGTATCATAATTTGTTCATAAAACAAGTTTGAAATTTGAAAGAGAGTTATAGTAAAGCCCACCTCTCAAACTTAAATAAATCACCTACCTAGCAGTTCTTCATGGAGAAGCTCTAGGTTTATAAAATATGGAGTATGTTAATTTTTCATTAGGACAATATAAATCGCTACGATTGAGCTCTCGAATCTCGATGTTTTAGTTTTGTCAGGAGCGGGCCAGCCCGTCCATTTTGAGCGTTTTCACTAATTTGTTCAGGTAAACCACATGATTTCATAATCATATACAGTAATATAATCATAATAACAACGAATTAACACACAGACAGCAGTTGGCGCGTACGTATAAATCCAAATCCGGTGCATTCAATTACTACCTCTCCAACCGTGCCCTTCTTTTCTCCATAAATGCCATATATTAATACTATAACTTCTTTCAAATTAATTTATAGTATACATTATAATATTCATAAGCTATATAATATAGTAGCATATAGTTTCATTGCATGCATGATTAACAATTTCTGTATATCTATATACACACACAGTGCACACAGAGAACAAGGCCAACCAGAGCTAGCCACGTCATCAAGAAAGTGTGTGTGTGTGTGTGTGATTTTTTCCAATATGAAGTCTCTGCCTCTGGTTGGTGGTGGCGGTGATTGTGCAGCAGCTTTTTCTTGGAGCTTTCTTGTTTTCACGATCACCACTCTTCTCCTCCATCCCCATCTCTCTCAAGGTTCAATTCACTTCTTACCCCATTCTATACATAATACATGTTGTCGATAATATGCCGATTTTACACGCATTAATCCAATAAGCTTGACGAGTATAATAGAAGTTTATTACTACTATTTTGGTTTTAAAAGTTTAATTACTAGTTAAAAGATATAAATTGAAAATTTTGTAGTTTGAAAAAATAAAAACAGAGGAAACAAAGACACAAAATTCACACTGTTGTCATTTTTCATAATTATTTTGTAGGTGCACAGTATGAGCATCCAGCGCAATACCGCTACCCATTCATCGGCCCCGCCAGCTCCTTCTCCCCGCCGCCGCCGTCGCCGTCGTACGACTACATAATAGTCGGGGGAGGCACGGCGGGATGCCCACTCGCAGCCACGCTGTCCCGAAACTACACCGTTTTGATGCTTGAGAGAGGTGGGACCCCTTTCGCCAACGCCAACGTCTCCTTCATGCGGAATTTCCACATCGCGCTCGCCGATCTATCGGACTCGTCGCCGTCGCAGATGTTCATCTCCACCGACGGCGTCTTCAATTCTAGGGCTAGGGTTTTGGGCGGCGGAACTTGCATCAATGCCGGATTTTACACCCGCGCAAGCGCAAGGTACAACTCACCCAAATTTTATTTTTCCATTTATATTATATTTTCTGATACAGTAGTGATTAATTGTTAATTTATTTATTCAAAAAAAATATATATATAATCTTCAGAAATTTCTTCAGAAATTTAATAAAAATATTAATTTTCGACTTTTTGATCAAAAAGAAAATAAAAACTTAGAGGAAGAGAGTAGTATGATAAATGAAAATTTGAGTAGTCTGATAAATGAAAAATTGTCTACTTAACTACTTAAGAAGTGTTTAATTTGTGTGTGAGTAAATGCTGAAACCTTGTGGGTTTTGCAGTTATGTGGAGGATGTAGGTTGGGATGGTAAGCTTGTGAACGAGTCGTACCAATGGATCGAAATCAAATTGTCCACCGGCCAGCTCTCGTGCCCTGGCAGAAAACAGTCAGAGATAGCCTCTTAGAAATCGGAGTTTCGCCTGACAATGGATTCACGTATGATCACTTGTATGGAACCAAAGTAGGCGGGACCATCTTCGATAGGTTTGGCCGACGCCATACAGCGGCCGAGCTTCTCGACTCGGCTAATCCCGAAAAGCTCCATGTTTTAGTACATGCCAAGGTTCAGAAAATCGAGTTTGATACTACAGGTAGACATCAAAGAAATGTACCTATTTGAAGGCTGTTTTTCTGTCAAAGAAGTGTTTGTAATATTTCAAGGGTGTTTTTGTGATTTCAACTAACTTCTGAGGTGATTTTAATTAATTACTACACTAGAAATTATGAAAAAGTACTCTTGATATTTGGAGTGATTACAGAAAACAGAGAAGTTTTGAATTTTGAAGAATAAAATAAAGATTGTTTTAAAAAAAATCTGGGATTTATCTTCAGGGAAAAGGCCACGGGCAGTTGGAGTTATCTTCAAGGACGAAAACGGGAAGATGCACAAAGCATTCCTCTCGAAGAGAACCGGGAGTGAAATCATAGTGTCGTCTGGTGCAATCGGGAGCCCTCATCTTTTGCTTCTAAGTGGCATTGGCCCAAAATCGGATCTTGAGAAGTTCGACATTCCTGTAGTGCTCGACAACGAGCATGTCGGGAAGGAAATGACTGATAATCCACTGAACACGATTTTTGTGCCGAGCAAGACACCTGTCCAGCAGTCTCTGATACAGACAGTCGGGATTACCAAGTTGGGAGTCTACATCGAAGCTTGCAGTGGTTTCGGGCAGTCGTCCGATAGCATCCATTGTGATCACGGAATCGCTTCAGCTGAGGTAACACACAAATCGTCCAATAGCTAGTATTCAGCTTCCAAATTCTAGTACTTACTTTCTTGGTTATTTGACAGATAGGTCAGCTATCGACAATCCCTCCTAAGCAAAGAACCCACGAAGCAGTTCACGAGTATCGTAAAAGAAAGAGAAGCATTCCACACGAAGCATTTCAAGGAGGCTTCATACTCGAAAAAATCGCCTCCCCTCTATCAAAAGGCTCGATTAGCCTAAAAAACACGAACGTGGACGACAACCCTTCAGTCACCTTCAACTACTTTAGTCACCCGGAAGACCTAAGAAGATGTGTCGATGGTATACGTATGGTGGAAAATATGTTGAGGTCCAAACACTTCACGAGCTATACGAAACTCGATGAGGACATTGTGGATAAGCTTATAAACATGAGCGTCCAAGCGAATGTGAATCTTATACCTAAGCACACAAACGACACGAAGTCCCTGGAGCAGTTCTGTAAAGACACTGTTATCACGATATGGCATTACCACGGGGGTTGCCACGTTGGACAGGTGGTGGACCCCGGTTATAAGGTGCTTGGGGTCGAGAGGGTCCGAGTTGTTGATGGGTCGACTTTTAAGGAGTCGCCGGGGACTAATCCGCAAGCCACGGTCATGATGATGGGCAGGTAAGATTGTTTGAACTTTTTCGAGGCTTGAGGAGAGAAAAGATTGATATTCATTTGTTTGATGTGTGATGAACTGATGATGCAGGTACATGGGAGTGAAGATTTTGAGAGAGAGATTAGGGAAAGGAGCTGGGGTTTGACTTGAGGAATTAAGTTTGTGTTTTGTTTTAGGAAATGAAAACTAGTAGTAATTTTTTTAGTTCTATTGGATGTTCTGATTATTGTTTCTGGTATTTTTAATTTGATTATTTTATAAGAAACTATTCTTTTCGCCAGTCATATTAATAATCAGACTTTTTTTTATTTTGTGAAAAAAGCATAATTATTCTTACAAACAAACCTAATATGTTTCCATTTTTCTAAATAAACATATATTATTAATTATTAATTTTAAAATACAATTTTATTTATATTTTTTTAATATACTTTATAATTTTTCGGTGATTTTAATGTTTCAGGCTCATTAATTTTTATTATTAGACTAAAAACCTATTCTTTTTATCTTTACATCTTAGGATTTTAAACTTGTTATTTGATTTTTATATTTTTATATTTTTATATTTATGTAATAGGGCAGTACTGAAAATATAGAATGACTAAAATAACCCGGAACTATCAAATAACTGTTGTTTCTATTTATTCAATTAATATTTAATTAAATATTTTAACAAAAATATAGTAGCGTTATTTATTTTAACAAAAATATAGTCAGAGTGATTTTGTTTTTTTTTCAATTTGCGTTAATATTTAATTAATTATTTTAACAAAAATATAATAGCGTTATTTATTTTAACAAAAATATAATCAGAGTGTTTTTGTTTTTTTCAATTTGTGTTAATATTTAATTAATTATTTTAACAAAAATATAGTTAACGTGATTTATTTTAACAAAAATATAGTTCGTAGTCAGCGTAAAATATTTGATCAAAAGTGTATTTTAAGTATAGTGCCCTACAATACTATTAGACTAAACAATGGGGAAGGTATTATGATATAAGACTTGCAAGTATTTTAGGTATTGATCAAAAGTGTATTTTAAGTATGGTGCCCTACGATACTATTAGGCTAAACAATGAGAGGGTATTATGATATAAGACTTGCAAGTATTTTAGGTATGGTGCCCTACAATACTATTAGGCTAAACAATGGGAGGATATTATGATATAAGACGTGCAAGTGCCCATGTATATGAATACTCCTAATTTTTATGATATTATTTTAAGTTTTCAACTAAAAAATAATTTTTTATTTATTAATTTTTTTTTACTATAAAGTCAAAATTCATCATTTTTTAAAAATAAGCGTGATATGAATATTATATAACAACAATTCTTTATATAAAATAATACTCTGTATATCAAATATAATATTAGGGTGAATTTATTTACACCTCCATTTTTACTAAACTAACCCACATAACTCAAAATGATAACCACTGCTTAAATACCAGCAATACCCTTTGGTAAACAAAAAGGATCCACTCGCACTCTCCAGTTCTACTGCACCCCGAAGAACACAACAATGAGGAAGAAGAAAAATCAAAATCACAGTTGATAACATGTGATAGTTAATTGAATTGAAAGCTCAAGAAGTTTGTGAAGTAGTCAGAGCAGTTATGGAGATGTGCCGCTGCATCCCTCGGAGCTGTCGAGTCCGTCCTCCGCGTGGCCTTCAATTAATGGTCACGACTCATGACGAACACCTATTCCTGAAGGTCAATTGCACCGGTCGATTTTGCCCTAATCGTGTCTGTAAAATTAATTCTATCTTTTTTTTCTATTTTTTATTTTTCCATCTAAACTAATACGGGAGGTGGTGGATAATTAGTTCTCAGAAGTCACTTACAAATCACTTGCCCAGGTCCTCGTGGCAGCAAGCAATCCCAATCTGCAAAAACTTCTCCACTTGAAAAAGAGGGAATTGGGAGGGGTGACCCTCCCAAAACAAGAAATCGGATAAATGCCCCTCCCCTCATTTTTCTTTTATTTTTAAATTAAACTATAATAAAAATAAATCAAAAATGAATATTAAGTTTAAAACAATTACAAATTAACCTATCAAGTTTTAACAATTGCAAATCAGTCCTCTCCCTATTTTCAAACCCTAAACCCGCTGCCCCTCTTTCTTTTCTCATTCACAGAACCCGCTACCCCTCTCAAAAACTCACGGCGACTCCGGCGAAATAACCGAACTCCGACCGACGACTAAACGAACTCCGGCAAGAGCGTCTCGCCCCTCTCACTTTTCAGGTAAGTACCTCTCCCAATTCTCTCTGCCCCGCACCTCTCTCTCTCAGTCCAATTTCAAGTTTTGAAAAAAAATTGAAACTGCAGATTTCCGGCAATGTTGACCGCGTCAACTTCCGCGAACAGGGCAGGGAAAAGGCCTCGTCGGCCATCCCCGTCCCCAACTGCTCAGAGCAACCCGGCGGATGAAGCCCGTTCGAAGTCGATGCACGACCGCGACGACGATCGTTTCCTCGGGTTGCCGGAATCACAGGCCCGAATGAATTATCAGGTACCACTCTACTTCCCTGGCTCGAATGCAATTCAATTAACTGTCGTAGCTTTAATTTTGGGTCGAGATTACGTGTTTTGAATTTTCTGGAAATTCTGTGTTCTGTGTTCTTGAGTGAGGTGCGCAGGCCGTGGCCTGCGCACGGCCTGCGCACGGCGTCAGGTTTGAAGCCGTGCGCAGGTCAAGGCCGGCGTCAGAACTGAAGCCGTGCGCAGGCCGAGGCCTGCGTCAGAACTGAAGCCGTGCGCAGGCCGTGCGCAGGCCGAGGCCTGCGTCAAACCGTGTGCAGGTTGAGGCCTGCGCACCTGCAGATTCCAGTTTTGACAAAGTTTTGTTTTTTTCTGTGTTTTTCAGGAGGATTATCGCCCTGTGATGGCAGTCGATATCGGTGAGTTACCCCCACGCAAATACGGCGATGTGGTCAGGCCTGGGAAGTTAACCACGCGCCACGGGTACAAGGACATTCCCGACATAGCCGGACCACTGTTGAGGGCCTTCCCACATGTCGTGGATGATTACCCTCAGTTGGGGAAGTTCTTACTATTGGACGGGGAAAGGAACGTGCCAAATGCGGCCATCCATCAGTTGATGGCTCGAGTGTGCAGTTGGCCTGACCCGAAGAAGGTCCGATGTAGGTTCTTCGAGGTGAACAACATGATAGTTCGCCTCAGCCCCGTGGAGTTCAGTATGATCACCGGGTTGCACTTTCAGTACCTTCGCACCGATGAGGACAAGGATAAGGATGAAGACCTGAAAGAAATAGCATTTCCGGACTATGAGGAGTCCAAAAAACAGGTTCTATTTTTATAACAATACTTCGTTGTCAAAAAATATATATTGTGTGTGTAGTGTTTTAATTATTTTTTCATTTTTAAACAGGTTCCGAACGACTTGCTGCTTAAAAAAATCAAAAAACTTTTGAGCAAAAATAATCCGGAGAGGTACCCATTTGTAATCAACCTAACATTTGTTTGGTTGATTACAAATCTGTTAGACATACCTAACAGACAATTAAATGTCCCTGATGAGTTTTTCAAGGTAATACGCGAATTAAATTTTCTTTTTATTGTTTATTGAAATAATTTATTTCTTTTTTTAATTTTTGTGTTTATTACAACTTTGCAGTAATCTCGATGCATGCCAGAACTATCCATGGGGGATAAAGGCGTGGGACGCTATCGTAGATGATTGCTTCAATAGAATAGGGGAAATCGAGGGGCCCGGCCGAACGCGCGCATGGAATGCCTATGGGTTCATTCATTTTTATGCGGTATGTTTTAAACTAGTTTTGTTGATAATTGAATAGTTGTTTTAGTGTTTAATAATATAAACTTGTTTTGGTTTTAGTTTTGGATGCTTGAGGCTTTGGAGGGTGCGGATGTACAATTGGACGCAACCCGGAGGAGAGACTACAGGCATTCGTACCCCAGGATGCTGCGATGGTCTCTGAGTAATAACTCACCCAAGAACGAAGATTTCAAGAAGTTCTTGGTGAACGATGTGCAGGTAAATGTTTGAACAATTTTATTGTATGAATTTAAATTATTAAAACTTATAGAATTTTAAAAACAAACATGCAGGTTGTGTATCCGCGCTTGAAGCCGGACGTTGTCGAGTTGCGGTCTTCGTGTTTTCATGGCACCCTGTGCTGGTTCGAGCGGAGATATTTTGCCAGACGCGCAGACGCTCTACGGTTGAACGACGACGACATCTTCTGCGACGACTACGTGTCGTTCATTGCTGCACCTCCAGCTCCAGCTCCATCCCCATCCCCACCTCGACGACAGAGGACACTCTCACCTGCACACCACATCTCACCTGCACACCACACGACGTACTCCGCATTTCCTGAGTCTTTTCAGGATGCAGGTCAGTCGCACTTTCAGGCAGCAGGTCAGTCGTCAGATCAGGCTGCAGGTCTACCTTCGTGGTGGGGAGATTTGCAGCAGATGAACACTGAGATGAGGGCAGAGATGAGGGAGCAGAGGGAGTTGATATCTGCTCAGAGTAGACAGATCGCCGTGCAGACTACTCAGATCGCCGAGCAGAATGCGATGATGACCCGGTACGGTACGCAGCTCGACGGGTATGGGGATCAGTTGACCCGGTACGGTACGCAGCTCGACGGGTACGGTGTGCAGTTGACTGAGTATGGTGTTGTGCTGAGAGGGCACGGTGATCAGATCACCTCACTCCAGGAGAGCTTTAGGGAGCATTGCAACTTAGGAGATAGGCAGAACGAGGTTCCGTAGTTTGTTTGTTTTTTGTTGTTTTGAACAAAAAAAAATTATATTACTATTAATATTTTTTGAAAAAATTATATTAGTTCATTTGTTTTGTTTGTTTCTTTGTGTATTTTTTTAAAATATGAATTTTTAAAAATATATTACTATTAATATATTTCAAAAATTAGTATGACCTATTATTTGAACTCATTTTGTTTGTTTGTTCAGTTTCCTCCAATGGAGTATTACTCTGCTCCAACTTGGGATAGTCCACAACCACAACCGCAAGCGATGATCGAGTATTATCCTTCTCCTGTGCCACTCTCGCGCGAGGTTGAGGATTTTCAAACTCCATTCCAACCTCCGCGATTCCAGTCGAATGTAGTGAACGAAGCTTCGTCGTCGAGCGTGGACAGGACAAGAATGCGAGACGTACGTATTCGTCGTCCTTCACACTTCGTGAGATCACCGTACAACGCGCTCCCCAGGAAGGGGCTACCTAGAAGGCCAGCGGTGGACAGGTTTAGAGATTATTTGGCGGACAGGAATGACAAAACGCTGTTAGTTTTCTATCCTTTTAAGTTTGACAATGTTTTCTACCAGTAGCGTCTTATTAATCCACATTATGCAGGCGCGATGTTGGTTTGGAATGGCCGGTGGATCGGGATTGGTTCGAGGGGATGAGTGCAGGAGACACCGATATGGATATTTACGTAAGTATTGTCAAAAATATTATGTTGCATAGTTACAGACTAATTATTTACGTGCCCAATCTTTTTTTTTTTTTGCAGCACATTAATGCAGTTCTTGGAATTTATCACAACGACTTCGAGTACATATCAAGAATGACATGTGACCGAATGAAGAACAATTACACTATCGTGCCTTGCTCATTCTTTGTAAGTAGTGAAAAATTTAAATTTAAAATTTAATGTACATTTAGATATTTATACTAAATTTTTAACCTTAATTTATAGCAAACTTTGCAATACGTGTGGGAAGCTGGGGATTATAATCCTCAGTATTACGAACCTGTCCCGTTGGATGAGTTGCAATCATGCATTGAATGCATGGCCAAAGGTGCGCATGGATGGAAACCGAAGCCGTGGGCTGGCCTCAAATTTGTAAGTTCATTTACAAGTCAATTTTCACTCTTAACTTTGAACTAGAATAAGTATGACCTATTATTTGTTTTCAGGTTCTCCTCATTGCGAATGTTGGAATGCAGTGGATGACAGTGCGATTGGACCTTGAGAGGGCAATTATTAAGCTGTATGAGACGCAGATAAATGCCACCACAGACAGGGTAAGAAATCAGAGAAGGGCTGCATTACTTCCACTGCAGTATTGGATGCACGAAATGTGCGTCCAAGCTGGACTGCCGAGCGCCCGTTCAGTTTGGGAAATTGCCTTCGCGAGGCCGAATGATTGTTACAAACAAGAGTTTCCATGTCGATCCGGTAATTACGCGCTGATTCAGATGACAGCCATTATCACTGAACAAGTTTACAGGGACGACTGGAAAATTAAGAACAAAGTAGATGAGTTCAGATGGAGATGTGCGTGCCAGGTTTGGGACTTGAGTGCTGTTTACGATGGTCCGCCTCCCAGATGCGAAATCTGTTCCACAGAGGGTCACGAAGGGGTTGACTGCCCGGTTTTAGGCGATTAGAATTCGTATTTGAGACTTTTAAACTTTGTATTTGTGTTGTACTTTATTTTTCATGTTGGAAGTGCTGGAATTGTGTGTAAATGTGGTCTGAACAGGTTGGAATTACAAAAAAAACAGCCAAAGTCATGTCTGGCTTCTGTTGTGCGCAGGCTGGCGCAGGCTTCAGCCTGCGTCAAACTTGACGCAGTGCGCAGGCTTCAGCCTGCGCACCATTTGTTGCCGTGCGCAGGTCTCAGCCTGCGCCACATTTGTTGCTGTGCGCAGGCTTCAGCCTGCGTCAGTTTGTAATCAGGCTGCAGGCCAAAGCCTGCTTCAGATTGTGTCTCGATGGGGTTTTCGCTATTTTTCGACTACCTCGTGAATAATCGATGTAATTTGAACCGTTGGATCATCTTAAGATGTAGTTTTACGTGTCCCATGCAATTTTCGTGAAAAAATAATCTCCGGACGTGCTCGATCTGATAGTGTCGAGAAAATCGACAAATTCTCGACGTTATCGATCCGAGCACTTCCGGACATAATTTTTTAACGAAAATTGGACGGGACACGTAAAATTGCATTGTAAGATCATCCAACGGTTCAAATTTACTAAATCACAGTTTAATGTTTTGTCATACCTTGAATATCATAAACTCAACTCAAACTATAACATTTATAATTAAACCTTAGAAGTAATAAGTGACCAAAACACTAAATACGTATACCCGTGGATAATTGATGTGATTTGAACCGTTGGATGATCTTAAAATGTTGTTTTACGCGTCCCGCCCAATTTTCGTGAAAAAATAATGTCCGGAAGTGCTCGGATCGATAACTTCGAGAATTTGTCGATTTTCTCGACACTATCAGATCGAGCACGTCCGGAGATTATTTTTTCACGAAAATTGCACGGGACACGTAAAACTACATCTTAAGATGATCCAACGGTTCAAATTACATCGATTATTCACGAGGTAGTCGAAAAATAGCGAAAACCCCATCGAGACACAATCTGAAGCAGGCTTTGGCCTGCAGCCTGATTACAAACTGACGCAGGCTGAAGCCTGCGCACAGCAACAAATGTGGCGCAGGCTGAGACCTGCGCACGGCAACAAATGGTGCGCAGGCTGAAGCCTGCGCCAGCCTGCGCCAGTGACAGGTGCGTCTCGATGCGGTTTTCGTTATTTCGTGGATAATCGATGTAATTTGAACCGTTGGATCATCTTAAAATGTAGTTTTACATGTTCCGTGCAATTTTTGTGAAAAAATATTATCCGGAATTGCTCGATCTGATAGTGTCGAGAAAATCGACAAATTCTCGACGTTATCGATCCGAGCACTTCCGGACATTATTTTTTCACGAAAATTGGGCGAGACGCGTAAAACAACATTTTAAGATCATCCAACGGTTTAAATCACATTAATTATCCACGGGTATAAGTATTTAGTGTTTTGGTCACTTATTACTTCTAAGGTTTAATTATAAATGTTATAGTTTGAGTTGAGTTTATGATATTCAAGGTATGACAAAACATTAAACTGTGATTTAGTAAATTTGAACCGTTGGATGATCTTAAAATGTTGTTTTACGCGTCCCGTCCAATTTTCGTTAAAAAATTATGTCCGGAAGTGCTCGGATCGATAACGTCGAGAATTTGTCGATTTTCTCGACACTATCAGATCGAGCACGTCCGGAGATTATTTTTTCACGAAAATTGCACGGGACACGTAAAACTACATCTTAAGATGATCCAACGGTTCAAATTACATCGATTATTCACGAGGTAGTCGAAAAATAGCGAAAACCCCATCGAGACACAATCTGAAGCAGGCTTTGGCCTGCAGCCTGATTACAAACTGACGCAGGCTGAAGCCTGCGCACAGCAACAAATGTGGCGCAGGCTGAGACCTGCGCACGGCAACAAATGTGACGCAGGCTGAAGCCTGCGCCAGCCTGCGCACAACAGAAGCCAGAACATGACTTTGGCCGTTTTTTGGTAATTCCAAACCTGTTCAGACCACATTTTCACACAAATTGAGCACTTCCAACATGAAAAATAAATTACAACACAAATATAAGGTCTCAAATACGAAGTCTCGATATATAATAGTCTCAAAACAGAAAATTAAATCCAAAGCGTCTTCTTCTTCGCTACACCGGCCTTCTACAACTTCCTCCTCTTCACTTCACAATCTGCATAGTAAATGTTTCACAAGTCAATTTACAAAAAAATATATATGAAAACACACACAACTACATAAAAGTTAAACAGTGTCTACTCTGGCGGAATCGGACAAGTCTGTGCATTGTGACCCTCTCCTTGACATTTGCCACAACGATATTTTTTCTTCGAAAACCTCTCAATTCGGCTCGTGAAACGGTCCATTCTCGGCCGCCCTGGAGCTCGTTTCACCGGTGGTGGCAGCGCTATCATGCTTTGGACATGTTCGGGAATATCCGTCCATTGATCTTCTGAAGGAACAGGTATAATGTTCTCCTTATATGCTTGCATGAAATACTCACGGGTGAAATAAGGAGAAGTCAGCTCATAAGCATATTGTCCTGCCCGACTCGGGTCCTTGGCGCACGCTGCGGCTATGGCATGCTCACACGGCATCATGTCAATCTGAAACACACCACATTCACACGTCATTGCCTCCAAATCCACAACCCCACACCATCTAGTCGACTCCACAGTGTACATCCAAGTACTTATTTTTCTGGTAACCCATTTAGGAGCACGGTCATAACGCTCACGCAACGTTGTTTCCCTTCTCGGTGTCAATACACCGTTGAACGCCCAAGCTTCTTCACGATGTTTGCAAAACCATTCAACCATCTTATCCACAATAAACTTGATCAAGGAACATATGGGGAGGTCTTTAGCGTCTTTCATCACAGAATTTATCACTTCCACAGCGTTAGACGTCATCACCTCGTATCTATTCACACGGTGGTGGACTCTTGACCATTTCTCAAACGTGATATCTTCTAACCACTTCGCACATTTTTCGCTCGCTGCTCTAAGCTCTGAAAAATTGAGATTGAACTCGGATAAAGTGTACGAGCACGCAGCCTTCTTAAAATGACCAACCAAGTCTTTTCTTTTGTTGTACTTGGACTTGATATTTTGCATGATGTGCCAATAACAGTGTCCATGTTCCGCATTAGGGTAAACATCAGCTACATCATTTATAATTGGCTGACCTCTGTCAGACACGATTACCAGATCAGATCTATCTGGAATAAAAAACTTCAAGCACTCGAGGAACCAAGTCCAGCAACTGGTGTCCTCTGCATCACCCACACCCCAAGCAAGTGGGTAACTGTGATGCTCACTGTCAGTAGCAGAAGCAATAAGAAGCGTTCCCTTGTATCTATTGGTCATGAACGATGCATCAATGACGATAACGTCCTTCATGTACTGAAATCCCCGAATACACGCTCCGATAGCCATGAAGAAGTACTGAAATTCATCATTGACATCTGTCTGAATACGGGTGAACGTACCTGGATTCCTTTTTTCAAGCATGTAACAATACGAAGGAAGCTTCGAGAAATTATCTTCATAGGATCCGCGAACATTTTCCAGGGCTTTCTGCTGCGCTCTCCATGCTTTGTCGTAACTGACAGTAATATTTTCCTCAGTACGCATAAACTGCTGAATTGCAGCCGGTGTCAGAGGTTTCTTTGCGTTCAAGAACTGGTCCTGGAGTCGATTGCCGATAAGACTGCTAGAGGCCTGCCTGTGCACACCGCTTCTATCAATCAATGAACAAGTGTGGATATTGGTGTAGGTTTTAATCACAAACTCATCGGTCGCCTTCTTCCTCGTTGCACGAATTTTCCATTTGCAATTTTTTTCAACACATTTCACCACCTTTCGATTGTGATCAGATTTGTGCACAACGAATTCAAACTTGCCCTGCAATGCTACCCGACCGACAACATAGCTGAAATCGTCTTTGTTCTTGAAAGTCTGACCAACTACCAAATCGGAACCATCATACCGACCACCTCCGTCTCGATCACAAAGTCTAAAAGCAGGAACAACAGGCTCGTCCACAACAGGATTATTATAATAAGAACTACCGCCCTCATTATAACCGTCGTCACCACCATCATTACCATCGTCATCAACAACATCATCGTCGTTATCATCGACTTCGACACCATCAACACCATCATCATAATCACCGCCCGCACCACCATCATAATCATAACCATCATAATTATTGCATAAATCAATGCTATCCCAAATAGATACAGACGGATCATAAGTAGATGGCACTATTACTTGACTGTAATATTCAGATGTTTCACCTGAAGTTCGTCGAGTTGGAAGTTTTTCTGGGCGAATTGGACTTTGACGTGCAGGACTTTCACGTGCAGGACTTTCACGGGCAGGACTTTCACGGGCAGGACTTCTCGGTACAGAGGGACTGTAGGTCACAAACAACTCCATTTCATCTTCGTTTCTATGAAGCCATAAAGTCGTGGCCCAACTTTCTTCATCATTAATATATTTAGGAGGACACTTTTCCTTTGGGAATCGAGAGATCGCAACTTCATTACATGATGGATCGATGACGATTTTTCCACACACTTTCTCAATAAGTGCATTAAACGAAATGCTCCTATCAATCAATATTGTTTTCGAGTGCTTCAAATCGCTAATTATCCATCTTCAATATCCCTCGAAGAGCTTCCACTCTCCACTATAATGTATTGTGATTGATATCTTATCCATGCTCTTATCCATGCCTGTAATTACAATAAAACGGGAAGAATCAGATTTCAAAACTGGACTGGTAAGTGCGCAGGCCACTGCCTGCGCACAGAGTCAAGCTGTGCGCAGGCTGAAGACTGCATCAAAGTTGACGCCGTGCGCAGGCCTCAGCTTGCGCCAACTTTGACGCCGTGCGCAGGCTAAGGGCTGCGTCAGTTTTGATGCTGTGCGCAGGCCAAAGCCTGCGTCAATTTTGACGCCGTGTGCAGGCTGAGGCCTGCGCACCTGCGCACAACCTGCGATTTTCATTTTTTTTTGTTTCGAAAAGCTTTGAAAACGCAAAATTAAAACTCGAAATTGAAAACAACACACACACAAGTCATGTAGAAGTGAATGCTAACCTTTTTACGTCGAATTGTTGGTGGAAAATTGACAATGTCAGAGCTTTTTTTTTGGGCGATTTAGGTTACGGGAGAGCAAAAATGGGGAAGAAGAAGAAATGAAATGAGGGGTTATTGTGTAAATATTTTTAGGGGTTATTGTGTAAATATTTTTATTTTTGTTTCTTTTACATTTAATTTAATGAAAAGAGGGGTAAATGTCCGATTTTTATTTTGGAAGGGATACATATCTTGTACTTACTATTTGGAGGGGCATTTTTCCAAAGGCCTCCTTGAAAAAGGTATTTTGGCCACGAGCTTGTTTTATGGAAGAAGGGTATTGTTGGTATTCAATAGGGTGGTATACTTATCAATTTGAGTTTAAATTTATTTAAGGGCGAGTTTAGTAAAAGTGGAAGCGTAAATAAACTCACCCATAATATTATAATCTCTTTGTCCCAGAGCTATAGTCATAGGTGTCAACAATGACTTTTTTTGACCGTCTAATACGTATATAAACAATATACAAAAATTATAAAAAAATAACTAAAATAAAATTTAACTATTGAATTTTATTTTAGTTATTTTTTTTATAATTTTTTGTATATCGTTTATCATACGTGTTCAAAAAAAATTAGCGTTAATCACATGTGACTATAGCTCTGGACAGAGGGAGTACTTATTTTAAATAAATATTATGGCATTTTCAATGTTTTTTTATTGTTATACTTATACCAACTATACAAACTAACACACACAATTTTAACAAATGAAAAGCGTAATCTCAAAAAATAAAAACAATTTCAAACTTAAGAGTTTTGAACTTTACATTTAAAATTAATTGTCACATTTTATTTACAAATTACAAGTTTTAAAAGGGAAATAGTACTGTTTATATATTATATAATACTCTAAGTAAAGCCCTAAATTCTCTGATCTCTCTCTCACACACTGACTTTTTACACACTCGAATAGCCACAGCGCAATGGCGGCAGCTGCGCCAACCTCCTTCTCCACCTCCACTCACACCTCTTCCAAAGCCGTCTTGATATCTCGCAGGCCAGCAATCTCTTCTCTTGGATTCCTATCATCCTCATCTCCTTCCCTTCATCCGCTCCGGGCTGCCGCCGATGTCCGAGCGGCGTCTCCTGCAGGCTCTGCTCTAGTGGCTCGCATGGTCTCCGCCACCCCCTCAATCAAGTCGCCCCCATCACTGGATTTCGACACATCTGTGTTCACAAAAGAAAAAATCAACCTCGCCGGTCACAACGAGGTATATATTGATTTTGCTACAATTACGATTTTTTGAGCTTCAGGGCAAATTCCGATGCTCTTGTTTTTTCTCTCTCTAATTTCTGTTAAATTATAATTGAGGATGAAGCTCATTTTTCCTTTGTTTGTTACCCACACCAATTTTTCCATGATATGCGGTTACTTTTATGAACTCTAGAAACTGTAAAAAAATATAAGCTTCTTGCTAATGTGACACCTTTTGGTATTTCATGAGTAAGTTTCAAACTTTTAATTATTCCGATGAAATAGTTGAGCATTGCTCTTGTCTATTTGTATGAACAATGTTGAGAGCTTAGGATCATTTGGGGATTGATTTACGTTTAGTTATAATGCTATTTTTCTTGTTTGCAGTACATTGTAAGGGGAGGGAGGGATTTGTTTAAGTTGTTGCCAGATGCATTCAAGGGCATAAAGCAGATTGGAGTTCTGGGTTGGGGCTCACAGGTACAATTTTTATTCTTCAAATATTTTGTGCTTATGGAGACTTTTTTCGTCCTTATACATCTCGTTGATTGAGTATATACATGTTATATGTGTTTGAATCAGTATTGGTACACAGATAGATACTGTGTTGAATTTACTCTTTTGATGATTGTGACTTGACATGTGGTGTCACTTATTTATCAATTTATCACCATATAGTTTTTCCTAGAATATATTATTGTACTGGGACTGTGTCATTAGTGTTGCTAATTATGATTTGTTACTAACTCACTCTCATTATGTTGTTTGTGGATTTTTTTTCGCATTTCCTTTTACTAGCTGTGGTTGTTAGAACATTCTGCCCACGTAGTAATCTATTTTTTGTCTTATTTAGGGACCTGCGCAAGCCCAGAACTTAAGGGATACTCTGGCTGAAGTGAAATCTGATATCGTGGTCAAGGTAAAAAAATCATCAGCTATAAGCCTATAACCTAGTGCAGTATGTATGCAGAGGAATTTTGATAATGTATCCTCTATGAAATATATCGCTTGTGTTGTGTTTGCCCTGGAATGCAGATTGGTTTGAGGAAGGGTTCTAGTTCATTTGCTGAGGCCCGTGCAGCTGGTTTTACAGAAGAAAATGGGACGTTGGGAGACATATGGGAAACAGTTTCCAGCAGCGATTTGGTGCTGCTCTTGATATCAGACTCCGCTCAGGTATTGATCCCTTGATTTTCATTTGGGCTGTGACTCTATCTCCTTTATTTACACAACTGATGTGATTTTGAATTTCCTTCCGCTGAAACACACTTAACTGCCTGAAGGCTTAGGATGTCCTTTGATCAATTATGAAGATATTGTTTTGTTTGTTCATAAGGCATGATACTCGCATAATTTATCTTACTACACATAAATGATGTATGCAATATCTGTTACAAGTTATATCTACTAGATTTATGTTGACATTCTTAACAATCATTGCAGGCTGATAATTATGAGAAGGTGTTCTCCCACATGAAACCAAATAGCATACTAGGACTTTCGCATGGGTTTCTGTTGGGTCATTTGCAGTCAATTGGTCTTGACTTCCCCAAAAACATCAGTGTGATAGCTGTTTGTCCCAAGGGGATGGGACCCTCTGTTAGAAGGTTATATGTGCAAGGGAAAGAAATCAATGGTGCTGGTATCAATTCGAGCTTTGCTGTCCACCAGGTATGTCGGTCTGCATGTGAGTTTTTGGTGTATCTTGACTCGAGTGGCTGGGTTATGTCTTTTTGAGTCTTAGTGATTATTTGATGGGGATCTGTCTTCTTTATAGGATGTTGATGGAAGAGCTACAGATGTTGCCCTGGGATGGTCAGTTGCCCTTGGTTCACCTTTTACATTTGCGACTACTCTGGAGCAGGAGTACAAGAGTGATATTTTTGGGGAGCGAGGTATATAATTATATTTATATATTTACTGGTATTTGTGGGCTTGACATGTGCTGATTCACCATGTCAATTTATAGGCATTTTACTTGGTGCTGTGCATGGTGTTGTGGAGTCCTTATTCAGAAGGTACACTGAGAATGGTATGAATGAGGATCTTGCTTACAAGAATACTGTGGAGAGCATTACAGGAATAATATCTAAGACCATATCAACAAAGGTTTGGCTTATTCTTACCATTTCACTGATTATGTGTTCTGGTTCAGGCTTGTTTTGTTTTCAGATTGATATTTTTTTTCTGAATCTTTTTCATCGTGTCTGATGCTGTCCTTTGATTGTCGTGTATTCGGACAGGGTATGCTGTCTGTTTACAATGCATTAAGTGAAGATGGCAAAAAGGATTTTGAGGCAGCATATAGTGCTTCATATTATCCTTGCATGGATATCCTATACGAGTGCTATGAAGATGTAGCCAGTGGTAGTGAGATAAGGAGTGTTGTCTTGGCTGGACGTCGCTTTTATGTATGTTGAAGTATTATTATAGATCTCATGCATGTCCTGTTATTTTTTGCCTATTATATTTGTTTTCTTTATGCAGGAAAAGGAAGGGTTACCTGCTTTCCCCATGGGCAAGATTGATCAGACTCGGATGTGGAAAGTTGGTGAGAGAGTTCGAGCGGCACGTTCATCCGGTGACTTGGGACCTCTGTACCCTTTCACTGCAGGGGTCTTTGTGGCATTGATGATGGCCCAGGTGAGTTGTTGTATTCCGACTTGAACTCTGATTGGATTAAGTAATGAATTTACATTCCCATTTTATTATTTTGCCTCTTTTATTAAGTTATGTTGGCTATGAAAATGATTGTATAAAAAATGTCCTTAAAAATGATAATTTTCTTTTTCATCCAATATTTTGATTCCCTCAAAAACATTACCTTGTATATATTTTAAGTTTATTTGCTTCTTTTCTTAACATCTCCCATTGTATCTTTATTCTCACAGATTGAGGTTTTGCGGAAGAAAGGCCATTCCTACTCTGAGATTATAAACGAGAGTGTGATTGAGGCTGTGGATTCACTGAATCCTTTCATGCACGCCCGTGGTGTTTCATTCATGGTTGATAACTGTTCTACGACAGCAAGGTTGGGATCCAGGAAGTGGGCCCCGAGATTCGACTACATCCTCACCCAGCAGGCATTGGTCGCAGTGGACAACTCCACTCCGATCAATCAAGACCTCATCAGCAACTTCCTCGCGGACCCCGTGCACGATGCTATCCAAGTATGCGCCGAGTTGAGGCCTACTGTTGACATCTCAGTGCCCCAGGATGCAGATTTTGTCCGCCCCGAACTTCGACAGCAATCCTCCAATTGATGACATCAGCATTTTCCGATGATTGCTCTAGAGAGTCTAGCTTATTGTTGGTTTTTGTTATGTATCTTCCTTTGCAGACTTTGTGAAATCAGCATATGGAATATCTTGTTTGTAATGTGGAGGATTTGTGCAATGGGGCCTGTTATTATGTGAAATAAAATGTTGTGTTGAGACCTTTTCTTTGCTTTTTTTTTTTTTTTTTTTTTTTTTTTAAGGTTTGAGCCTAAAAACACTGGTAAAATACTCTTATATGGTTTTGATATAGTAAAATTCAACACAAAATCCCCTGGCAAAACATGATTTCAAACTATTAACAAACACAACCAAACTACAGTTTAGTTAAATGTTCATGATCACTCATGCTCCCTCCCGAAAGTACCCTCAGCCGCTGCCAAAACGTCCTCGGCCTTTCCACCATCTTCAAAGGTGCCGAATTAAACTGCCGCCTGAACGACCCCGACTCCTTCCCCTCAAACCCACCCGACGAAATCTTCAGATCCAGGGACGATAACCCTACTCTCGAATCAAAGCTCGATCCACATTTCCCCAAAGCCTCCATAAGCTCGCCCGACAGCACCCCACTCTGCTTGCTCTCCACATCCCCATAAAACTCGTCCCGGCTAAAACTTCTCGATATGGGCCCCGCTGTCTCTTCGAACTCGTGGCAAACGAGCTTCAAAGCCTGAACGACTTCTCCCATGAAGGGCCGATGAGCAACTTCAGGCTGGACACACATCGACGCTATTGCAGCTACCTTCGAGAAACTCTCCAAGGGCACGTTCGGTTTTAGGTAAGGGTCGATGGCAGCTTCGAGGCCTTGTTCGGTCGAGAGAAGGGGTCGGGCCCACGAGACGAGGTTCTCCTGTCCAGGTGGCTGCGATAAATCGACAGGCTTTCTCCCTGTCAGAAGCTCGAGCAGGACAACCCCGTAACTGTAGACGTCGCTTTTCACTAGGAGGTGTCCGGTCATCGCGTATTCCGGAGCCAAGTACCCGAAAGTTCCCATGACATGAGTCGAGATTTGCTTGCTCCCTTCGTCGATTCGAGCCAAACCGAAATCCGAGACCTTGGGGGTAAAATCGTCCTCCAGCAAGATGTTGCTCGACTTGAAGTCTCGATGTATCACTCGAGGGCTCGAGTCCTCATGCAGATAAGCCAGCCCCCGGGCTGCCCCTAGGGCTATTTTCATCCGGGCAGACCAATTCAGAGGTGCACTCTCCTTATCGTGTAAATGAGATTCGACGCTTCCGTTCGGAACGAGCTCGTAAACGAGGCACCTGACATAGTCCTCCGCGCAAATGCCGATCATTTTGACGAGGTTTCGGTGGTGAAGCCTTCCGAGCATCTCGACTTCCGCCAGGAACTCGCGGCCGCCTTGTGAATCGTCTCGCTTCAGAACTTTGACCGCCACTTTTCTCCCGTCGTCGAGAATTCCGGCGTAAACGAGCCCGAATCCGCCTTCCCCGAGAATTCTCGACGAGTCGAAATTGTTCGTCGCGATTTCTATGTCCTCGATCGTGAAGATTTTGGCTGTGCCTGTGCATGCGAGAAGGCTGGAGCTGAAGGACATGGAAGCTGAGCTCGCACGGCTTCTCAAGGAGAGAAGTTTCCGGCCGCCACCTGTTGGTGAATACGAAAACGACCCCTGAGGTTTGTGGTATTTACAAAAACAACCGAGAAAAATTAACACTCGAAATTATATATACCTGATAGTTTTCTGTCCGGAGACATTACACTGCGCTGCGAACAACTGCTGCACTTCAACAACACGAGCAAAAGGAACCCCATGCACACTACGAAAGCCGTGACTGAAGACAGGACAACTATAATAACCGTAGTTTTATTTCCGGAATCGGTTTTTCTTTTCTTCGGCACATTGACCCCGAAAGGCTTCAACGGCCCCTCGTCGTTTCCCGTGCCAGCTGGATATTGCGGAACGTCGATTGTAGCAGAACCCGAGGACCTTGAAGGTGGAGAATTTGGTAGACCTGTAAATTTTGGATGAAAAAGTGAGTTACGACGACTTTAAACAGCGAAGATTTTAGATTCGAAGTTACCTGGATAGTTAACATATAACACCTCATACAGGCCAAAAATGGAAGTGTTCAAGGAAATGCTTCGATTCCAGAACTTGTTGTAAATCGAAAGAGCCGTTTCGTCTTTGAACGTGTCTTCCAGAGGTACCAGCTTAACGAGAACGGTTGTTTTCTCCACCTGTTGATCTGCTCCGATAATACGAACTTGGTTTCGATTTAACGGGATAGCCTCTGCAAGTTCTGCAGCGAGCTCGGGGACTAATCGGAAGAATGTGAAGATAGAGACGCTAAAAAGGAGTTTCACTTCGATCGGGAAAACGCAGCCGCAAGGTGATCCGGGAGGGGTGTAGGTTAGTGGACCGGTGCACGTTAGAGGTGCGCATCCTGCAATATTTCAAAACACAAAAAAGTTGTTCGAAAATACTGAAGACATTTTTAAACCGAATAATTATTAGCTTATATAAATATATATTTACCTTTCTGAGGAGGTGGTGGTGGTAATACCAGACTTGGTAATGGTGGTGGAGTTTCCATAGCAGGCGAAGGGCTGGGAACTTGGAACAGATAAAACGGCAGACGTTTAGTTTAAATATCGATCATTTGATTTTAGGTTGGACGATAGTTAAGTTGCGTAAAATATAAAATGAATGAAAATCGAACATCCTTGTACCATATAATCGACCGGATGGAATCGATGCAGGCAAAGGTTTTCGAATATGGGCCCTTGAAGAAGGTCCTGCAAATAAAGAACAAAAACGTCTCAACGAAAAAAATTGGTTTTAAACTCTTCACAAAAAGGCACAACAATAGAGATTATTCGACGGGCAAAAAAAAATTCGACCTTTACTTCCATGAGAAGAGGGCTGTGGAGCAATGTGGTACGCGTTTCTCCAAAAATGACGGTGCTTATGTGTCCCTTTCCGAGCTGAGGGGACACGGTATGGACTAGAAGGTGCGTATGCATTGCTGGATATGTTAAATTTCCAAGGATCGGAGGCTAGAAAAAACAAATATACATTAACCACTTGTTAAGGTCGAAAGTAGGAAGTTTTTTGTAACTTACGTATAGTCGATGAAGGATGATATGCAGGTGGATCAGATTGAGATGGTTCGATGGGACGAAATAGCGAAGCTAGCGACGTTGGTAGACTAATGCCTGAAAAACAATTGTTGAGAAGTTCTTGAATGACATGTTTACAAACCACAGTAAAATTTAGTGGTAATTACAAACACTGCCCCGGAAGTTTTGCCTAATTACGGGAAGAAACCCAGATTATTCGTCAAGCTTTCAACCCATTGGATCAAAATGAACAGAATATACAAATTTGTAATGTTTGCAAAGTACTGACTACTCAAAAACAGAGAGCTGATTTTGTCTCTAACAGAAAAAAACAAATCTTAGAGAATAAGCATCATCATTAAAATGGATTTTAATTTTATAATAACTCCAAAATAAAATCGACACACACACACACATACACTAAAAAGTAAAAACAGATTAGGCAAATTACCTGTAGATTCTTGAAGCATGAAACCACAGAAAAGCAAACAGAGTTCCACCAAGACAAACCTCATGAGTTGAAGCTCCATATGTGTCTCTCTCTCTCTCTCCCAGAAAGAAGACAAACAAAAAAAAAAAAGATTATTACAGCTCAAAATCTCTCATCTCCCCCCAAATGCCCAAACCATCTATTTTTTCATTTCAAGAAAATAATAAATTAATAAAAAAAAGAACATAAATAGGCATAATGCACCACCATCACAGTGCATGTGCCCATCTTTAAAGGACCATCAAAAATAGTACCAGAAAGTGAGGCAAATCAATTAACCATTAATAACAGAGAGATTGAGTGTTGATAGTGAAACAGTATCAGTTTCTTGGAATAAAGGAAAGAAATAAAAATTACTACTACTGATAATTAGTACAAAAATATCTCAAGAATCACTTTTGGGAAAAGGGGTTTAAAGCCCTCATGGTGGGGATGAAAGAGAAGCTGCAAAAATCAAGAAAAATCAGAAGAAGAAAAAAAGGAATGATTTTTATTTTGTTGTTTGATTCAATGTGGAAGATTAGGCTAAAACCCTTTTTCATCACCAACATTAAATACAGTGTAATAAAAATTCCAGTAATTTTGATTAAGTCAAAGGCTGCAATAATCAACTCATTAAAGCATCATTCTATGTTTCATGACCTTTTGATTTTGCCCCATTGCAGTATCATTTTTCATTTAAATCATTTCATAGTAAATGATTATTTTGTTTTATATAAGACTTTCTTTTTTTTATTTTGTGAAGAAAATGAATTTTGTTGTTATGAAACAATCTTTTTATTAAGAAACAAAAGAGTACGTGTTTTTTAAATGACAAAAATAATGACTATATTAATTTATGAAACAAATAATGACTATATTAATTATACATCACAATAAGAATTTATTTATAAAATAATATATTAATTTGTTTTCTAATTTTTAGTGTATTCAAGACATAGAGATACTGTATAAGCACATACTGTATGCTACTACGGCTACCTAACCTAATCTTATTAGGTATCAACAAACAAATTTCAACATTGCTCAATTAACTTGTGACAAAGAAAATCACTTAATAGGTTTTTTTGGTGGGGCCCACTTTGTGCGCCATCCATATTCAACGTTTGCATTCATTAATCCACGAATGGAATAATAAGTTTAATTTGTTTGTGGTAGGACTAATTAGGAGGAGTATTAAATAATGTGCTTAGATGTAGGTCTATGTAAGAAGAGACCATAATTCCATAATCAGACTCAGTGTTGAATCGTTCGATATATCGATGTTTACAAGTTTGATGGATCGAACGAATAATCGAAAGAACTGAGCAAATGGAGAGGTACAAAAGCAAGCTCATTGCCATGGCACAACATTTAGCAGGTAATGGGCAATGGAGAAAATGGTTCAAAAATATAGCTTGTGGGATTATGGGAATGTGGAGCCCAACCATTCAATGTTAGTTGGGTAGGTCTTTGGAGGGAGAAATGTGATCTTGGACTTTGACACCACATTCATCGTCTATTTTCCATTCTGCCATCACCAAATAATTCTCATGGATTGATTTGTCGGTGAAGCCATTTATTTATTTATACCGAACAATATCAAATGCATATACAAGTGTATTTACGGACTTGTCGGTGACATTTTTGGCATGATTTTTTTTATATAATTATAATTACTACATAAAAACATTTTTCTCAATCTTGTGTGTAATATAATACGTTTTTAGTATTTCCGAACAAAAGTTACATTTCCTTGATATACGATCAATAAAATTAATTTTAATAGTGTGCAGTCGATTATTTTTTATTATTTTAATGAGCATGACATTTTAAATAAGATATTTAAGATGGGAAATATTTAATTTTATAGAAGTGAAAAATCATAAATGCTTCGAAAAGCGTGATAGAAAATGTCGAGTTTTATTGAAAAGGGAAAAACATTGACTGCAAGTAAGGTAGAATAGAAGCTTAGCCTAGCCCATGATTGGGAGGCCCAACTTAAACATCAGCTATTATTTGGGCCTGCCCAGTTTCGGACAAAAACGTTTACGAGAGCTCAATCGGCCCAACTATATTTAAATAAGAGTGGGTAGAGTGTGAAAATCACTCGCAATATTTTTTACTATTTGATGACTCTAGCTTCAAATGTTATCCTCCCACGGCTGAACTTGAACTCTCAGTTGAAGGTTTACATTCCCGTTCTCCTCTTGTTCCTCTACGATCTTCCTAGCTGAAGCAACAGCCGAGTCACTACAGTAATCCAACTCGACCGAGTTAAGCGTATGAATTTCTCCGATTTCCAAAGGGACTTCCTTCAACTTGCCCAAATATCTGAGAACCAGCTTCTCTAGTCGCGGAAAGTGGGCCCCACCATCTTCCTTCATCGTCCAGCTTTCCAGATCAAAACACTCTTCGATCAGCAAGAATCGAAGGCTTCCAAACTGCCCCTCTACCATCTCCCACTCGGCCCCCACAAAAGACCTGCATTTCAGTTTCAGCACCTGAAGATTCCGCAACGAGCCTATCCTCCCCATCTCCCCCCAACGTAAACGGCTGTTGAGTAAAGTCAACTTCTTGAGTTGACTCGGGAACACGAGCCTCTGCAGCGAGTAATCACTCCGGATTCGCTCTTCTCTCGGATAAAAGGCACAAGACAAAGACTCGAGTCCACGTAGAAGCCGGAGATTATTGTGATCAGAACTAATAATGACCTTCAGTTTCTTGATCCTGGGGATCCTTTTAACCACCTCTTGGCTGCAGTTGAAATGAATTACTGTCGACAGCGTCTGCAGATTCTCCAGAACAATGCCGTCGTTGTCTCGGGGAGGGTCCGGGAGTTGAAGCTTCCGGAACTTGACGTGCCTGAGTCGAGACATGTTCCAAATTTCCGAGGGCGCAACAATCGTGGGCCCCTCGAAGATTAGCGTCTGCAGGTTCCAAAGCAGGTGGAGCGAAGAAAGATAGCCAGCGGTTATCTCGTGCCAGTTAACTCGGATACTAAGGTACCTCAAGTTAACTAGCTTGAAAACAGTCTCCAGTGAATCCAAATACGATAGTGGTAACGGATCAATCGCATCGAATACCCTCACCAATTTCGAATTAAGTGACGATACAAGTAACGGAGAATCGCACATCAAAGATCGGATATTTGATGATGACAGCAAGGCGCGTGCCTCGGGATTCGGAATCTCGGGTTCCCCTGAGAAATAAGTTTTGAAGCTGGATTGTTTAGTGCTTTGAGGGAAGCAAATGCGGCGTTTGTTGCCTGTGTCTGTTGAGATATCGCTCAGATTTATGACATTAAAAAACCTCTCTTTCCGAGCTTCCCTCAAGCACATCTCCCTCAGGAGATCGTGCATGGTGCAGAGCTTTATATTTCCGACGGACCCAAACTTGTGAACTGAAACGAGGTTTCTGCTGATAAGTTCTTCCAAGTAATCTCGTGCAACCGCTTCCATGCTTTTGTGGCTAATCGGTTTCAGAAATCCTTCGGCAACCCACAGCTTCACAAGCGAGGAGACACGAATCTTATGGTCCTCTGGGAAAATTCCCATGTGGAGAAAACACGGTCTTAGATGAACCGGCAGCTGATGATAACTCATGTGCAGTATTCTTAAGCAAAGCTCTCCGTCTTCTGAATTGACGATCGAGTGTAAATCTCCCGCAACATATTCCCAGTGCTCGCGTGTCTTCTGTGACTTTGCTAGGAATCCTCCTATCACGACAATCGACAGAGGAAGCCCTTTGCAACTCTTTGCGATCCTCTTCCCGATTTCCTCCAATTCAAGTGGGCAATTACAGCCTTCTCCAAACACAGTTCCATGGAGTAGATTCCAACTTCCATCCTCGTCTAGAAAACTCATTTCAATTCTGTGAGACGAGTGACTCAACTGAGAAGCCATGCCCGATAGCCTCGTCGTTACCATTATTCTACTTCCATTGTTGTTGTTAGGTAAGAATTTTTTCATCTGGTCCCAAGCCTCAATGTTCCATATATCATCCATAACAATCAAATACTTTCTACCAAATAAACTCTTGTGTAATTTTTCGCCTAATTCATGTTCACTCATTTGACTCAAGATATCCTTGTCCCCTTCGATACAAATAACAACTTGTAAGAGCATTTGCCGAACACAATAGTCTTGGGAAATCGTAGCCCAACAACGCATGTCAAAGTGCTGCACAATAGTGGGATTCACGTATACACTTCTAGCAAGAGTAGTCTTACCGATGCCACACATGCCGACAACCGGGATGATCTGGAGGTCGGGTCGTTGACCGGTCAACTTATCCATGACTTCAATGAAGACATCGTCAAACCCCACCATTTTAGGAGATCTTAACGAGCAAGCGGATACAGATGAAGTGCCTTGCATCACCACCGTTTTCTTGTCTTTAATCTCCGCCTGTACGTCTCGCTTGATCGAGTCCAAGTCTTGTATCGCCTTCCTTAGGCCCTGATACAAGTCATCAAAGGGACTGATGTTCTTCCCATGAGACTGAATCTGATGGGCTACATGGGATTCAATCAGGTCCTCTGCCTCATGAGCCGCATCGGCTATACAGCTCTCCAAGTCATCAGAGTCTTTGCTGCCACCGTTTAAAGAATAGTTTTCAAGATAATCTTGCAAGAAAATAACATTTCCGATGAGATACCCGACCTGCTTTTTGTAGAGAGAAATCGGAGGGTTAGAATGGTGATGTATGTGGTTGATAACATGCCTAAGAGAAACTAGAGCTGCATAAGCCGCCATAGATCTCCCCACCTCTGTCTGTTCTTCTTCTTCCAGAAAAATATATCTATAATGAAACCTGCACAAATATTAATCTTCAATTAAGACGGCTAGAGAAGAAGACTTTTGTTGACCAAAGACTTTTAATTTTTTGTTTTCTTGCAATTGATGTGATAAGAATCACAATGGACACTATGCCATTTTGCAACATCCTGCTAAAAAATATCATAAAAGTCAAATGCAAAATGGGGAGTAAAACCCAAGCCACATTGATTTTACTCGGCTCGATAGAATTCGAGATTATGAGAGTGTTAAATATGCTGTTAAAATTTGTTGAAGAACATGATCAACTTTCAGGCTACAAATATGTTCACAAAATTGTGGCCCAATTATTACAATCTTTAGAAAAAAAATTGTGTGGTTCTGTTTGTGCTCAAGTGAATCTTCATGCCGAAAACTATATAATCCTTTGAGTATCAACACTTTGCGACAACTGTCGGCACTAAGGGCGATTACGGGAAAGTGATGCATCTCATACGTCAATTCTGATTTCAGCAGCTGAGCTCTGTCAGCGTAATTGGATTCGATCGTCTTCCAACAAGTTCGTTCATTTCCTCCCATCAAGAGCGAAATACGAAGCTAATTACCAACTTCGAAACTGGAGAGAAAAACAATGCATAAATTTAGGAGATTATTAGGAAAGGTACCCTCGATTTGACCTAATTAGAAAAGAAGCCAGCTAACTTCTAAATTTACATAAATCCCCTGAGGTTTGATTCGGTGCTAACATTGAGGGCACGCTGAAAGTAATATGTAAGACTTGTAAAAATCCCTGCGGTGTTTTTTGCAATTTTGAATAATTCTCAACTTTTATTTTTAATTAGGTCAACCAATGGGATACTTTATACAAATAAAGATTTATATGAATCAATCTGAAATACCTACCTAAACTCAGCAGAAAAACTCATCCCCTCGTCCAAAAACCTTATGCATGAACTCGGCAGGTTCAACTTTGTTCCTCCAACATCTCCCCAAGCATCTCGGCGCTTCTTTTGGACATTTCACCACCCTTTAACAATGTCGTGAGAAGCCTCGAATATAACGGAGTGTATTCATTGGGACCAGGCATATCCTAGTCAAACAAAAACCATTTTTTCTCAACCAATTTAACAAACTAGATGATAATACTCCTTCCTCTTAAACAAAACATAAAAATAACTTACAGAATTCTTTTGTAAAAAATTATTTTTGATTATTAAAGCTATAGGAACGACTTTTTTGAATGATTTGAACACTTTATTATTGCTTATTAGTAGTATAATAAATTTTACTGCAATTTATGTTTTATTATTAATTTTTATATTTATTTTATAATGGGTTTTAACGCCTCGAAACGTACGCCTAGCTCGCGCCTCATGGAAAAACCTTTGAATACAAGTAGCTCATTCTTAAACATTGCAAGAAGATCAACAAAAAGCACTAACTGAAATCAGCTACGTATTTTTAGCTTGCGGCCAGAAGTAGAACTGGAAACATTGAAAACCAAAAATAAGGGATAAAGAAGAGTACCATATTCTGAAAGATGCCTTGAGTACCAATATTAGAAATTTCTGGCTCTAGTGACACCTGCTGCATATATGAAATATTTCATTAAGTTGCTTCAAAATAAAACAAGCAGATTGTAGGAAAACACCAACCTTCCCTTTCTTACTCGTGCTTCCGCCACCATTGCTTGCCATCTCCTTCCCAGAAGTACTTGTCCTCTTCGAACATTTATTCGCATTTGTCGGATTACACATTTTCCACTGCTGCTCAGATCCACTAGCTACATTGCTGTTAACCCCGGGCACGATTTGGATGGACATAGTTTCCAATATTTCAGAGCCCTGCTCCTTCTCGCAAGGTTTACTCAAATTTCCGCATTGCTTAAGAGCTTCACTTATAGCACCAACTGCAGTATTATAACTTTCCTGAGATAAGGAACCCTCTTCCCCCAATACTATAGCGCGCCTACAAAGGTCGTTATAACGTCTCACCTTAGCTTGAACTTCTTCCAATTTCTCACTCATGGGGATTTTACTCGTGGCGGCATTTGTCCATCTTTGTAATATATATTTAAACGGTATACTAAAAACACCCGACATTTGGAGGACCACAATACCATGCCTGCAAAGATAGCCTTTGTATTGAAATGAACGGCACGAACAGTATATATTCGATTTCAATTCATCCCATTCCATTTCCACCATAAAATCTCGATTATTTTCAAAGTCCTTCACTGTATATAACACAATCGAGCCGTCTTCCCTTTCCTTTTTCAGATGGCAAGCGGCTGCACCAAGAACCTCTGTTTGGAATTTTTTAAATATTTCGTGAGTATAAACGAGAAGCATTTGTTTTTCGAAAGGAGAGGGAGATTTCAGCTCTGGTGTTTCGTGCCATTGGTCAAAATTCGCTTTGGCTTCCTCTTCATATCTGTCTTCAAGAACGTATTTATATTTACCGATCAAATCCTTCAAAGATGTTTCCACACTGATATATTTGTCGAAAAAAGAGTTCAAGCTTTCGGATCTTGAAGCCACGGATAACCCGGCATAAGAAACTTCCTTCATAAACGCGGGAACCCACAGTTTACGGTCTTCATACAGAGATTGAACCCATTCATCTTCTTGAAGATTGAATCTTTCGACCAATTTATACCACCTTTTCTCAAATTGTTCTTCATCCCACGATTTATGTATGCACTTGTTGAGTTTTCCCATGAAGGCTTCATGCCAAGCGCTAATGCAATTTAGCCTTCTCGGTATATTCTCGAGAACGTGCCACAAATGGTAAAATTGGAGAGTTTCCGGAAAAACGAGCTGGATAGCAGCTCTAATGGCTTCACTTTGGTCCATTAGTAGTACTTTCGGGGTTTTCCCTCCCATTGCCAAACACCAAGACTGCAATAACCAAGCAAACGTGTATAAAGTGTCGTCCGCAATCAGCCCACATCCTAGCAATGTCGGTTGCATATGATGGTTGACTCCAACAAAAAGAACAAGAGGAATCTTATACTTGCTCGCAAAATAATTCGTATCGAGCGAAACCACGTCGCTAAAATGAGCGAAATCCTCCACCCCCTTCGCATCAACCCAAAACACGTTCCTCAGCCGATGCTCCTCGTTGAAATCCAGCGCGTGGAAGAATTTCGGATTCTCCTCGTGCATTTGCGAGCAGAATTCGAGCACGGCCTGAGCATCTCCTTCTTCCAGGCTCAAGAACCGACCCCTGTCGTGCTGGTTTCTGATCGCGCTCTCTATGCAGGACCCCGAAAACTGATAGGCGCCGTAGTTTTTCAGGTGGGCCCCTCCGGCGGGTTTCTTTTTCTTGGCCCTGGACTCGCTGTGGCTTCTGAAGAAATGGGCTTGGGCCGGAAGAAGCTCGTGGTTGTGCTCTTTCGCGAAGCTGTGAACGTACCATTTTCCGTCGGGCTTTCGCTTCACGTGCATGCTGGCTTTGCATCCGATTTTGGGGGAAGGGCGGGGGTTGACTGCGTCGTCAGATTGCTGCTTGTTCCCGTAACGTATGCACGAGAATTTGGCGTCGATGAATTCTTTCGACGCCCGGGATCTCCGGCTGCTCAGCTTGGCCGTGCCGAAGCCGACGGATTTGGCGTACTCTTTGTAGTACTCGTAAGCTGCGTCGTGAGTGTCGAATTCCATGGTGTCCCGAGGCTCGGAGCTCGGATTCGGAAGCGCGGTGCTGCTGGGTATCTCCATTTTTCGAAATTCAAACCGGCGAAATCGCAGAAATCTAAAATTACGGCGAATTTTGTTTAACCTACAATTGAAATTCAGCGAAGAGCTCAAATAAAAAAACCGCCTTCGCCAACAAATTTTCAAGGACGCGAAATCATCAGAAGAATAGAGGAAGTTAGAAACTAGGATTCTTACCTGAAATCGGTGGAAGCGTTTTCCGTCCCGCTGAATAAAAATGAATTCTTTGAGCGTCGGGAGAGTAAAGGGGATACGGGACTCGGGAGATTTTTCTCGGCCGAATTTAATTAGATTGTGCGTTTTATTTAACGCCTGATACTGAAACGACGTCGTTGCGGTTCATGGGCCAAGTTCTATTAGGCGATGCCGAAGGGTTTGGGCTCGAGGCCCATTCCGCGCAAATTCTTCTACGTCTCCATTTTCGTTCGATGCAGAAATAAAAGGGAAAATTGGACGCGAGCCGTAACTCAGGCAGTCAACTGAAAACGTCGTCGTCGTCGTCGCAGTATCGATTTCCGGCGGTGGTCGCATCCTCGAAATTCGAGGTTTGATTATTTCGGCATGCTTCAATTTCTATTTTCTGCTCACAATTCATTCATTGTTTACTTCGGCACCTAATATTGGGGAAAGGGTTGTTTCAAGTATTTTCTGTTGGTGTTTTTCGATGCTTGATATATTTCAACTGTAGAGGTTGATCCGATGTTGATGGAAAATATTTATTCTTACTTTTTTCTTAATAATACTGTAAAATAAAATTAAGTTGGAAATGTGAATATTATTTTGTAGTTTAGTTATTGAGATTAATTTAATTAATAGGTTAGTATTGGGAAGTTTGAAGAGAAGAAAAAATAGTGAGATAGTTTGTGACATGACAAAAAATGGGTGATATTCTTGAATTAAAAAAGAAAAACATTTTTTCTCTCAAAAATAAAAAATTTTGAATTGAATAAATAAATGTAGCAAGCAAGCACCTCCTTGGTTGCTCTTCTCCGTCTTTTACCGTTTATATTTTGTTGTTTCTGGTGTTGGTATACGTCTTACGATGACTAGAAAATGCGCAAAGATTTTAGAGGAAACTGTTAATGTAGTATAACCAGTTGCAGGTTGCGCTTGTGGAGTTTGTGTTGCTCCAGGGCTTTAATTTCTAGCTTCTGCTATTTATTTTAGGGATTAGTACAAAAAAACTAGCTAGCCCCGACTTCTAAAGACTTAAAAAAATAAAAAAAGGCACCCTTTGAGGTTGATTCCGTTTACATTTTAGCCCAACCGCAAGTTAGAGGGATGAGATTTTCGAATGCCGTCAAATATTCAATCACACCCCTCAAATTTTCAATTTGTTACAAATAGCCCCGACTTCTCCTCTGGTTCCATAAACAGCAGGTGCAAAACTATGGTTGTGACCTCAGCTGTGGTTTATGTAATATTCAAACATAGTTTTTCATAATTATCCCTTTTTTATTTATATTTCTGTCTGGGGTTTGTTTATGTGGTAAATTAAATCTTATAGTACTATACACTTTTTTTGCAGGCTGTCAATAATTATGTCTATAAAACCAACAGTAGCTTTAAGAGCTATGCTCGTAGGAGGCATCGCCGCCTTTGCTAAAATCGGGGGCGTAATGAAAGCTGCAGGCGGAGTGAAGCTCGGTGCTGCCGCCGCTGCCGTGACTGCCGCCGCAACTGCTGCTGTCTCGGGGCCAAAACAAGATGATAGCAGGAAAACCTCAGGGCAACACTAAAAATATAGTACATGAATTCTAGGAGAAAATGAAAAAGTTTCTCACTCTATATTTCTTGGGGAAGTTTTTCTGAACTTGATGAGTTTGGCATTTTGTTACATCAATAATACGGAGTAACGTTGAAGGATTACAACCCGAGTTTACGCATCTGCAATGATTTTATAGCAAACAGTTTTTGTTAATAATTACTTGCTTGATTTATATGTGTATAAATCATTTGTGTAGTACTTGTGTGAAATGTTTGTTCTAAACTAACATAATAACACACCTTTGATATGCATTGTATTAAAACTCAATATCTTGAAATTACTACTCAGAGGAAATAAATTGTTCGTTACAATTCAATCGACCAAGTTTCTGTTGTTGCAACTGCATCAGTTTCCCGCCTTTTTGCATACACTGTCGGGTTCTGATTCTCAACAATGCGAACTTAATTCCTCTAAATATAAGCATTGTCATGATTTCCAACAACTCATCTGTGGCTGATTACATAATCTTTGATAACAACAGTATATGGATATATTGTGCCTGATCACACCATGTTCTCTATATACTCGTGGGACGACCGCAACTAAAGTCTGGCTGGTCAACTGAGTTCACAACAAGATCAGCATTTGGTGATTCTAGCTCCAGGATGACCTGTTTGGCATTTGAGAGACGATAAAAAAAACAAAAAAAAAAACTTGAAACTTGTACAAGTGAAGCAACCAAAATAATCGTTCGAGATAATAAATTATTTGTTTAGCAAGTACAAACCTCAAGGTGTGTATACTTTTGGGAAAGAACTAAATTTTTTCTGTAATTATGCTAAACCTTTGGGTATTTTTTGTAATTACATCTAACCACATCGTGTACTTTGGGTAAATCATACCAAGGAATTATCTCCTTGTCGGAGGATAGGAGCAGGAACATAAAGGTTGCACTGTGGTCCAACAGACTGCAAAATGAGCCAACAGAAATGACCAAAAATACGTCGGAAGATGATCAATTTTTAAAATCAAACCTATTTTTAAATTGTCTGAATAATAATGATAATAATACGGAGTAATAATTTTACCGGCCAAAAGCGTCCGATATTTATTTCATTTACAAATACAACTCCTTTACTCCAGCCTCTGAACGATAAGTATGTGTCTCTCACTTTGTCAATGCTAAAGTTGCCATAATAAAAGGCCGGATCGAAACCAAGCTCTGCGAAAAGGAAGCTGTTACTAGTTACTAGTAACATGATCTTTTGGATTTAAGACAAATGCAATAGCTATACTTAAATAAAGTCCTTATAATTATCGGGGATCTTGGACTTACTCTTGTCTTTTAGTTTTTCACAAACATGTTCTTTGCAAAGTTCGGTTGATGCAGTCAGCGGAATGGTGAGATTTTGAAAAGAAACCGGAAGCACTTTCCATTTATATAGAGGCCGCCCGTCCAAATAAACAGGAGACAAAATACCCTAAAAATCCAATATTCGAAAAAATCATAGTGTCTAGAGAAAGAAAAAAAAATGGCAAGAACATAGAGAATGCCCATAACTTATAACAACATATAGAAATGTAGAATATGGCAAGAAGATATAGTTACTTGATTTTTACCTTCCTGTCAAACAAATATGGCCCATAATTCAAGCGTCCCATATTCTCAACCTATACCAGGTCGCAGAAAATATTGAACAATACATATAAATTTAATTTATTTATTTATTTCTCATAAAGAAGATAAAACATAGCATCCATACCAAGACAAATAGTTTACGTTTGGATTCACATTTTACATCAGGTAACCGGATGGGTCTATTGGACCATCTAGTGATGACATCAACATATGTTGGCCTTTTTCCACTATCGCCAGGGCAAGAAACAAACACTTGAGCTCTATCATGCACCTGCAATAATCATGTAAACAATAAACATGTCCTTGCAAGAATATAGTCGACATAAATTGCACAGTTTCATTCATCAGATATTTGCAAAATAACTTCATTTTAATTATAAAAAAATGAAGATCAACATCAACCTCAATAAGATGCGCTGACCTTTGGTATGCGCAACACACTTCCGTTGCCTTTTGAAGTGTAATCAGAGGCATATAACACGAAGCCAAACATCTGATAACACAAATATATAATAACCAATCGAACTCTTCAACCATCCATTTTAACTTATTTGTAAGATGATTTTTTTAATCACCTGTCCAATAGCTTCCATAGAGATTGGGTTCTCGGATGCGGCCGCATGAGTAAGGTCTTTTACACCGGTCGTGTCAAACAAAAATGAAACTCGATCTAGCTTAATAAGTCCATAAGCTAACTTTTCATTATCCAGAGGAATATCAGGGAGTGTCTCTGTGACATACTTGGCAATGACCCTTCTGAGAGCTGAAATCATCATTAATATTGAATATGATTATGATGATAACCAAAATTGTAAAGAAAAAGAGCATGCAAGATGTTTTATCGAAAATAATTAAAAATAAATCAAATAAGTGAAAATACATCCTTAGTCTGTTCATCTAAAAATGACATGAAGAAAAAATGGGAAGTAGCATAACAAAAGGGTAGATCGATCTACCTTTATACTTTGAGTTGTCCACGTCACCAGATTCTCTAATAGGTGCATCCTGGAGGCACAGATGTGTAGACAAGGAAGAAGTGTCGAGTAAGATTGCTGATAATTATGACTATTATTAAATTACAATAAATACGTGATTTATGGTCCTTTTCAAACTTTGCCCACCATTTTTTGTCGCACTCTACCCCCTGAACGATATGTGTATTTTCACACCTTGCTCGCTGAGCCATCTCAGACTCTAACATGCACCAACACATGTCAGATTTTTGTTTGCCCAGGGCCCAGGGGTAAAGTGCAAAAAAAAGGTTGTTGAAAAAAAGTACAAAAAATCCCATAATTTGGGGGTTTAGAGTAATTTCCTCTAATTATTTTTCAGGCTTCTGGTAAACAATAAGAGTTCATGATCTTACTCACATAATCATAAGACGTAAGATCAGCTTTGTATTCTGACTCATTCGACCCAGTATTAGCACCGTTATAAAATCCAAAATTTGTTCCGCCATGCGCCATCTAAAATCCAAGGAGCATATTTAATCAGACAAGCGGAAATGGACATTTCAATTCTCAACTAAATGAAGGTATTAAAAGTATATAACTTATGAAATACATATATTACGTAGAGAACGGCAGACCCGTTATTCAACAAAATCTTTTCCAAGTTACTACTTGTGGAAGTTGCATCGGTACTTGCGATATTCTCTCCCCAATGAGTGAGCCAGCCAGTGTAAAACTCGCTAAGATAGTGAACATGGCTAATATTATTAACTCAGTCAGCAGAAATAAATGTATGAACGTAAAATAAAAATGAAGAAGACAAACGCTGAGAGAGGAGGTGATTTTCCCGGTGCATTAAACTCTTTCTGCAGCTTGAATATGGGCCATGGGTCTTCTCCAGTCGAAAAGTCAACCGCTGGGGTGAAAAAGATATATCAAACTGATTCGTGTAATTTATAAAATAATTGATGAATTTATATTTGTATTTTTAAGAGTTTTCATTTACCTGAGAAAACCTCATCTCCAGGAATTGTTCCCTTCTCAAGAGTTTCTCTATTACCTCCATCAGTGGTATACCTGCAAAAACACCAATTGCAAAAATCCAAAACAGATGATAACTAACATAGTAATTTCGCTAACTCACGCTTGAGTAGAAGTTGAAACTTGATTTCGCATAATAAATAAAATAAGTCAGCTGAAAAATGGGTATTATTTTGGCTCTAATTTCCACTGCACTTACAATACTGTATCATTTCCCAGGTGCTTTCGTGCTAGTCCGACCAGATAATGCAGGTAGTCTTTGTCATCTCCGTATGAGCCAAATTCGTTTTCAACCTTACATTTAATGTTCCTCTTAGAAATTAGAATATAACCTTTACTAGTCAAAATTTCAAATATTACTTCGTTCGGATCAAATCGATTATCGAATTAATCTGGTAACTCTGATTAGTTGAATCAAACACTTTTTCATGTTTATAACCCCATTGTTCATAAGCTCTTCATGTTAACACTCACCTGGACCATTATAATAGGACCTCCATTGCTGTACAGAAAAGGAGCCACTTTCGGAAACAGAATACCCCACCAATTTTCGACCTGCAATAGTTCACGAATCGGAATAACTTGATCAAAACATAATACATTAATTATCAAATAAAAAAAAAAACAATAAATTACCAAGTTGAGGAAAGCAGGGTCGGATGATCTTAGTCTGATTGCGGGCTCTTTAGCTAGCAACCATGCAGGGAGGCCACCTAAATCCCACTCTACAGTGAAACAAAGATATATGCTTCGAGAATCAATAGGATAGTAATACAAAGACTCAAACGTGAAGACAATGCTAACCTCCACAAATATACGGGCCAGCACGTAACATAACCAACAAATCCAACTTCCTACATAGCTCGAGAAATGAAACTACATCCGCCAACCCCTCAAATACCAAACGGCCTTGCGTTGGCTCGTGCAAATTCCAAGGAACATACGTTTGGACGGTATTCAACCCTAATGCCTTTGCCCTCAACAGTCTATCTTCCCAGTACTTAAACCCCATTGTCGACCAAATTAACAAACAAACCGAATCAATACGCCGAATAAAGGAATTATTAACGAACATATTTTACATCGGCAATGACTGAATATGTATATACCTCGGGATGAACTCGGAAATAATGCAAGTCGCCTCCAATTATCCTGAACGGCTCTCCATCTTTCCAGAACATATCCTTTGATATTTCGAATTTGGGTTCATTTCCCTGTCGCAAAACGAAAAACCCCAAATTCATTGTACAAATTTTCAGATTAGGTCAGTCAAATTGGGGGAAAATGAATGACAGAAAACCTTGGAACTTATTCTGTCGAAATGGCAGTGGGCTTGATGAGTTGAAGCCGCCGGAGGGACGATGAGAAATATCAAGATAATAAATGCTTTCGAGGTGAATCTTTCCAGGCTTCGATTTCTCGCCATTTGTTCGAGCAGATGATCGAAATCTGGCCATTTTAAACTGAATTAATGTGTCGCTGTAACTGGTTTCATTTTTTTTTACTGTTACTGATTTCAACTTTGAGAAGAGGGAAGCTTTTAGTCAACTCTTTGACCAATTGATCTTTGTAGAAAATGATCACGACCATTATCATGGATGAGGTGTCCTGACACACCGAGAGAAAAGTTAGATGAAATGACCTAAGAAAAATGTGTTATCCATTTATCATGGATGCTGTACAACGCCTCCACATTCTGGTATGATTATGATTCTCTAATTCTCACATTCCCTTTATGATTATGATTCTCTAATTCTCCCTCCATTATTAATTTTTTTGAATTCAATTGTTTGATCCGATTGAAGTTATGATTATGATTCTCTAATTCTCCACCCATTATTAATTTGTTTTGAATTCAATTATTTGATCCGGATTGAAATTAGGATTCCTATAATTTTGAATAAAACCGAAAGACCCCTTAACTAGAGTATATAGTAATTATAGATACAAAGCCTTAACTAGAGTATATAGTAATTATAGATACAAAGATTTTTAGGGTAAAAATAGATACAAAGGTTTTTAGAGTAAAAAAAATGTTGGTGACTCTTAAAAACATTGAATTATGATTATGATTCTTTAATTCTCCATCCATTATGAATTTGTTTTGAATTCAATTATTTGATCCCGGTTGAAATTAGCATTATTAATTTGTTTGGAATTCAATTATTTGTTGAAATTAGGATTCCTATAATTTCATTGAATTATGATTACGATTCTTTAATTCTCCATTCATTATTAATTTGTTTTGAATTCAATTATTTGATCTCGGTTGAAATTAGCATTATTATTTATTTTGAATTCAATTATTTGATCTCGGTTGAAATTAGGATACCTGTAATTTCGAGTATATAGTAATTATAGATGTACAAAGGTTTTAGGGTAAAAAAAAATTAGGTGACCCTAAAAACTTGGGTGACCATTCACCAATAGCTAATTGCACAAAACTTAGATAATAAATTGTTTTAATTTATACTGAAATATACATTGTATTGTTATTCCATAATACTTACTTGCTTGATAAAAAATTAGATTGAAAATTAACCAAGCAACTAGGATTCTTATAATTTCGAGTATATAGTAATTATAGATACAAAGGTTTTTAGGGTAAAAAAAATTGAGTGTCCGTAATTAAAAAATTCAAACAAAATATTGTGAAAACAAATTAAAAATATATAACAATATGTGTATTTAAATTAATTTTTGCAATTCATTAATAGCTAATTCCACAAAACTTAGATAATAAATTGTTGTAATTTATACTGAAATATACATTGCATTATTATTCGAAAGTCTTATAATTTTAATATAATTAATTGATGAAAATTAGATTGAAAATTAACCACTCAATTGAATTTCAAACTCAATTGAATTTCAATTAATTGTAAAATTAATATAATTAATTTCAACCTTTGTAGTCTTTAATTAATATATATTAAATATTAATTGGCAATATCATATTTTGAAATGTTGAAAATGTTGATCGTAAGTTGTAAAACAAATAAACAGGTAGATTAATGTAAATTATTGGCAATATTATATATTTGATGTAAGTTCATATTTTAACTTAACTAGTACTTATAATATTTAATATTTTACAATTACATTAAAAAAAAAAGTATTAAGTCCTTAGATTTTGTGTCATATTTTATAATATTTAATATTTTACAATTACATTAAAAAAAAAAAAGTATTAAGTCCTTAGATTTTGTGTCATATTCTTATAAACGTTATAAAATTCATTTTTATAAGTTTCTTATATTAATATTAGGAAATTGTATTAATCAATTATATGTATTTCATATGATCCAAAAAATAATATAATTTTATATTTTTTATCAATATTTTGTGGAGTAGAAATAAATTATCTATAATTACATTGTGATAAATGTGTGGAGCATGAAAATAATAATTAATTTTAATAAAGCATAAAAATAATAATTAAGTAAAAAATAATATAAATTTATATATTTTTTAAAAATCATTTTACATATTAGTTTAGGGTTTAAATAAATTATAAATATATATGTGGAGCAGAAATAAACGTTAATTTAGAGTTTAGGGTTTAAATAAATTATAAATAGAGTATAAAAATTATAAATATATGTGGAGCATAAATAAACGTATGACTTTTAATGTAGATTAAATCATGTAACCATTGTGGTTATTGAGTATGTTAAAACACTTAACATGCACTTGATTAAAAAAATTATTCAAAATGTGATCTAATTAAATTATTTTGATGACCATAAATTGTTGTTTTTGTTTATCCAAAATGTGAGGTTATATCAATGAGTAAAAATTTATTCAAAATGTGATCTAATTAAATTATTTTGTTTTTTTATCCAGAAATTTGAAGTTATATGAATGAGTGATAGCTTATATTATGATGTGTTTAGGGATAGAAGCTGAAATATTAAATTTGGAAAGGTATAATGATAATTATTGTGACAAATTTTATAAAGCTATTTATCATATTATTTTCTCTAGAATTTTAAAGTGGCATGGTATTCTGAAAAAGAATCAATACATTTGTACTGTGATAGAATTAAAATAATCTTTTTTAGTTTTAATTCTGAAAAGAATCAATACATTTGTAGTCGGATAGAATTAAAATAATATTTTTTATTTCCTTTATCAATTACAGTTTGACCGATGGTTTAGTAGATTGACCAATTAGGACTTATTAATGCCATATCAAGTGGAGATGTCATCATCCACCCACCGTGTGAGATCCTAATTATCATTAGGTCTCAAATTTTATGAATTTAGATTGAATTAAGCTTGAGTTAGAATCGCAAATGGTCCCACCTGAAAAATCGATTCTCACATAAAACCCACAAGTCACGAAAGTTCAACTGTTCATCCTTTTTCCACTGTTCCGGCAGGGAAAACGCACGTGAGAAGCACGTGCGTGCTGATTTGGCACCGGAAGCTGACCTGGCCACTGGATATTGGCGCGCAACTCATTTCTTCTGCCACGTCATGTGGGGCCCACGCGTAAGACATTTTTTTTTTATAAAATGGAAACGCGAATATTCAGAACCCTAATTTCATTTCTTCATCCCCAATTCGCAATTCTCCTAAATCGACCGTCTGAGACACCCCAATTTCTTAGCAACTTTTGCTGGATCAAACCAGGTTTGACATTTTCGACCTAAGCACGTCGATTATTTCAGGTAAATCGTTCTTCTTTCTGACCTAAGCGCACGTCGCTGAATGAAAGCTGGATTTTTTTTACACTTACAGGGAAATGTCGACTAACTCTGTAAATTCAAGAATGAATTTTGGAAGTGCGGGTCGATTTAGCTATGAGAACAGGCTTTGCGGCTCCTGCCAAAAGAAGCTTCAAATTCGCATTGTGTCTGGTAGCACTATAAACTACCAGAAGCTGTTCTATTATTGCGAACAACACAGGTTCCAGGGGTGGTGCCATCCAATTAATGATAATCAAAGCTGTGAGAGATGTGATGCTGATGATGTGAAAGCTGAAGAATATCTGCAGTTGCTAAAGGATGTGAAAGCTAGAGTGGAAATATTTGATGATTATATGAAGAAAGGTGAAGAATCTGTGCAGATGATAAAAGATGTGAAAGGAACAATGGAAACAATGTCACAGTTGATTAAAGTTTTTCTGTGTTTATTGATTGTTGGGATTGCAATCCTGTTTAGGATGTAATATGAATGATTGTATTCCTAGATAAACTTGAATCTGTAGTTGTTATGCTTTATTGAATCTGTAGTTGTTATGCTTTATGTATTGAACCTGTTTTATTTGATGCCAATCATTTGACATGTAAATTGAACAACTACATTCATTAGCCAGAACATGTAAACTCATACATTTATTACTAGTGACAAAATGATCCAAAAGATACCATATCATAGATTGTTCCAAAACAAGGTCAATTACATAACTAATGAAAATGTTCCCACAAAGACACCATATCAGAAATTGTTCCAAAAAGAAGGGCAACAACATAAACTACTTAAGTAATGCCCACAAAACACCATATCAGATTTTGTTCCAAACAAATCTACTACCCTACTTGGTTTTATCATTTCCAGTCATGAAAATCTGCTTCTTGGAGGCTTCTGCCCTACTTTGTGAGGTGAACATGGGCTTGTATCCAGTCAGTGGCATTGTTGGGTATTTAGGAACATTAGAAGTTGAAGTTGTAGCCATTGTAGTTGTTCCCTTTAGCTGGTCCCAGCATGAAGGTCCTTGGAGAGATGGAACAATGTCTTCACCCCCACTGTTGAACTGATCCAGTAGAGCTTCAAACTGGGTATTATCTTCATCCACCAACCTTCTAGTAGATCCACTAGTAGCCCTGCCTCTTCCTCTCTCCCTTAATACTGCCCTGATAGAAGCTTTTGTTCTCCTTACCTATATGTAAAACCAAAACATGTCAGAATATTTCTTGTGTGCATAAATATGAACCAAAACATGAGTAAATAAATGTGTGAACCTTGTTGGAATTCGCTATCCCGGGTTATCAAAATTGCGGAACCGATAACCCGAACGAACCCTTCGCCGGAGATCGTACGTACACCGACTCATCCGCCGGAGTCCGGGCTTTGGAGACCACGCACCCGAAGGCACGTAATCCGCCCCCACCCGAAAACCCGCGAGCCGAAGTTCGTACAATCGACAACCTCAATCGCCGGAGAAATCACGAGCCCACGCGAACCGGGACCCGACCGAACGCGTCGCGTGCACGAGGCACGCGGACGCCCAGCCGAGTCCCCGCGAGGGGACTCGCGATCGCTCGCAGCGATCGCACGGGATGCCTCGCGGCATCCCCGCAGCGGATCCGGCGATCCACTGCTCGCGGCTAGGGCTCGCGTCCAGCGAGCCGCTGCGGGTAAACCCGCAGCTCGCTACGAGCTGCTACGGGTGAAACCCGTAGCCCTAGCGATCGGCCCCGTAGGGCTCGATCGACCCTCGGCGTCCAGCTGAGGGTTCGCGCACTCGATCCCCGCGAGGGATCCACGAGCCGCCGGCGGTCCGGTGGCTTCGCCACCACCGCCCGGCTCGACCCTCGGTCCGGGGTTCGATCCTCGGATCTTCGTCCTACGGTATTTACGATAAAACAAATCGAACAATTAACAAGTGCGTTGAGAATTGTACCTACGATTCGTTGTTCGGAGAAACGAAATCGATGATGACCTCGTGATCTTCCCGCGTATTCCTTGCACTCCGTTCGAACGTCGGGTGGGCGACGAGCTATCGAACTTATGGATCCTCTTCACTCTCGAACTTTATTGTAGGCGTTACGTAGGTTAAGAAGTGAAGACCATGTAGTGCTTTTATAGGCTACGAAGGGGATCAAAAGGAGAATAAATATTGGGCTTTAATATTGAAAATTAAATTGGGTCCAACCCAAATCTATTAATTCTTATCAATATTAATTTTATTTATTTTCCACTATATAAATAAAATTGAACTCCCAATATTATTCCATATTATACCAAATAATATTTCTCCAACTTAGTATTATTTATTCCGTGTATTTAAGATTTAAATATCCATGAATAAAATTTATTTATTGCTTAATAAATTTATTCATCTCTTATATCCGAGAATAGTACCACTCAACCTTATTTATTATGCGGAACAAATCCACTCGCGAGGTTTACATAATAAATCCTTATGAGCTCATCTCGGGGATATTATCAACCCTTCCGGGATACACTGCCCCTTCAAGAATTCACGGCATGCTATATATAAAATATAGTGACCCAACTCAACCGGTAATTAACCCAATAATTAAATCGGTTAATTCCTTTGGAAAATCAAAGTCACTAATATTAAATATACACACCCGCAATTATTTCAGGGGTTAAGAATAAAATACTCCGAGTCTCAAATCAATTATCGCCGAGCAATCCTAATTGATGAGTCTCAATAGATCCGCTCAATACACCAAGTGTACAAGTGTGATAAGATAATCAAGACAAATTATCTTCTCTCTCACACAACGACTATACCGATGGACTGGTCCGTGTCCATCTAGGTCGTGAGCAACTGTTCGATTAAATACGAGTAACCGATAGTATGATCTTCTGTGTGGGCCAGACACACCATACTAACTACAACGTATAAAATCCAGGATTATGATTTGCATATATTTAATTAACAATAATTAAAAGCAAATGAATGTCTGTAATAGATAGATAAATGAAAGTGCATACAGAGTTCAGAATACTCAAATCTAGACATTAAGTATACTACTCCATCAATCTCCCACTTATACTAAGGTCTAGTCATATCCTCCAAACTTCTGACTCCCAAACCCTCCAAGTGCTTGTAATATACTTCCTTAGGAAGTATCTTGGTGAAAGGGTCCGCTAGGTTGTCTTCCGAAGCTATCTTGGTGACTATCGCATCGCCCCTCTTGACGATGTCTCGAATCAGGTGGTACTTGCGCTCTATGTGTTTCGTAGCACTATGGGACCGTGGTTCCTTGCTGTTTGCCACTGCACCGCTATTGTCACAATAAATTGTCATAGCTTTAGGCAAACTCGGAATCACATCTAAGTCCTGAAGGAAATTAAGGAACCACACTGATTCTTTCGCTGCCTCTGAGGCTGCAACATATTCAGCTTCCATGGTAGAGTCCGAAATGCACTTTTGCTTAACACTCTTCCATGATACGGCTCCACCTCCCAAAGTGTACACATAGCCTGATGTCGACTTACGCCGGTCCTTATCAGCTTGGAAATCCGAATCTGTGTAACCCAAAGGAATCAGATTGTCTGCACCGTATCTCAGAACATAATCCTTAGTATTTCGCAAATACTTGAAAATGCTCTTTACAGCAGTCCAATGAGCCTTTCCAGGGTTACTCTGATATCTCGCTACTATGCCAACGGCATAACAGATATCAGGTCTCGTGCATAACATTGCATACATTAAGCTTCCCACAGCCGAAGCGTAGGGAATCGCTTTCATGTCATCTTTCTCCTTCTGTGTCTGAGGACACATTTCCTTAGAAAGATAAGTTCCTTTACTGAAGGGTAGATCACCCTTCTTGGAATCTTGCATGTTAAAACGAGCCAGAATCGTGTCTATGTAAGATTGCTGGGAAAGACACAATGTTCTATTCCGGCGATCCCTTATAACTTTGATCCCTAGAACATGTCCGACTTCTCCCAAATCTTTCATATCGAATTGTCTAGACAACCATCCCTTTATGTCTGATAACATCTTTACACTGTTGCCAATGAGAAGTATGTCGTCTACATAAAGCACGAGGAACACCACCTTCTTTCCATCACGTTTCCAATACACACACGATTCGTCCATGCTTTGAATGAATCCAAAAGATTGGACTACTTCATCAAACCGCAGGTTCCACGATCGCGAGGCTTGTTTCAATCCATAAATGGATCGATTAAGCTTGCACACTAGATGATCTCGCCCCTTAGCAATGAATCCTTCTGGTTGTTTCATATAAATCGTCTCGTCAAGACTTCCATTAAGGAAAGCTGTCTTGACATCCATTTGCCACACCTCATAATCCATATGAGCTGCTATGGATAAGAGAATCCGGATCGACTTTATCTTGGCTACCGGCGAGAAGGTCTCCTCATAATCGATTCCCTCTTTCTGAGTATATCCTTTCGCAACAAGCCGAGCTTTAAAGGTTTCAACCTTTCCGTCAGATCCTCTCTTTCTCTTGTAGACCCATTTACACCCAATTGGCTTTATGCCGCTTGGTGGTTCTACAAGATCCCAGACTTTATTAGAATCCATAGATTCTATTTCGGATTTCATCGCTTTCTTCCAAGAAGGCGCATCTATATCTTGTACCGCCTCATCATAGGTCCAGGGATCGACTTCATGAACTCCGGGTGCCGAGTCCGAAGACTCACCCAGTCCAATCCATCTGTCCGGTTGTTTGACAACCCTCCCACTACGACGGCGTTCCGGTGTATCAACAGTGACAGTATTAGGTGCAGGTTCTAGTGGTGTATCTACACTCGGTTCGGCTGTATCTGAGTCTTCCTTGTCACCCCTTAACTCATCAAGTATTATGTCACTCATGGGCTTGTGGTCCATGACATAGTCTTCCTCTAAGAACCGAGCGTTAGTACTTATAACGATCTTCTGGTCCGTAGGACTATAGAACATGCCACCTTTAGTTCCCTTCGGGTATCCTACAAACAACCGTAATTCTGATCTAGGTTCTAACTTATCGGCCCCTTGTCGCAACACATGTGCTGGACATCCCCAGATCCGAAGGTGCCTGAGGCTAGGCTTGCGCCCGCTCCACCTTTCCATGGGTGTTGTGGGAACCGTTTTCGTTGGAACCATGTTGAGAATGTACGCCGCTGTTTCCAAGGCATGTCCCCAGAACATAGTAGGTAAATCCGAGTAACTCATCATTGAACGTACCATTTCCATAAGAGTCCTATTCCTTCTTTCTGACACACCATTCTGCTGGGGAGTATATGGTGATGTCATCTGGGAATCAATCCCATTCTCTACTAAGTATGCCTTGAATTCTCCAGACAGGTACTCGCCTCCGCGATCAGATCGCAGGCATTTAATGGATTTACTTTGAAGGTTCTCCACAAAAGCCTTGAACTCCTTGAACTTGTCAAAGGATTCGCTCTTGCGGCGCATCAAGTACACAAATCCATACCTTGAGTAATCATCAGTGAAAGTGATGAAGTACTCGTACCCTCCCCTTGCCTGAGTAGACATAGGTCCGCATACATCAGAGTGAATCAAATCCAATACTTGTTCAGCTCTATGTCCTTTACCAGAAAAAGAACGCTTGGTCATTTTACCCTCCAAACAGGATTCGCAGGTTGGAAGGTCCTCTCCTTCTATGCCGCTAATGAGACCATCAGCTTTCAACCTTTGAATTCTATTCGAATTAATATGACCTAGCCTTAGATGCCACAAGTATAATTGATTCATTTTAGAAGGTTCCTTTCTCTTATTGGTGTTCGTAGATGTGTTATTACTCTCGGTTAGTTGCATCGTGTTAGACTCAGGATTTAGAATATACAAATCGTCCACCAATGTACCAGAACAGACAATCTTACTATTTCTTCTTATGACCACAGAGTGATCAAAAGAAACAGAATATCCGTTCAGAATTAACTTAGAAACCGAAATCAAATTCTTTCTAAAATTCGGTACATAAAGACAATTCTGTAAAACTAAAACCCTATCACTACTAAAGCGTAAGTGAACGTCTCCCACTGCAACAGCCGCCACCTTTGCGGCATTGCCCATGTAGACTACGATTTCTCCCTCTCTAAGTCTCCGGGTTTCCTGGAACCCCTGCAATGAATTGCAGACATGGTCAGTGGCACCCGTATCTACACACCAGGTGCTGGTAGATATCACCGCTGACAATGTTTCAGTGACTAAGGAAAATTTCGTACCTTTGATGAGAGGACAATCAGACCTCCAGTGCCCAAACTGCTTGCATCGAAAGCACTTGCCCAAAGGCTTGCCTTTCCCAATCCGTGGCTTTAAACCAATGGGTTTCTTTGCACGCTTTTCCTTTAGCCTTGCCACAAAAGTTTGTGATTTTCTCAACCTACGCACAAACTCCGCTTTCGCCGAATCCTTTTTAAGGGACTCATTGAGAGAGAACTCTGTGAGTATGTTAATCACCTCTTGTCCGGCTTCCACGCTATGTCTCAACATCATCCTGAGGTCATTTCGAATGTCCTCATCAGTTGGGACAACAGTGGATTCGGGAAGCTCAACAGTCTGAACAATGTCCAGATTTCGTTCCCAATCATCACCATATGGAACCGGTGAGTTTTCATCCTTAAGTATATCACAAAGTGGGGTCACAGTCATTCTTAATCTATAAGCACATAAAAAAAACAAACAATTTAATATCCGATATTATCTCCCTCAAATAATATCATTAAATCACTAATCACATCTAAAATCCCATCAGGTAAGGCAAGCCACGTTCGTGTGGACGTTTACCCACCCAAATGATTTAGCAATTAGATTTTACTTCGGTCATACATCACTTATAGCGTAACCTCGTTGGGAGGAATACTATAACGCGTATCTAAGTGTAAACCATCACTCAGTACTAAGGTGAATCGTTCAGAACTGTTATGTCACCGTAAGCCACGTTCGTGTGTACGTTTACGACAACTCGCAACTCTTCACAATTTCCTATAACTGTCTACATCAATTATTCTAAAATCCCATTCAGTATAGCAAGCCACGTTCGTGTGGACGTTTACTACACCAAAATGATTTATATAATTGAAATCCAATTACTAGATCCATTCAATCTCGTAAATCAAGACGTGGAGAATCATAAGTGAAACTCGAAGTTTCTAACCAGTGATTCACCATGCGAACGACCCTATCTCTCATAAATGAGGGAGCCGAGCAGACAATCGATCCATCTATCAAAGAATGGTACGAAGGTCTCTAATTTGTGTCCTCTACATGACCAAGTGGCTCTGGCTCCATTCCACTCCCCGGGGTGAGAATGAGTCGACTTGAAATCAGCTTTGGAAAGACAAACTAGGCATTGTTTGATAAACTCAATCAATGTCTCTTGTAAGAGGAATTACAAGAACTCTCCTCCAATGACTTATCTATATAAACTTCAAAAGTTTATAAAAGTCACCAAGAGAGCAGTAATGGAGACCATGGGCATGTTTCCATACCCTCTCCCACTTAGCTTTTTACAATAAAGGGATACGCTATCTAGTGCATAAAATGAACACACATAGCATGCATACATGTAATAAAGCACATAGTATTATCACATAGTCAAAATAATTACTAGAATATTATTTTCCGACTATTATGGCTTCATCACATCCCCGTACGCATCTTCTAGTCTTTAGTCTTCGTTTCTTGAATGCTCCATGTGACTAATATTAATTTCCAATATTTAAATCTATTTATTTTTAATTAATCCAAAAGTTACTTAATTCGAAAATTAAGTCAATTGAATATATCAAAAATAAAATTAAATATTATTAATATTTTTATTTATTTTATTTTCTTTTTCCACTTCATTAAATCTCTAGAATAATCCATCCAAGTAAAACTTGGAATATTCTAAATGATATCTATAATGAAATAAAGAAATAAAATAATTAGGACTATTATACTTTTCCAAATTTATTTTTATTCCTAATCCATGAATATTCCCATGAGTAGGAATAATCAAATAGGAAAAATAAATTTAGTACTAAATTAATTCTTTTTCTATTTTTCTAGAATATTCCATAAAGAAATACTCAAAATAGGAAATAATGAATTAATTAGGAAAGTATACTTCCGGTAGGAGTAGCCCGGGTTGGGAGACCCCGAACCACCCCCACCCTTCGATCGACCGGCCAGCCACGGGGAGGAGCGCCGCCGCCCAGCCATGCCGACAACCACCGAGGTGGTGGCAGCCGCGGCTAGGGCAACAGCCCCCACGCCCATAGCCATCGATCGGGCATCACGGGGATCGATCCAATCGATCCCTAGCCCTTCGTCCCTCTCGTCACTTCGTCTTCTCCGGCGGTCTTCGATACGTCGATCCAATCGTAAAATAAATTTACAAAAATCTAAATTACAATTCCGGTATCGATTCTATACACGAAATCGACCCTATACATTTTCCGGAAAAAACATGAACATAATAATAAATCCTAAATTCGGTCAACCCCCGAATTTTTACTATTACAAGCATTCACCACCAAAAACGAATCTCGACATGTCCGAGAGTTTAAATAAAACAACAATCATGACAAAATAAATTAAACGAATAATTAATTGAGCCATAATAGTCGGAACCCTGCAAGGTAGAACAACATTTATCGAAAATACCGCGAACGTAAACCACGCTCTGATACCAGTTGTTGGAATTCGCTATCCCGGGTTATCAAAATTGCGGAACCGATAACCCGAACGAACCCTTCGCCGGAGATCGTACGTACACCGACTCATCCGCCGGAGTCCGGGCTTTGGAGACCACGCACCCGAAGGCACGTAATCCGCCCCCACCCGAAAACCCGCGAGCCGAAGTTCGTACAATCGACAACCTCAATCGCCGGAGAAATCACGAGCCCACGCGAACCGGGACCCGACCGAACGCGTCGCGTGCACGAGGCACGCGGACGCCCAGCCGAGTCCCCGCGAGGGGACTCGCGATCGCTCGCAGCGATCGCACGGGATGCCTCGCGGCATCCCCGCAGCGGATCCGGCGATCCGCTGCTCGCGGCTAGGGCTCGCGTCCAGCGAGCCGCTGCGGGTAAACCCGCAGCTCGCTACGAGCTGCTACGGGTGAAACCCGTAGCCCTAGCGATCGGCCCCGTAGGGCTCGATCGACCCTCGGCGTCCAGCCGAGGGTTCGCGCACTCGATCCCCGCGAGGGATCCACGAGCCGCCGGCGGTCCGGTGGCTTCGCCACCACCGCCCGGCTCGACCCTCGGTCCGGGGTTCGATCCTCGGATCTTCGTCCTACGGTATTTACGATAAAACAAATCGAACAATTAACAAGTGCGTTGAGAATTGTACCTACGATTCGTTGTTCGGAGAAACGAAATCGATGATGACCTCGTGACCTTCCCGCGTATTCCTTGCACTCCGTTCGAACGTCGGGTGGGCGACGAGCTATCGAACTTATGGATCCTCTTCACTCTCGAACTTTATTGTAGGCGTTACGTAGGTTAAGAAGTGAAGACCATGTAGTGCTTTTATAGGCTACGAAGGGGATCAAAAGGAGAATAAATATTGGGCTTTAATATTGAAAATTAAATTGGGTCCAACCCAAATCTATTAATTCTTATCAATATTAATTTTATTTATTTTCCACTATATAAATAAAATTGAACTCCCAATATTATTCCATATTATACCAAATAATATTTCTCCAACTTAGTATTATTTATTCCGTGTATTTAAGATTTAAATATCCATGAATAAAATTTATTTATTGCTTAATAAATTTATTCATCTCTTATATCCGAGAATAGTACCACTCAACCTTATTTATTATGCGGAACAAATCCACTCGCGAGGTTTACATAATAAATCCTTATGAGCTCATCTCGGGGATATTATCAACCCTTCCGGGATACACTGCCCCTTCAAGAATTCACGGCATGCCATATATAAAATATAGTGACCCAACTCAACCGGTAATTAACCCAATAATTAAATCGGTTAATTCCTTTGGAAAATCAAAGTCACTAATATTAAATATACACACCCGCAATTATTTCAGGGGTTAAGAATAAAATACTCCGAGTCTCAAATCAATTATCGCCGAGCAATCCTAATTGATGAGTCTCAATAGATCCGCTCAATACACCAAGTGTACAAGTGTGATAAGATAATCAAGACAAATTATCTTCTCTCTCACACAACGACTATACCGATGGACTGGTCCGTGTCCATCTAGGTCGTGAGCAACTGTTCGATTAAATACGAGTAACCGATAGTATGATCTTCTGTGTGGGCCAGACACACCATACTAACTACAACGTATAAAATCCAGGACTATGATTTGCATATATTTAATTAACAATAATTAAAAGCAAATGAATGTCTGTAATAGATAGATAAATGAAAGTGCATACAGAGTTCAGAATACTCAAATCTAGACATTAAGTATACTACTCCATCAAACCTGTGGAGGCACTTCAGCAACACTTTCTTGTGTTGAAACTCCCTCAAACTCAGTCTGCACTCTATCACTGTTAGTTGTACCCCTGCCTCTCCCTCTCTGACTCCTCAATACTGCCCTGATAGAGGATTTTGTTCTCCTTACCTATATGCAAAATCATAACAATATCTCATGTTTCTGATTTGTCTCATGTTTCTGATTTGTTTGTGAAAGCATACAATAATGAAAATGACTTAAAACATAAAAATACCTCAAGTTTCTGATTTGTTTGTGGAGGTCTGATCACACTTTCTTGTGTTGGAACTTCTTGAATCCCATCTTCTACAACAGCCACATCAGAGAAAGATGAAATCACACTTTCCTGTGTTGGAACTCCCTGAGTATCATCTTCTACAGCAGCCACATCAGGGAAATGTGAATTATCACTTTCATGTGCTTCAGCTTGTCTCACAACTTCTTCAAACAACTCATCTGCCATCTCAGCAGGCACTCCAGGGTCCACCTCAGCTTCCACATTGGTTTTGCATCTATTTCTTGTGTGCCCTTCTACACCACACTTTGAGCACTTCAGTATGCGCTTTTGCCTTTTCAAAGCCACAACAGGCATGCTTCTCTTTTCACTTCTTTTTCCAGTCTTCTTCTCTTCAGTAATGTCCCTTCTCCTCAACCTCTGTTGTCTCCCTCTCTTACTCTTCCCAAAGTTTGGTGGCATAGGAGGTATGTACAATGTTTCAGACCACTCCACTTGTCCTTTGATAGGTAATATTGAGTCAGCATACACATCCCTGTAGGTACTGACCTTGTAACATTCATGAACAAAATTCTGTGGATTTTCACCTTCCTTCAATATTGCAGCTAATGCATGATTACATGGCACACCAGTTAACTCCCACACCCTACAGGAGCAAGTCCATTTCTGTAAGTCCACAGCAAATTGTTCTGTACCAGAACATTGTATTTGGTAATGCCACTTATCAGATTTGATTGGAATGCAAATGCTAACTGTCTCCATAGTTTGTTTTAGCAGATTCTCAGCAGCTGGTGTTAGAATGTCATTCCACTTCAATGCCTTCTCTCTGTTTTTTTGGAATCTTTCCATCAAGTACTGCCTCAGCCATTCCAGCATAGTCAGAATTGGTTGGTCCCTGGCATCCATGATTGCTGCATTAAAACTCTCACAGCCATTGTTGAGCAGTAGGGCACATTTTGAGTTCACCCTGAAATGAGACAATGACCATTGCCTGGGATCTTTATCACCAACCCATTCTGCAGCAGCTTCATTAAGTTTCCTTATTTTTTTCATTGCTTCTGTGAAGGTCCCCATAGTTGTTGCATATGCAACCCTGAACAAGGCCTTTCTGAACCCCTCACCTCTGAAACCAGCAGATACCATGTTGGCATGCATATGCCTAACACAGAACCTATGTTCTGCATCAGGAAAAATATCACTCATAGCAGCAATGAGCCCCTTCTGCTTATCTGACATGAAGGTATAATCTCCAGTGTTCATCATATCCAGGTCATGTTTTAGATTGATTAAAAACCACTGCCAAGTCTCCCTGCTCTCAACAGACACCACAGCAAATGCAATAGGGAACAAGGCATTCCCAGGATCCACACCAACAGCAGAAAGAAGGATCCCACCCCTTGCTCCCTTCAGCCAACAACCATCAACACCAATGAAAGGCCTACACTTCTTGAATCCAGACTTGCATGCAGAGAAACAGACATATAGCTTTGAAAACTTCCCAGTATCATCTATGTCCAGAACAGTAGTAGTACCAGGGTTTGATGTCTTCAATTCCTCACAGTAATCCCACAGCTTGTTGTATTGAATGTCAGGCTCACCTTGAATAATCTGGAGTGCAGCTTTTCTAGCTCTGTATGCCATCTGCTTTGAGACATCAACATGAAGCTCCTGTATAACCTCCTTTCTCCAACCCCTCACATCTCTCTTAGGATCACACTGAAACTGAGCCAAGTGCCTTTTCCCAAGCCAAGTGCTGCTCATGTTGTTGACATGGAATGTAGGGGCACATGTATGAGTGGGGTTGTATTTCCTGATTTGGTAGGTTTCATGCCCCAATACCTTAAGTGCATGACAGTGCCAGTCACAGCCCTCAACATCAGCCTTACACCTAGCATAAACTCTTCTTTTATCATTTTTTTTCAAATACAGAGACCTCTTGGTGTTGATGGCATGGGAGGTTATGGCTTCCTTGAATAGTTCTTTGTTCTCAAACTCCATTGCCAGCACAAAGTCAGGATTGAAGATCACCTTTCTATCAAACTTGGGGTTCTCTTTAATCTCATTATCATCATCTGACACTTTGTTAGCATCATAGTCTTCACAATCATTTGGGATAAGATCTTCATCTGGCTCCTCATCAGTGTCACCTTCATCAACTTCTTCATCAACTGCCTCATGCCATTCAGAATCATCTTCAACATATACTTCATCTTCAGAATCATCTCCACTTACTTCCTTCAACACAAAATCACTATCTTGACTATCATCTCCACTATCTTCACTCTCATTCACATCCAACATCTTACCTTCTTCAACCACAGGCACAGAATCATTAGCCTTTGAACTCTCACCTTTTTCCACCACAGGCACAGACTCATCAGCATTCAAATTTACAACTTCTTCAACCACAGACTCACTAACATTCAAATTCACAGGCTTTTCCACCCCAGTTTCAACACATATCTCAAAAAACTTATGTCTATCTGGTTCTCTAGCCCAAGCCAGTAACTCCCTATTTGTTTTGAAATATACTTTCTTATTGTCTACAATAGAGCAATAAGATTTCTGACCCTTTAGCCCCAAATTCTCACAAAATAGGTCCAATCTCTCCAACTTCGCATTTTTCTTCAAGTTCACAAAATCATACAGGTCATAATCTCCACCCAAGTAAATACATGATGTTGACCCAGCAAACTTACCTCAATATCGCAGAAGCAAAGAGTAGAAAACAATCTTGTTGTTCTTCGCATATAGTTTCTTTCTTGCAGGTGAGCTATTCGCGTCGGTGCTCTCCGCTGCACCCATTTTCAGGTAAGGCTCGTCTCCTTCTTTAGGTTTAACGGATGAATTTCAGGATTTTCGTTGGAAAATTTTTTAGGGTTCTTTCGATTTGGGAGTGGAATTGGGGAAATGAGCTTAGGGTTTTTCAAATTGCAGGTGAATTGATCATAAAGGACGGTTACAATCGAGTTTCCTCATCAGTGTTAATTACAACCCTGTTTTACACGAATATTACAAGAAAACCAGGCAAGTTTTCCCTCCAAATCGTATTTTTTATTTTTTTTTTTAATTTCTGAAACATGTGGGCCCCACAGAATGAGTTGCGCGCCAATATCCAGTGGCCAGGTCAGCTTCCGGTGCCAAATCAGCACGCACGTGCTTCTCACGTGCGTTTTCCCTGCCGGAACAGTGGAAAAAGGATGAACAGTTGAACTTTCGTGACTTGTGGGTTTTATGTGAGAATCGATTTTTCAGGTGGGACCATTTGCGATTCTAACTCAATTAAGCTTACATTTTATCAGACAAAATAGAAATTAAATCACATTTGGTCCTGTAAATATTGTCGATCCCACATTCAGTCCTTTATTTGTTAATTTCATCAAATTCAATCCTTCCCGGTCAATTTCCACCGGGAAACTCACGTGATGGTCATGTGCGTGCTGACGTGGCGGTTATCAGGGGAGGCTTGCTGACGTGGCTTGAGATTAAATCACATTTGGTCCTCCAACTTAGGCTGATCTCACGTTTGGTCCTTTTTTTTGTTCAAAAAATCAAATCTCATCCTTTCCGATTTATTTCCACCGGAAATTGCACGTGTGGGTCACGTGATGTACATGAAGGTTTTCGATGTCCATCCAATCGCTCGATTACCTCGTTCGTGTGTGCGGAAGCATGTAAAATGAGTAAACACGAACATACAACATAGACCAGCTTGGGAGAGGAGATGATTTTCATGATCGGCAGGCGAGCACGATTTCAATCCCACCGCCTCACTCCAGCCCGGATCAAGATCGCGAGATGAAGTCTCCTTGGGCTGGGCTTAGCCTGTTGGATTTATTTTTGGGTCAGGCCCATTAATTTTTTTTAGTAACTCTAATCTGTAATCTCTATAAATAATAGGTATTGAATGTCATTAATGGTGGACACATTTCCCAAAAAAAAAAAATTAGAGAGTAAAAATACATTATTCACTAATCAATCCCCTAAATATCTATAATTATTGAATAGCTAGAGAGCACGATTTCTTGACTATCAACAATGGTATTTGTAAGGTCATACATTTGACCTCCCCTTGCCACGTCAGCCATAGATGTCTCCAAGACATCTGTTTAAGTGGCATGACATGTCATACCATAAGACATGTCACACTTTACTAAATTCACATAATTTATTTATATAAACCTAGTTTATATATATTGATTCTAAATCAATAATTTTCAGCAATTAACAGTTAAACTTCCAGCTCGTGTTTGACCTTGTAAGTTTGATAATTGATCAATATAATATTTCTCTAAGCAATAAATAACATTATCAATATATAAATTAACATTCAAAGATGACCATCTAACTTAATCGATTGCACACGTAGGATTTGAAAAATATACTTTCCAACAATACAGGTGGCGGTCGACTCCGGCGGCTTGCTGATGTGGAGAGTAAATATGGTCCCACATCCTGCCATCTCAACATTAATGTTAGGAAATTCAAAATATTTTTCGGCTGATAGAGGATTCAAACCCTAGTATAATTTAAATATTAGAATTATAATAATTATTATTAAACATTAATATTTTATTAATATTAAATTTAATTTGGTATTAAAAATTATTTATTATTATATAATATTATTTTTTTCCAGTTCGAGACCGAAGATTTTAGTGTTAGGGCTACAAATTTTCAGCCCGAAAAAATTTCTGGTCGAACTGAAGTAACTCGATAGCCCGAGGTGGGCTGACCCGATTGACATCCCTATCTACACGTGCAATTTCTGGTGAAAATCAACCAGAAATGATGAAATTTGATTTTTTGAACAAAAAAATGACCAAACGTGAGATCAGCCTAAGTTGGAGGATCAAATGTGATTTAATCTCAAGCCACGTTAGCAAGCCTCCCCTGATGACCGCCACGTCAGCACGCACGTGACCATCACGTGAGTTTCCCCGTGGAAATTGACCGTGAAGGACTGAATTTGATGAAATTAACAAATAAAGGACTGAATGTGAGATCGACAATATTTACAGGACCAAATGTGATTTAATCTCGACAAAATATAAAAAATAGGCACCTCACATTTTATTATATTGCTATAATTTAAAAAAAAAAAACATTTTAGTCTACTTACCCTTTAAAAATAAATTTATTAGAAATATATATGATTTTATTAATTTTCAATATAACTAAATATACACACTTAATATATAACTATTATACTATATTAAAATGCACGTAAATTGCACAAAATAAAAAATACACGTAACAATTAAAATGCACATAAATTATATCAAAATGCACATAAATTATATAATACATGTGCATTTTGATATAATAAATTTAGCAATTTACGTGCAATTTAATATAAAATCCACTAATAAAATGCACTAAATCTAAAAATAAGTAATTTTGTATATAAATTATCACTAGGTCTTCAATTTTATGAATTTAGACTTTTATGAATTTAGACGGAATTGTGCACTTTTATTGCAATGTGCAGCACCAAGTTCTTATATAATCGAGTCTACGAATTATTTTATTGCAATGTGCAGCACCAAGTTCTTATATAATCGAGTCTACGAATTATTTTAAATGTTGTAATTTATTTTTGCAACCCTGAGGTGTCATACTCCATTTTCTTGTGTTTGGCTGATTCAAGGTATGTTTGCTGATTCAAGGTATTTTTATTATTATTCTTAATATTTTATGATGCTCTGAGTTTGAAATTGTTGTATGTTTGAGTCTTTATTTTAAATGTTGTAATTTAGTTTTGCAACCATGAAGGTGTCCTATTTCATTTTCTTGTGTTTGAGAAATGATTTTTCTCCTTGTAAAAACTATTTATGTTCTTGTGTTTTTTTTTTCCACTTCTAAAGATTGATATTATAAATTCCACTCATTTTTTTGGCTAATTATATAATTATGATTTTTTGGCTAATTATATAATTAGGCTAACTACCATTCTATCGTTTTTTAATTAGAATAAATTTAGACAAGTAGTAATTATTTAAATTTGTTTAGAAATAAATAATTCAGTTTATTTTAATAATAAAAATGAGTCATGTGCTCATTTAACTTTTTGAATTTATTGAATACTTAGTTTTTAATAAAATAGTAATTAACTATACACTTGATTATAATTATATAATAATTACTACTTTAAAAACTAAATAAAATTAAACACTAATATTTTACTAGGTATAAAAGTTAAATACATAAATCAAAATACCCATTTTTCTAAATAAACCTTTTAATTTTACAAATTTTATCAATAAACATCTAGTGTAACTATTAAGATTTTTTAGCCCACCAATTACCTAATATTCCAAAAAATTGTACTAGTACAATATATACAAGTGAATCTTGAAAACTTTCAAATTCATTAGCTGAATAGCTGCAATTGAGTCTCTCCTACTTGCCAACACCGTCAAACCACGATGCCTTCTCGGAGTGCCCTCAGAGGTCGTTGTCACTCTACATGTCGATGTTGTCGGCGAATCGGGACTACATTGAGTCCAACGTTGATCCAAGTGGTACGCCATGCACCGCCTGCCACCAACTTCTGCGCCGATTTTGAAGTTGTATAATTACCGGAGAATCTACCGTCATATATAGTACAAAGAGATGAAGGTATTTATAGAAAAATCCACACAATCTAAGCCTCTTTTTTTTCGGCATTTCTTTGTAGAACAGTAGAATATGATGATTAATTGAGTTATTTTGAGCTTAGTTACGTTGGTAATTTGAAATCTTTGGTGTCCATCTTTTATTTAATTATCTTCCGTTTAACAATCGATCCCTACCCTAATTCAAATTATTATCTAATTTTCTGGCTCAATTTCTTTTACTTGAAATATTGATTTAACTATTAAAGTTCTACAATAGTTCCAGGATCTTCCTCACATAATCATACGGGACGTAAGACCCGCTTTGTATTCCGGACTCATTCGACCCAGTAATAGCACCATTATAAAATCCAAAATTAGTCCCACCATGCGCCATCTAAAATCCGGGGAGCATCTTTAATCAGACGAGTGGAAATGGCCATTTAAATTCTCAATTAATTGAAGGTGTTGTGTATATAACTTACGAAATGCATATATTATGTAGAGAACGGCAGACCCATTATTCAACAAAATCTTTTCCAAGTTACTATTTGTGGAAGTTGCATCGGTACTTGCGATATGCTCTCCCCAATGTGTGAGCCAGCCAGTGTAAAACTCGCTGAGATAATAATATTATTAACTCAGTCAGCAGAAATAAATGTAGCGACGTAAAATAAAAAATAAAAAATAAAAAAGACAAACGCTGAGAGAGGAGGTGATTTTCCCGGTGCATTATACTCTTTCTGCGCGCAGCTTGAATATAGGCCATGGGTCTTCTCCAGTGGAAAACTAAACCGCTGGGGTGAAAAAGATACATCAAACTGATTAGTGTATATGTAAAATAGTTGATGAATTATTTTTTACTTTTTAAGAATTTTCATTTACCTGAGAAAACGGCATCTCCAGGAATTGTCCCCTTCTCAAGAGTTTCTCTAGTACCTCCATCAGTGGTATACCTGCAAAAACAACAGTTGAAAAAATACGAAATATTGTAGTAGATGATAACGAACGTAGCAATTTCACTAACTCACACGTGACTACGCGAGTATATACTGAAAAAATGGGTATTATTTTGGCTCTATATTCCACTCCACTTACAATACTGTGCATCATTTCCCAGGTGCTTTCGTGCTAGTCCGACCAGATAATGCATGTAGTCTTTGTCATCCCCGTATGAGCCTAATTCGTTTTCAACCTTACATTTAATGTTCCACATATATAACCTCTACTAGTGAAAAATTCAAATATTACTTCGATCAGATAAAAACAACTATCGAATAAATCTGGTAACTGTGAACTCCTCCCTAACATAGTATAGTCGAATCAAACGTTTCTGCATGTTTATAACCCTTTGATCATAAGCTCTTAATGTTAGCAGTCACCTGGACCATTATAATAGGACCTCCATTGCTGTACAAAAAAGGAGCCACTTTCGGAAGCAGGACACCCCACCAATTTTCGACCTGCAATAGTACATGAATCGGAATAACTTGATCAAAACTTAATACACTAATCTTTAGCTAGCAACCATGCTGGGAGGCCACCTAAATCCCACTCTACAGTGAAACAAAGATATATGCTTCGAGAATCAATAGAATAGTAATACAAAGACTCGAACGTGAATACGATGCAAACCTCCACAAATATACGGGCCAGCACGTAACATAACCAAACAAATTCAACTTTCTACATAGCTCGAGAAATGAAACTACATCCGCCAACCCCTCAAATACCAAACGACCTTGCGTTGGCTCGTGCAAATTCCAAGGAATATACGTTTGGATGGTATTCAACCCCAATGCCTTTGCCCTCAACAGTCTATCTTCCCAATACATAAACCAAACAAAAACAAACTGAATCAATACGCAGGAGAAAGGAATTATTAACGAACACATTTTACATAGGCAAAGACGAATATATATATATACCTCTGGATAAACCTGGAAATAATGCAAGTCGCCTCCAATTATCCTGAACGGCTCTCCATCTTTCCAGAACATATCCTCTGATATTTCGAATTTGGGTGCATTGCCCTGTCGCAAAACGAAAAATCCCAAATTCATTGTACAAATTTTCAAATTAGGTCAATCAAATTGGGGGGAAATGTATGACAGAAAACCTTAGAACTTACTATGTCGAAATGGCAGTGGACGTGATGAGTTGATTCCGCCGGAGGGACGATGAGAAATATCAAGAAAATAAATGCTTCCGATGTGAATCTTTTCCGGGCTTCGATTTCTAGCCATTTGTTCGAGCAGATGATCGAAACCCAGACCATTTTAAACTGAATTAATATGTCGCTGTAACTGGTTTCATTTTTTTTACTGTTACTGATTTCAACTTTGAGAAGAGGGAAGCTTTTAGTCAACTCTTTGACCAATTGATCTCCGTAGAAAATGATCACGACCATTATCATGGATGAGATGTCCGTGTACGTGACACACCGAGATAAAAGTCAGATGAAAATCTCGAGAAAAATGACTGAGAAAAATGTTTTATCCATTTATCATGGATGCTGTACAATGCCTCCTACATTCCGGTATGATTATGATTCTCTAATTCTCCATCGATTTTTAGTTTATTTTGAATTCACTTATTTGATCCCCATTGAAATTAGGATTCCTATAATTTTGAGTATATAGTAATTATAGATACAAAGGTTTTTAGTAGGGATGTGCTCATTCGTTTTCGGTCCAATCCACTCGGGCTGTCCGGTTAATTCGGTTCGGGATAATAAAAAAATAATTTTTATTTTCAAATTAAATTTAATATTAATAAAATATTAATATTTAATAATAATTATTATAATTCTAATATTTAAATGGCCCCAATGATCAAATATTCATTCAATAATAATTAAAATTATAATTTTAGTTGACAATTTTTTTTAATATATTATTTTATTTATTTAAAATATTTGTATAAATAAATAAAATAAATTCTAATATATTTAAATAAATCGGGTTGTCGGGCTAACCCACGGTTTATCGGGCTAGTCCACTCGGTTTCTCGGGCTCCTTCGGTTCGGGTTAATTCGGTTTTGATTTTTTCGAGTCGAAAAAATTCGGCTCTAACCCTACATTTTGTCGGGCGGACTTCAAGCTAGCCCACCAAAGCATCGGAATCGGATTCGGGTACGTGTGAAACGATCAATAGATGGATTTGGGCTTAATTTTATTGTTTGTTAATCCTAATCACTCTCTCTCTATAACTTAATGTTGTGGTTGTTAATTTCTTGTTGTAATTAATCCATTGTTAATTTGTTGTTGTAATTAATCCATCAAAATTAAGCAGCTCAATTCTTTGAGAAGATTGTAGTAGGTATGAAAGGATCTTCATACAAAGCATTAGAATGGCCGTATGAATAACGAAGTTAGTATTATTATTAAACAAGGTAAGAGTAATATTTTAAAATTATGTAAATTAAATTCATGGATAAAATAAATAAATTGATTCTTTTCGTATACGATATATCCAAATTCATAGATGGACCGGCCCAAAACAAACTCACTCATCTCCACAATCCTATATTAATACGGTGTAGTGAAGACTAAAGAGTATGAAATTAGGGTTCAAATATTCCCCCAAATAAAATTCCCCCAAATGTCGTCGTCTTCAAGCAAATCATCGGATCCCGGTACGTTTGAAATTATCAATCGATCGATCTTGGTTTTATTGTTTGTTAATCCTCCGTCTATAACGTAAGGCTGTGGTTGTTAATTCGTTGTTGTAATCCATGAAATTTTCCAGCTCAATACTATGAGAAGATGGTCGAATCTTCATGCGTAATATTCGAATCGCCCGGTATGAATAAATGGATATTCACATTTTTAGTCATGAATTTTCATATTTGTTGTTCTAATCTATGAAATTTACCAGTTCAATTCATGCTTGAGAAGTTCCCTCGCCCCCCACAATCCGGTATGATTATTAGTTTGTTGGAATTCAATTATTCGATCCCAATTGAAATTATGCTTGCTTTTATGCATCTGTTTCAGTTATAAATCAGCTTGTGAGCTAGCTGCTGATCATTGAATTTATTAAATCTTTATTGCCAGTACCAAAGATAACTTATGAAGGCAACAAACGTATACATACAACCAATCGTGGCACCAGTCATTTTTGGTACGTATGTTTACTTGGATTCGATTTTTTTTTTTTGTGGAAAATTCTCTTTTATATTTTCCAGTGTTTTTTTAATCTTTGCTGTTTTTTTTTCTGTTTTGATTCCTCAAAGTTAATCTTATGTTTCCTGTCAGATATTGACACACCAATCAAAAGTCCAAGCACCAATGTCAAAGTCAAAGGTTCAGGTTTCTATCTTTCTTTCTCACATAGCTATACTGTAAATAGCTTGATGGTGTTCCCAATCCATGAATTTTTTCCTTTGCTCCTTTTATAGGAAGTTTTCCTTGTATTATCTATGTTTTAAAACAGAGTTGGTTTTATTCTTTGGGGTTTTTTGATAAGAGATTGTCCCGATTTTCAAATGCTTCAAACATTACATGCATCTAACAAATGTGCTTAAACAAATTTCAGATTCAGACCCCAAGTATCGCTCGAGCAATTCCCATGGTGGTATGTACAAGTCTGACGATGAGGACTACATTCTAGAAGACAATGACAATATCTTTTTTTGACATATGGTGATCTCTACACTCCAGAAGGCTAGTCTTTTTTTGACGTATGGTGATCTCTCATCCTCGGAGCAAACAAGAGAAGTTGCTTTGTTTTCGGGCGATGTTATAGTAGTTATTTGCTTATGATTTAGTGTACTTGGGTATTTTAACTCTTGTTTAAAACACATCTACTGCTTGCTTTATACTCCTAATTCTGTAATATTATTTTAGTTGCATTATTTTCTTGAGATTTAATATTTTAGCTATGATGATGATCATAATGCAGCCCTTTTAGGTAATATGTCGGCATATGCTACTTTTGATAGAACTATGGAAATAATTTAATTTGTAACCCCTTCTAATCAATTACAGTGATAATTTTTTGTGTGTGTTTTTTTTTTCATCTTTCATTTATTTTATATTTCAAGTTATTTTTGTGTAGTTATTTTATCCCAATTCTAATTAATTATCATATTACTTCATAAATTTTCAAAAATAATTATTAAGCGGAAACATCTAAGTAGGAGTAGTATTATTTTTGTAATCGAATAGAATCTTACCCATCATCAAGCAACCTATGAATATTGAGCGACAGGACCGACCGGGGGAGTCGGGATGCTTGTGGGACTAACCACGACGCTAATGACAAGCAACCTATGAAAATTGAGGCCGAGCGAGCCACCAATAATTGTCTGTTAAGCATATTTCGTAACATTAACCACCAATAATTATATAGCTGTACTTTAGCTTCTTATCAAGTACGGATATATATATATATATATATATATATATATATATTCCGAACTCCTAAGAAAATGATCACGGATGAGGTGTACGTCACACACCGAGTAAAAATCAGAAGAAAAATGTTTCATTCATTTTTTTTTTTTTTGATAAGGAGGAGAGACGAGAAACTCCACCCCCACCCGATCGGAGGTCCCTCGATCGGGTAGGATGTAAATCGAGGAATGTGCCCGAGTAGCAGACACCTGTGCGAGAGAGCCAACAGGTCGAACCCCAGGACAAACCTTCATAATATTTCAATGAAAATTTGTCCCACCCGAGATTCGAACCCTCCGTCGCCGGGGAATTACACCCACATCATCACAGGCCTTACCACTCGGCTATGCTCCTGGAGACTGTTTCATTCATTTTCACTTGTTTAAATTCAACAAATTTAAGTTCATCGTCTCTACTTATAGCATGTTAAATTACTAAAATACCCTTAAAATAACAAAATTGTACCACTACATTTAAAGACTTCCCCTGGAGTTTAGAGTGCATGAACTATGTGCACCTCATTGTATTTTCTCTCTAACGAAATGACAATGATTGATCGTTATATGTTTGCTCATTGTATTTTCACTCTAACGAAATGACAATGATTGATCGTTGTATGTTTGATCCTATCATGATGTGCTCGATTAGCTGCAATGACTAAGATTGTTTTGCTATTGCAGGAAAAAAAACTTGCAATTTCAAGCTTGGTTTAATGATTAAATGTTCTCCAATTGTCAAATTGATTCAATGATATTAATGAATGAAACGTGTCACTACTTTTATTTAAATCATCTCTTTACTATGTATTTTCCTAACATGCAACAAATTAAGCTCTAAGGTAATCAAACTTCATTTTTGTTTGAGCTCTCTCCCCATATATATATATATATATATATATATATATATATATATATATATATATATATATATATATATATATATATATATATATATATATATCAATCCCCTATATATTTCTATAGTTTGCACAAAATTAGAAGTTGTCGCACTTTTTGTTGACCCTCCTATACTTAGTTGTCACACATAAAAAAAGACTATTATTACACTCTATACCCTTAAAACAATATAATATTTCTAAAATACAATTATTTTTACCTAACAAAAGTTATTCTCCCACTAAAAATATCATAATACCCTTTGACTTTAATCAACAATATAAGAGAATATTCAACGGTGTACCTAAACATAGGTACAATTTATGTGAAACATCACAAAAATTTGTATTTTTATCAATTTGTACCTCACAATACCAATTGTGTGAGTTACAATTATTAACTTTTATCCATGTGGGACCCACCAAATAAGACACAAACTCAATTTGTACCTAGTATCTAATATTTGATACTCTAAAATTCTCTCTCTTATTTGTACCTTAGTCCCCAATGGTGTACTTAGGTACAATTTTATTTGATACTCTAATATTCTTAAAAAATAATATCATTAATAATTAAAATAAATTTCAATAAAAATATTTTTAATAATAGAATAAAATATATATCATAATATAAAATTTTAATAAAAATATTTTTAATTAATATTTTATTTAATATTTAATTATAATTATTTTGTTGAAATTTTAAATTGTAAAATAATATTTATTAAATTTTTAATGTTAAAAGTTACGAGGTTGAATTGTAAATTTGTAAAGATTTTGATTATTTATAAAAATAGTATAAAAAGTGATATAAGAAGAATATTTCGAGAATATTCTTTTAAGTTTTAGTATTGGTGTTTCGGTTGGAGTCAAATTACTGTAAACTTAAAATTAAACTTATTTTTTAGTTTAAGTTTTAGTTTCGGTTGGAGATGGCGTAACACATATGGTGTATATAAAAGGGGTACTTGAAATCTTGAAAGATAATCAAAGCCTAAGTGTGGGAATGGGATGATACCAACAAAAAGGAAAGCAATCATTTTTTGAATTATCACTCTTTTTTCATTTTCCTTTTTCACTGTTTTTTAAAAAAAGAAAATATGAAATTTTGATGGTGAGAGTATTATTCCATCACTTTTCTCTGAACAGATGTTCTGTTATCTAACTTCCATCACTTTTCTCTGAACCGTATTGAGAATAATTGGTTGTCAAATTTCACTAATTGAACCCATAATTCTAAACATATCAAGCTAATTAAGGCTCAAGAAAAATAAGTGCTTTTTTAATTATTACAGTACAAAAGTAGGATTTTTTTATAAGAAACAAACGGAGTAATTTTTTATTTGATTATTTTGATGTATGTATAAAATTAATTTGGACGTGGTAGTGTAAGTGGTCTACATAAGCTACAGTGACAACACAGTGGTCCATATCAGCATGTCATTTTCAGTCTACCTATCTTTGTTCCCACCTACTAGAATTCGCATGTCAACTTTTTAACCTGCACTTCATTTTCCATTTTTTATTTATAAATTTCAATCATGATTGTGCAATTAAATTTATACAAAATATGATTTGAATTAGGATGGTTTATTAATTCCTAATTATAAGTAAAAATATATAAATCATTATCATAAAGTTTTTTTTCCTAGTGTAAATATTATTGTGAGATATATATCTAAAACAAATATATTATCATAACATAAGAGCAATTTTGTCATTTTGATAATAAAGATGTTAATGTTAATGTTAATTAACGTGATGATCTAATCGACTAGGTGACATTATTAGGGACTAATTAAAATCCCACAAGTACAAATACCATCATACTTTATAGCTATATAATTATGTAGGCTAATATAATCATAATAATTTCCCTTTATTTAAGGAGAAAGTATATAAGCGCAGTATTTTTTTTTCAAATTTCACGACTATCATTTTTTTCTTTTCGGCACACATTGATAACATGACGAGTTCAATAATCAAAATATTGTATGTGAGATTATAATGTGACAATGTGGTTTATGTTATCTTCCACCAGAATTTTAATTTTGCATTATTTTTTTGTTTTTATATACTGTTAACAATATAATTTATTTAATATATATGTAAAAATAATATTTTTACTTATTATTTTTATATGTTAAAGCATTTATTTCTATTTGACTGTCTTTATTTGTTAACTAAAATATCAAAATATGTAATATTTTTAATTAAAATATTATATTTAGTTTTTTTAAATTATATAAATTAATTATAGTATAACATATATTTTAATTCATATCTAAATATAATAAATTATTATTTAAATTAATAAAATATATATTAAATGCCCAAATAGCATCTCATAAGAGCAACTTCAATGGTTTGGCCAAAATGGCTCTTGTCATTTGTCATTTTGGCCAAAAAATAGCTCTTTTCATTTGGCATTTTTAAAATGCAACACAATGGTATAAAAATAGTCAGGACCATTTTTTATTAAAAAAAATATTTTTTACATTTTGACATTGTTTAATTTAATTTTTTTTTATAAATTATATTACAATATTAAAATCTACAATAATTTATTAAATTAATCACCTACCAACTACTTACCTACGATTATTATTGAAAATTAATCAATAATCATTATTAATAATAATATATTTAGGCAAAAAAAGAGTATTATTTTATTAATTAATTTATTTTTAAGTATGAAATCTTTTTTTTGTGTGTAAAATTATTGATTTTTTTGAAAATTAATTATTTTTATTATTAATAATAATATACTTAGACAAAAAATTTAGTATTATTTTATTAATTAATTTATGTTTAAGTGTGAGATTTGTTGTGTGTAAAATTATTGAATTTATTGAAAATTAATAATTTTTATTATTATTAATAATATAAAAGATAATATATTATTATTATTTGTAATGACATGGTATAAATGGCAATGACCATTTTTACATTTATATTTGTTCAAATATACATAAAAATTTAACAATAATTATTTTTTGTCAAAAACCATTTCAACCGTTCGTTTTTTTAGTTTTTTGCCAAAAAATGACAATAACCCTTTGCCATTGAGATTGCCCTAAAAGAATTACAATTTCAAATAGTATCATATCCAATCCACCACTCAAATTTAACAACTCTTTTGCCAAAACTTTTTGAATTTTTAAAAAATATACTTTTGATGCCAAAGAAGAGATTCAGACATGTGGACTTGCAAAAACAATACTCCGTTAATAATTTTAGAAAAAGAAAAATAAAGAACACATCCCATATTTTCATGTGTACTACATGACCCTGCAAAAAAAAAAAAGAGTCAGCTTTATTATATAGGTGATTCTTGGGATTGGTGATCCACTTGCACGCACATCTTGAGTCAAATCGCATCTCTTTCTAATTTCTGATTTGCAAATAAACAGCAAAGGTATATAACCATGTCTTCATCTTACACATTTCAAGAATCCCTTTTTATTCTCTCTTCAAAGAATCCTATGCTTTTTTTTTCTTAGAAAAAAACAAAATCAAAATTATTTCCAAAGTATATATATGTGTGTTCATGTAGGTGTACCCTATTGCCTTTTGGACATTCTTTAGTAACACTTTACATGTAGGCCAAGTTCATTTCAATTTCAAGATTCAATCTACCTAAGAATCTCATAATTCCCCAAATCTTTTTATTAGTTCAATGATGATTAGCTACCCATGTTGCTATACCATTCACTAATCCAATAGAGATTTTTTTTTTTTCATTTACTCGGTAATTCAGTACATTTAACGTGATCGAACGAGAGGGCAGGCCAAGATCATCGATTCAAACAAGAAAATTTTGATCTTTTTAACACCATTTGTTTGGACAGACACACTAAATAGCAAGTACAAGGAAATGAATGCAATATGATATAATGTGGAAAACATTCCTCTGCTACATTTATATGGTGTTTAATTTCTTGAATCATTATAAATCATTAGGTTGTCACCATCCCCACACAATGCATGCAATGCAATCAATTTAGGAACTAGGGTTTCAATTTCACATTTTCAAGAAATCACAAAATTTGATTTTTTTTCCAAGGGTCCTCCAAAAAAAGATTAATTCTAAACTTGCCCCAAAACTAATTGTTATTATTACAATTGTTGTCCAAGCAGTTGCTCAACCCGGCTATGCTCATGATGTCACTCTGAGACAGAGCCCTCAGCCCCAAGAAATCCCTCGTCATCCCGTCACCACTCCGACCACCTTCATCGACATTCCTCGATGACCGGCTGAGCTCGTCGAGGGCCGCGTGGAAATCGAGGGTCTCGTCGAACCCCTGGTGATGATCGAACGTCGACCCAGGATTTCCCAACATCATAAAGTTTTTTTTCCTGGTGTAAATATTATTGTGAGATATATATCTAAAACAAATATATTATCATAACATAAGAGCAATTTTGTCATTTTGATAATAAAGATGTTAATGTTAATGTTAATTAACGTGATGAATCTAATCGACTAGGTGACATTATTAGGGACTAATTAAAATCCCACAAGTACAAATACCATCATACATTATAGCTATATAATTATGTAGGCTAATATAATCATAATAATTTCCCTTTATTTAAGGAGAAAGTATATAAGCGCAGTATTTTTTTTTTCAAATTTCACGAATATCATTTTTTTCTTTTCGGCACACATTGATAACATGACGAGTTCAATAATCAAAATATTGTATGTGAGATTATAATGTGACAATGTGGTTTATGTTATCTTCCACCAGAATTTTAATTTTGCATTATTTTTTTGTTTTTATATACTGTTAACAATATAATTTATTTAATATATATGTAAAAATAATATTTTTACTTATTATTTTTATATGTTAAAGCATTTATTTCTATTTGACTGTCTTTATTTGTTAAATAAAATATCTAATATTTTTAATTAAAAATTTATATTTTTAATTTTTTTAAATTATATAAATTAATTATAGTATAACATATATTAATTCATATCTAAATATAATAAATTATTATTTAAATTAATAAAATATATATTTTAAATGCCCAAATAGCATCTCATAAGAGCAACTTCAATGGTTTGGCCAAAATGGCTTTTGCCATTTGCCATTTTGGCCAAAAAATAGCTATTTTCATTTGTCATTTTTAAAATGTAACCCAATGGTATAAAAATAGTCAGGACCATTTTTTATTAAAAAAAATATTTTTTACATTTTGACATTGTTTAATTTATTTTCTTTTTATAAATTATATTACAATATTAAAATCTACAATAATTTATTAAATTAGTCACCTACCAACTACTTACCTACTATTATTATTGAAAATTAATCAATAATTATTATTAATAATAATATATTTAGGCAAAAAAAAGAGTATTATTTTATTAATTAATTTATTTTTAAGTATGAAATCTTTTTTTTGTGTGTAAAATTATTGATTTTTTTGAAAGTTAATTATTTTTATTATTAATAATAATCTACTTAGACAAAAAATAGAGTATTATTTTATTAATTAATTTATGTTTAAGTGTGAGATTTGTTGTGTGTAAGATTATTGAATTTATTGAAAATTAATAATTTTTATTATTATTAATAATATAAAAGATAATATATTATTATTATTTGTGATGACATGGCATAAATGACAATGGCCATTTTTACATGTATTTGCTTAAATATACATAAAAATTTAACAATGACTGTTTTTTGGCAAAAACCATTTCAACCGTTTGTTTTTTTAGCTTTTTGCCAAAAAATGGCAATAACCCTTTGCCATTGTAATTGCCCTAAAAGAATTACAATTTCAAATAGTATCATATCCAATCCACCACTCAAATTTAACAACTCTTTTGCCAAAACTTTTTGAATTTTTAAAAAATATACTTTTGATGCCAAAAAAGAGATTCAGACATGTGGACTTGCAAAAACAATACTCCGTTAATAATTTTAGAAAAAGAAAAATAAAGAACACATCCCATATTTTCATGTGTACTACATGACCCTGCAAAAAAAAAAAGAATCAGCTTTATTATATAGGTGATTCTTGGGATTGGTGATCCACTTGCACGCACATCTTGAGTCAAATCGCATCTCTTTCTAATTTCTGATTTGCAAATAAACAGCAAAGGTATATAACCATGTCTTCATCTTACACATTTCAAGAATCCCTTTTTATTCTCTCTTCAAAGAATCCTATGCTTTTTTTTTTCTTAGAAAAAAACAAAATCAAAATTATTTCCAAAGTATATATATGTGTGTTCATGTAGGTGTACCCTATTGCCTTTTGGACATTCTTTAGTAACACTTTACATGTAGGCCAAGTTCATTTCAATTTCAAGATTCAATCTACCTAAGAATCTCATAATTCCCCAAATCTTTTTATTAGTTCAATGATGATTAGCTACCCATGTTGCTATACCATTCACTAATCCAATAGAGATTTTTTTCCATTTACTCGGTAATTCAGTACATTTAACGTGATCGAACGACGAGGGCCGGCCAAGATCATCAATTCGAACAAGAAAAATCCAATCTTTTTTACACCATTTGTTTGGACAGACACACAATAAATAGCAAGTACAAGGACATGAATGCAATATGATATAATGCGGAAAACATTCCTCTGCTACATGTATATGGTGTTTAATTTCTTGAATCATTATAAATCATTAGGTTGTCACCATCCCCACACAATGCATGCAAAGCAATCAATTTAGGAACTAGGGTTTCAATTTCACATTTTCAAGAAATCACAAAATTTGATTTTTTTCCAAGGGTCCTCCAAAAAAAGATTAATTCTAAACTTGCCCCAAAACTAATTGTTATTATTACAATTGTTGTCCAAGCAGTTGCTCAACCCGGCTATGCTCATGATGTCACTCTGAGACAGAGCCCTCAGCCCCAAGAAATCCCTCGTCATCCCGTCACCACTCCGACCACTTTCATCGACATTCCTCGATGACCGGCTGAGCTCGTCGAGGGCCGCGTGGAAATCGAGGGTCTCGTCGAACCCCTGGTGATGATCGAACGTCGACCCAGGATCATTTCCCAACATCATCATATCGTGAAACAAAGAGGACGGATGGCTGTGACCGTGACCGATCATGGTCCCACCAGCTGTGACTGTCACGTTAGCAGCATTAGCATCATCAGCTGCTTTAATATTCCCATAAGAAGCCAACCCGCTGAACCCATCACGTGACGAGGACAAGAGGCTGAGCCCACCAGAGGCTGACACGTGTCCAGGGCTGCTGCTGCTTTTTGAGCCCATCTGAGCTGCTTTCTGCAGGAGGGCTGTGGCTGAGATGTGGGGTGGTGGTGGTGGTGGTGGAGGAGTAGGGGGTGGGTACTGGGGCAGGAGTGTGGTGGGGCCCATATTAGGGTTAGGGTTTTGGTGAAATTCTTGGAAGAGGGGATTAGGTGACGATGACAGCCATGGTGGGAAATTATTGATCATCATGAAATTACTCTGTTGATGTTGTTGTTGCTGCTCTTTCTTGATTGTCGGGAATAATGCCGGGATTTGATGATGGTTCGGGTTGTTGTCGACGATGGCGGTTACAGATCTCGCGCTCTCCTCTGCTAGCGCGTCGCAGAAGGCTCGGTGCGTGATGAAGCTATCCCTCCTGTTTCAAGAAATTAAAACGAACGATAAAAATGCAATCTTTACGCGTTTCGAATATCAAGAATCGAGCAGTGATGGATGACCGACCTGGAGAAGAGGGTCCCACAGTCGCATCGGTACTCGCGGGTCCCACAGGTTTTGGAGTGGGCTTTCCAGTCGGAGTGGACGGCGTACTTCTTTGAGCACTTATCGCACTTCCACTTCTTCTCGCCGTGCTTCCGGCTGAAGTGCTTCTTGATTCCGGTGAGGTCCCCGAGGGCCCGGGAGGGTTCGTGGTGGACGCAGCTAAGCTCTGGGCAGACATAGACTTTCTTCCGGACAACCTCCTTGCTCGACCTCTGCTTCAGCTTCCATGGCAGGTTGTGGCCTCTCCGGTGGAGTTGCAGGTTCTGGTCCCTCTGGAAACCTTTGTTGCATATCTCGCACACGAACCTGTTCGTCGCAAGGAGGGATCTCGGCGACAACGATATCACTTCTGCCTCTGGGTCTGGTATAATTTCCAAGATTCAATTTTTATTTTATTAAAAACAAGAAATCAAATTTCAAGATTCAATTTTTTATATATATACCTGGATGGCCTGGTTGATTCCTCTTTTTCTTGAGTGGGGGCTGAGGCTGAGCTGGAAAACCATGAAGATACTGATCATGTGCTGGTGAAAACATGGCACCACCATTGCTGGAAGAGACACTGATTGCTGCTTCATTAGATGCTGAGGTCAAATTGGACATGTTTTCTTCTACTTGCAATTGCCCATCTGATAAATTCTTCATCATTTTTTTTTTTTGCACTTCTTACATCAAGAACCAGAAAAGGGATAACATTTAATTAATTAATTTTACATAACAGATCTCAGACTTGTTGGTAGCTACAAGACAACAGTATTTGAGATCCAAGGACAAAAAAACTCAAACTGACCTACAAAAAGTTGGTGAAAAATGGACAAAAAAAAAAGGTGTAAGAAAAAAGAAAAAAGAAAAATCAGGTGAGAAGAAGAAGAAGAGGGGTGCAAGCAAAAATTTGAATTTTTGGTCTTTTCTCAAAATAAAAATAAATAAATTGAAACCCCTTGTTGATTATGGCTGCTTGCTAAAGCTCTCAGTTTGGCATCACCACAGGAGACAACTTTTCTTGGTACTTCTTGAAAATTGAACAAAAATAAAAACAAGTTTTTGTTTTTGTTTATGTTTTGAAAGGGGTTGAAATTCTTGCTAAAACCAAGAAGATTCAATTATAAGCATGCATGTAAGACCAAAGAAAAAAGGGAAAAAACCATCTTCTGAACAAGCTTGATTTTTTTTTTCTTTCTCTTTTTCTGTGTGTGATTATGAGAGAGAGAAAGAAAGAGAGGTGTGGACTGTGGATGTGAGGGAAGGGAGAAAGAAAGCACTCTATTTTAATTCATTTAATTAATTAATTAATTAATATATTTTTTATAGAAAAAAAAAATGAAAAATGAAAAATACATCATTTCCCCTCTCAATGAAAACCACATCCCTACGGCTATCTCTGACGTTCACTTTCTGTCTACTTTTGTTCTCTTCTCCAAAACCCCATAAAAATAAAAAACCTCATCTTTTTTTCTCTTCTTTCTGTAAAAAAATAGTCTGATAAATCAAGAAAATAAAGTCCAAGACCAAGTTGTTGACTAAATTTACAATTTCTTATCTTCAAATCCTCCTAATGTACTTACCTACTTGAGTCGAGAATACTTGATCGATGGATCGATCGTAACCTGATATGCGTCTAGCTAGTTCAGTACTGTTGCCGGGTAATATCGATCAACTAATTTACGTGTAAAAAACAACTTTTCCCTTGTGCCATAAAGCAACTAAAAAAGAGGTGAGGCCACCATGTTTACACAAATAAAGAGTTTGATTTGCATATGATTTCAACAAATATAAATGTCAGAAATTTTTATAGTGTACATGATTGAGTCATTGATTAAGGGGATTTCCCATCACTTTAAAAAGGGTTATAAATCTTTTCTTGTACCTAAACGATGTTCTTATTCATGTAACAATATTATTATCTTCTTGACAATTTCATTTTTCTCAGCCTAATTGTTTTACTTTTACTTTTATTTGTTTCAAGATAGTAATTATTCAAGACCGAAAGGTAACTTTAACTCGAGAGAAGTAAACGGGTAAAAATCAATGGAAAATACTTCAAGAAAATAAAAAGGTCTGATTTTATAGTACAACAGTATTTGATAGTAAACACAATATTTTGGATGAAAAAAATAAAAAATATGTACTATATAGTAGATAGATAAGATGTCACCTATGACATAAAATATGTCGCACCGCCGTCCACCATTCAAAAATAAGTGTGTTGTGTTTTAAATTTATGTTATAAAGTTTCAACAATATGATCTTCTAAGATAATGATATTAAAATAAATGTTTTTTTATTTACCTTTTTGTCATGAACCTGTTTTATTCTTCATTTTTTTATTTTTTTATTTCTTGGTTTCTTGAAATTGGATCTACACACTCACTCCCATTACCAACATGCACTATTAATAATTTAATAATTTATTACGGATATATATAATTGCAATTTTTTTTGGTACATTTAATTAATTTATTTATCCATTGTTGTGTACTATACTCCTATTTGCATGTATCAAATCAATGTCCACGTCTTTATAACTAGTTTATTCCAATTAACAGTACTATTGTTTTCAATGAGAATCATTTCCACATACAAAGTCATCATTCATCAATCAATATATATTTATATATTCAAATTCATTTATTATATATTTAAAAAATCTAAATAAATAATATTTGAAAACAAGTTAGATTAATTGTACAGTCAACGAGCCAATCTACAAAACACGAGGTGGGGCTGAGTAGTTCACGAGGGGCACGAAGGAAAAAGCAGAGGGTCGGGCCCCATAACAGATTATGAAATCAGTGGGCCCAAATATATTAATAATTAATAATTAAATTAATAATAATTCCTTTAAAAGTTGAACAAGATTTATATATAGTGTAATTTCTTGATAGGCAAAAGACAAAAAAACCAGACACATGAAAATGAAACGCACATGGAAGACAAATATATGTTAGATTTGTTTGTTGACTCATGCCACCAAATAAATAATCTTTTGTTTATTTCAAATATTACTACTACCCTTAATTTTTTAGTTCTTCACAAAAAATGTCAAAATTTTCGTATTTAAAAAATGTCAAAAAAAAATTCAATTTATTTATAAAATACTTAAAAATTTTACATGTTTATAAATATTTTATTTCAGTAATAATATTATAATAACCAAATGGAACATCCAATTTTGACAACATGATTTATTTATATATTTACAGTAATATATTAATATTTATTTCATTATCAAACCAGCCTTTTTGGACTCACCCCCCACCAATTCTGGTTTGCATTATTATATAAGTATATTATTAATATATATAATTAAACTCATTATATTTTTTTATTACATTTTTTTATAAAAAGGAAGTCATATTTGTACACCCTTTAGGACCACTAAACCTGTTTTCAACTCCAGTTGTTTTTGAAGTGACATTTTATATTCCAATAGTGCCTTGTTGTAATTGTGTGTTGGCCCAAATTTATTTGGTGCTGGCCCAATTGCATGTTTACAGCCCAGCCCTACAGCCCATGACGCGTAGCCCACTTACCACACTCATGTTTGGCCCATGATTCAGCCCAGCCCACTACTTAACTTAGTTGACCTAATCCTGGCCATTGATCTATGTTTGGTATGATGTGGTCTGATCTGGACCGTTGCCTCTCCTATTTGTGACCTGATACACTCTCACCCGTACTTACTCTACTCCTTGCCTACTGTGTGTAAACCCTACCTTCACTGTGTGCGATTTCTGATCCCCTTCACCTTCTTCACCTTCTGTGGTGTAGATCTGTGAGATCCTGTGTGAGCCGAGGGTTGTGAGTGAGTGTGTGTGTGGATTGTGCTCTGGGTGTTGTTGGCTGGGCTTCAGGCGGTTCTTCCCTTGTTTGGTGGTGCCGGCGACCTCTGCTGTGACTGCAGTTCCTCAGTCCTGAGCCGAAACGCTCAAATCTCTTCTTCTTCTCTTTCTTATAAATATATATACATATATTTTGGTTTTATTCCGCTGCATGTGCCTCTATACTCCATTCAAGCCCATAGCCTGTAATACAGACCGGTTCTCTTCGGAGATCCGTTGACTGTTGTGCTTTGGGAGCTTGCTCTGGTTTCGAGGCTTGAACAGATCTGACTTGGTTGATTTGTTTGCGTTTTGCAGGTGTACGAGGCTCGCCGTTGAAGCGCGGAGGCATGTAGATGTTAGTTTTGGCAACAACATATGTGTTTGTTGTCTTGTCTTTGTTTTCAGGTGTAGGTTGAGTGATTGCAAAATAATCAACATGAAGTCCATCCTCAAGTTCATGCGACTGGAGTCGCACGCGACAAAGTCGCGTGACATTGCCCCACTCCTGTCGCGTGAGAAGTATAGGCAAGGCCGCGCGATGCCAGTCGCGTGCGACAGCAGTCGCAAAACAGGATACGCGACGCTTGTCGCGTGCGACTCCTGTCGCGAATCTTGGTGGGGCAATGTCACGCGACTTTGTCGCGTGCGACTCCTGTCGCGAATGGAGAGGGGCAATGTCACGCGACTTTGTCGCGTGCGACTCCAGTCGCATGAACTTGAGGATGGACTTCATGTTGATTATTTTGCAATCACTCAACCTACACCTGAAAACAAAGACAAGACAACAAACACATATGTTGTTGCCAAAACTAACATCTACAATCTCCCCCTTTTTGGCACAACTCATGTGACCAGAGGTTAGAAACGGAGATGCATAAATCTCCCCCTCAAGCAAAGCATATCAAAACAACCAAGTAAAGATAAAACTCAAACAAACATTCAACAACTAAGCATCATCACTGAGAAGATATGAAACACCAAAACTTAGTTACGAATTCAAACATCGAATCAAAACATCAAAAGCAAGGTTCAACAAAACAGATATGAAAAACATGCATGATGGAAAATATCAATGTCAAATGCATGCAAGAGATAGATGAAACTGAAATTGTTCAAACAAAAACAACAAGTATGAAAACTTCAAGTCTTCGGGGATCCAACAGGAGATGGTGAGCGCAAAGGGGTGTTATGTGGCGAAGCATCATCAGACTTCATTGCTTCATCATCATTTCCGGCTTCATCACCTGCGTCTTCCTCAACTTCATCTCCATCAGACACAAACTCATCGTCGCGATGTCCATAGATTTCATACTGACCAAACTCATCCTCACCGAGTTTGATCCTCTCTTCATCATCATCATCATCGTCATGACCAACACCTTCAATGTCAACATCTTCACCTTCATCCCTCAAACCGTCAGACGGCATCGCACGCGACGCCTCTGGATGTGTAGTATCATCACCATCAGTACCATCAATCTTTCCTTTCCCTTTTCTCAACATTTCAAACACTTCGCCCGCCATCATCTCACGAACACCCTCATCACCTTCATCCTCACTCTCAACAATCACATGTTTAGACTTGGCTAGATCAGCCATTGCTTCCTTGATGCCATCTTTGATCAGCTGGAAGATGAAAGTATCACTTAAGCCTTGACCAGATGAGCCAGCACGAGATATACCACCCAATCCTCCCCCTTGATGGGTCAGCTGGTGAAGATGAGTGAATGCGGCCTTCTGATCCTTCTGAGCATCCAACATCTCAGCTAGGGCAAGGGCATGAGCTGCTTGTTTACGCTCAAGTCTTTGAGTCGTGATATAGCATTGATGTATCGCAGCTGAGGGAACCACTGAACGGTAATTGTGCATCGGGTGATAGGGGTTCTCCTTCGGCGGTAACCCAGACTGAGGACCAAACTTCTGAGGCGCCACCTTCTCACGCTTCAACTCCTTAACCTCCTCCTCATCATCACCTTCATCAACATTTTCAATCGGAATCACTTCAGGTTTATAACGCTTTGAGGCAGAAGGTTCGAGTTTTGCAGCAGCTGCAGAACGCTTCTTCGTCTTCACTGGTGACAGAGGTGGAGTGATTGGTTCTTTAACATCTTCCCTCTTCGCAAACTTCGTCCACGGAAGATCAAAAACTCTATTCTTCAACCAAGTCGGAGTGATATTGACATGGGAATTCTTCTTCAATTTCCTCTCCGTCTCCGTCATCGGAATGAACTTTTGTTCAATCAACATCCCATAGATGAGGCAGGGATGAGTAAGATGTAGACGACGTTCCTCCTCAACCTCCGACTGTTGAATAAGTAATGCATCAGAAGCCTTGGCAATCCTACAGATATCAGCGAAGATGATTTCGCCGAGGTCGACCTGTTCTCCGCAGCCGAGACGGAATATGATATGCATCAGTTTGGGCGAAAGATAATTCTCATCAGGATGAGCCGCCCAGTTTGTCACCCCAAACCTATGGAGATTGCCGTAGAAGGCAGTTAACTTGCTAGGGTGTGGAAGAGGAGACTTAACTTTGCCATGGGTCAAGAAAGATCCTATCTTCGTCGCATTCATGCGATCATCATCAGAAGGTATAGTCCAGTTACTGTCAACCTCTATTCTCTTCAAGAAGATATTGATGTTCAGAGGTCGGAGAGTATACAACTTATTCCTGAAAACAAACCGCCCATACATCGGGCTCGAGGGATCAGCAAACTCGGGAGTAAGGTTGGCATAGAATTTTTGAATGATAGGAATGGAGTAGCGATAGGTAGCAGTGACAGATTCCAGCAACTTCATATCTGCAAAGAACTTGGTTATACCCTGTTTTTCATAATCCGCAGGGCGGATGTGACGGTCATTCAGGATAGGTAGGTTCTCAATCAAACCAAGCCGACGCTCGGCCTTGGGATAGAAAAAATCAGGTTTATAGTGCTTCCCGCACTCTTCAACAGTTTGATAGTAAACCACCTCAGCAGTAGCTCCAGTTGAGCCAGAGGTGGTAGGAGCACGTGGTGGCTTCTTAGAGTCATGAGACAAAGACTTCTCTCCCTCACCGGAGCCAGAAGACTTCTTCTTTGAACCCCCAGCCGAGACAGTGGGAGTTGAGGAGATAACTTTCTTTGGTGTCATCTCAGCAGTAGAGAGAGAAGGGTTAACCTTCTTAGGATCAACAGTGGCAGAGATAGAGGGTTTTGATTTCCTAGAATCAACATCAACAGTGATAGAGGGTTTAGATCTCCTCTGTTCAGCAGCGACGTCAGATGACGTCTTCTTAGTAGTGGCACCAGGGCCAGAGATAGTTTTCTTCTCACCCGCCACAACAACAGCAGGCAGCGGGGTCTTCCCAATTTTCTTTCCATCATCGGTCATTAAACCATCATCAACAAGTTTCTTATACTCAGAGGGTGAAACGAGACCCTTATAGCAACGAATGAAATTGGATGGATACTTCTTCGGCAGTTGTTCAGATTTAGTACTTGGACCTCCACTCCTCGATACTGAGTGCGCAGGCAACACAGGTTTCGTCAGATCGACTGACGGAGACTTACTACCACGAGAGTCCATCTTGTCCATATGCTTCTGTAGAGCATGAAGAGCCTTCTTCTTGGAGTTGGGAGACGCATCCCTCCACGCAGTAGTTAGTTCGACGAGAACTTCCTTGTCAATCTCATCAAAGACGTTACCAGCAGATGAAGACATAGCTAGATAGCGAGAGTAGCGAGATCGAAGATCTAAGAACCTAAGTATGAAACACTGGTGCCTGATGCACGAAGCTAGAGAGAATGTCGATCGCCGGATGCGAGAAGCAAGAGATCAACGATACTTCAACCACGAGAGTTAGCAACGATACTTAGGAAATTCTGATATGCAAGTAACCCTAATCCAAGAATTTGATGGCCTATATATAGGAAAAATTTGGGCCGGCTCGTCTAGGACAAAAAGACCTGCGAAAAAGCCCAACTAACAGTACAAAATTGGCCCATCAGTACAAAAACGAATAAAATATAATAAAATAATCACCCGAAAACCATGAAAAATATTCTAAGTAAAAAAAAATTTTCAAAATTTTTCAAAAATTTCGAAAAATTTCGTCGACGAGCAAGATGTAACAATGACGGTCATCGTCGGATATCAGGTGATGTGTGTTGCATCATCGGTGTTGAACTTATAGCAGAGGTGGAGATGGAGTGTCTCGGATCACACCACGCGACTAGCGTCGCGTGCGACTTGCGTCGCAGGAGTCACGGCGTGCGACTGTTGTCGCGTGCGACATGCGTCGCGTATCGCGGCGCGCGACTGGAGTTGCGTGCGACCAGCGTCGCGTGTGACTGCTGTATGGAAGTATGCATTATCATCTTCGCATGAGGAGATATGCACTGGAAGCTGCTACACCCATCTTCCGCCTTAAGGATTGTACTCCGCGAGATGCTGAACATGAGTTATAAGAATATCAAAACAACACATCCCGAGTTAGCATTCAAGCGTTCAACACACTGCAAACATTCAAAAACATTTTAGTGGAGATTCAATCGGTGATACCAGGCAGTGAAGAGCAAATATTTTCCCAAAAAAAATTCACTTTTCATCAATCTCCAAAACAAAAAAAATCACACAAGGTGAATAAAACTTTGAGGTATAATGAAATATCTCTTGAATTTAAAACCGGTGAACGGACCGAAGTATGTTGAAATGAGTTTAACTTGTCCTTCGTGGCAATCACAAGGATGCAATCGTGTTTCATCGGAACATATATGGTGAGTTAACACCGCACAAGAGATTTTAATTCATGAATGTAAGGTGAACTCTTAAGGCACTCCACTTGGGACAAGCGTTACTACAATCAGAGGGGAGCAAGGTTCGACCTGCGTCCTCCAGACGAGTTTTAGCTTTTAAAATGATACCAGACGACTTTGTCGCGTGACATTGCCCCACCAAGATTCGCGACAGGAGTCGCACGCGACAAGCGTCGCGTATCCTGTTTTGCGACTGCTGTCGCACGCGACTGGCATCGCGCGGCCTTGCCTATACTTCTCACGCGACAGGAGTCGCTTGATCTTCATGGCCAAGTATTGCGACAGGCGTCGCACGCGACTTGCGTCGCACGTCTGGGATTTGCGACTCTTGTCGCACGCGACTGGAGTCGCGCGATGTTGCTCCTCCATGCTGTGCAACTGAAGTCCTTTGATGTGCCTCTTTCACTTCATGTATCAACTGATGCATGAAGTGCTATTTACTACTTCAACTTTATTGATGACAATGAAGACGATGAAATATGAAATGTTCAACGACGAGTGTTCACCACGATGAAGTTGAAGATGAAGTATTGAGATCGACAGAGTCAAGATGTGTTGAAGTCTGATATTAAAGAATCGAAGATTCAAGATTCGAAGATTCAAGAATCGAAGATTCAAGATTCCAAGATTCAAGAATCGAAGATTCCGAAAGTGATGTCATCCATGGAATTGTGATGTAGGCCAAGCATGTGACCAATCAGATTGCACTATCTCAAGGCTTCACATGTGCAAGACTACTATATATACCCATGGAGTTGGATGACATCCTGTGACGATTTTGAGAGACCGAAATCCGATATCTGAGTATCAACGTTCGTTGTTTACGGCTTATAGCTTTAAGAGTTTTGGTAGTTGTTTTGTGCTGTGCACCGATAGTAGAGTTATGCGATTTAGCTCTAGGTGATATAGTACTAGATCATTAGTTCGTTGGAGTGCTGCGTCACTTGGGATACGACTCTTGATCATACCGTCTACCTTTCTCCACAAGTGTAATAGTTAGTTTTGTTTATCAATGAAATGAAACTATTATACAACCTTGTCTTCAGCATTTTACTTTACTCTTGTTGAGTTCGAACACACTACTTCACCGAACAATATACATAGCAAGCAGAGCTGAGTGTGTGCGAACGAAGTTGCTGAAGTGACAGTGTTTAAGACCGACTTCGCGAAAAGTTGGTATCCTACGTCGAAGACGTAATTTCAAGGCACAACAGTGGTATCAGAGCAACTGCTCCGTGCTCCGGTAACGGTCGGCAACCGGTGAAGCAGATCTGTACCCTAGGGTTTCAGATCTGCACGGATCTGTGAAGGTCGGCCCGAGCCCGACACCTCTAGGAGTCCCAGGTAGCAGATCCGAATTAGGTGTCCCCAGCCATTGTAAATCTGGGATTTCATCACCCCCTTGGCTGTAAGGTTGGCACCCGGATCGCCTGTGAAACGCGAAACGGGCCCTGCAATTGAGGTCACTTGCGAACACCTCGCAAGGTAAGTCTGTTAACCCCCTCACTTGCCTGTCAACGTGAAGGTCAGCCCGCCTGGAGGCATTCTGTGAAGGTGTGGCCCGCCTGGTGGTCGTGTTAGTGTTGAAAATCCGTTTTTCAAAAGTGTTGTTCAAAATTTTTCTGAAAAAGTTTCTGAAACTGAGTGTTTGAAATTTTATGGTGAATATTGCTTGAACTATATGTTTTATCTGAGTTAACTGCCTCTGTGTGTTTTGGATAGTTAACTAGGGTTTTGTGTGTGATTGCTTGAATTCTGTGTGTGAGCTTTGTGTGGTAACTGTGAGTCTACTGTGGTGTGGTCTCCTGTGTTTCCCTTTTCTGTTTTTCTAGTGTTTTCAAAACTGGTAATCTACTTTTCAAAATGTCAGGGTATAACCTTCCCCCTTTTGATGGTAAAACTGATTTTGTGATTTGGAAACAGAAAATGAAGGGTATTTTGATTCAACAAAAAGTTTACAAAGCTATAAGTGGCAACTATGCTACCACTGACACTGAAGCTATTCAAGCTGAAACAAATGAACTTGCCCACTCTGCCATTATACTTGGTTTATCTGCTACTGTGCTTAGGAAAGTTAGTGGAATTGAATCTGCAAAAGAACTTTGGGCCAAACTTGAAGAACTTTATACTGAAACTTCTTTAAACAGCAAACTGTTTTTACTTGAAAAGTTTTTTAGATTCAAACTTGATATGAGTAAGGATATAAATGAAAACATTGACTCTTTCAATAAACTGATCCAAGATATCAAGTTAACTGGTGATAAGCACATTGATGATTACTCTGCTATTATACTGTTGAATGCCATACCTGATTCTTATTCTGATGTTAAGTCTGCTATTAAGTATGGTAGAGATGTTGTTACCCTAGACACTGTAGTTAACAGCCTTAAGAGTAAAGAACAGGATTTAAAATCTGGTAGAACTCCTAAGGCCACTAATGATGTTAACTATGTTAAGAGTAAAATGAAGAATAAGAAGTATGGTAACCAGGGCTCAAAAGGCTTTGGAAATCAAAATCATGATAGCAAGGGTAAGGGTAAATCTGATCCTAAGGCTAAGGGTAGGAAGTGTTACAACTGTGGTGAAATTGGACATTATATGAAAGACTGCAATAAACCTAAGAAACAGAATAGTAATAATGCTAATGTGGTTTCTGATAGTATAGGTGATGTGTTTATGATGCATGATTGCTCTTTGCTGTCCAATGTGAATGCCACTAGTGCCTCTCTTCTGTGTGAAAATGATTGGCTAATTGACTCTGGGTGCACTTATCATATGTCTCCATACCTGCATTTGTTTTCAACTTATAAAGAACTTAAAAACTCATATGTCTCCATGGCTAATGATAAAAAGTGTTCTGTGAATGGTATTGGTGATATCTCTGTGAAATTTGAAACTGGTAGTGTGTACACTTTCAAAACTGTTAGGCATGTGCCTGACTTGAGTCAAAATTTGATTTCCTGTGCTGCACTTGAAACTGAGGGTTTATGTGGTAAATGGGGTAATGGGTGCATGACTATAATGGAGGGTTCTAAGGTTGTTTGCAAAGCTGCTAGGCAGTACAACTTGTATGTTTGCAAAGCTGAGTGTTATTTGAATAATCATGCAAATTATGTCCATGAAAATGTTTCTGATTTATGGCATAAAAGGCTTGGACACATAAGTAAAACTGGTTTTGAATTATTGCAAAAACAAGGTGTCTTTGGTGATGCTAAACTGACTTGCTCTACATTCTGTGATACTTGTGTGTTAGGTAAACAAACTAGAATGAGCTTTCATGTGTCTCCCTCCCCCAATGTGCCCTCTACTAAGTGTATCCTTGAATATATGCATGCTGATGTGTGGGGTCCTTCCCCTGAACCTACCCAAGGTGGCAATAGGTACTTTCTTTCTGTGATTGATGATTTTTCCAGAAAAGTGTGGGTGTTTCTAATGAAAAATAAATCTGATGTGTTTGCAAAATTTAAAGAGTTTAAAAACTTAATTGAAAATCAAACTGGTTTGAAAATTAAAACTCTTAGGATAGACAATGGTCTTGAATTTTGTAATGCTAATATGAATGATTTATGTGCTGAGGCTGGTATTAGAAGACATAGGACAGTACCCTATACCCCACAACAAAATGGAGTGGCTGAGAGAATGAATAGGACTTTATTAGAAAAAGTTAGGTGTTTACTTGCTTCTTCTGGTCTAAGTAAAAGATTTTGGGGTGAAGCTGTGTTAACTGCAACTTATCTGATAAATAGATCTCCCTCTGTGCCTCTTAAGGGTAAGTGCCCTGAACATGTGTTTTCTGGAAAACCTATTGATTTGACAAACTTGAGAATTTTTGGTTGTTCTGCTTTGGTCCTCCACTCTGAGATAAATTGGAACCTAGGTCTAAGAAATGTGTGTTTCTTGGTTATCCTGAAGGTACTAAAGGTTATAGGCTGTGGCTTAGGTGTGACCCTGGTTTTAAAACTATCACTAGTAGAGATGTTGTGTTTAATGAATCTGAGTTTCCATGTTTGCCTGTGAGTCAGTCCAATGTGGATGTCCAAAATGAGGTGGAGCTTGCTCCTGTAACTGATTCTGTGAATGAACATGACTCTAGTGATTTGCCTGTTTTGCCTGACCTTAATATGCATGATTCTGATCATACTTGTGTGCCTGATTCTGTGAACATGCCTATACCTCCTGTGGAAAACCCTAATGGACCTGTACCCGATGTATCAGGCCACTCTTTTCCAGCTAATTCTCAAACTGTCAACCCTAATGATTATAATAATTCCCCCATGCATGATAATGAAAATGTTTCTGTGCCTACTGATTATCAACTTGCTAGAGATAGGGTTAGGAGAAACCCTAGGGCTCCTGCTAGGTTAAATGATTTCCAGTTAGGTGCTTTTGCCTTCAATATGCATGATGTGATTGACAACTCTGAACCTAAATGCTATGTGGAAGCTTTAAAATCTGAAAATTCCAAAAACTGGCTTTCTGCCATGAATGAAGAAATGAACTCTTTATTGAAAAATGGAACTTGGACTTTAGTCCCTAAACCCTCTAAGTGTTCTGTTGTGGACTGCAAATGGCTTTTCAAAGTTAAACAAGAGGGTAATGATTTAAGATATAAAGCTAGGTTAGTTGCCAAAGGTTTTTCACAAAAAGAAGGAATTGATTATAATGAAATATTTGCTCCTGTTGTGAAGTTTACTACTGTGAGAATAATGCTTGCTTTGTGTGCTCATTATGACTGGGAACTAAAACAAATGGATGTTAAAACTGCCTTTTTACATGGTGACTTAGAAGAAAGAATTTTTATGAAGCAACCAGAGGGTTTTGTTGATAAATCTAAAACTGAACATGTTTGTCTTTTGAAAAAATCTCTTTATGGTTTGAAACAGTCACCTAGGCAATGGAATAAAAAGTTTGATGAATTCATGATTTCTCAAAAATTCAGCAGAAGCTCTTATGATCCTTGTTTATATTATTTGAAGTCTGTCATACCTGTCTTTCTTGTGCTTTATGTGGATGATATGTTAATCCTTTCTCCTAATTTGAACTCTGTGAAATCTGTTCAACATAGTTTAAGTACTAAGTTTGAAATGAAAGATTTAGGAGATGCTAAGAAGATCCTAGGTATGAATATTGTGAGAAATAGAACTGAAGGTTACATTCACCTAAATCAAACTGCCTATGTGGATAAACTGCTAGAAAGATTCTCCATGCTAGGTTGCAAATCTGTTTCTGTTCCCCTTGCTTCTCACTTTGTGTTGTCTAAGGACCAATGTCCAAAAACTGATTCTGAAATTGCTTCTATGGTTAATGTGCCTTATGCTTGTGCTGTGGGGTCTGTGATGTACTTGATGGTGTCTACTAGACCTGATATAGCTTATAGTGTTAGCTGTTTGAGTAGGTACATGGCTAACCCTGGACAGCCTCATTGGGAAGCCATGAAATGGCTGTTCAGGTACTTGTCTAGTACTAGAAGCTTTGGCCTGAGATTCACTAAGTCAAAGGCTGGAGTTATTTTGAGTGGCTATGTGGATTCTAATTATGCTAATGATAGGGACTCTAGAAAATCTTCTACCTCTTATATTTTCACTGTGTGTGGTGGCTGTGTTAGCTGGAAATCTCAGTTGCAAAATGTTGTTGCCCTTTCTACTACTGAATCTGAATATATTGCTATTATTGATTCCTTCAAGGAAGCTATTTAGTTGAAAGGTCTATTATCTGAGATTAAAATGTTAAGTGGTAGTGTCTCTGTGTTTTCTGATTCCCAGTCTGGTATCCAGTTGTGTAAGAATCCTGTTTTTCATGATAGGACCAAACATATAGATGTTAGGTACCATTTCATTAGAGATCTTGTTGAATTTGGTTATATTCTACTTGAAAAGATATCCACTCATCATAACCCCTCTGATATGGGAACTAAATCACTGCCTTTGGAAAAATTTCTTTTCTGTTTGAAATTTCTGCATTTTGATGCCTGTGATTAGTTGCTCCTGTGTGTTACTACCTGCTCTGTGCTCTGTGTTCTTTGTTGGAGTTTTGACCCTAGGTTATTACCCCATTTACTTCTTACTGTGTGTGAGATGAGTTTCTATTTTGAAACTGTATGTTCTGTGTACTCTGAATGCCTCAGGTAGGGCTGAGGGGTCACAGTAACTTATTTGTTACTTTGTGTAACTTGCCCTGTACACTTAGGTGTGCAGGGCTAAGGCTATGATGAAACTGTGTTTGCATGTGTGTGGCTTATAACCAGCATGTAATGTCTTTATGAACTGTTTGAGCAGGGGAAATCTGTGTGTTGCCAACAAGGTGGAGAATGTTGTAATTGTGTGTTGGCCCAAATTTATTTGGTGCTGGCCCAATTGCATGTTTACAGCCCAGCCCCTACAGCCCATGACGCGTAGCCCACTTACCACACTCATGTTTGGCCCATGATTCAGCCCAGCCCACTACTTAACCTAGTTGACCTAATCCTGGCCATTGATCTATGTTTGGTATGATGTGGTCTGATCTGGACCGTTGCCTCTCCTATTTGTGACCTGATACACTCTCACCCGTACTTACTCTACTCCTTGCCTACTGTGTGTAAACCCTACCTTCACTGTGTGCGATTTCTGATCCCCTTCACCTTCTTCACCTTCTGTGGTGTTCTGTGGTGTAGATCTGTGAGATCCTGTGTGAGCCGAGGGTTGTGAGTGAGTGTGTGTGTGGATTGTGCTCTGGGTGTTGTTGGCTGGGCTTCAGGCGGTTCTTCCCTTGTTTGGTGGTGCCGGCGACCTCTGCTGTGACTGCAGTTCCTCAGTCCTGAGCCGAAACGCTCAAATCTCTTCTTCTTCTCTTTCTTATAAATATATATACATATATTTTGGTTTTATTCCGCTGCATGTGCCTCTATACTCCATTCAAGCCCATAGCCTGTAATACAGACCGGTTCTCTTCGGAGATCCGTTGACTGTTGTGCTTTGGGAGCTTGCTCTGGTTTCGAGGCTTGAACAGATCTGACTTGGTTGATTTGTTTGCGTTTTGCAGGTGTACGAGGCTCGCTGTTGAAGCGCGGAGGCACAACATGCCTCAAGTTTATGGATACTGACATCAATAATTCTTAATAATATTAACAATATTACATAATAGTTCTAGTAATATTTGAGAGGGTATTATGGTAATAGGACTACAGAGCTTACTGGAAAACGAAGCCGTCAGACAGATATCGTAGCTAAATTGTATGTCTAAGGCCTTCCATCAAAACATCTTTCCTTAAGTACTAGAGAGAACCAATAAGTACTAGAGAAAACACAGAACAATTCTTATTGTGTAAGGAAATTTAGTTAGCTTACCCATAAGTCGGAAGCCATCTCAGAGCACCATATGGTACGTAGAAAAAACTGCAACGTGTAAGAGCGTAAAAGCTTGAATATGCTTCATAGAAAAATAAATTATTGATCGTCAATTCAATCCTGTTATTTCTACTAAATAAGAGTAAAGATAAAAATTACATTTCCCTTTACAATTAACCGTTCTATTTCTTATTAACTCTCGATGTTTTAGTAATAAAATATGGGTACAACAATACACACACATATATGTATCCGACACTACCAAAAATTCGCGAATTCCCTACAGCCATTCCCGTAGGGAAATTCGCAAAAATCCGAATTCCCTACAGCCATTCCCGTAGGGAAATTCGCAAAAATCCGTAGGGAACAGGGTTCCCTACGGGAATCACGCCGTAGGGGAATTGCTTTCCGCGCCCGTCCTTTCCCGTAGGGGACACCTACGGGGCTGTCGTAGGTTCGCCCGTAGGGGATCCCGAGGCCCGACAACATCCCACCATTACAAGGCCCGACACAAGCCCAGCCCTCAATTGAGAGCTTTGTAATAATTATTTATGAATATTGCATAGTTCAGGGTTTGAACCCTTGACCTTATGAATGAAAGGAGGATGATAACCGCTAGGCTATCGGAGTTATATGTCCAATTCTTAAAAGATAATATATATGTATCATTAACTTATATTTATTATGTAAGTATAATATAAAATACAATATATATATATATATATAGTGGTTTAAAATAAAGGTAATTTTAAATAAAAAGGAATTTAAATACATTTAATTAAAGTCTCAATATTTTTTTATTAATTTTTAAAGTCTTTTATTTTTTAACTTTTTTGCTTTACAAGTTTTACGTAGATTTAAATATTATTTAGTAGTAGTTTTTGAAATTTGTTTAGACTATAATACTTTTTTATTATTTATTGCGTAATTGCAATATTTTTATAATTAATTATTTTTATAAAGTTGCGTAATTTTTTGCCTAATTGTAATTAATTATTTTTTGCCTAATTGTAATTAATTATTTTTATAAAATTATAATTGCATAATTGCGTAGTTGCGTAAACAGTTAAAAAAATTTTAATAGTAATTTTATTATTTAATAAAATAATGGTTTAAAATAATTTAACTTAATTTTATAATAATATAGTTGGGTATTTATTTAGCTGCGTTTAAAAAAAAATACTCCCCTACGGCACCATACCATATGGTAGAAAAAACTGCAACGTGTAAGAGCGTAAAAGCTTAAATATGCTTCATAGAAAAATAAATTATTGATCGTCAATTCAATCCTGTTATTTCTACTAAACAAGAGTAAAGATAAAAATTACATTTCCCTTTACAATTAACCGTTCTATTTCTTATTAACTCTCGATGTTTTAGTAATAAAATATGGGTACAACAATTCACACACATATATGATATATGTATCCGATTCATTGATGAGACGTTTTAACAAATATAGTAACATACTTGCAAGCATCAATACGAATGTTAGATTTTCCCGATGGCCTAGGGAAAGCGAACAAGAAGGCTCGTCCTGTTTTTGTTATCAGGTTCGCAACCTCGGAGCAACCTATAAATTTTATCGCATTACGTTGATTACAGAAAACTCAAGCGTAGAATGGCTCAAAAAATATGCCAAACGACACATGGAACCAAAAATCTGTGAAAGAGTAAACTGTTTGAGAAGGGTACGAATGCATATCACCAATGGCCACCTTGTGAGCAAGTACTCACTTGTAAAGTTGTACGGTTGAACCAATATTATAAATGTTTCAGAAAATTTTGCGCAAATTATACAGCGACTTATGTGGATTCATTGAAGACTAATTATTATGTTAATTATTTTAAGATGAAAATTATTATTTTTGTTGTGAATGGATCACAAAATATATTAAAAGTTCAATGCTTGATATACTTGAGAAACTCCGGAGTCCAGAGCACAAACACTAGCCTAAAATTTGGCTACCACTCAACGAGATACACCGCCTAAAACCAATACAATGTTAAAATGTTGAATTCTTCACATCAATCTTGATTCAAAAAGAGCATACCACAATTATAATTATTTGAGAATATATTTGAACCACTAATATAAATGTCATGTTGTCCAATTTCTCTAACAGTTCAATGCGGCTTTTAACAATAGTACTATTTCGGAAGAAAAAAATTACAATCATATTTGAAGAGCCAATTAAGCTAAGCTCATTCCCAACCGAGAAACCAAAACGTAAACTCAAACTAAATTTTTTTAGGTAAAGGTCAATCGCATATAAAAGAAAATGTAAATAATACAATGCAGCGCATAGGCAAAAACCCCACCGCATCATCGAGATAACAAACTAGCTCTCCCAACAGCCAAAACATATAGCATTAAAGATACAAAGAACACAACTATCAAGCTATATGTCACACCCTGTTCACTGCCCGTGTAACAGTCGTCCTGAATAAAGTCACGGACAATCCTCTGATGATCCGATTTATTCAGGCCCCGTACGTTTCAGCAAAGTGTACTACCCATTAGAATCGGTGGAAAGGGCTGCTCGACCCTCATCGAAAATGACCATAGTTCCTACTCCACCAGATACCCCGCCTCCTCCCGGTTCGGTAACCGGCACCATCACCTCCATACCCGATTTTTGAATCTGCCCATGTGTAGGTCGGTTACATCCCGGTGTACGGTAGTCATCCCCAACTACTCGTTCCCTGCTATTACCGTCCAGATCCCCGGTGGAATCATGGCAGCCTCTGTGATCACTCAAACCCCTCAACGCGTCAAAGGGATTCGAACTCATTCCGGTACCTGAACCCAGTCGTGTTGATCGGTCAGAAATTTTCCGATCAGAATTAGCCGGAGACGAAGGTGATCGAGCTTGGGCAACCTGACGATTATCACGTGTCTTCCCCGGCATTGCATCCGTGTTCGCGGCATGTACATTCGCGGCTGTTATCAACGTGTTCCGTCTGCCCTGACCTTTCTTCGGGCCCACCTTTATCCATTCATTTCCCCCATTATTTCCTGTATTTTTTTGTACCGTATTGATTGCTCCCGGCTGTGACTTCTTCTTCGGTTCATACCTCAATATGGGTTGTGTAGCTGCTGATTTAATAATTTCCGGGCAAGTATTTTTAGTATGGCCAAAGGAATCACACAACATGCATGCTGCTGGCCTCCACTCATATTCAACATCTATTTTGACGCTCCCATTATACTCCCCATCAATATCAGTAGGTTTAAGGAGAAATATTTGCTTCTTAGCTCCCATTATACTCCCCATCAATATCAGTAGGTTTAAGGAGAAATATTTGCTTCTTAAATTCACCGTCAACCCGCATCATCACACACACCCGCGCGTAGTCTAGGCGCGCCATGGACGAGGTGTAAATATCTGGGTATAGTGGCGTTCCAACTGCACTAGCCACGATACTAAGCCCCTCCATATTCCAGTATTCCAGTGGCAGATTGCGGAGCTTAATCCACACCGGAACCTCTTTATGTACCTGTTTCTCGAGCGTCATCCCTTCCTTCCACCGTTGTAAGAACAGGGGTTTGCCGGCGAATATCCAGGGTCCACCCTCTACTACTTTAATTAGATCCAATTCAGTTTTGAACGAGAAGAAGAAAAACCCATTCAAGTTTGCTTTAATATCTATTAGTCCATGCCAAAGTGATTCAACACTTCTCTTCGTCGCCTGAAATCCTAGATTCTCACCCAGAAAATAACCAACCAACGTGTTCTCCCACCTCTTCTTTCCTTCCTCCAGACTAAATTTAATTTTATGTTTACAATAATTTTACTCCAACCAACAAATCAAATATATACTCAAACTTAAAAGAATATCCTTTAAATATTATTCTTATACCACTTTTTATATAATTCTTATAAATAATAAATATCTTTACAAATTTATAATTTAACCATTTAACTTTTAAATTAAAATATATAATAAATATTATTTTAAGTATACAGATTGTGTTATTTTATTTTTAATGTCAATTGAATAATTTAGTATTTAATGTAATTTACTATTGTGATATGTATTTTTATATTATTATTAAAAAATATTTTTATTAAAATTTGTTTTAATTAATTAATTATATGATTATTAAAAAATTATATTGCAAAAAAAATTAATTTAGAAACTAAAACAAATAAAAAAATAAATTGATAAGTTATTTTTATTAATTTGTAGAAGAGAAATGATTTTTTTATAAATAAAAATAGTTATTGATTTGAGTTTGAGATAAACGTAAATTTAAATATTTTTTGTATGTGTTCACCATTAAATCAATAATAAATTTATGTTTTGGTATGGGTTGGAGCATCTCTCCTACTCCAAAATAAATTTTTAATATCGTTTGAAGATGCCTCTTCCCTAAAACCATGAACCAAAAAGTTAAATTAAATCTATAATCAAACAAACCACCAAAACACCTTTTTTATAATATCCAATTTGAAGTTGATATAGTGAATTTTCCCAAAAAGAAGGCTTTAATTAAAAAAATATTTGAAATAAGAAATTATTGGCGACTTGAGTGAATGAAGGGGAGCTTGGAAGATACGGTCCCGGCCGGCGAGAGGACCAATTTCTTGAAATCGAAATCAATCTTTTTTACAGAGAATTGAAGAGACGATTCGAGGAGCAGAAACTCGACGTACAAAACGTAATACGAGAGGCACCACCGTTGGAATTTGTAAGGATTATTACAGAAACCTATCAAATATTTCGCGTTTTTTGCACTTACCTACTTGAACGGAAAAACATTACACCCGAGAAGTTCGAATAGCGCACCCCCAATTACTTTAAGTACACCTCCTTTCTTTATTTATTTAATTATTTATTATATTTACTTGATACACCTTATTGAGTTCGCTCCACCTAATTAATAAATAAATTAATTAATAATAATTCGACTCTTAATTAATTAATCGTCATGTGGGTCGTGGGAGTCGCGGAGACATCACGTTAAAACCGAAGGAGTTGCCATAGAAAGCAATGGATTTTGCGACGTTTTTCACGTACACAACAGTGTAAGCGTACCGAGGACTTTTCGAGTCTCCGACGCACTTTTCGTTCGGGTCCATACACTTGAGGAACATGTCCATACAGAACTATGGAACCTAACGCACGTAATTGACGCATAAACGTCGGTTCCCCTCGAAAAAGAAATCAACCTCGATAGCGTCCACTTGGCCCTCTCGCAGGCGGTCCTCAGTCGCTTGAGTGCTCTTGCGTTGCTGAAGATGTCATTCTTGCTCTTCCGGAACCTGTTTTCAAAATTCTCGTCGCCGAGGTGGGTGTCGCCGGCTAAGCCTAATCTCGAAGAAAAGTATATAAACCTATTTACCGTAATAAGGTGTTGTTAATTGGAAAGTACTTTAAAAAGAGTGTGTGGTGTATAAATAAAAAATAATAAATAATTAAAATTATATACAATTGGAATTTGGAAGTGTACTTATAACAAATGAGGTGCAAATAGCGATACCCTTAAAATAATAAAACAATTTTTTTTTCATAATCACACTTCATTTACAAAATACAAAAGAAATGTGATTATTATTCTAACACAGAGGGAATATTAAATTATTAGTCATTATGTCCTCACAATGTTTGCTAAATGAGATTTTTAGGTAATTTTTTAAAAAAATTAATTTAAGAAAAAATATTTTTTGTGTGTAGAATAATATAAAGTAAAAGTGTAATAGATATTTTTAGGGAAAAATAGCAATAAGGTCATTTTTCAACATTTTTCTATCAATAAGGCTTTCGAGAAATTACGCGTGTCAATTAGGCCGCCTAAAATGTGTAAAGACATCGTTACCCTTCCGTATATATAAATTTGAACACTAAAGTTCCTCATTTCTTCTCTCTCTCTCTCTCTCGCACGATTCCCATTGACTCTCTCCCTCCGCTAAAACACGTAGGCGAGCTTCCCGTCCTCTCCCAGTGATCCGACGACGCACCACCACACCGCCGCCACCAGCTCCGACGCGATCGGCCGCGCTCGAGCTCGCCACCTGCTCCGCCGCGTTCCCCGACGAATTGGTCGGCTGCTCGAACGACGCCCCCGCCGTCCTCCTCCTGCTCGAATTGGTCGGATGCTCGAATTAATGTGTTGCTGGTAATGATTCATGGTCGGACATCAAGCTCGACAACATCATCTTCGATTGACGGGGAGGCTGAAGCTCGACGACTTCGGATATCGACCCGAGGTTCGGCCGGACCTCAACCACGCACCGCCGCCGCCGCCATCCACCGTTCAGCTCTCATCGTCGCCGGCGAGAGCTTCGGAGCGCTAGCTACGAGGATCTCGACCTCCAAATCGACCCGCCCGCCACATGTTCGACGAAATGCGCATGGGAAATGCAGGTCGTACTTGATACTGAATGAGATTTTGGTTACGAAACTCGGTTGGTTCTGTGGGGAGGAGAGACGAGGTCGAGTCAAGAGTTTAGCTACCCTTGCATTCTATGTGTTCACGGGATTGAAGTTCAAGCCCGAGGTCCATAACCCATATTTTGTGATTGATGATGAAGAGGACGAGGCTGCAGCAGAGCAGTTGGAACTTGATGATGAGTTTGAATTGTGAGGTAGGATCTGGAGTTGGAGAAGAATGAGGTATATGTTGCTCCCACTATACATGTTGTCTAGTTCTTCTTTGTGCTTTTTTGTTTGGACTTTTTGGCTTATATATACTCAAACTAGCTGTGTAGTTTCAGAAACATGGGTTTGTGTCAATTTTTGTGGATCAAAGTCGATAGTTGAGAAATCCGCAGAATAATGTCGTGTGCTTAATATCTCTGATGATCATTCTTGCCATCCGTCTCTTAATGTTTCGTATTGTGTTGGTTTCCGATTTTTGTATATTTAGTACTCACTCGTTTTTATTACCAAGTTGTAGTATTTGGAGGTAATGGCTTTGTGGGTTCTGCAATATGCAAGGCGGCGGTGTCAAAGGGTATAGAGATCACTATCTTAGCAGGTGCATGAATGTTTCTCTCCGGGAATCTTAATACACATTTCGATCCTAGTTTTGGATGGTGTGAATCGGGAATCTTAATACACATTTCGATCCTAGTTTTGGATGGTGTGAATCTGAAACTGATTCGTGTACATGTAGTTGAATACAAGCCTTTTAGAATTTGAGCAACTCATGAAAACTTGCTCCTTTGTCCTAACAGCTTTGCTAATACAAAAGAAGGTAGCTACAATCCGAAAATGCATCAAGTGGTTCATGTTCACAACTGAAGGATCTTCTGTATTTGTTCTTGTATTTATAAAAATGTGGTTATGCTCGTGAGCAACATTGTATATGTAAAAATGTGGTTATGCTCGTGAGCAACATTGTAATTGAAATTGTCATGTGATACACTTTGTTAAATATGTTCGAAAGGGTCGAAGTATTGATTTTTTTGGGAATAATTTTTATTCTATTTTTAGTGTGTTTTTATGACGTTCAGTGTTTTTTATGGCATTCAGTGTTTTGGTCATTCAACATGAAACAAGTTAATGAGAGTCAACACACTGAATAGGACTTACACGCACTGAATATGACTTAAACACACTGAATAGGACTGAAATACACTGAACATGACTGGAATACAATGAATAGGAATGAAAAACACTGAATGTCAAATGAATACACTGTTTGATTAAAAAATACACTGAGTGCGACTTAAAGACACTGAATAGGAATGACAAACACTGAATGTCACATGAATACACTGTTTGATTAAAAAATACACTGAACATGACTGAAATACACTAAATGAGAATGAAAAACACTGAATAAGAATGAATGTCACATGAATACACTGTTTGATTAAAAAATACACTGAACAAGACTGAAACACACTGAATAGAAATGAAAAACACTGAATGTCACATAAATACACTGATTGATTAAAAAATGAGTGCGACTGAAAGACACTAAATAGGAATGGAAAACACTGAATAGGACTGAATGTCACATGAATACACTGTTTGATTAAAAAATACACTGAAACACACTGAATGAGAATTAAACACACTGAATAGGAATAAAACACATTGAGTAGGAATGAATGTCACATTAATACACTGTTTAATTATTAAATATACTAAATAGGAATGAAACACACAGAATAACATGTAAAAATAGTGAATGTGATCGACATAATTATTTTCTTTTCTTTTTTAATTATGAACAACATTCAATCAAACGAGGATGTATTTGAAAAACTTCGAAATTTAATCCGTTGAAAATAATTTCAATTTAATTTAATTTAAAGTTATTTTTCATTTTCAATATAATTAATATTTTAAAATTAAATTAATTAATTATAACATACGGTATATATTTTAAAATAAAAATTTTGTTTTATCAATTTTATTTGAAATTGATTGATAAAATTCTTGATTAAGAATTTTAATAAAAATATTTTAATAATAGTTTAAAAGACTCTATTATGTTATTGATAAATTTATTTCTAATTATTTTATAATAATAATACTAATATCAAAATAAAAGTATAATAATTTACTATACAAGAAAACAAAATTTGTTATTATCTAAAAATTATGAAATTAATTATATTAAAAAAATATTCATATAAATTTTGAAATACTTCCATATACTTTACATTTTATTCGTCAATTATCTATTATCATCGCAACATAAAAGTTTCAATTCTGCTCAATTAGTGTCCTTTGAAATTGTAACGTAAAACTTACCATGTGTGAATACTGATAATTTCAAGAATATTCCAACATGCGACGAAAATTGACTTTGACTCTGGTTAATGGAAGTTTCAATCCTGCTCTATTAGCGACCGTTGTTAATACCGTCCTCTTCGAGAATATTCCAACATGCGAAAAAAATTGACATTGACTCTTGTTAATGGTTATAGCATAGGATACCATCACTGGGAATTGACGTCATTGAAATCGAAACGAAATTCTGGAATCGGATGGGCTTAGCTTGAGTCTTGGAATATACACTAAATCGGATCCAACTTTTTCTCCTAAGACTTTAGCTTCAATTACTTAAGTTTCTAGATTTGTTATAACCAATCGAGCTTCGTTACACAAATCGGTCGCGTGATCGATATTTCGCAATAGTATTATTGAGATCTAACGTAAAAAAAAGTGAACTTAAATTGCAAATAAATAACTCTATGTTGCAACGATAATTTTCAAAAAGACATATATTTACTTTTCAAATATCTCTTCCCGATATTGATTTACTTGTATGATATTTATGAGTTATTTTCAAGTTATCCCGTCACAATCATTTAAGAAAATAATTAATATTTTTTCATTTAAAAAGGCACTTATTTTTTTAAACAATCAACTACTTACTTTTTTAATTTAAATATATTTTTTTTTCTCAATTTTTTATCAATAAATCAACAAAACAATTCTCCCCCTATCTTAATAGTTTGTGAACCTTCTTTTCTTGATTGCACCCATAAATTTATCTATTAAATTTTATTTTAGTTATTTTTTAATAATTTTTAATTTTTATGGACGGACAACAAAAAATCAACTATTATTGCGGGACATGAACTTAATGAAATTTGAAGTTTTTATGGATGCATAAAGTAGCTATGAATATATGAATATGATTTTTTTAGGAGTTGTGAATTTTTTTAGGAGTTTAATTTAGTGGTATAAAGTTTTTATGGTAGCTATATGAATATATGAATATGATTTTTTTTAGGAGTTTAATTTAGGGAGTGTGAATTTTGTTAGGAGTTTAATTTAGTAGTATAAAGTTTATAGGGTAGCTATGAATATATGAATATGATTTTTGTTAGGAGTTTAATTTAGTAGTATAAAGTTTTTATAGATACATAAATAAACTAATTTTTTTCCTATAACAGTTGTGCACGTCCAAATTCATACATGGGCCGGCCAAAGCAAACTGACTTCACTCCATAATCCTATATAAGGAACAGACTTTAGGGTTTAATCTTTCATAAATTTCGACCCAAAGAAATCGCTTGGTACGGTACGATCTGAAATTAGAGTCGCTTCTAATCATTCAAAATATATATCTTAAAATCTTATTTATCTTATTCTATGAATCGTAATTTTTGGTGTTTGCAGGAACCAAACAAAGTAAAAGTATGTCGTCGTCTTCAAGCAAACAAAGTATGTCGTCGTCTTCAAGCAAAGCATCGTGTGCATCGCATCCCGGTACGTTTGAAATTATCAATCGACGATTTCGGTTTTATGGTTTTTTAATCCTCCGTCTATAACTTAAGGCTGTGGTTGTTAATTCGTTTGTTGTAATCCATGAAATTTTCCAGCTTAATACTATGAGAAGATAGTATTAAAATCGAATAAATGAATATTCACATTTTTATTCATGAATTTTCATATTTGTTGTTCTAATCTATGAAATTTACCAGCTCAATTCATGCTTGAGAAGTTCCCCCGCCCCCACAATCCGATATGATTATTAGTTTGTTGGAATTCAATTATTCGATTCCAATTGAAATTATGCTTGCTTTTACGCATGGGTTTCAGTTATAAATGAGCTTGATCCTTGAATTTATTAAATCTTTGTTGCCAGCACCAAAGATAACTTATGAAGGGATAACTTATGAAGGCAGCAAAACTATAATTACAACCAATCGTGGCACCATGATTTTTGGTATGAATGTTTATTTGGATTCAATTTCTTTTTTGTGGTAAATTCTCTGTTATATTTTCCAGTGTGTTTTAATCATTGCTGTGTTTTTCTTTTCTGTTTTGATTCTTAAAAGTTAATCTTATGTTTGTTTCCTGTCAGATACAGCACCAATGAAAAGTCCAAGCACCAATGTCAAAGTCAAAGGTTCAGTTTTCTATCTTTCTTTCTCACATAGCTGTATATAGCTTGATGGGATTCCCAATCCATGATTTTTCCAGTGCTCCTTTTATAGGAAGTTTTCCTTGTATTCTTGTATTATCTATGTTTTAAAACAGAGTTGATTTTATTCTTTGGGTTTTTTGATAAGAGAAAATGCTTCAAACATTACATACATCTAACAAATGTGCTGAAACAAATTTCAGATTCAAAACCCATTCCGAACAATCCATATGGTATGTACAATTCTGACGATGAGGTCTACTTTCCAGAAGAGAATATGTCTTTTTTTGACATATGGTGATCTCTACACTCCAGAAGACAGTTTTATTTTGACATGGTGATCTCTCATCCTCGGAGCAAACAAGAAAACTTGCTTTGTTTTCGGGCTATGCTTTATTTGCTTATGAATTAAAGTGTATTTGGGTATTTGAACTCTTGTTAAAACCACATCCGGTAATATTATTTTAGTTGCATTATTTCCTTGAGATTTAATATTTTAGCTATGATGATGATAAACTTTTGATAGATCATAGATCTATACCCTGTTGAAATAGTGACTATTTTCTTTTTTTTATTTTTTTTATTTTGGGTTTTCACCTTGATAAGTCGTTTTCGTAGCGTCAAAATCAATTAAATTTAACCGAACTAGTTGTCAAAACAACTCGCCCGAGTCGGTCTCGAGGAACACTACTATCGGCGTGTAAGAGTGTTTAATTGTTTGCAACGGAGAAATAGAACAGAAATAGCATAATGCATAGTTGGTTGTTTTGTTTTTAAACTAATACTAATTAATTAAATGAAAAGACGAGTAATAAAACAAGGGTTTTGAAATAATAAGAGAATGAACTAGGGAGTCGGGATCTCCAATTCTCAATTTCGGAGTTCGATAATAGTTCGCATAGATCACACTAGAACGCCCGTTGTCGGTTGGTTCACACGTGTTCGATTAAACGAGTAGAACGCCCGTTGCCGGTTGGTTCACACGTGGTTCGATTAATCCCAATACAGAAATTGTCTAAATGCCTCAAACGTTAGTTTTAAATCTATTGGGCATTTAATCGAACAATTTATGATCGAACTGAAACCTCGATCCTAATTTCGAGAATTGGATCACCCTAGCCCTAGTAAGAATTTTAGCTACTCATGAAATAGAAAGAAGAACAATGATTAGGTTTAGAGAAATTCATAATTATAAATCGAAAATCAAACAATCAATTGAAAAGACAAGCGACTAAATTAACAAGATAAAGAGAAAGGAAAATAACTTACTAATTAGTCGATCAAGAAATAAGAATTCGAACTAAACCGATTATGATTCACCAATCGAAAAGCAAGAAAAGAAAAACTCCAAAAATCTCTCTGGATAGCATCTAAGAGTCTGGAAACGTGCATAAAATAAAAGTGTATTTGGAATAGGACACTGTTGCGATAAATTGTGCTCCAATACAATTTACCACAGCTTGATATTCAAGGCTTGCGGAAATAGTTCGAATAATATGAACCGCACACACACACACTCTTGTTTGTAGCGGAGAAAAGAAATAAAACGTGACACACGATATTACGAGGTTCGACAACTAATGTCTACGTCCTCGGGCTCACAACACACTCTTTTTATTACTTGGAGAAATGATTACAAGACACACACTTGAAACCCGAACAAGCTCGACTTTGTTCTAACTCACGCTTTAGTAATAAACTCTATTGTGTTGGGATTATTTTGATCAACACCTTGATCACTCTTTTATAGTTGCCAATCTTTGGCATGTTCATTGAACACATCAATGAAACCTTTGGCCCTCCAAATTCACCGGAAGCCAAAGAGTCACTTGCCTCTCCAAATTCTCTCCAAAATCATGAATTCAAAGAAGCTAAAGAGTCTTTCAACACTTCTTCAACAATCTCCCACTTGTTGGAAGACTCACCATGTCGTTAACACTTTTCCGAACTAGCGTACATCGCTTCCTCTCCGTTTGTGTGTCAGTCGTCTCTCTTTTGACGTTTGAGAGACCAACGAGTTTTGAACCACTCTTGACTTTCTCCACCGTGACCACTTTGGTTAGCATGTCCGCCGGGTTTTCATCGGTATGAACTTTCAATAACGAGAAACTGCCTTTATCCAACAACTCCCGGATGAAATGGTACTTGACATCAATATGCTTTGTTCTTGAATGAAAAGTAGCATTTTTGGCGAGGCAAATTGCACTTTGGCTATCACTGAAAAGCCTGCAATTCTCTTGTTCGTGACCGATTTCTTTTAGAAGACTTTTGAGCCAAGTCAACTCTTTACATGCTTCCGTTGCCGCCACATACTCGGCTTCGGTTGTTGACAAAGTAACCAACTTTTGAAGTTGGGAAACCCAGCTTATTGCTCCACTCCCGAGCGTGAACACAAAACCTGTCGTGCTCCTTCGGCTATCAACATCGCCGGCAAAGTCGGAATCGACATATCCTTGTAATGCAAGATCACTACCGCCATAGCACAAGGCGTAGTTAGATGTCCCTCGTAGATAGCGCATTATCCACTTCACCGCTTCCCAATGCTCCTTGCTAGCTTTGGAAGTATATCTACTCACAACTCCCACTGCATGTGCAATATCGGGTCGGGTGCACACCATTGCATACATAAGGCTACCAATAGCCGATGCGTAGGGAAACATCTTTGATTGATCTTGGTCCTTGGAGCTTACTTTCTTGGACAGTTTGAAATGGGCTCCGAGTGGAGTACTGACGAGCTTAGACTCCTCCATATTAAACCGAGCTAACACTTTCTCAACGTATTCGGACTGCGAGAGCCATAATCGTCGTGAAGCTCTATCTCTAGAAATTCTCATGCCCAGAATTTTCTTAGCATCTTTAAGATCTTTCATAGCGAATTCCTTTGATAGGCTTGCCTTCACCTTCTCGATCTCTCTCTTATCCTTTCCGGCGATTAACATGTCGTCCACATACAACAACAAGATGATATAGGAATCACCACATGATTTGTAGTAGCAACAATAGTCTGATTGACTCCGAGAAAACCCTGTTTCATCCATGAAGTTATCAAACTTTTTGTACCACTGTCGAGGCGCTTGTTTGAGGCCGTATAAGCTTTTCTTTAGACGACACACAAGACTTTCTTTGCCTTTCTCTGCATAGCCCTCCGGTTGGAACATGTAGATCTCCTCCGATAGATCTCCATGTAGAAACGCCGTTTTCACATCCAACTGTTCGAGGTGGAGATCCTCGACTGCGACTATGTTGAGCACCGATCGAATCGTCGCCATTTTCACCACCGGCGAGAAGATTTCGGTGTAGTCAACACCTTCTCTTTGTTCAAAGCCTTTTACGACCAGCCTAGCTTTATGTCGTAAACTCCCATCGGCTTCCTCTTTGATTCGATATATCCACTTATTGTGGAGTGCTCGCTTGCCCTCCGGCAAATTCACCAAATCCCAAGTTTCATTAGTTGAAAGTGACGACATCTCGTCATTCATCGCTGACTCCCACTCGCCCGAGACACCCTGCACCTCAAGGGCTTCTTTGTAGCTTTCCGGCTCCCCCGAATCAGAAAGTAGCAAATAGTGGACATAGTCGTTAAACTTGTCAGGCATCCTCCTCGATCGCTCCGATCTCCTGAGTGGGATTTGGGCAGGCTCCTCCTGCTGATTTGGGATTTCAATTTCTTGTAAAGGAGTGGGCTTGTCATTGGATTCGTATGGCACCTCCACATACTCGTTCTCCTTGTTGTCAGAATTGGTCTCCTTGCCCCAATCCTTGTACAAAGCCTCCTCGTTGAACACCACATCAACACTCCTCCTGACTCGTTTTGCCTCGAAATCATAGAGACGAAAACCATAGGCATCACTCCCATAGCCTATGAAAGCACATTTTTTGGACTTAGCATCGAGCTTACTTCGATCTTGAGGATTTAAGTGTACATACGCCGTACACCCAAATATTCGGAGATGAGACAAATTCACCTCCTTGCCGGTCCAGACTTCTTCAGGTATTTTTCCGTTTAGGGGACTCGAGGGACCCCGATTGATAAGGTAGGCTGCCGTAGACACCGCTTCAGCCCAGAAATTTCGAGGAAGACCACTATGAATTCTCATACTTCGGGCGCGCTCCATGATCGTCCGATTTATGCGCTCGGCAACTCCGTTTTGCCTCGGCTTCATAGGCGTGGTCAAGATCCTTCGAATTCCGTTGTTTGAACAGAACCGTTCAAACTCCTCACCACAAAACTCCCCACCGTTGTCAGATTTTAACGCCTTCAACTTTAGTCCGGTTTCAGTCTCTACACAAGCTTTCCAAGTCTTAAACACACCAAAGACATCAGATTTGTGTTTCAGGAAGTACACCCATAACTTCCTTGAAGAGTCATCGACAAAAGTTACATAGTACCTCGATCCACCGATTGAGGGAACAGGAGCGGGCCCCCAAACGTCAGAATGAACAAGTTCTAGTTTCTCAGATTTCAACTCCCGCGGAACCTTCGAGAAACTTACTTGAGTTTGTTTTGCAAGGACACAATCCTCACAAAAATCGAGCTTGATTTCTCCGCACCCGTCAAGCTTCCCGGAAGACTCCATGATCTTCATTCCGGTTTGACTCATGTGGCCGAGCCTTCGATGCCACGTGGATGCATCTGTTGCTTTCGCCACCATGAAGTTGGGATTATAAGTCCCGTTGGCGACATACATCGTCCCCTCCTTTTTGCCGCGCGCCAACATCCTAGCGCCCTTGGACACCTTCCAAGACTCGGCATTGAACGTACATACCATGCCGTCTTCCGAGAGTTGGCCCACCGAGATGAGATTCTTTTTGAGTCTTGGAACGTGACGTACGTCCTTCAATTGAATCTCAAAGCCATTAGGAAGGGATAGACAAACATCTCCTTTGCCCACAATGTCGCACGGCTGGTTGTCGCCAAGGTAAACTCGACCAAAGTTCCCGCTCACATAGTTCTGAAGAACATTCTTTTGCGGAGAAGCATGAAACGAGGCGCCGGAGTCGATGATCCAAGACTCGTTCTTGGTTTCCAACGAGCAAATGAGGGCTTCATCTTCCTTCACAACATTGGCAGCACCTTTGCCGTTGTCGTTGCTTGCCTCCGGGCAATCTTTTCCGATGTGGCCAATCTTTCCACAATTGTAGCACTTGTATTTGCTATAGTCGCGACCCTTCGAGTTCGACCGCTTAGATGGTCCTCGACTTTTGGATCGACTTCGAGCATCAAAGTTGCTTTTGCCCTTACTCTTATTTCCTCGTTCTCTCCCACGATCTTTCGAGCTAAAGTTCAGCGAAGAACTAGATCGTTCCGACTTCTTTCTCCGAACCTCCTCTCCTACAAGTAGAGTCACCACTTCCTCTTGACAGATCTTGTTCTTCCCACACGAATTGCTCACCGCAATAATAAGGGAATCCCAAGAGTCGGGTAGACTTGATAGAAGGAGAAGGGCGCGAATTTCATCATCAAACTTGATGCCCACCTGGTCGAGTTGATTGCACACGGCATTGAACTCATTCAAATGCTCCGACACGGTTGTCGTCTCTTCCATATGCATATTGAACAGAGTCTTCATTAGATGCACTTTGTTGACGGCGGATGGCTGCTCGTACATGTCTTCAAGTGCCTTCATGAGGTCCGCTGACGTCGTGTACTTGATGACATTAGAGATGACGGACGGAGCTAGAGTCGAACGAATCAACCCTAGCGCTTTGCGATCCGTCCGAAGCCAATCCGCGTCTTTGACGTCGTCCGGTTGAACACCAACAACCGGTAGATCAAGATCTTTAGCAACGAGCAAGTCCTCCAGAAGGACTTTCCACATGGCGAAGTTTGTGCCATCGAACTTCTTGAAGCGATTAACCTCCTCGCCCATTATTCGAACCTTCTTGAATATCTAGAGAACGAACACCTTCGGCTCTGATACCACTTGTTGCGATAAATTGTGCTCCAATACAATTTACCACAGCTTGATATTCAAGGCTTGCGGAAATAGTTCGAATAATATGAACCGCACACACACACACACTCTTGTTTGTAGCGGAGAAAAGAAATAAAACGTGACACACGATATTACGAGGTTCGACAACTAATGTCTACGTCCTCGGGCTCACAACACACTCTTTTTATTACTTGGAGAAATGATTACAAGACACACACTTGAAACCCGAACAAGCTCGACTTTGTTCTAACTCACGCTTTAGTAATAAACTCTATTGTGTTGGGATTATTTTGATCAACACCTTCGTTACTCTTTTATAGTTGCCAATCTTTGGCATGTTCATTGAACACATCAATGAAACCTTTGGCCCTCCAAATTCACCGGAAGCCAAAGAGTCACTTGCCTCTCCAAATTCTCTCCAAAATTATGAATTCAAAGAAGCTAAAGAGTCTTTCAACACTTCTTCAACAGTTAGCTCAGTTGGTTGAGCACTTGAATTGGGGACTTGAGGTCCTTAGTTCGAATTCCAAGACACTGCAATTGACATAAACCAAAAAAAAAAAAAAAAAAGATAATTTTAGCTAGCTATTGTTGTGTTAGGTAATTTGGTATTACCAGGTTCAGGTCTTTGTTTATGGTTTCCCTCGAAAAGTTACGGGAAAAAACAGGGGTTCAGAAAATGGAAGAATAATGTTGTTTATTTGCAGGTTATATATCTTGTTTTCGTATAGGTAGGAATAGATCAGAAATTGACAAATGGATTATGGTGTGCCCGAACAAAACGTCGCCGTTTACGGCGAAGAGGAACCGCAATACGAAGTGTATTATGGAGCTGACGAGGGGAACTATGACTCTATTGATAATAACGTAGATGATAGAGCAGGCATGAAGCACAGCTCTTCGTCGTCTGCAGGGTTAGTTTATGCTAGTTTAGCTTGTGTCGTTAGGACCGTGTTAGATTGCAACGATTTGATTAGTTTTGGTTTGTATTTGTGAGTGTTGAGATCGAAGGCTTTGGTTTGATCCACAAGAAAGATCGAGAAAATGTGAAAAACGGTAGTAATTGTGTTTTTTTTTTTTTGGTTGTTGTTGTGATAGAAAACTTTTCGTCGGAGGCATTGCTTGGGAGACTTCGGAAGGTAACCGATATTTACTTTTTCCTCTCTTTTTCAATGTTTATAAGATGATAAATAAGCATGAATAGGACTTGGAATATTATGCAATTTTGATTATTATGTGCGATATGTTTATCGTTCTAGTTTTGGCCAGTCCTGTGCCTTGGTGTTGGTTAAGAGTCTTGTGGTTGTGTTCTGAATTTCGTAATATTCTGGCTTTGAGTATCACATTGGAAATTTGGTTTGTGCATAACTGATTAATCCAGATCATTAACCAGTAATATAAACAATCAAGCAGAACAAAGATTCTTTTAGTACAGGGGAGTGAATGCGACACATGTTATGAGCAAATAGTTATTAGATTAGATGGATGAAAGTATAACATGTTGAATGTAATGGTACTTGGTTGCGATTAAGTTCTGTGTGAAATGTGAATTATATCTGTCACTTTCAATCTCTTGTTCTCTATATTTGGGTGTCATCCATAATGCCATTGATGCTATTTTTGTTGCATATATCTAGACAATCGTTATAATTAGTGGTATACTTTTGGCATGCATTCTCCATTGCAGAGTTGTTCGGCAGATACTTCAGGAAGTATGGAGAAATTGCAGATTCTGTGATATTGATGGATAAAATCTCCGGAAGGCCGCGGGGTTTTGGATTCATTACATTTGCTGATCCAGAAGTTGCTGAGAGGAAGACCATGTTATTGATGGTAGATCGGTAGGAAATTCTTGATAATCTCTCTATTAACATCTAACTTATTTTGCATTCTTTTATTGGAATAGCATCTTATAGAGACTTTTGTTTTCACATACATATCAGGTAGAAGTAAAGAGAACAGTACCTAGAGAGGACATGCAAGGTAGAGAAGGAGTGTCGAGGACAAAGAAAATTTTTGTGGGCGGACTTCCATTATCTTTAAGTGAAGGTAGTGCTTTCCCAACACAATTTCCCTCTTATTTTTTTATCAAACTTTCCTTATCGGTCAATTGCTGACATTTATTAAATTCATTATAGATGATTTAAGCGAGTATTTCTCTTCATATGGTAACATTGTGGATCGCCAAATTATGCTTGATCACACGACTAGTCGGTCCAGGGGCTTTGGGTTCGTAACTTTTGAGAATGAAGATGCTGTTGAGAAGATATTCTCCGATGGCCGAATGCATGAAATTGGTGGAAAGCACGTGAGTCTAGAACATTTACTCAACAGATTCTTCTCCCTAGTGGCATATTGAGTTGACATAACCAAAACTTGCAGGTCGAGATAAAGAGGGCCGAGCCAAAAAGATCTGGTTTTGACAATTCGTTCGACAATCAATCGGTTCCAGGACGTCTTTAGGTAGGTTGTAAGTCTGGTACTAGAGGAATCGAACTGTTATTCGGGACCTTATATTAGGGGTAGCTTTTTTGAAGAGAACTTCAATGGATTTTTGAATACTTAATGTTGTGTTACATTCTTCTCTGTGTGTTACATTCTTTACTGTAATCTCAACATTTTTTTGAAGTGGTCGAACTTTATGGTTGATAGCTTCGAATGAACGTTCGACACGTGGGCTGTGCGCAATGATCTTGCACTGTTCACGCGCCAATTATGGGCGGTCCCATCCACGTTCCAGTCAAAACGTCTTTTTGCTGTAATAATTTGTGCGACTTTAATAAGGACAGTTCTTCGGGGGTAATTGAGCACCGACAAGTAGATTATATTATTCAAAAGATTAATAATTGCATTTTAATTAGGATAAGCTAATTAATGAAATTACTGTAGAAACTTGTGTTTGGAAATTATGGTTGATAATACTTTCTATTTCACGTAATATTAAAAAAAGAAACTATTTTTTTTATCTAAAGACAGATAAATGAACAAATCTTAATTTATTAATACTTTTGGTGCTGTTTCTACTTTGGAAGAATAAATATAATCCAAATTTGATATGATCAATACCTTGGTACAAGGTTTCTTTAATTGACCGATGAATTTTATGATTATTGTAGTTGGAAAGTACAACTCTACACTCCCTTTATTAATAGTATGGGTGGTACCCTACGTTACATAATATTTTGTCTCCTTGAAACTTTAATATTATTGCCATCCCCAATTTTTTAAGTAAATTATCAATGTCAATCAAATACAAAGTGTGATTAGTAAATTTTTAATTGTGTTTGTATAATTACAAAACATTTACTATTAATTGTTTGTATGATTACAATATTACAAAACATTTACTCCTATTAATGGAAACAAAAATGTAGGAGTAGACTTGTGTGAAAAATAACGTTTCCGTATTAGTAATAAAATTGCAATTTTTATTTTTATTTATAGAGTACAGTATTTATTAGTCTTCGTCTCCCTCAAATCAAATTCCCTTTTCTTCCTGCTGTGCCTGTTGATTTTCATTATTCCTTATACCTAATTTACCCCTATACGACCACCCCATCATTTCCATCAGATTCCCCTTCCTTTTCTTTATCCCCTTTTATCTTCTCTCTGAAAATGACAACTCCTGCGTTGAAGAACAACTTTTTGCCACCGGGCCTCGTCTCCAATCTCCAGCAAGTCCTCTCCAACCGCAAGCCCGACGCCGTTTCCTCGGAGCCCGAAGACGATTCGGCCCGGCCCTCTCCCTCGGCAGACGAGCCCGGCGACGAGAACGATTCCAGGCCGGTCATTTTGGTCACCAGCGGCGGCGATGGGATTGAGTCCCCTGGCCTTTCGTGCCTGGTCGATGCTCTCGTCCGCGAGGGCGCTTACAATGTCAACGTCATCGTCCCTCAATCGTAATGCTTTTTCTTCACTTTATTTTATAGATTATTAATTAAGCAGCGATTTGGTTAATTGGTTATGTGCCCATCAGTCGCAATCATAATTTTCCCCCCTTTTTAGATCTTTGTGTAGTTTTGATTTGGTTCTGTAGCTGATATGTGGATGATGAATGGTATGTTATTCTGTAGCTGTTATATATAAAAAAACAAGCCTCAATATGTCTGTGTGTTTAAAGACTGAGAATCTTCAGGGGCTCAGTCGATTGCTTCCTGAGATTTTTCGTGTAATGTCTATGAATAAGATTTATTCGCCTTGTCTGTTTGTTTGATCGAGTGTTTCGATTTTTGAGTTTTTGCTGATAATCGGGCCGCGGCGACTTGGCAGGGACAAATCTGCATCAGGGCATTCCGTGTCGTTGAAGGAAACGGTCGAGGTGGTTTCGACCGAATTTAACGGGGCTACTGCTTACGAAATTTCTGGTATGTTTATGTATTTTATGTATGTTGTCCGGTTCGAGTCTGGCTCCGATGATTGTTTTGGTTTTGCTATATTGCTATGTTATTTTGTTCGCGTTTCCCAACATTGAATGAAATTGAAAGCAGATGAAAAAACTTCTCAGGAACCCCAGTGGATTGTGTGTCACTTGCATTATCCGGTGCACTGTTTTCGTGGTCAAAGCCACTACTGGTATGTGTTTTATCATGCCTTCAGAACATTTCTTTTATATTGTTGTATAGTTATTGAGAGATATGACCTCTGTTTTACTTTTAGGTCATAAGTGGTATCAACAAGGGTTCGAGCTGTGGCCACCATACGTAAGTTGCTGATTTGTGGGTTTCACTAATGAATTGTTTGAGTAGTAATACTTACAATGAGAAGAAATTTAGGTTTTATTCGGGTGTTGTGGCTGGAGCTAGGGAAGCACTCATAAACGGTGTTCCATCCATAGCAATATCTCTGAACTGGTCTGTTCATTATCCCAAAACCTTCACACATATATATAACGGTGGTTGTGAATAGGCTGTTATCATTAATCTGTTGCAGGAAGAAGGATGTAAGTGAGGAAAGTGAGTTCAAGGATGCTGTGGCCGTGTGCTTACCAATCATAAATGCGGCCGTAAGAGATATAGAGAAAGGGGTTTTCCCTAAAGGTTTCTCGTTGGACGTACAAATCCCAACATCCCCCTCGGCAAACAAGGTTTTCTTTTGTTGCTTTATTCACGATCGTCTGAATGCGTAAATATGACGATTAATGTTTTTTCATGTTAATTAGAAGAAAACTGAAAGCAGATTAACTGTTATATCAAAATTCAATTTTGCTTATCTTGTTTCAATTCTAATTATAGCAGGCATTCGTGAGTGTTCAAATATTTGTTTTTGTTTTTGTATTTGTGTTTCATGATGTAGAGCAATGAAAACTGGGTACATATGAATAAGGAAAAAAAAATTAAGTCTCTATAAGGATATTGCTGACGCTTTATTTCATAAATCCGCGTATATCACCCATTTATTTTGAGATTAGAATATACTTCAACCACTCTCTGGAATAGGATGTTAGCTGCTACCGGAATCAAATGTTTATTAAAATTGAGGAAACACTTGAATCTTTTTGGATAACATGAATACATGATTGTTTATGTAAAAAATGTCGATTCATCTTGTATCTGAGTAGTTCAATATATCGACTAGTTACCACCAATTTGTTTTGACTGCAGTTTAACTTTCTTTTCTTGATCTGCTGATGGAATTGACTATGGTCTCGGTTTAAAGTAGTGATAAACAATTGTATCGTTTTACTTGAGTATACTGGCATAGCTATATGTTATCTAACCCACAATATATTTTGACAGGGAATAAAGATCACCAAGAGAAGTCTTTGGAAGTCCACCCTTTGCTGGCAAGCCATTTCGGGCACGAGAAATCTAGCCGCTGCACGTTTCGGCGGCGGTCAGCCGGGCATTGGCATGCAATTTGCCCAGCTTGGCCGCGATGCATCTGCTGCTGTATGTAATCTTCAATTAATTAATGGATTAACATTGGTATTATATTTTGTGCTCAAGAGGTTATCATGTAGGAACAGCATATTGATATCATCAACGTTTTGTTTCCAGGGTGCTGCTCGCCGTTTGGCCACTCAGAAAAAGAATATTGAGGTTGTTGAGTCGGTTGGTGCTGTTAAGAAACCTGATTTTAAAAGTACAACCAAGTATTTCCGCGTAGAGGTAAAATAATTTGGGAGTAAATTATTAAATTTATGTATATGCTATTTTTCTACAACATGAATATTCGTTACCTTTTCATATTCTGTTCATTTTGTAAGAGCTAAGAGGATGAGTTAATTGTTCAGATGCTTGACAAGGAACAGAACGAAGACGATGAGGATCTGGATTTTAGAGCTCTTGAAAATGGCTTTGTAACTTCTCTTTCCGAACTCTTGCAGTCTTGTGTGTATGTTTGCTGTGTATTTTGCTGATCACTCGACAATGATTTATTTTTTTCTTGAAACAGGTTTCAGTCACTCCATTCTCTTCTTCGGTGCATTTAGATGCAGAGACGGAGACTGCAGCTTCGGAGTGGATATCATCCGCACTGTCAAATGAACATTAGCAGCAGCACGGGTCAGGGGCAAACGAGTAATTTTGTACATTGGAAGCCGTGAGGTTATACATCTCCGCGCCAACACGTGCTCTTTTTATTTACTGTTTTTTTTTTCTTTCCTAAATTTCCTGCAACTTAATTAGTTAATTCATGCATGATGGATGGTACTGACATATTTAGGTTTGGTTTTGAGATATTTGTTCAAAGTTGTTGGTTGGTTAAGGTTTGATTGGTTTTTACCACTGTAAGTCTGTTATAACTGGACACTGTGCTCTGGCACAGTTTTTTTGTGTTAGAAATTCTCAATTTTTTATATATTCTTGTCTCGTCTTCCTTTTGAATTAGTACAGTATACCAACCAGAACTTCACTGAATTATATAAAATAGGAAAAAAGAAGTCTTTTTGATTAATTAAGAAACCTTCAAAGACAGAACAGAAGGAACTACTAATAACAGAAACGTAATTATTAAGAAGTAGAAACAACAAACCATGAGAGATGCGATGTTGTTGATGTGGTTTGGATGCAAGGGCCCGGAATCAAAGCCCGCTGTCGCTTCAATACTCTGAATCTGCGGCATCATCAGAGCCTCCAGGAAGTCCAAGTCTTGATTGTACGAAAAGTCCTCTTCCGAGGAGGGTGTGGAGGTGAAGACAATAACAGAGAGCAAATGATCGAATCGAACAGATAGTCGATAACAATAACCCAATTAAAGCAAATAATTTTTTAAAAAATATATTGCAAGTGAAACAAAACATTGAAATATTAATATTTGCGCTCAAGTTATGACGTACAAATCATGCATTAGCTATCCCAAAGCTGTTTGCCAGTTTTTATTACAAACAAGTACAGTATTATTTAAAAAATAGTGAAAATTTGTACGAAACAATATGTCAATTTCTTTGAGGGGGAGAGTAGTATTTGTGTGAGCGCATGGAACATACTGTTTATTAATGAAAACACGAAGTACTAAGAGTGAAATAATTAAGGAGAGGTAGGGATCGAGGGGTTTGGTTTCTTTAATTTAATTTCCAGAAAATAAGATCTACTGTATATATGACCACTTTGAAATGGTGAAGATGGGACACGTGTTTCATTCTCACAAAAAAGCCATTTCCATCTCACGTAATAATAAGTTAATAATTAACAGTGGCATCTTTTTTATTTTGGATTATAATTTATACACACTACCATTTTTATTCTCTGTTTCGCTGTGTTGTGTGATTGTGTGAAGAAGGCTTCATTTCACCAATAAAAATAAAAGAATATTGCAACTTCAATTCACTCCGATGACTCCGATGAAAAGAATATTACTGATACAGTAATTACTTTCTTCTCACTTAATTATAAAAAATAATCGATCTATATTTTTTACATAATGCACACTTTATCTATATCTTATATAGAAGTTGAGTTTTTTGCAATGAGCGACGCGTGTCTATAATATACATGCGTACAGGTAATTATATATATTCTTCTTGTACGTATAGATTAATAGTGTATTTTTAGAATTTAATAAATAATTGTGCATTATCTATTTGAAAAGCAAAAAAAGAAAAAAAAACTCGGATCCAAGAATCTTATTCTCTTTCTGCAATTCGCTCGGATTCTTGTAAGAATGGCCGCGTTGTCGTGCAGCTAATTACACTTTTCTGTGATATTTATTTTCTATTGCCTTTGAATTTCTTACACCCGCAGGTCCTCATCTCTTCGACTTACCTTCGCCCAGAGCATAGGGTTTCTCTATCGCTCCGATCAATCTTGCACACGAAGCAACTAAAAATCAGGTACGCGATGTCTTCCTTCTCGTCCCTTAAATTCACGAGGGATTTTAGGGTTCATGTCAATTTAGGGTTTTCTCGATTTCTCTGATTCTTTATTCTTCCTTCTCGATTTCTCTTGTGATTTTTTGGTCTCGTTTATTGCTAATATTTTTGCCCCTGGGAAATCACGCTCTTTAGGTGTAAGTAGAATTAATGTTTTTGGTTTTTGAATTTATCTAGAATTTGCTGCTACTGTGTCTGCATGATGTGTCTTGTTGTTTTATCAAGCCTCTTGAATTTGATACGTTGCGGCACCTCGGAAGAACAAGCAGAAACCTCATGGTGTTTGAATTCGTTGGGTTCCTTTGTATTTCTTAGTGTATATATATACTAATGTTGGAGGCAAATCGTGTATTTGCGCTACTTATATATCTTAAGAAGTACAACAACATGTTAGTTTCTAAATTGTGTATTTCCATCTTTTGTTTGTTCTAGGTTATGCTTTTGTGAATTCTAAGTAAAATAGCTTTCTTATAAATTTGTTTGCTATTTTTACGTATTATTTTTTCGGATGTTTCTTTTTTATGAAACTCTCTTTTTCTTTCGAGTTGTAGTGTTATATTTTCTGTTGTAGGTTCTCCTAGACCTTTCAATTTCCATATTCAATTCTTAAAAGCGGTTTGTGCGAACATTTTTGTGTTTGCGACTTCTTTTGTTTGCTTAAGTTACCAAATATGAGTTATTTCTTGTGATATAACACGTTAGTTTCTAAATTTTCAAATTTATAGTTGTGCGGTCCTGTAGATTGGGTTCATATATGCTGACTTGATAGTCTCTCACTCAGGTTAATTTACTGCGTTTATTTATCGCTGTCAGCGGATGATCTTGCTCCCTGTATTGCTCTTCCCACTTTTTCAGCAAGGTTTTTTCATTTTCTTTTGATAACGTGCTGATTGCGTTTCTTATTTGTGTTTTTTTTTTGTTGTTTTAGCGTTTCGCCTTCGGAGTTTCTATACATCAAAACTCTCGCAAGAGCAGCGTAAGCACCAGTTTCTTATTTGTGTTTTTTTTTGTTGTTTTAGTGTTTCGCCTTCGGAGTTTCTATACAACAAAACTCTCGCAAGAGCAGCGTAGGCACCAGATTAGTCGTGCTGCCATTTATTCAGGTTGATCACTTTATTTTGGTTTTCTTTTTTATTTCCCCTGTTAGCATGTTCATCCATGTTCCTTTTAGTAATCTAACTGGTTTTCTTTGTTCTAGGTTGTGTTTCTCTAAAATTTGCGTGAAATAGCCTTCATATAAATTTGTTTGTTATTTTTATGTATTGATTGTTCTTATATTTTTTCTTATGAAATTCTCTTTTCCCTACAGGTTTGAGGGTTATCATTTCTGTTGTAGGTTGTCCTCAATCACTGGATTTTCATACTACATTCTGAAAACAGGTTTGTGGAAACATGTTCTGGTGTGTGACTTATTTTGCGTGCTTTAGGTAACTAATATGTTTTAGTTCCTCTCATATAACATGTCTCGGTTGTGTGTTACCTGTGGTAGACCTTCCTTATTGTTAGATATTAGTTGTGAATTTGTGGGCTATATGAGTGTTTTGCATGTGCTGCATTAAAACAATCTGAGTGTTTTTTCCTTCGTGATTCTAATAATGTGGCGGTTCCCTCAGTAAATCTCTCGTCTAAGGCTATTTCAATTGTCTCATCGATGGTTGCCGCTTTTAAAAAAAGGAATTTCCACCCTCACCTGTTTCTATCGTGTCCTCTGTAATTGATGCTCCTGCTAAGAAAAGGAAAATGGTTGAAATTCCTTTGCAGGTGAACTGTGTGGATGTTTCTTTGGTTCACGTGCGTATATCAACTTATTTGTCTTGTGTTTTGTGCTTCTGTGACAAATTTTGGCATCAATATGCATAATATATATCCTTTACAAGAAAATTGTTTTCATATTAATAGAGTTAATGCGCGCTTCTTAGCTGATATGTGTGATACAGTCTCTCTTGTTCTGGGAAACCGAAAATCCTCTGAGCAATTTTATATGTATGCGCATTCACTGTCTGCTTTTCCATGTGTGCTGCCTGATTTAGTGAGAAATGTTGAATGTCGAAAATATATAGCCACTGCTTAAGAAAGATACAAATGCAAAAAACTTCAAAAATTAGATGTTTGAAATTTGTTCATAATCCATCATGTATTGTTGGCTCCAGTGCATTTGTATCGCATATTCCAGGAACAAAATTTGCCCAAAAAAAATGGTCGTGAAATTCGGACTCATGAGGCTGATGAACAAATTTTATTGTTGTTGTGTGTCCCTTGTCGACATTGTGGTGCGATTAATTTTTTTTAGGGAATCAGCTAATATGTGTTATGCAGATGGTGACATAACTTTGGCTACTTCTTCATTGCCTTTGTATTTGATAGCTCTTCTTACAGACCCAACTGACCTAGGAATAACATGATAAACAGGAAATATAGTTCAATTATTCAGTTTATCCATGCAAGTTTTTTGTTATTTTGTATTTCTAAACCCTAAATTGATGTGGTGGTACTTAACTGTCTAAATTATTTTTCTTAGCTTACCATTTTGCATTATCTCTTTCAAAAGCAAAAAAAAAATCGATCCACGAATCGTCTTCTCTTTCTGCAATTCGTTCTAATTCTTGTAAGAATGACAGCTAATTACACTTTTATGTGATATTTATTTTCTCTTACCTTTGAATTTCTCAAACCCGCAGGTCCTCTTCTCTTCGACTTACCTTCGCCCAGAGTATAGGGTTTTTCTGGCGCTCTGATCAATCTTGCACACGAATCAATTAAAAATCAGGTGTGCGATGTCTTCCTTCTCGTCCCTCAAATTCACAGGGGATTTTAGGGTTCATGTTATTTTCGGGTTCTTGTCGATTTCTCTCATTCTTCCTTCTCGATTTATGTTTTTTTGGACACTTCATTTTGATTCATTTGGTGCTAGAACAGTCTGTGCATCCGATATTTCCTCATTGCATGCAAGTTCTTCTTCAGTTGAGGTTGAAGCATTAACGATGTTGCCTGAAGATTAAACGGCCAGTACTCCACCAGATTTTCCAACAATGCCAAATCAGTACTCAGAAAGTGCGCTTCCCAAAGGCACGCAAAAAGAATCTGCAATACGCAAGCGTCTGCAGTTCGATGATACGTCTGACCTTGTTGACAATGAACCGAAGAAAACAGGTATATTAGCAACTTCCGTGAATACCACGTACATATATTTTGGTTAACATGTAAAGATCAAACTTTGCGACGTAGCTACCTCTTCTTTTGGTGTACCTGCTGAGCTAAACAATTGTTTTTGTTAAGAGCAGCTTCTTTTTGCTGTAGCTTTTCTTTTGTCTAAGTTTTCTAGGAACATATGTTACAAGGCAATGTAATTATCAATGTGTATATTAACTATAACTTATGTTATGTAATTGATCTTAAGTTCATATTGATTTTGTTTATAGCAACTCAGTACTGCATCATGTAGCATAATTTTTTATTCTACTGGGCCCGTCTTGCATCGCAAGACTGAGAAAATCTAGTATATATATATATATATATATTTTTTTTTTTTCTCTCAAAAGTTGTAATACTTTCTTTTTTTTAGTGTCTCACATGTCACAATAATTAATACCAAAAAAAAAATTAATTTTTGATTTTAAAATATTATTTTACACCTACTTTATATACTTATTTTTTAAATTTTCTTTAAGACCGTTCCCACAAAAATCTTTTAACTTTTGTGGGATAAAAGGAATATATAGAGGGAATATACATTTATATACATATTTTTAATTTATAAGCTTATTTAAAAAAAAAAGTAAGGGGAAGATATTTTTAAATAGCTTATAAGCTCTTTCAATTTAAATAATAAAAGACCAAATTAATTTTACAATTATTATCTTTTATATATATACAAAAATTCCAAATTTATTATTTAGTTAAATTAATTTTTTTTAATTTTTTTTCATAAATAATAATTTATTTTTGATAATTTTAACTTAAATTGCGAAACAAATTAACATCTTATAAATTTATATATTTAACAACTTATTTATTAAATAAGATATAACAGCTTATCAACTTTAGAAACAGTTTAAAAAACGTAACATCTTATAATCTATTTTAAATATGCTTGGCTCTTAAAAATAAAAACAAATCATTATGTTGTTTATGATCCATCAAAATTTCAATAATATGATGGTGATTGACAATGGTCCTCGTAATAAAGCAAGAATGATTATGAATTATGGATTATTTCTTGCAAATAATTAGTACTTATTTTAAAATTAAAAAAATATTGCATAATTTTCTAATTAATTAAAGGAGTAGCACAATAAAATTTTAAATTGTCTACAACGAATTTGATATTTATATTGGAACTCATCATTAATTATGTTCAAATTATAAATTGAATGAAACAATAATTATTTTAGTAAATTTTAATTAATTTGAAATTAATTTAAAATAAAATAAAATTTAAATAATACTGTATTGAAAAGCTCATGATATTTTATTTATATAAATTGATAAAAATATAAAATGGTAAAACGAGAACTATCTAATTAAATTTTACTACAATATTAATTATAATTTAATTTAGAAATCTCAAGATAAATAATTATTTAGTTTATTATAAGATAATAAGTGCTCTTTTTTTGTTTAAAAACAGTTTTTGTTTAAAAACAGAGTAGTTACCGTACTTTTCTTAAACGTATGTCCACCATAGTGAATCACACTTCAAAATTGAAATATATATATATTTTTTTCATTTTTAAATACGATTGTATATTTACATTTTTAAATACGATTGTATATTTAAATATGTGGTTATGTTGGTGTAATATCTCGGACATGTCAATTTTTCAATGTAATAATATGAAGTTAGTCATGGGATAAGACATATTGACTCTCTTCCACATGTGTGTGCTACTCGGACACATCCCTTGATTTACATTCTACCCGATTGAAGAGCCTCTAATCTGGTGAGAGAGGAGTTTCTCGTCTCTCGTCTCTGCATTCCTCGAGTTTCATCCAACAAATACCTAAAACTGGTGGGAGAAAAATCAAAATAAATGAAAAATAAAAATTATAAAACTGAAAAATAAATAAAAATATAAAAAAATTGAATTTATTTGGTGATAATGAAGGGGATGAGATAACACAAATGCAATTATATTAATATAACGTATGCTAAACAAATTTTACAGACCTGAATTAATACTTCGACAATTTGATTATGGAATATGCGAAAAAATCATAATTAATACTCCTCCGACCACTAATAGATGTCATACTTTGCTGGACACGGAGTTTAAGAAAATTGTTATTTTTTAATTTTTTAATTAAAAAGTAAAGAGTAAAAATATATTTTAAAAGTGAAAAGTAAATTAGTTGTGAGTAAGTTTAAAAAGTAAGTGGGGTAAAGGAGAATAAAATTGTATATTAAAATGAAAAGGTTATAATGTTTTTTTTTTGGTGTGTTGGACAACAAAGTATGTCAAGTGTTTTTGGAATTATTATATTTAAGAGGATGATTAATTAATATTATCAAAAATATATAATTTTAAATTACTATTTAGAATTTATATATATTTTAAATATGTTTAAGAATATTAATATTTAAAATTTATAAATTTTTTATTTATAATTTATAGTGTGAAAACAGTATTATTATTACTTTTCTATTGGTGCACATGACATTAGTGATCCAAAAATTATATATGTATAGATTTATTTTTTTATTTTAAAATTCACCGTTTTTCTTAATCTTTGTTTTTAGGAAGATAGGACCAGTTTCTTGGATAATCATTACTAATAAATTGAATAATTGAATATTATTAGAAAAAAAAATATTGACTATTTTACATATATATTTATAGACTATAGAGCTTTTTTGTTTTGGTTTACATAAATGTGTCTTTTCTATATATTTAAATTACTTGTAAGCATTCAACATTTAGAACCCGTTTGAATGAATAGACAATAAATCTTATAAATTGTTTTATGAATAAAATAGATATATAAATTTATAAAAAGTTAATTTACTTGACTATTCAATATCTTATATAAATAAAATCATATAAAAAAAACATGTTATACAAGAAAAAAATAATTAAAAAATAATTGAATACACAAAATTATAAATTTTGAATTTTTAATATATATATATATATATATATATTTTTATTTTTATTTTAAAAATAACCTATAAACTTTTAAACAACTTATTTTTAAATTTTATAATATAAAGGCTTTTTAAAATTTTATAATATAATATCTTTTTTTTTTAAGTCTTATCTATTTTCACTTTTATAATTTTTATAAAGTCCGTCGCACCAAGATGAATTATACATTCACCATGAATTAAATAAGTACTTTCTCATTTTGGTATTAAAATAATAAAACAACTTTTTTTTGTATGAGGTGGGTGTGATATTAAATTATTACTCCACTATTTAAAGTATGTGACGTAAGAAACTAAATTCTAAAATGAGAATGGGATGACGTCATTTGTTAAAATTTTCTAAAAGAGAAAAAAAATGAGATTGGTTGAAATTTTATACTCCATGGCATCGGAGTCAACGATAGCTTTGCTTTTTTTTTTTTTTCTCAAATTAGAATAATTTCATTTGACAAATTTTGGTTATGAGAAGTTGGGAACCACGCGGGCATTCGAGTCGAGTAGTCGAGTCAAACCGGGCTTATTTATCAAAGTGGAGACTAATTAATTAATAGACTATCTATTGTATGTGAAACTCTCCATATGTGTGTAGCTATAGCTATATTGTAGGAATGGGAAGTGTGTGTGTGTGTGTGGTGTTGCTGGTTTTCATGTTACATTCTCCATTCGTTGCGACAGATTTTGATCCTAATTTTATTCGCGAAGAAGGTTAGTAATCGAGTTTGTGTTGTCTTTTGGATTATATCGATTTCAATGTTAGTTTGTATTTATATTTCAATTATGTGTTAATTAACTAGCTAGCTTAGACATTAAATATACAATGATCTGATAAGGGAAGACCTTACCGATGTTTTGTTTTGATATATAGGCCAAGCTTTAGTCGACTTTAAGAGCAATATAAGTAGCGATCCAACTGGTCTTCTGGAACGTTGGAACCGTAGCTTTAATCCCAATTTCTGCAACTGGAAAAGTATCAGTTGCCCAAAGAAAACAAGGAATGTGACCAAAATGTAATCAAGAGAACAATATTTTATTTTTCATGTTAATTATATATATACGTAGCGTACATAATTATCGATTAAGTGATGATTGGTCAATCTAATTAAATTTGTTTTTGATCAATTTCTATTGATTAATATGTACGATGATCCAAGGGATCTTTCCGACGCTAGGTTAGAAGGTCAACTCCCGGCGAATCTTGGTATGTTGAAGCAATTAAATAATCTGTAAGTTTAATTTTCTGTTTAATTATATGTTGTGTATTCAAAATTATTTATCCAAACGATGGATGTCGAATACATTATTTATCATGATGCTAGGTCGTTACGCAATAATAGCATAAGCGGGCCCATACCGAGTAGCCTCGGAAATCTTGCTCATTTGGATTGGTTGGATCTTTCTTATAACAAACTGATCAACGGTTCCATTCCGGTTACGTTCGGCCAGAACTCGTCGACGACTTCACAAAACTCTACTACTGCGTGAGTGAGTTGGTAAATGAATTAATAATCATTTGTTCATATAAGAAACTAATTAAATGAAACTACTAATAATTTTGTTTTGAAGGGGTGATATCATGAATGAGTTTGTTGGGCTTTTTAATTTGAGTATGTTGGATCTTTCTTTCAACAACATTTCTGGTACCATTCCGGAGACCTTCGGTAACTTGAAGAGGTTGGAATTTTTGTAAGTGTTCAGTAAATAGTAATTATATTCAATCATAAGTTAAACACGTCGTCATCCAACTATTATCTTAAGTTAATCTAATGGCCGCTATGAATTCAAAGTGTGACAATTTTTATTGTATTAATTTATAACAAATTATTTCAGGAATTTACGTCGGAATAACATAAGTGGGGAAATACCAGCTGAACTTGGAAATCTTGGTCATTTAATGATATTGGATCTTTCTTTCAACAAATTGAACGGTTCAATTCCAACCTCACTGGCTAATCTCACAAATTTGTGGTATTTGTACGTAAAATTATTATATATTATATATATTTAATTTTAATCTAAATTTAATATATTGTATTGTAATTATAGTCAGTGTACACTATATAATTTATTTTTGTTTTGGGCAGAGATTTATCGAGCAATAATCTTTCTGGAAAAATACCTGATGGTCTAAACGCTTACACAATTACGTGAGTCTCATAATAAAGAAGAGTTTGATTTACTAATATAAATATTAAATTATTCAATATTTTTAAATTTTAAATGATGGGAATTCTAACATACTCTTATAATAATACATACAATGCAGGAATTTTTCAGGCAACCAATATATGTGCTTTGGTGCCGACTGCGACTAATGTGCGTGTTGCATTGAAATTATACAATGTATTCGGCCACTTAACTAATGTAACTAAATTAATATACTCCTATAATTTATCCTCTATGTATTTTTAATTAATGATATATTTCAATATTTTAATTATTTATACACTGTACTATGTTATGGGTTCTTGTAATATGCAATTTTAATTAATAAGTTTAATATTATTTTTAAAGTAATGTTTTCGTGACACTTATTAATTGAATTGATTTTATACAAGCAAACTTTAAATACGATAAACTTTCGAAATTTTATTAAAAATCGTTAAGTATAAACGAAATTTGATTTTTTATAAATTTAAATAACTAAATGTGGAATCGAGTTATTTTATAAAACATATTGTGATATTATCTCTTTTGATTTTATATATGAAATTTAGGAGGGTGTATTGGTTAGAGAGTCTATTGGATTTTGTAGGACTTCTAAAGTCTAACGGTATTCAATCAGGATTTTAAAAAGTCTAAAAAAATCTAGAGGTATTCAATACGGATTTTGAAAAATCTTTAAAAATCTACAGGTATTCAAAAGTATATAGATTTTAATAGATTTTAAAACTTTATGGATTTTGTTGGATTCTATCCTAAAAACGTGAATACTTTTCACTTTTTAAAATCTCTTCTAAGAAGAAGAGATTTTCATGGATTTCAATTTTCACGATTTAAATTATTATTAAAAATAATAAAACTTTAAAAATTAAATAAAAAATATATTAAAATTTATTTCTATTTTAATTAAATAAATAATTATTAAAAATAATAATACTTGAAAAATTATATAAAAAAATTATATTTATTTTTCTATTAATAAATTAAATTATTGTTAAAAAATAATAAAAATTAAAAATTATATATATATAAAAATATAAATAATATTGCTTAATAATTTTTTATATTCATTATTTGCATCAATAATTATAGCGGAACAATCAATAAAACTCATAAAAAAAATATATTAGCAAATACAATCAAGTCTATCAAAATCCATTCAAATCGAAAAAAAAGTTAGTCAAACTCTGAATAGAGTCTATGGATTTCTTAAATCTATTGATTTCTTAAAATCTAAAAAAATCCAATAAAATCTGAATTGAATACACCCTCCTTAAATTAAATACATTACCTCCTTTTCTGCCTTAGAAATTTGCATATTTTCCTTATTTTTTTGTTCAATTTGACAATAATTACTCCTTAAGAGTTGTTCGTGTTTGAGCTTAACAAGAAATATGAAGATATTTTTGGAAGAGGGTGATTTAACCATGTTTGGGCTTAGCCCAATATTCCGTAAGACTTTCTTCGGCCCATGCGTTTAGATGAACGAGCCCACCAAACCCAATTAAGAAACTTCAGCTCCAAAGGAAAACTGTGTGCGCGTGTATCACTTTCACTGATCTCGATCGGAAAGCCAAATCATCCTCGCCGTTTCTTCGCCTGCAATGGCCAACTTTCACAGTCGAGTATGTTTTTCTGCGATTACTTTTTTTTTTTTTTTTTTTTTATGTTATGCGAATTTAAGATCGCATTAGTTTCAATTCAGAGATCTAATAATTTCTGTAGTTTTATTATCTGACTGATAATAGATCTGGCCCCTAGTCCCTTGATCCTTGACTATTGTGTTATTACAAGAAAATCCATGAAAATCAGAGTATTTTTGCTTTTTTTTTTTGAATTGATCTCTTTGATCATAGCTCATTATTCACTCCGAATGTAAGTGTTGGTGTGTGTGAAGTTGATGCATCATGGGCGGAATTGGGATATTCTGGTTCTGTCCGAATTATAGATTTTGCTGTGATATATATGATTGAGAGTAGTCTATGATAAATTTTGAATTCAGATTGCATTACTTGGAAATTTGATTATTTATTTCTGAGGGTTTTGGTTTGGTCATCGGGTATAGGAGGCTTGCCCAACTATAAAGAACATCCTTCTATTGGATTCTGAGGGGAAACGGGTTGCGATCAAGTACTATTCAGATGAGTGGCTGACTAATAATGCGAAGTTGGCCTTCGAGAAGTCCATTTTCACGAAAACTCAAAAGAACAATGCCCGTACGGAAGGTACTTTTATCTTTGTGCTCTGTTTCTGACTACTCGATAAATCCGATGTGATTATTATTGATATAATTATGACAATCAATTTTTTTTATGGATTGTGTGTTTGGGGAATGAAATTTCCTACGCCATAATCGTTTGATGGTGACCTAACTAATCAATTCATCCTCACTGAACCAATAAAGCAGTCTTTTCCATATCTTATTAGTTTATCAAATAATCAGCACCTCTATATATTAAGAGCAATGCTACTTGTGCACCAAAATGAAGCGAAAAGTAGATCTCCTTGCAGATGTTATTTCTGTAATTATGCTGTGTTATAGATATTTTGTAAAATTAGTAGAAATACTTAAATGTGTATCAAACAGACTTTGTTAAACTGGTTTGGTATATATTTAAATTTCAAATAAACAAATACTTTTTTTAATGAGAATCTAATAATCTATAGTTTTTACTGTACTTGTGTTTTGGTTTTTGTGCTGTCTAGAATTGAATTTCCTTATCCGCTTGTTTTTTATCCATGGGAGGGGCTAATAGTTGAAAAATGTGTGTGCAGCGGAGATTACAATGCTGGATAACAATATAATTGTTTATAAGTTTGTCCAAGATTTGCACTTCTTTGTGACCGGAGGTGATGATGAAAATGAACTGATTCTAGCTACTGTGCTTCAGGGTTTTGTTGATGCAGTAACCCTTCTCCTCAGGTTTTGAATGCGCTAAGATTCCACTGTAATTTGATATCCTTGAATTTGTCCGTTTATGAGTTACTATAGTTTTTGTGTTTTTGTATTAGGAACAATGTAGACTTAAGGGAGGCGCTTGAAAACTTGGATCTGATTCTTTTGTGCCTCGATGAGATTATTGATGGAGGGTAAGTTACGAGATCATGTCAAAGTTCAAGAACTTGTTTCCTTATATTAATATCGCTAAAATCATACCCCATCTATCTATGTATATTGAAGAATGAGTAATAGATGTATATTTTGTGCCATTATGATGTAGCCACGTTGTTTATGGTAATTGCATTCTTTGTGATATACAGCAACTAATCTTATTAAATTTTTATTGCATTCTTTGTGATATACAGTTCATTGTGATTTGGAATGCATCATTTTGCTATTTCTTGTTATCTTTTACCGCGTTTATGGTTTGAAAGGTTCACTAATGTCATTGTTATTTACAGGATTGTGCTCGAAACTGATGGTAGTGTTATTGCTGGAAAGGTGGCATCCCATGCCATGGATGATGGTGCTCCATTGTCTGAACAGGTAATGTTGGTATTCTATTTACTTCCATTTCTTTTATGCCATTTCCGTGAGTGTTGATTTCCTCAGATATTCAAAAATAATCTTTCCTGTATAATTACAAATACCTCCCTCTGCGTGTGGATGTGTAATTATTTCTTTTTCACAATATTTTTTAAGTGGGTAGTTTCTGTAAATTGTAAGTACCCCTTAAATCACATCACATAGCTTGAAATTCACATATATATTCTAGGATTCATTACTATTTTATGTTCTCTCAAAATGAATAATTATCTGTCCGCAGACGATATCTCAAGCTCTAGCTACTGCGCGAGAGCATTTGACAAGGTCTCTCCTAAGATGATGTGCTCTTACGTCAGCTGAACATTAATTGTTTTGGGATTTCTCTCTTATATGTAGCTCTTTGTTGTCATCATCTTTTGTAAGTTTCTTCCGTTCAGCTAAAATACAAAAGGACCGTGCTGTATTTACTCTTTGGCAGTTGTCATTTGTTTCTTTTGATAGATAAAACTCAGCTAAAAATACGAAAGGACCATGATGCATTTACTCTTTGACGGTTTTCATTTGCTCCGTTCAATAGATAAAACTCTATGCTTCCTGTGCTTTTGGGGGCTTAATGGTTTTCAGTTTAGTTTCAGTACAAGTGCTGATTCTAGTAATTACCTGTAGTATTTGCATTTCTAAAAAGGGGCTTTTGGTTAATTAATAAGTACAGTACTATTTTCGTTTCATACTAATAATCACATATCTTTTGTAATTTGTAAAAAAAAGTGACAATTAATTTGAGATGGAGAGAGTAAATAGTAATAGGGGCGTTTTTGTCTTTGTACACGACAAATCAATTTGAAAGTGATTCCCCCGCCCCTAAGGCCTAAGCACTCCAACGTTAACTCTCGTTTTGTAGGAACTAGAAACTACTTCTAAAGGAAATGGGATGCATTCTTGGTTAAATTTATAGCAACTAGAAAGTACAAATCAATTTGAAAGTGATTCCCCCGCCCCTAAGGCCTAAGCACTCCAACGTTAACTCTCGTTTTGTAGGAACTAGAAACTACTTCTAAAGGAAATGGGATGCATTCTTGGTTAAATTTATAGCAACTAGAAAGTAGAAACTACTTCTAAAGAAATGAGACTCTCGTTTTGTAGCAACCAGAAACTACTTCTAAAGAAATGGGATGCATTCTTGGTTAAATTTATAGCAACTAGAAACTACTTCTAATGAAATGGGATGCATTCCTGGTTAAATTTACAATTTGCCTTATAATGTAAATTTGAAGTTTGATGATTTTTCACTTTTAGTTTTGAAGCAACATTTCATGATATTGTTTTTTAGAAATATGAATTCTGTAAAAGATAAAATAAGGTGAAGATGCAATAGCAAATGCACCTGAAAAAAGAATTTATGGTTTCAGATGATCCAACATGCTAATTATTTTTTTCACAAAAGCATTTAATTGTCACATAAATTAAGAAAAAAAAATATTATTTTTAAGATAATTTATGAGAAATATAAAAGAAAAATTATATTTAGATTGAAAAAAATAAAAATAGTTGTAAGTAAAGTAGAAAAAAATGATAAAAGTTAATAGAAAGTATATTCTAAAAAAAGGAAAATGTGAAATATTAATGAGATGTAACTATGTATTGTGAATTGTAACATAAAAATGTAATGGAATTGAAAACGATTATACTACCCCTATGAATCAATCGTGACTTTTGAAAGATACTTTTCTTTGTAAATTGAAAGGAATTATGTACTTTTTTGTTTTCTTATACCGCAAGATACAATTAAGTTGTTGCCTCCATTACACTTATTTCGTAAATTAATTTTATTAAATTACGCCTTATTTATCACTATTTAATTAATTAAATAATTAAATATATATCGAGTACGTGGTATTAACTTTTAATTAATTGAAAATAGTTTTATTTCAATTACTGTGAATTACGAGTAAAATAAAATTGTAGAGAGAGAAAGAGACCGCGCGTGTGAAAAACTCTCATAATTTTGTTTTGGCCTCTGTGTCCGTCCGTCTGTGTTTCTCTCTCTAAAAACTCTCTCCATCTCCGTCTGTCATCATCGGCTTCTCCGACCTACGAACCTTTTCTCGCCGCCCTTGTTTTCTCTCTCCGTCAGCTCAGATTCCATCTGAGTTTTTCTTCCACATTTCCCAATTGCAATTCGCTCAGGTAAATAAAGCCAAAATACATACATGTATATATACATATACATACACGCACGTACAATTGTATGTTTGTCGTTTTGTGCGCGTGTGAAAATGTTTTGTTAATCCGTGTTCAGATTTTGATTCCCGTGACGAATCATTCCAAAAAGATGCGAATGTGTTTGTTCTATGTATATCTCCTTCTATTTTTCCTGGATTTAGGAAGATGAATTTTTGTTGCTTTTTTTTTTTTTTTTTAATTCATGGTGGTGTTATGAATTTTCTTTGTATCGTAATTGACATTGATGAAGATGTCCAAAAATCTGGCTAATTTTTGTTCATGTCATTTGCTCTGTTGTAATCTGTTTCCAGGTGGTGCATTGCTCGATAAATCGAACCCTGGTTTTTCCGAAGCGTAATATCTTCGGGCGGGCGTGTAAATATGCTTCCGTGGTATTTGTCGTATAGATCGTACCGATAGTCGAATAGCCCTTAGCTTCGGAAAGCAAAAAAAAAAACAGAAAATAAATAATGGCTAAAGGAAGAAAAAGGGCCATTATACGGAGGAGCAGCCTCTACACGTTCTCCTGTCATAGGCCTCGACCCGTTGAGGACGATGAGCCACGTGATCTGATCCAAGGGCCCGGTTTCTCCCGGGTCGTACACTGCAATCAGCCCAGCATGCATGATCAGAAGCCTCTCAAATACTGCACAAACTACATCTCCACCACCAAGTACAATATCATCACCTTCTTCCCAAAGGCGATTTTCGAACAATTCAGACGTGTGGCAAACTTGTACTTTCTCCTAGCGGCGGCATTGTCACTAACTCCGGTAACCCCGTTTGCCCCTCTGAGCATGATTGCCCCCTTGGTGTTTGTGGTCGGATTGAGTATGGCTAAGGAGGCTCTCGAAGACTGGCGGAGGTTCATGCAGGATATGAATGTCAACTTGAGAAAAGCTAAAGTCCATAAGAAAGAAGGATTGTTCGCTCCTAAACCTTGGATGAAGATCCGGGTTGGGGATATAGTGAAAGTCGAGAAGGATCAGTTCTTCCCTTCCGATTTACTGCTGTTGTCTTCGAGTTACGAGGACGGGATTTGTTATGTCGAGACCATGAACTTAGATGGGGAGACGAACTTGAAGGTAAAACGGGCCTTAGAAACGACGTTACCTCTTGATGATGATATGAATTTTAAGGAATTTAACGGGACCATTCGGTGTGAGGATCCTAACCCCAGCCTCTATACTTTTGTGGGCAAGCTTGAATATCGTAGTCTTGTTTTTCCTCTTGATCCTAGTCAGATTCTGCTGAGGGACTCAAAGCTTCGTAACACCGCTTACGTTTATGGAGTGGTGATATTCACTGGACATGATAGCAAGGTTATGCAGAATTCTACGAAATCTCCTTCTAAAAGGAGTAGGGTCGAGAAACAAATGGACAAAATAATTTACATCCTTTTCAGTATCCTGTTGCTAATCTCGTTCATAAGCAGTGTAGGTTTTATTGTGAGGACCAAATACGATTTGCCCAAGTGGTGGTATTTACAGGTCCCTGACGACAAAGGTCTCTTCAATCCCGGAGACCCATTTAGGTCGGGTTTTTATCATTTGGTCACTGCTCTTATGTTGTATGGGTATTTAATACCGATTTCCCTTTATGTTTCTATCGAAGTTGTGAAAGTGCTCCAAGCCTTATTCATTAACCAGGATATTAATATGTATGATGAAGAGACTGGGACACCTGCTCAGGCTCGTACGTCGAATTTAAATGAGGAGCTTGGACAGGTTGACACAATTTTATCTGATAAAACCGGGACATTGACATGTAACCAAATGGACTTCCTTAAGTGCTCTATTGCGGGTATTGCTTATGGGGTCCGTGATAGCGATGTAGAGATCGCGGCTGCAAAACAGATGGTCATGGAGGGGCAGAACAGAAAAGGTGGACAGGGGCTCAATGAATCGGAGATTCGATTGGAGACCGTTGTCACTTCGAGAGACGAACATGCTCTTAAACCGTCGATAAAGGGGTTCAGCTTCGAAGATGGTCGGCTCATGAATGGGAATTGGTATAAAGAACCCAGTGAGAATGTCATTTTATTATTTTTCAGGATACTGTCACTCTGTCACACGGCAGTTCCCGAGCAAAATGAGGAAACAGGTGCCTTAACTTATGAAGCAGAGTCACCGGATGAAGGCGCGTTTCTTGTTGCTGCTAGAGAATTTGGTTTCGAGTTCTGTAAAAGAACACAGTCTAGTGTATCTGTGCGTGAGAGGTTTCCTTCTTTTCAGGAACCTATCGAAAGGTGAGAAAATGAACAAATATAACTAACTATTGGTTGATATTAGTGTTTTGGCCCCATGTCCCTTGACGCGTAGTATTTTTGTTTTGTGATTTCAGGGAGTTCAAAGTTCTCAATTTGATGGATTTCACTAGCAAAAGGAAAAGAATGTCTGTAATTATTAAAGACGAGAAGGATCAGATTCTTCTTCTATGCAAAGGGGCTGATAGGTTTGTTACTTATTGTTTTGTACCTTTTGACTCTGAATTTTTTCACAAAATTTGTTTTAGTTTACAAAGAAAAAAAGGTTATCTATGTTACTTAGTTTTATGTGTTTTCCTATTACAGCATTATCTTTGACCGGTTATCAATTAACGGTAGAATGTATGAAGAAGAGACCAGAAAACATTTGAATGAATACGGAGAGGCTGGATTACGAACTCTTGCCCTTGCTTACAAGAAACTCAACGAAGAAGAATATTCTGCATGGAATGAAGAGTTCACCAGAGCAAAAACCACATTCGGTAGTGACAGGGAAGCAAATCTTGAGCGGATTTGTGATATGATGGAAAGGGGCTTGATACTCGTTGGTGCCACTGCAGTGGAAGACAAATTGCAGAAAGGAGTATGCCATATATTCTGTTGACTTGAATTGTTTGCACGTTTTCGTGCACGTTTTTCTTTCCTGAGTTTGTAATTTTGGTCGAAATTGTTTCATGTGTTCTGTGTTGATTGTTCGTCGTCTCTTCTCTATAGGTGCCTCAGTGCATTGACAAACTAGCACAAGCAGGTCTAAAAATCTGGGTTCTGACAGGTGATAAGATGGAAACCGCGATTAACATAGGGTCTGTTTTTCACCATCAGAATTTGGATAATGTTTATGAACTATTTCTAAGTCCTTAATTGATATTCGGTAATCTTGATGCAGATTTGCTTGTAGTTTGCTCAGGCAGGGCATGAAACAAATATGCATAACAACAAATGCCGACTCATCAGACAGAAAAATGAAACAGGTTTTGTTTTAATAAAGGATGTTGAACAATATCTTGAAAATTTTATGTTAATTTATGTTACCTTCTATTTGGTTTTCAATAAAAGGTTGCAAAGGAGGAAATCTCACGTCAAATTGGCGATGCATCCCAAATGATTACTCTGGAGAAGGACCCTCATGCCGCCTTTGCATTGATCATCGATGGGAAAACTCTGACTTATACACTAGAGGATGACATGAAGCATCGTTTTCTAAACTTAGCCATTCATTGTGCGTCTGTTATATGCTGTCGAGTTTCCCCCAAGCAAAAAGCCCTTGTAAGATATCTCATTTGGTCGCTTTCATGACTTCATGTGAATTTTTAGCTATCATTCCCTCTATTTCACACGTTTAAGTTATTTGTCAACTAGGTAACAAGATTAGTTAAAGAAGGAACCGGGAAAATCACTTTAGCGATTGGTGATGGTGCAAATGATGTTGGTATGATTCAAGAGGCGGACATTGGTGTTGGCATCAGTGGATGTGAAGGAATGCAGGTCCAATATGATTAATATGTCTGTTACTCTATGTATCTAGTTGAACGAGAGAATATAAATGTACTTCGAATTTTGCACTTGTAACGGCTTATGTCGTTAAGTTTTCATCAATGCACCAATCCAAGAGTTCAGCATGCTGTAGTAAGTCGGGTAGAAGTTTTACCTTCGATATGTTTTATAATCAATTATATTTGCTTGCAGGCTGTGATGGCTAGTGACTTTGCGATTGCACAGTTCAGTTTTCTGGAGAGGCTTCTGGTCGTACATGGACACTGGTGTTACAAAAGAATTGCTCAGATGGTAATATTTATTAAGCTTGCCTCCTGCATTGTCTCATACATACTCATGCTATTTTGGTTTATTTATTCTAATTGAACGACAATTTTTACCTGTTCAGATTTGTTATTTCTTCTACAAGAACATTGCATTTGGCTTGACAATCTTCTATTTCGAGGCATTTGCTGGTTTTTCTGGACAGTCGGTGTATGACGATTGGTATATGCTTTTGTTCAACGTTGTTCTCACTTCCTTGCCCGTTATTTCTCTTGGAGTATTTGAACAGGATGTGGATTCCGAAGTATGCTTGCAGGTTAGTTTTTTTCCCCCTCCGATCCTTATGCATACGATGCCCAAGTCATTTTTGCCGGGAAAAGTAACAGGTTACGTACCATATAGAGGCTTTTACGTTTAATTATCAATATCAAAGAGGCACATTCATTTCAAACACATGTGCATGTAAATATTCTAAAATCGAAAGGGTAACTTCAAAAACTAATCATGGTGCAATTTGTATTAATGGAAAAAAATAGGGGTATTTGTAATTTCGAGAGATTGCTAGCATTTTTCGGTTATAAGATTGAACCTCAAAAGTTCAACATATTTCCTGAATTGATCCCAAACTTTTGCATGGTGCAGTTTCCAGCATTATACCAACAAGGCCCAAAAAACCTCTACTTCGACTGGCAAAGAATCTTCGGGTGGATGGGAAACGGTCTCTACACTTCCGTCGTCATATTCGTCCTCAACATAATCATTTTCTACGACCAGGCTTTCCGGTCTGAGGGCCAGACCGCTGACATGATCGCTGTGGGGACCGCCATGATGACCTGTGTAATCTGGGCCGTCAATCTCCAGATCGCCCTGACCATGAGCCACTTCACCTGGATACAACACCTCCTCATCTGGGGCAGTATCTTCACTTGGTACATTTTCCTTCTGATATACGGCGAACTCTCTTACGCTCTTCAGGTCAACGCCTTCCGGGTCTTCATAGAAGTCCTGGCCCCGGCTCCTATTTACTGGTCGGCCACGCTTTTGGTAATGATTTTATGCAACCTCCCGTATTTCGCACACATTGCCTTCCAGAGATCGTACAACCCTTTGGATCACCACGTGATTCAGGAGATCAAATACTACAAGAAAGATATCGAGGACGGGCATATGTGGATAAGGGAGAGATCCAAGGCTAGGGAGAATACCAAGATTGGGTTCACGGCGAGGGTCGACGCCAAAATCAGGCAGTTGAAAGAGCGGCTGCAGAAAAAGTATTCGGTGATAAGTTGTCATTCTATTGTGGAGCCACCCGCATCAACTGAACAGTAATGTTTGTTCTTTGACTTGATTTTTTTTCCCTCATCATTAAAATAGGTTTGCAGGTTTTTTGAGGGTTTTTTCTGTTCTTCAGGCAATTATTTATTTATTTTTTATCAACACACACACACACAACGTATATGTACAGCATCCTGAAATAATTCTTGATATCAGTAGTTTGGTTTGTAATTTAAATACACTGTTGTGAATTTAAAAATAGTTTGGTTTGTAATTTAAATACACTGTTGTGAATTTAAAAATAGTTTATTTATTTATTTGTGAGTGATTGCACATAAGGTATTCAACAAACAACATACACACACTTTTTTCTCCTATCTATAGAGATGATGGCAGCTTAAAGATTTATCAAGATTTTATTTAGCATTTTTCGAAATTTCATTTCTCATAAGCTACTATCTGAACATGATTGGAGCAAGAAAATCCAAATCAAGAGAAGAACAAGATTCATCAAGGAATTGAACTTAACCTGTCGGGGAAAACAGTAGTAAAAAAAAGAAGCTTAAGCTTAATTTGTGTTTGTTGCAACAACGGCCATCTTCAATCAGAAGATTTCTTGCAAAAACAATTGCAGACTGAGGCAAACCCAACCCAAGTGTACAAAATATTTGAGAAATTAACACGTTTTTGCAACATCGTGAGTATTAGCAAAATAAACCATAGCCAGGAAAAGACGTGCAATTAGGCAGGCAGCGCAGCACCGATGGTTAAAGTTTTGGATTTGTCTAGAAGCTTCGACTGGGGCCGTGCCAGATGGTTATTCTGGGAAAAAGAAGAAGAATTTCATCAGCATAGATATAAATCAGCATGTCCAGTTAAGGGGTTCAAACTTTATGAAACCATGTTGCTTAGGTCAAGTTCTGAGACTGCTAAGCTATACTGTTCTCAAACCGAAACTTCTACTTTTACTTCTAAATTACCAGAATCATCAAAAGCAAAAAACAAAGTACTGTACAAGGTTTTTTCCCCTTCACTTTTATGTTAAGTATAACATATTCCACAATTTATTAAGCAGACAGACTTCTTTACATATTCAACTATTATTAAGCTTCTACTAGCAAACACAGTAAGCTTTAGATTCTAAACTATTTTGGCCTTCTGTCAAACGAAAAAATTGCTTCTGGCTAATACCATCTAGTCATCAACACAACTATCACTTAACCTTATTTCCATAACCAAAAACAAAATATAATTAACATCCGATCACAAAACACACAACACAAACATAAAATGAAGACCATTCTAACCTTCTCTGTTTATTTTTGTAAGAAACAAAAATAAATACTAGTATAGTGTACTAGTTAAAATTGCTTAGAAAAAGCCACACTAGGCTCATTGACGGCTGCTTTACAAAATGAAAAAGTGAAGTGATCATCAACTTTTAGCTTTACAATAGTGTTCAGTGTTCTAAAACGCCAACTTATGGTTCCAATTCAAAAAACGATGTATACATAAGAAAAGTGAAACGGATCATTCTAACCTTCTCAAATCATCTGAGTTTCCCCTTGGCCGCACTCTTCCTTGCAGCCTCATTGACCTTCTCTATATACCCCTCGATTGGCGGCGTCAGAGTCGCCATGAACCTGTTCACCGGGAACGGGCTCAGGTCTGGTACCATAGCCTTCACCCTAAGCTCTACAGGCAGAGCCTCAATCGCCTCCTTCTTCAACCTCAACAGATCTGACTCGGCCGCCTGCCTCGCTCGATGCTTCCGCATAAGAACCCTACTGTACTCCTTCGCCAGCCGCCGTCCATCCTGCACCGTTAGATCATACTTCGGGATCTTATCCTCGTCGACTAGACCCAGTGTGATCAGGTCCATCCCGGGAGTTCCCATCATCCAAGGAGAGTCAAATTCGTTTTTCAGCTTTTTCAGGTTCTGTTTGGCTTGCTCGTTGGCTTTGGATATGAGGCCCATTTTCTCGCGCTCAGCTTCTCGGAGCTTCTCCTTGGGCTTGAGGGAACGAAGGGGGGAGGTGGCGGTCAGGCACTGTTCGACCATCTCGTCGAACTGAGATTTCTTCCTGGGGCCTTCCTTTTTGGAGGGGTCAAGGGGCAATGACCCCTTCTTCGTGGTGACCTTGGAACGCTTTAGAGGTACCGGACCTTTGATTTTGCCCTTGCCCTTAGCGGTTCCGCTGACAGAGCATCTCTGGAGGAGTTGGTGGTTCAGGGAATGACTAGTGGAGGGATTGAGTTTCTTGAGTAATGTTGGGATTATCATCTTGAGCTGCAACAAAGAAACTCTAATCGCTTAATAAATAAAAAATTCAAACATTAGCAAAATTTAAGGGTGGCAGTGGCATACGGTTACGTACCGAAACTATCATGTCGAATATCGTACTGAAAATTCGATGTCTATAAAAATCATGTCGATACCGTAACAAAATTTTCAGTGACCGAAAAATACCAATGCTCTGTCTATAGACTCAGATCAATGTAAGAATATATTTAGCAAACTAACATTATTCTCAATTCGATTCAATCGGCATGTACTAATTGAACAATAATTGGGCAGAGCTAAACAGTGGGCAAGAAACCATTTTCAAGCTAAATTTCAAAGCTTCTAAAACAATTCCATATAAAAATAAACATAAGGTACTGGAACAATTTGGGATTTTCGTGGGCAATTTGAGCTAAATACCGTTATGTAAAGACACTCAGAAACGACGGTGCATATAAAAAATTCGACGGTAAAACCCTAAATCAAGTAACAGGTAAAAGAAAATTAGAAGCCCACGGGTAAAGTGTTTAGATCGAACCTTTGAATTCGAACGGAGAAACGAAATGGATATTTTGATTGGTTGGTTGATTAACCTTCCTTTGAATCGAATTCAACCGGCGACCTTGGATCTGCGCCGAGTTCCAGAACGAAGTGAATTTTGAAGCTGTTTTGTTTGCAATATATTAGGGCTACTATGCTATAATCATCTTATTCTTTAATTTTTTCATTTTTCATAATTTCACTTAAATTTTCTTTTGAGAAACTTTAAAATATTTAAATGCATTTCTAATTATTTAGAGTTTTTTAAGAATAATTAAAAAATAATTTAAATAAATTGAACTTTGTTATAATATATTTTAAAATATTTAAAAAATATTTCAAATCAGATAAAAATTATTTAAAACTAATTTAAATATTTGAAAAAGTATTTGAAAACACTAAATTTAAAATTATTTTAAATTATTTTCATTCATACTTAAATATTTAAAATCATTTAAATATTAGTTTAAGACATTTTCTATTTTTTAGAAAGTATTTCAAAGTAATTCAAAATTATTTTAAGACACTTTAAAATATTTAAATATTATTTTTAGTCACTTAGAAAAATATTATAAAAGATTTGTAAATATTTAATGGTAGTTCAAATCTTTTAAACAGTGTTTCATCATTATTTTGTGATAATTTTAATAATTATCTCATTTAATTATTTTATTATGCTGATTTTAAATAGCATTATTTTGTAGTGACAAGGAAATTGCAAAAAATAATTACTCAAAAATGCTGATTTTAAAAATGAAAATCTACACAAAATTCCCAAAACATTTTAAACTGCAAAAAAAAAAGTATTTAAATATATCAAAGAAGTGTATTAGATAGTAGATACTTGCCCTAGCCGACGGAGGATAAAAAGGACATCTGAAATCATTTTTTCCCCAAAAATCAAGCGTGAAGAAACTCAGGGCGCAGATCGGAGGAGTACAAATCAATCCATTACCATTTCTTCTCCGTAGGTTCGATCTAAACTCCTCCGCTATTTTGTTTCTCTTCTTGATTTAGGGTTTATAGTGTTGGAATTTTTCTGTGTGATTGTTGTTTGATCTGTGTTAATTTGGATGCTTGTTGTAATTGCTGTTTTTGCCTCGACGAGGTGTTCTGAATATTTATTTTGGGTGAGCAGTAGGATCTTGATTTCTGTTTTCCATTCCACTGTATTTTAGCTCAAATCCCTAATTATAAATGCCCTAGTTATTCGAATAAATTACCTTCTTACTGATTGCGAGTTTGTGGTGAAGGTAAATGCACTCTCAATAGCCTGTGTTGATTTTTATATGGACTTGAATAGAAGCTTTGGAATTTAGCTCGAAAATGGTTTCTGGTCCACAGTTTAGCTCTACCCAATTATTGTTCGAGTAGTGCATGCCGATTTAAATTTTAGTTACTAAATATATTCTTACAATCTTACGTAGATCTAACTCCATACACAGAGCATTTGTTGCAAATAAAATGAAATATGTCCTGAATTTTGATTACTTAGTTGCACGGAACGAGATGTGGCAGTGAAGGAGATTCTAGTGGGGAATTTATTGTCTGTGTTTACAAAGTGTTAAGTGTATATTATGGGTACCTTATTTTTTATTTTTCTTAATGTGTGAACAATAACAAAATTTTGTGACTACATTACAAATATAATATCTGCTTTCTTCCGAATACAATGTCAGATCATCTCTTTGAAAAATGGCCGATAAAGATGCACCACCAACTGAAAACAACACGTCCCTCAATGAAACCAACCCACCTGCACAGTACGAGAATGAAGTCTCAATAGACGCACTGGCACGGAGGGTCCAAGAGTCTCTCTCGCTTTCCAAGAGGCACAAATTCTGGGAAACCCAACCTGTGGGCCAGTTCAGAGATCTCGCTGACTCAACTCTACTAGAAGGCCCGATTGAACCACCAACACCACTCTCCGAAGTCAAACAAGAACCTTACAACCTCCCATCCCCTTACGAATGGATCACATGCGATATCGACTCCGAGGAAGTTTGCAGTGAGGTCTACACTCTTTTGACCAATAACTATGTTGAGGATGACGAGAACATGTTCAGATTCAATTACTCGAAAGAATTTCTGCGTTGGGCACTTCGCCCTCCGGGTTTCTTCAAAAGCTGGCACATTGGGGTTAGGGTCAAGACTTCGAAAAAACTGGTAGCCTTCATAACTGGGATCCCTGCAAGAATCCGTGTCCGTGATGCGGTTGTGCTGATGGCCGAGGTGAATTTTCTATGTGTCCACAAGAAGCTCCGTTCAAAGAGACTCGCTCCAGTAATGATCAAAGAGGTTACTCGTAGGGTCCATCTAGAGAATATCTGGCAGGCAGCTTACACTGCGGGAGTTGTCCTCCCGACTCCAATAACGACCTGTCAGTACTGGCACAGGTCATTGAACCCGAAGAAGCTTATTGATGTTGGGTTTTCCAGGCTTGGTGCAAGGATGACTATGAGCCGTACAATTAAGCTGTACAAGCTGCCAGATCAGACGGCAACGCCTGGGTTCAGGAAAATGGAGGTGCATGACGTTCCCGCTGTTACTCGTTTGCTTAGGGATTATTTGAAGCAATTTGTCGTGGCCCCTGATTTTGATGAGGATGATGTGGAGCATTGGTTGCTTCCCAAGGAAGGTGTGATCGACAGTTTTTTGGTAGAGAGTCCTGAGACCCATGAGCTTACAGATTTCTGTAGTTTTTACACGCTTCCGTCTTCTATACTCGGTAGCCAGAACCATTCGATTCTGAAGGCAGCTTATTCTTATTACAATGTTTCTACTAAGACTCCTCTGCTGCAGCTTATGAACGATGCTTTGATTGTTGCCAAGAAGAAGGAGTTTGATGTTTTTAATGCGTTGGATGTGATGCAGAATGATACTTTCTTGAAGGAGCTAAAATTTGGGCCTGGGGATGGAAAGCTGCACTACTATCTGTACAATTATCGGGTGAAGCATGTTTTGAAAGCATCTGAGCTTGGGCTCGTGCTCTTGTAGATTGAGATTCACTTTCCTGTGTCGTGGCCTACTTTATTTTGCTTCCTCGTAATATTTACCTTTGTGGTTGATATTCTGACTCTATTGGTTAAGAAACTGAAAAGTGAAAACTAATCGGTTTAGTTTTCTGGCCTGAACTTTTGTACGAGAGGTTTTCTGAGAACTTGCTTGTGTTGTTTCTATTCATCATTTGCTCTGAGATGGAATATGTCGCGAATTATTTAATTACCGGTTAGCCTTGCATATATTGTCTAATGTTGTTAGCCTTTGAATTGTTTACCAGTTTATAATGAATTATGTGTAGGGTTAAAAAAGTCTGTAATTTTTTTTATCATATACAAAAATTACCCTCGATTTTGTAAAGGCAAAGTGGGGCGTATCCTTACTCTATATGTACATTGTATACTTGCCAACTCTTTGTCATCCATTAAATGAATCATTGAATTGTACGACAAAATGCATCATCAAGGGAAGATATGCACTTGCCAACTCTTTGTCATCCATGAAATGAATCATTGAATTGTACGACAAAATGCATCATCAAGGGAAGATATGCGACAAAATGCATCAAGGGAAGATATGCCGTGTTAATTTATACATGAATGTGTCTGGTCCATGCGATTGGAAAGGTAATTAGTTTGATTCACAACCAACAAAACCAACCTTTAAAAAAAATAAAAAAAATATTAAAGTATTTATTTTTAATGTCATTTTTAACACATAATAAAACTCATTTAAACTTTTCTTGAATGTGTTAAGTAATAATGATACTTTTATTTTATTTATAAAAGTGCTTTGTAAAAATTACTAAATCATGTTATTTTGAACTTCACTTCAATTAAGTTCAGTTTAATTCAATTCAATTCAAAATTTTAAAATTAAAATAAAAAATAATTTAAACAATAATTCAATTCAAATTTTAAAATTAAATTAAAATAAAATAAAAAAACAATTTAAACAATTTATTCATAATTTTTAAAAAATATCTAGTATCGTGTAAAAATTATTATTATTACCGTAAAAAATCAATTCAATTCAGCCGAATCCAATCGAAAACAACAAAATTCATGTATAAATTAACACGCGATTTCGGAATTTCGAAAGTTTTTAAAATTATGTATTAAAATTATGCTAATTTAAACAACAAAATTCATGTATAAATTAACACGCGATTTCGGAATTTTGAAACTTTTTAAAATTATGTATTACAATTATGCTAATTTTTGGTATATAGATTTTGTGTCAAAATTCCAGGCTTGTTTTCTGTACCATAAAGAGGCTAGAGAAAAGGAAATTTATCCGGCACATTTAGCAAAACAACAGGGGCTGATGCAAAACAGCAGGAGTTCAGCCCGGGAAAAAACACACGAGCTTAAACGAAAAATAAAAAAAGGCGCCTAAGGAACACATTGCTTGCAACCACACTACAAATAACCGATTCAAAACATCGATGTGTACTGTGTAGTAACTACTAACTACAAACACAACTTTCTTCAATTTTACATTTTCCCTCGGATCAGCCTTTCAATTTGGGCCCAAAAACAAACAAACCACGAAAAGAAGAAAAAAGCAATGCCACCAGATATCATCCTTTCTGAGATTCAGATTATATATCAACTGTAACACTAACCACACACAAAAATTACTCGTGATAAGAAGCATTACTATCAAATTATGTTACTTATTCAAACCAAGTATCCTGCAACCATAATTCGAATTCATTTCCATATATGAAGCTAATGATCATCCCTAATTCAGTGTAGAACACTTCTCAAGCTTCCAACCAACCTAATTCAACCTCTGCTCAGAACTATTCGCAGAAAACCGAACTACAAAATAACTCTGTTATCGTGAAAAATCAAGAACACATAACACAATACAGCTAGGGCAAGTCAGCTGTTTTTTTCCGCAATTATTCAACTCTAAAACATCCAAAGGAACAATTATGTGAATTATTATGCCAAGATCAATGTTTTTTCCTGGGTTTTATTCAGGATACAAAATTCAAAGAGACTCTTGTAGAAGTATTTAATCTATATTCAATGTCGAACTCTTGGGCATAATAGCTAAATTAATTATATCGAAACCACAAAATTAAATTGATCGTGAGACCAGCAAACGACCCAGCAGAACCAAAAATCAAAATCCCAAACTAAGGAAAAATAAAAAAAAATTAAGTTTTTGAACCATTCAGATCGGTACATATCTCTTCAAAGCTTGTTTACCGGTGACGGCAAGCCCGACCAGCATGCCTCCGATCGCCCCGCCCACGACGGCGGACCTCGGACCCGCCGCCGCCTTGTAAATCGCACCAGTACCCAACCCGGCGACCACGCTGTTGACAATGTCATCCGTGTCTCTGACCATAACCATGCCGCTCTCGAGCGCGGCGTACATCAACGCGATCACGCCGCACCGGTTTCCGATCTGCCTGCCCGCGTGACCCGATCCGTTCAGAATCCGGTTGATTTTCAGTTTAGCCGTGTCGGTTCGCTCGATGGCCTTGATTCCGGTGCCCAAACCCTTGGCGGCGCCGACGGTGGCGCCGGAGAGATAGCCTATGCCCGTGTAGTAGGTCAGGTTCTCTCCCCAGGATCTGCGCAGCGCGACGGCTTCCTCCTGGAAGAGAAACTCCGGCGAGGTAGGGAGATTGTAGACGGTCTTCGTAGGGAAGTTCAAATCCTGGTACGGGTTGTAAAGTCGGCGATTTGGGTTTCTTTCGTCCGCGTTGTTGCTCTGATTCGGAGCTTGAGGCTGGTACGCCATGGCTCAATTTCAGGTCAAGGATTTCCTTCGGAGAAGTATCCTAAGAGAGAGAGAGAGAATAACACAGAGGGTTTTTTCTAGGTTAAAAGCCGGTCCGGTTCGAACCTGCTGGATTTTCTCTGTTCCACACGTTTTAGCGGGCCGACGACGTCGTCTTGGCCCGATGTTATATTTCTTTTACTTGCTTTGGGGGCTATTTCTAGTAGGTCCTCAAAGGTTTATATAATCTCATATAAGTCCCTGTATTTTCTAATTTCACATACTTCACCTATAATTCTAATTAATTTAATTCCCCTCCCCCAATCGATAACACTTATCAACATCACGTCCGTCGAGTATGTCCACCGCGGTCATCTCAACGCCGCCGTCTCTCTGCACAAGCGCCGTCGGTCGGAAAATATCACATCCTTTTCCCGCCATCGGGTTCGGTTCATTGGGATACACTATACGTGCTTCCGATGATCACTATTTCAGCAGAAAGTCGCTGAAGTACTGGGACAAGTTTTACAAGCGCCACCAAAACAAGGTTTTTTTTCTGGTTTAATTTTCTGTTCCTTTGCTTTATTTATTCCAGCATTTAATTTTTTTTTTATTTCATTTTTTGCAGTTTTTTAAGGACAGACATTATTTGGAGAAGGATTGGGGCAAATATTTTTCTGATACTGATGGAAAAGTGCTTCTAGAGGCAATTTTTTTTAATAAAGTTTTAAATATTATTTATTAAAATTAATGGATTGAAAATTAAATGATTGGTTAGTTCAAGCACTTTCCATTGATTGTGGATGGTGTATATTGATATTTTTATAGATGAATGGCAGGTTGGTTCTGGACCTGGGAATACTATATTTCCTCTTGTAGCTGCATATCCTAAGCTTTTCATTCACGCTTGTGATTTTTCTTCCGAGGCTTTAACTCTTGTTAAGGCACGTTCACTATTCTATGTTAGTCGATAGTTTTTTTTTTTTGTTTTACTTCGGGTGTACTTAGCTGGCCCAATGAATGCAGTCGCGTTCAAATATTAACGGGAATGAGATAAATGCATTTATATGTGATGTTACGAATGAAGAGCTATGTGAAAAAATCTCACCATCTTCGGTTGATGTTGTTACTTTGGTAAGTGAAGTACGGTTACTTTATCATGTATTACTTGAAACGCTTTTGAAGTCGATTTCGCTACTCAAGTTGTTGTATTCTGTATGTTCAGGTTTTCATGCTATCTGCAGTTTCTCCAGATAAGATGCCTTTTGTGCTGCAAAATCTAAAGAGAGTACTGAAGGTTGCATAGCTTTTTAATCACTTCGCTATCTTATACTCCGTAATATATATGTTTTTAGTTGTTACAATCTGGTCTCTTGCCATGTTATGCTTCAGACAAATGGCCACATTCTATTCAGAGATTATGCTGTCGGGGATTTTGCTCAAGTAAGTCCCTTCCATCTAATATTGTAGTTCCCATAGTTGCCAAAAATTATGAAATGGATATCACATGGATATCACAAATACTACCCTTGTATTTTGCGGTATTTACAAAAAGACTCAAAGAACTTTCAAATTTACAAAAATAACCTTCGAGTTTAGTTCCATCTTACATATTCTTTTCATAAGAGAGAAAACTCTCCTAAATTATAATATATTACATGCATCCACTAAAAGTTGAGAAACAATCTACCTCGGGGATATTGTGTTATTTTGAAACTTCTCGCAGGCTTTATTTGTAAATACACATTTTTTTTTATTTATTCTTACAATTTTATTTTATTTTCTCATCATTCATTAGGGTGTAATTGATGGCGAATAGCATTTTTATGTTTCCTTAAAATAAATGATGAACCAGTTGATAATTAGTTAACTCAATGCTTGACTAATTTAATAACTGCTATAATAGTTTAAAGTGAAACTCATGAAAACTCGTGTCTCCTTATCCGTTTAATCCTAAAAATTAATAGCTAAAGTTTTCAGGTGAAATTGGAGAACAGAAATCAGATGATTAGCCATAATTTCTACTTTAGAGGAGATGGTACCGTAAGTGCTTAAGTTCCTCGTACTATTTTATGTTAGTTGACCTACTTGTTTGTGTTATTATTTCTGATGAGTGTTAGTTAATTTTGCAGTGCTCGTATTATTTCTCTGAGGATTTCTTATCAAATTTGTTTGTGGAAGCTGGATTCAAACCTGTAGATATGAATACATATTCCAGACAAGTAGAAAACCGCTCCCGAAATATAACATTTCAACGGTATACATCTGAATGCTCATTCTGACATTTGTTCTTTTGCGTTAAAAATATTGAAATCGATGTGTAGGGAATTATGTCTATTCTTCTGGTTTGTCAGTTTATTCTTGCTTATTATTTACGGATTTCTTCTGTTGTGCAATTTGACCCATATGGTTAGCCGTTGGATACGTGGCGTTTTCAACAAGATTGGCTAATAGATTCTCACAATACTTGGGGCAAGTTTACTAGCTTTTATAGAAATTGCTTCTAATTTGTTGCTACAAAAGATTGACTTAAGGTAATGATACATTTTTGTGTCATTATTTTAGACTCCGTGCATATTTGATACTATATTATAACCAAAATTTTCATTGCAGGATGATTTTTTTCTGCAGTATAGAATGAACGAAGCCAGCAATGACCTGAAGAATATTCTAGAAATGTTTTACTGGCCACTGAAAATTCTCAGATGAGATTATATCTTCTACTTATTTCTCCCTCTTTTGTCACCCCCCCCCCCCCCCCCCCCCCCCCTTTTTTTTTTTTTTATGTGGAATTTGTCTACTGTTGCATTTTTTAAGAAAATACATAACCCACCTGATTATGTAAGACTACAAGTCTATATAAACAAAGACAGGTGACATTCTAAAGTTTGATTTGAAAATAAGGTATGGTTTGTTCCCTATGCATATTTTTTCACCAATAAGTGAAGGTAAATAATTTAGAATGCTTTGTCTTCATGTTGGATAATTTTTTATATCCTTTTTTTTTTCACAATGCTATTAGAGGGCATAAGTTGAAGGTATCCACAATGGATATAAGCTTAAACATTGTCAGCACTCAGCAGAATATAAACATCTACACGCGCACTCAAGAAATATCAAGTTCAAAATTGGGTCCTGAGTCTCACAACAGAAGCCGACTGCCAGAATCACTCATCCATACCCCCCTTTATTCTTTCGAAGAACTAATCCGTTCTTTCTGCCATCGTACTTGTGTTGTTGCAACTCCTGGGATGCATTCTTGTTTTGACCCTGGTAGTTCATCAAATTGTAAAGCTGCATATAATAGAAACTACTGATTGGTCTGAAAACTCGACGATGTGCTCCCCTTAGAACTCCCACTCTGCAAATGCTGCATATAATAGAAACTTCCTTCAGGCATGCTCTGTGTTCCCAAGTCTCTCAGCCGTTCGAGTTCAGTCAGTATCACCGAGTCAAGATCCGGCCTGTCCCTCCTCCTCAGCTCACAGCACTGTAAAGCCAGTTTTGCCAAAGACAGAGTCTCCTTGACCGGCCAGTCCTTCACTCTCGGATCAAGAATATTTGCGAACCGTCCCTCCTCTATCGCAGTTTCAACGTGATGTGTCAGGCCCATGGGGGCCCGGCCCGTGATTATCTGCAGCAACATCACGCCGAACGAGTACACGTCCGACTTTGTCCCCAACATACCCGTCTGCTGGTACTCAGGGTCTATGTAGCAGAAGGTGCCGGCAGCTGCTGTCATGTGGTACTGGGTAATGGTGTCGGCAATCGAAGGCGGGACCAGGCGGCAGAGGCCGACATCACCGATCTTGCTGACATAGTTTCTATCGAGGAGGATGTTGGCGGGCTTGAGGTCGCGATGGACAAGTGGCTCGGGCTTTGTGCGGTGGAGGAAGTTGAGGGCAGTGGCTATCTCTGCAGCGATACGGAAACGGGCAGCCCAAGGCAAGGGCGGCGTGCCGTCCTTACAGTAGAGCCTGTCCTCTAAGCTTCCGTTCTCCATATACTCATAGACGAGGCTGCCATACTCGGGACAGGCCCCGAGGAGGACGACCATGTGGGGATGCCTCATTAGGCTCAGCACCTCGACCTGGAAATGAGCAATATAAAGGTATGAAAGCATAATGGTTTGATTAATTTACTCCCAATTAGATTTTGGCCTGATTACTTTCGTAATTTTTTGGAATTACTCGTGTCTTCCGTGAAGTTGCTATTTGTAAAATACAGTGTTTGGGGTGGGTGTGGGTGTAGTTAGCTAAACCTTGGGGCTAGATTTTGTAGTTAGCTAAACCTCTCGGGTATTGTTTATACTTAAACCCAAAATAATAGTCCAAGAACTAAACACCTGCTTCAAGCTTGAGCAGTACAACAAACTAGTTAGCACTACAAAGATAGACAGCTATATATCTGAAAAAAGTTACCTCATTCTGGAATTGCTTCTCCCCTTGCGAGATGTCCGACCTCAGAACCTTGATGGCCACTGGTGTATGATCTAGCGTAGCTTTGAAAACAGGCCCGTACCCACCTTCACCTATCTTATTCGCAGCCAAGAAGTAATCTGTTGCGATCTCGATCTCTTCCGTTGTGTACTTTCTGTACCGAATCTCATTCCGCCCCAATGCGTCAATCGCCTTCTGTTTCTCTTCGGACTCTTGTTTGTATTTCATCTCTGCGGTTTTTCTCTTCTCCATCTCCAGTTCTGCTATGCGCTGTGCTTTGTGGGCCACTTCAACCGCAGCCTTACACATCAGCTTCTCCCTTTCGACGGTGGCCAGGGCAGCCTCGTGGTTGCTCCTAGACTCTCCCAGTTTACTCTCCTCGTCTAGTTTGAATTGGACGAGGCCTCTCACCTGGGACAAACACACGTGAGTTGCTTCTTTTAAGAGAATAAATATGTTTACTGTGTGAGTAATATTGTACTTCTGTATAACCTTGTCTCTAGCCGTTGAGGCTTCTTGATTGGCTATGTTGTACTTAATTGTGATTTGCTGCAGCTCTTGCTTCAGTCTTCTCAGCTCATCCTCTATTTCCTGAAATATATTGTGTTGTAATGTTGTTAGTGATACTGATTCGTCAAATTAAAGCTTTTCCATGTGTAATTATCCTTTTGTAATTGAAGAACAAACTGTTTTAATATCGGGAACCTTGCAATTACCTATTCTACACTGTTCTACTATGTTTTAAGTACTTACAGCTGTTTGTGAGGAGGTAGAGCTGCTGGAGGTATACGAAATCTGGTGTGGGTCCATAACCTCAAAGGATACATCTGAAGGGAAACTCATCACCTCTGATAGATCACTTGACTCCGACATAGAGTAACTTTGGCTGCCTTTGGTCTGCACCTCGAGATTCAATTTGTTCATGGACTGTATCATTTCTGAAGTCTTGCTCTCCGCCTGCCTGTTAGCCATTATATTACTGAATGTAGTTTCACTGGGGGCCGATTTGAGTGGCTGGCTGTAATTGCTGCCATTGATGGTGGACCCATAGCTCGTGTTTGCCAAGTTGTGCCGCGTAAAGTACTTGTTATTGGTTTGGATAATTTCTTCGCTGTTCGCCGAATTTTGAGGCGAAGGTGATTTGCTGCCGTATGACCTTTCCTTTTGAGGTGTTTGCTGATAGTCTTTGCAGTTATTATTGTTCCCTGCGTAGAGAGGTATGTTGTTTTTGGTGCCCTCCGATGATCGCCTCAGCTGATTTCCTCCGTCGGATGATGATACCTCCGAGACAGCACTCTTCCAATTGTCGAGACTGCAATCAGATATGGGAAATCAAGAAATCCAGGTAATTTGTTTTGTCTATATTTTACATTCCAGCCCCCACCCCCCTCCATTACACACCCTTAAATTCTTCTAATCCCATAACAGGGGTGAATTAGGCAATGTTTTATGTTCCTTGATGTTTGATAAAAACTCCGAAAGTATTCGATATTCATATGGTTTATTGACACAAAGATGAATCAGGAGATCCAAACGGTAGAGCTAAGGAGGACTTTGAAATTTAAAGGGCTAAAATAACCCTATATGTCAAATGCAAGAAAAATGACGAGGTGATAAATGATTTGACTTACGCATAAGTTGACTGGCTTGAGCTGTTACTATTATTATTCTCAGCAGGTGAAAACATGTTCCGCATCATGGAGCTTGATGATGAACTACCAGGAGTGTCTGGTTGGCTTGCAGATTTAAGTTTTACTACTTTGGCCTTAGATACAACGTAAACTGAGCAAGAATCAGGTACATATTTCCCCATAGAAGTGGGAACATCTGTATTCTTGAATGCCCTGAAAGGTGTCTACTTTTCATCTTTTGATCTTCGCCTTTCTTTTTGAAAAAGTCGCTTATATGCATACATACCTTACTATGGCACCTCGGCTTGAAGCACCGAGGACAATTGTAGTGATTGCTTTCATGCTGATATACTCTGCAAGTGCCTTCACAACATCTGTGTCCAGGAGAATCACCTCCTTTGCACGAATCTGAAACTCATTACAATAACAAGGGAAAAGACACCATGGTAAACGTCTTGTACGGTTGTATGTATGAAGAGAATTAGGAAGAAAAAAAATGTCGCAAGTTACCCCTTTCCGAGCACAAAAACTACGGTAAGGAAGAAATAACTCCTGTGTTTCAGCTGGAGTAGGTTCGCGGCCTTCTTTAGGAACATTCTCTGCACAGCACCAAGATGTTTATATATCTAGCCATTTTAGATTTATCTCTAAGGTCATCAAAATTTATGACCCAAAACAGGTGTTAACATTTGGTTTTGCAGTTATTAAGACGTAAGGAGAAACATACGCAACACCTACTTGAATCGTTACTAGTTTGGTTTCTGACATGCACGAGGATGATCTGCTTATCCTTGGTCCTTAATTTGTCGATGGCCCATTTCACAGCGAATTGGCTGTTCTTGTCTTTGTCGATGGCCACGGCTGTGGTAATAACAACACTTCCTTCTCGCAAAGAATTTTGGTCACGAACAATCGACATATTATAAATACCAATTTGTACGGTATTAAAAATATGTATTTTTGGTATGTCGGTCGTTCAACCAATTATTATTATGAGATGGGTTGCATGAGATGGGATCAGCGACGGTGGCGGTTTATGGGCGGCACCGCCACCAAAAGAGGGTGGTTGTTGCTAGGGTTTTATTGGGATGGCTCAGCCATGCATGCACGTAATCCGTGCCGATGGATGGAGTAATGAAAGTATTATGAAGAAAAATTGAAAATGTTATTTGGATTTAGTTTTTTTATTGTTTGTTTGTTTTTTGAGTAGATATTGTTTAGGGAGGTGGATTTTGTTCTCCGAAAGATTCGGTGAGACTTTGAAAATGGAATAATGACAATCATGCATCATTCTTACTGTGGTTCGAAATCTGTGGTTCCAAATATTTTATATTGGGTATGTGTTTAATTTTTATTTTAAATACACGATGCTTTGCAAACCAAAAGGATTCAAGACAAGCTGATTGAAATCGAACCAAAAGGATTCGAGACAAGCTGATTGAAATTTAAAAAATTAGATCGAAATCGAATGAATTGATACAGTAAAACATCCCAATTTAGAAGCAATACCACACATGGTCATGTAGCAATTTGCAAATCATTCATCTTCTTTCTTCGTTTTTCCATTTTCAATGGGAATTTATTAAGCTGCAAATAGACAAGTGAGAAGGCTTAGGCTTAGCTAGCCCGTCACTCTCCATCATTAGTTCATGTAGAGTTTTAGGGTTGAAAATGTTGGAGCACTTCATGGAATCTTTTTTTTATTCCTTTATTGGAAATTCTTCTTTTTCTTATTTTTTTTTCGATAGTTAAGAAAAATAAAAAATTTAAATTTTTTTTTTAAAAGATAAAATATATTTTAAATTGAAAATGATTGAAGTAAAAAAAAAAATTATAATAATTATTTTATTTTTGAAGTAGAATTAGTATGTGTGACGTGACAGTCCTTAAAAAAAATAGTCAACTATTTTGGGACGAAACGAAAATAATGATATTTTACTCATATTAGCTCATTTAGCCTCGGTAAAATGTATCTATATGGCCAGGACACGTGGCCTTCTTGAGACCTGTACTCCATGCCCCATGGTCCCCAGTAGTGTTTTATTTATTATAAATATACAAGCAAACACAATTCCAACTCGATTGCGTTTCATCATATTTTTATCAATATATGTATATACGGAGTATAGTATTTTAATTAGGTATTTTAATAATTTCAATTTCATTTCTGTTTTAGAAAGAAGCATTGATTGGAGCCTGGAGGTGGATAATTGAGTCTACACGTGTCCTCTGAAGTAGCACTTCAATTAGAAAAAGTGTATTTTCTTTCATCATCTCTCTCTCTGCATAAGGCGCAGGGGAAAGAAATCTACTGAAGTGGGGTGCATCATTACTCGGTGCACTTTCAGCCCTTGTGACTTTCTCGGTCTGTTTTTGGTGAGAGCTTCTTCACTTCTTGTGTTTATTCGATCGATTAGTTCACTCTGATTGGTTCTTGTTTTAGTACCTTTTCGTTATGCACAACTCTGTAACTTCTTTTTTTACTGTTGAATGAATCTTGATTTTTATGGAGAAAGGGGGAGATTTTGTTTGATGATAAAGAAACCCATGTTAGGTTTTTGCTTAGATCCATGAAACCCGTGTTCCATGTGGCAAAAAGTTTGCATCTTTAAGGGTTTTTTCCTTGGGGGTTCTTTTATAGATAAGGATTTTGATTATTTTTTTTCCCTTCTCACATGATATAGAAGGGGTGGTCAGTGGGTATGAAATTTTGTGTTCTTGGGAATTAGTCTTTTGTGTTTAGAGGCGAAGAACTTGTAAGCTCCAGTCTTGGATTTTCTTGTTTGGAAATTTTAGAGATCCAGTATCTCTAGTCTTGGGTTTGCTAGATCTGATTCTTGAAATCGATATGCCTTTTGACTTGTTTTTTCCTTTAATCGGTGAACCCGTTCCTCTGTTTCTTGAAAAGAATGCTCTCTTGATTCTATAACATGTCCTCTTGTGTAGTTCTTCTTGTCGTGGCTCGGGGGCGGGTGTACGACTTTATCAGTTCTTCATTCGGTGCAGTCTCAAAAACCCCTCTATGACTATCTAAAAAAATCCTGTTTTGTTTCTGTAAAGAAACTGGATGATGGAAGAGGTTTCTCCCCATGCACTTGTTTTGAATAACCCTCCGTGCGCCAGTTCCGCAATCTCGACTCCCGTTGAAATCATGATGAATGAGATGATGGAAAATGAAGAAGATGAAATCATCTCGGTTGTGGAAGACCCTACTCTATTGACAGGTGGAAAGTTACTACCGTTGGACCCCACTTCAATTCTAAGTGTGCCGATAGAGACCGCTTTAGAGACGAGCCTCCCGATTTCCGTTGAGATCGAGGGCACCAAAAATGGTGAAATAGTCGCTAAAGTCATAAGCTTAGAGGACAGAAGCATGAAACGGAGATTATCCGAGGATACTGTGACTGTATCTGCTGATCTGAATGAAGAGTGTTCGAGTGGGACCACGATAAAGGCGTCTGTAATTGCTGTCACGTTATCCGGCGAAAAGGATTCAAGCAAAGGCGGTGTTAAGAGCGTGTTTGAATTGGACTGTTTGCCACTCTGGGGTTCCGTGTCTATATGCGGGCATAGGTCAGAGATGGAAGATACGGTTATGGCCGTGCCTAATTTCATGAAGATTCCGATCGGGATGTTTATTGGCGATGATGGAGTAAATGTGATAAGTACGAGTTTGAGTCACCTGACTTCGCATTTCTTCGCGGTTTACGATGGTCACGGTGGATCCCAGGTATATATGCATGGTGATCAAAAGTTGATATTTAGTTTTCATCATTTAACTCTTTTGACTTTTTTTTTCCTTTTAAAGTTTTGGCAGCCCATTGTAATTCTATGTATAGTAGTTGGCTTGTAACCACATTAATCGGAATGACTATTTCTCGATATTGACCTGTTTTGTTTCGAAAAGTTTTTTCCTGGGTTCAACTTAGAGGACTTTGTGGTGAGCTTATTTTGTTAAAATAGTCAAAACTACAGGGCTGTATAAGACTTCTTTTGCACAAAAAGCCGGGGATCTCCTATCTTTTTAAAAACAATTTATAAGCCTCGAACATCTTACTTCGGCACCTTTTAAAATATCTTTATTTTAGATAAAAAATATTAATTCCAACAGATACATTTTTTTTTGTAGGTTGCAAATTATTGCCGTGACCGTATCCATTTTGCCCTGGAAGAGGAGTTAAAAGACATAAATGATGTTCTCAAGAACACCAGTACAAGAGACACTCGTCAGGTCCAGTGGGAGAACGTCTTCACCAGATGCTTTTCGAAAATCGACGACGAAGTTGGTGGAAAAGTGACCTCTGTGCCTATTGCCTCGGAGACAGTGGGGTCCACTGCAGTTGTTGCAGTTGTGTGTTCGTCCCATATTATTGTGGCGAACTGTGGTGACTCGAGGGCAGTCCTTTATCGTGGTAAAGAGGTGGTTCCATTATCAATCGATCATAAAGTGAGTGGATTTCGGTTAATCTTGAACGCCTTTTTTTTCGTCCTTTTTCTATTAGTATTCTGGGTGATTGTATAATTGTTTTTCAACATATAATATTTTTTCCAGCCGAGTAGAGAGGATGAATACGCTAGGATCGAGGAGTCTGGTGGGAAGGTCATACAGTGGAACGGGCATCGTGTTTTTGGCGTGCTGGCAATGTCAAGGTCTATTGGTAGGTCACCGTGCAGAGAATTAAGCCATCCTTTTATGTTTTCATGCATGTGCATGTAAATAGTCAGTTTTATTGGGTTACAAATTTCACTATTTCGACACGTTTATCTTGAATGCTTAGAAAAATGGCTTCATAAATGGTGAATGCGCGAAGAATGACGATGTGTGTGATGTTTTTTGTAGTTGATAGTTAGATAGCGGGTGAAATCCATATCGTAATATGCCTAATTTTAGGCCTAAAACCTCATATCGGAGTATGAAATAGGGCACTTGTATTTGGGCTTGCCGATGTTACTGAAATCTGTGTTTTTCTTCAACCCTTGGCGATTTTCAAATTACAGAACAAGAAAAATGTATATAGTACTTTCTATTTTCCTGCAGGTGAAGGATAAGAAGCTTGATATGGTAAATACTTTCGATTTTTTTCTTCTCTCTTTCTTGAATTTAGCGTGCGACCCCTCCACATTATTATGGATAATACTTTCGTCTTTAAACTCATTTTTGCATCCTTTTTTCCATTCCTCATAATACTTGATAATCAGGTGATAGATACTTGAAGCCATGGATTATTCCGAAACCAGAAGTGATGTTTGTGCCTCGAGCTCGGGACGACGACTGCCTTATCCTGGCCAGCGACGGGCTTTGGGACGTGATGTCCAACGAGGAAGCGTGTGACTTGGCCCGGAAGCGTATTTTAGTCTGGCACAAGAAGAATGGAACGAACCCGTTAGTGGATAGGGGCCAGGGGGTGGATCCGGCTGCGCAAGCAGCGGCCGAGTACCTTTCGAACATGGCCCTCCAGAAAGGGAGCAAGGATAATGTTTCTGTAGTTGTAGTGGACTTGAAAGCGCAACGAAAGTTCAAGATCAAAGCTTGATATTATAGTGTATGGAGTATTTTTTTTTTATACAAGCATATATATATGTGTAATCTCATTAATTCATAATTATTAATTAGAGTCCCATCTAATTTTAAACATGGGATTTGAGTGTGTATGAGAATTGAGAACAGTGTACCATTACTTATATATAGAAATGAAATGACCATGTGTACTAACTGGATGAATGAGTACAACCTCATGGGATTCGTCGACAGAACGAAACCCTATCATCACTCGACCGAGCCCGGTGAGTCTAGTGAATGTGTAAGACTAATGTGCAGAAACAATCCAAAACCCATGCCACACATTATTTCCATCAGTAGCAGATGAAGGCAACATCATCCAAAAATAGGTTATAAGAAACAAACAATCCAAAAATTCAATCTTTCTGAGAAAACTGACTCAGGCCAGGACCCGGGCCAAGCCCGGAAGGCCCGACGTCTCGTTTCTTCATGGAGTGGATCTTCTCAAGCTTCAACGTGGCCCGGAAGTTAGTGATGAAGCTCTCAGCTTTCCTGTCCACATCTGGGCTCGCACAGAACAACCCCACACCGCCTGCAGATGGCGTGATGTCAGATTCCCCGTCGTAGGTGTCAGGGGACCCACTCCTGGAGCTGTTGCTGCTGTCCACTCTGACATAATCACCTTGTACAACAAACTTCCAAGCCGGGCTTTTGAAGAACGGAGCTGGCGGCAAAGGCGGTGGAGGTGGGATGCGATTCAGAGGGGAATCTCCGCCACTGTTTGAGACTTCCTCTAGTTTGTCGAAGCTGATCATCTTTGCGGGCTTTGGCGGCTTGGTGTGGAAAGTGGGTTCGGGCTCACGGGCCTCCGCAGGAGGCGGAGGTGAAGATGAGGGCTGTGGTGCAAGAGTGACTGTAATGGTTCTCTTTCGCTTGTGCTTCTTGGATGAGAACAGATTCTGGAAGACTGAAGTCGGAGGCGGAGCGGGTGGCGGCGGTGGAGGATGCGAAGGCGGTGGCGGAACTTGGAAGCTCAGAGAAGGTTGAGCTTCGTGGAGAAGATGATCTAAATGGTCGACGCTCTTCTGCCTCTGCTTTTTCTTCTTTTTACTGTACAGTGAATTCAAGAAATCTTTGGTTGAGCTCCCTGTTGCTCCCACTCTTTTTCTATGAGCACTCCTCTGCCGAGGCGGAGATGGCGGAGATGGAGCAGCTTCTGGTGGCGTCGAAACAGAATCCTTCGACTCCACATGTTTGTTCCTTCTTCTATTCGATCTTTCCTTTTTCCGACCCATTCTTTCATATGTCGATACAGACTCTGCTGCCTCAGGTGGTTGAACTTGAGGTTGTTCTGTAACTTGATCCAACGGTTCGGTATCTTTGAGCAGTTTCGTGTTCGACCCATCGCTTCTTGTTGCCTCGCTTTCACTCACACCCGTCTTAGGATCTTCTTCAGCTTCCGGTGGAGCAATAACCTCCGTCGGCAATATTTCACCTTCCTCAGATTTGCTCAGCAATGCATCGACATCGGGTGGCGTATCGTGCACCAGTGCTCTCGGATGTTCGACTTCAACCGCTCCTCCCAAACTCCGGTGGCGGCGGAGGATCTTACCCTGACCCGGATCCGGATCCACCTCCGGATCCCAAATCCCACCAGAGTCTACACGAATATCATCCTCAAAAGACCAATGGGCAGTTGAAATATCACGCAGGTCAGGGTATGAGCTGCTGTTTCGAGTAAAGATCGAATTTTTATGCTCAGATTTAGGCTGGTAATCCGAAAACTCGCCAAACCAGTGGCTTGAATTGGAAAGAGGATTCGATTTTGACCCCTCATTTGTTTCGTAATTGTATTTGTACCCAGATTCTTGTTTGTGGTTGTGGGATCCAATTTCTTTATTTGGAGAAGAAGCGTGGAATTCATCGTAGTAGGAATGGTATCTATCCTCGTTCTTGTTTCTGCTTAGGAACCCAAATACTACAGCAACTAATACAAGAACAATGTTCAAAGAATCCCAACTCTTTCTAACGCTGTTTGGCCTTAAGATCTGAGCAGTGAAAGAGAGAGATGGAGGCACCACAAAAACCAAGAAAAAAACAGCTGTTACCAGCAGGAGGAAAACCACCAGCCCGGAGCTGAAGAAGACGGCAGATACGCGGCGGCGGAGGAGATCGGCACGGCGGACATTGGCGGTGCTTTGGACCCAGAATGGTGTTCGGTCTTCTCCGTCTCCATCCCCATCCCCATCTTCCATTTTTGCTCTTTTCTCTGTTTTTTGTGAGAAAAAAGGCTTTTACTTTTTAGGGCTTTTTTCTTCCTTTTGGTTTAGGACTTTTGGTATTAGTAAATGTTTTGGAGGAACTTTTTTTTTGTTTTTTTGCCTTGACACCATGTGCTGATGTGCAACAATGCCTAGTCTTTTTGGCACTTTTTTTTTTCAAAAGAATTACTCCAGTTTGGAATTCTAAACTCATGTTTTAAGAGAGATAATTGTATTTGAATTAAGCAAGCAAAAATTTCAAAAAAACCGAGTACAATATCATAAGTCACAAGAATGTTAAAAAAAACAAAAGAAACCAATACTAGTACTAAAAACAAAGTATCTATCCAAAAACTCGAAAAATGATCAGGCGAAAACCGGACAACCAGGGACGACGACCCCTCTGGCAGTCGGGCACGTGGCCAAGTCGCAGTGCTCTCCGTTAGTCCCCCACCACGAGACCCCGACGTTCTCGAGCCCCAAGCAAAAGTACAAAACTACCCCCATGAAGGCCACCCCCGCGTCCAAAGCCGCCGACAGCACGTAGTTATACCTCTGCCACCACCCTTTCCTGTACCTGTACACAAACAGGTTGAACACCACCCCAACCAAAATCCAGCTGTTGAAGTTGAGCGTCGACGCCGGCGGCATGGAGGCCGTGGCCCCCAGCAGCACCGGAATGTTGATCAGCTTGATCCACGTCTGCGTCGGGAAAGCCCTGTGCAGGGCCCACACGAGCACGGGGGCCAGCGCCCCCCCTAGGAAGAACCAGTTGAGGGCCCCGTAGTTCCCGAGGGACCCGAAGATCCGCTTGGGCCCCACGAGCCCCCATATGACCGACGCGTCGTAGAAGACTCGGTCGTTCGGGCAGGTCCACGGGCTGTTGGGCGGGAGAAGCTGGTCCTGGCAGATGTTCTCGATGCTCGTCAGGAGATACCACGCGACCCCCATGTTGATGACGCCGGCGAGGATCGTCCCCACCAGCTGGACGATGAACATGGACCTGGGCGGGATCTTCATGTAGTGCCCGAGCTTGAAGTCGTTGAGGAACGACACTGCTTGGCTCATGCTGATGTAGCCGTACGTCTTGAAGCAGACGTTCGCGATCGGGCGTCCGGGGTATATCAAGCCGATGATGTATTCGGTGATCACGTTCAGACCAGGGGACTGGTTCGTGGTGGCGGTTATGATGCTGATCGGGAGAGTGAAGATTAAGGCGAGCCCGGCGGCAAAGAGTAGGCCCCACCATGGAAGCTGAACTTCGTCCTTCATGAAAATGCAGAGTAGAAGCGACACGATTAACGATACAATCAGCATCGCGTGAAACCACCAGTTGGGAATGTCTTGGTATTTCTTCATGAGCCGAGTATGGATGTCCTGCTTCCCCTCGTGCGAGGCTCGATACCGGTCGAGAATTTCCTTCCCGTTGAAAAACGCCACGTGGGTGAGGGTGGCGATGACTGCGGCGAAGTTGAGCCCGTACGACAACGAGAAGAAGATGCTGAGGTTGATGTGGCCTTGGCTCTCGTACGCGGGCATGTCGATCTCGAACTTGTCGTTGACGATGGCAGAGACGTTGTACAGCCCTCCGTTTTTGTTGAACAAATGGGACGAGAAGAGCGGGAAAGTCTGGGCGGAGTAGACGTTTAGCCCCCAGTAGGCAGCCGGGATCACAACGTAGACGAAGGCGACGTAGCCGACCAAGACGTTGAGGATGGCGAAGAAGGGGGAGACGAGGGGGCTGCCGAGGAACGAGGCTACCGTGGCCCAGTCGAAGGTGAAGGAGAAGATGCCCAGCCCGTGCATGCCCGACCCGATTTGCTGGGCCCGGACCGACTTGGGGAAGGCGAGGCAGAGCAGCGAGAGGTTCGAGATTGTCGGGATGAGGTAGCCGGGGAAAAGGTACCACGAGAAGCTGCAGGCGAGGGCGATCAGGAAGAACCGAGCACGCGAGTCTTTACGGCTGTCGTCTTCGTGAAGGGCGCGGAAGAGGGAGACTTGAACGAGGCTACTCGGCCACCACATCTCCGCCGGCTCCACCACGTACTTCCTCAGAATCCCAGCCCATCCGTATCCCAAAACCTGTTAATTCGATTATGGGTTAAAATTTATTGGTAATTGCAAATTGGTCCCTAATTAAAGAAAAAAATAATTATACATTACCTGAGTGGTGATGACGAGGATCAAACTGGCGGTGAAGGAGATGTTTCGCTTGTAAATGGCTTTGATGATGTCGACGATGCCGACGGCGTAGGCGGAGCCGCCGCCGAAGGAGGAGCCGGCGTTGGCGAATATGGAGATGAGGACGTGCTCCTTCATGTTGAAGGGGCCGGGGTTGAGGGAGAACTCCCAGGGGCCGATGAGGCGGAACTTTCTGGTGGGGAGGACTTTGGCCATGAAGCGGCCGACGGGGAGGGTGGCGATCTGGACGGAGATCATGCTGATGACGATGGGCTGAGTCCGGTAGCTGAAGAAGGTGTTGAGGAACGAGAGGAGGGCGCAGGAGAAGAGTCCGAGGAACCACATACGGAACGTCCACACGGGGAGAGTCGGGTCGTCGTCGTTGGGGACGGTGAGGCGGACCTGCTCGACAGGGGAGATGAGTTCCTCGTCATCGATGACGTCGGCTTGCTTTTCGATTTTCTCGATTTCCAAGGATGATGCCATTGATGAATATTACTGATGGATGAATACTGATGGATGAATGTGAGGATTGATAGAGGCAGAGGGTTCTATATGTATATATAGTCCAAAGAGGGAGGGTTAGAGAATATAGGAATCTTCGGGATATCAGATATAACTGTGAACGGAATCCTTTTTCAAATAGGACTTTGATTCAGCATTCCAACGCCTAGTCCTACTCCTTAGTCAAACCTAAATCTAAATTTCAAATTTTAAAATAAAATTAAATTCAATTCAAATAAATATTTAAAACAATAAAACTAAATACGGATCAAGCGAAAACAGGGCAACTGTCGACGACAACGCCTCTCGCCGTGGGGCACGTGGCCAAGTCGCAGTGCTCTCCGTTGGTCCCCCACCACGAGACCCCGACGTTCTCGAGCCCCAAGCAAAAGTACAAAACTACCCCCATGAAGGCCACCCCCGCGTCCAAAGCCGCCGAGAGCACGTAGTTGTACCTCTGCCACCACCCTTTCCTGTACCTGTACACGAACAGGTTGAAAACCGCCCCCACCACGATCCAGCTGCTGAAGTTGAGCGTCGAGGCCGGAGGCATGGCGGCCGACGCCCCCAGCAGCACGTTGATCAGCTTTATCCACGCCCGCGACGGGAACGCTTTGTGCAGGGCCCACACGAGGACGGGGGCCAGGGCCCCCCCGAGGAAGAACCAGTTGAGGGCGCCGTAGTTACCCAGGACCCCGAAGATCCTCTTGGGCCCCACGAGCCCCCAGATGACGGACGCGTCGTAGAAGACTCGATCGTTCGGGCAGGTCCACGGGCTGTTGGGAGGGAGAAGTTGGTCTTGGCAGATGTTTTCGATGCTCGTCAGGAGATACCACGCCACACCCATGTTGATCGTGCCGGCAATTATCGTTCCCAACAACTGAAATAAATTCGGTTACACTGAATTTGAATTACATATCAGTGAGCAAGTAAGTAGTACCTGGACTATGAACATCGATCTCGGTGGGATCTTCATGTAATGCCCGAGCTTGAAATCGTTCAGAAACGACACTGCTTGACCCATGCTTATATAGCCGTACGTCTTGAAGCAGACGTTCGCGATAGGCCTTCCAGGATATATCAGACCAATGATGTATTCCGTGATCACATTGAGGCCTGGTGTCTGTAGGAATTGGTCAGATTAAATATATCGTATGGGAACTAGCTCGTTGCAAGTGTTAATTATACCTGATTCGTAGTTGCGGTTATTATGCTGATCGGGAGAGTGAAGACCAACGCAAGGCCTGCTGCGAACAGTAGGCCCCACCACGGCAACTGAATTTCGTCTTTCTTGAAAATGCAGAGACAGAGCGACACGACCAACGATACCACGAGCATTCCGTGAAACCACCAGTTCGGAATGTCTTTGTATTTCTTCATGAGTCTCGTGTGGATATCTGACTTCCCACCGTGCGAAGCTCGATAGCGTTCGTAAATTTCCCTGCAGCCACATATATTGTAACATGTTACTGTGAACTTAATTTGGTTGTTTTAAAAGAAAAAACTTCAAGACTCACTTTCCATTGAACATGGCCACATGTGTAAGAGTCGCGATAACCGCCGCAAAATTGAGCCCATACGACAGAGAAAAGAAGATGCTCAGATTTATATGTCCCTGCTTCTCGTATTCAGGCAAGTCAATCTCGAATCTGTCGTTCACAATGGCCGATACGTTATACACACCTCCCTCGCGATTAAATAAATGGGACGAAAATATAGGAAACGTCTGCGCACTGTAGACGTTTAGTCCCCAGTAGGCAACAGGTATCACGAGGTAGACGAATGCGAAATAACCGAAGAACACATTGAGGATGGCGAAGAACGGAGAGATGAGAGGGCTTCCGAGATACGAGGCCACAGTGGCCCAGTCGAAGGTGAAGGAAAAGATTCCAAGCCCTTTCATGCCCGACCCAATCTGTTGGGCCGTTACCGACTTGGGAAAGGCGAGGCAGAGCAACGAGAGGTTCGACAGCGTCGGGAAAAGGTAACCGGGGAAAATGTACCACGAGAAGCTGCACACGAGGGCGATCAGGAAGAACCGAGACCGTGAATCTTTCCTGCTGTCCTTCTCATGAAGAGCTCTGCGAAAAACGAAAACAAAAATTGCAATTCAGCCCCTCGAAACGACGAATATTGCTACAACGAATTGTTTACCTGAAGAGTGAAACTTGAACAAGACTACTCGGCCACCACATTTCAGCCGGCTCAACAACATACTTCCTCAAAATCCCAGCCCATCCATATCCCAAAACCTGCTCGGGTCGAAAATTATTCATTAATTGCAAATTGGCCCCTAACTACAAAAACAGGTCAATTCTCGATTTCTCATACCTGGGTGGTGATAACAAGGATCCAACTAGCCGTGAAGGATATGTTCCTCTTGTATATAGCCTTGATGATGTCGACGATGCCGACAGCGTACGCGGACCCACTCCCGAACGCGGACCCCGCGTTCGCGAATATCGAGATGAGGACGTGCTCCTTCATGTTGAACGGGCCCGGGTTGAGCGTGAACTCCCACGGCCCGATCAGGCTGAACTTTCTGGTGGGGAGGATTTTGGCCATGAAGCGGCCGACGGGAAGAGTCGCGATCTGAACCGATATCATGCTTATGACGAGAGGCTGAGTTCTGTAGCTGAAGAAGGTGTTGAGGAAAGAGAGGAGGGTGCACGAGAGGACTCCGAGGAACCACATCCGGAAGGTCCATACGGGTAGGGTCGGGTCGTCGTCGTTGGGGACGGTCAGACGGACCTGCTCGACCGGAGAGATTAGTTCTGAGTCGTCTTGCTCTTGCTTTTCGATTTCCAGAGATGCCATTGATGAATGATGCGAGTTTTTTTTTTCTTTATAATTAAGCTGATAATAATAAACTGATTTTGTTTATTTCTTTAGGCAATTGTAACTTAATTGCTTGGATGTTCAGAAATATCCATTTATAATATTTTGTTACCGTAATTTGATATTTTTTTTTTTAAATTCACTCAACCTTAAATGACAATTTGATTGTAATTAATATTTTAATATATTAAACGATTGATTTCCTTAACAAATACTAGTACGGTTTTATTCCAAATAAATCAGTTTATTTCAATTTGAGATTCAATTATTTTCTAATAAATGAATCGTGAATAGAAAGAGCCATCATTAAAGGAAATTAAACACGCGTTAATTTTGATGAATAGAAAATAATCAAAATACAATACCTGTTGATTTGTCGACGGGCGAGTTGAAAAGCGAGCGCCGGTAATCGCCGCTGAATTTCTTCAGGGCGTCGTGCTGGAAGTCGAGGAGGCCGACGGAGAGGCTACTGTAGACGATATCGTCGACGAGAGGAGTAGGACACGGCGGAGGACGTACTGTTGACGGAGAAGTTGTGGGAGGAGACATTGCGGCGGGCCTCTTCGCGGAAGTTTTCGTCTCGTCCGCGGGGCGGTGGTGCTTGGGCGAACTGGCGGCGGCGCGTGATGGGGAGATTTGGGGCAGGGTCTGGGTTGAGAAGTCCGAGTGTTTATTCGGAGGAGATTTGTCACCAGCGATGGCATTGGGTGTAGCATTAACAATCCTTGCTTTCGTTTTTCTTTTTCCGATTGTCTAAAATGAACGTTCCCTTCTTTCTTTGAATTGAAATAAAATTTGAAATGATTAATTAAAATTTTAATATATGTATACTACTAATATTAAAAATATAAATATAGTAAAAAAATTACAAATTAATAACGGATCCAAAATAATAAATATTTTAGTTTTAACTCGGCTTTTGAATTAATAAAAACTAATATTACTGTCCGTGTGATACACGTGATTTATTTGAAATAATCTAAAATTTTATTGGGAAAAATGGCAATAAGGCCAATTTTCAACATTTTTTGCGCCAAATTCCAATTTATGTGTCAATTAGGCCTTTTTGTTCCAATTAGGCCAAAAAAATGTATATGGAAGGACGAAAATACTCTTACTCTATTTATACTCAACCCACCCCACACCTACCCCACCCCACCCCTGCCCAGACACTGAATACCATGAAAAAACATTGAACGTCAGAATAACACTGAATAACACTGAATAACATTAAAAGACACTGAATAACACTAAATAACATTAAAAGACACTGAATAACACTGAATAACATTAAAAGACACTGAATACCATTAAAAGACACTGAATACCATTAAAAGACACTGAACGTCACCTCAGACACTGAATACCATTAAAAGACACTGATCGTCAGATTTTTTTCCTACTCAACCCACCCCACCTCCCGACACTGAATACCATTAATAGACACTGAATACCATCAAAAGACACTGATCGTCAGATTTTTTTTCTACTCAACCCACCCCACCTCCCGACACTGAATACCATTAATAAACACTGAACGTCAGATTTTTTTTATACTCAACCCACCCCACCTCCAGACACTGAATGTCAGACACTGAATACCATGAAAAGACACTGAACGTCATATTTTTCTTCTACTCAATACACTCCACCCCAAAAGACACTGAACGTCAGACACTGAATACCATGAAAAGACACTGAAAGTCAGATTTTTTTTCTACTCAATTCACCCCACCCAAAAAGACACTGAATGTCAGACACTGAATACCATTAAAAGACACTGAACGTCAAATTTTTATACTCAACTCACCTCACCCCAGACACTGAATACCATTAATAGACACTGAATGACAGACACTGAATACCATTAAAAGACACTGAATGTCATAAAAAACACTGAACGTCATAAAAAAAATACACTGAATATTATAAAAAATACTGAATGTCATAAAAAAAAAAACTGAACGTCATAAAAAACACTGAAAATGAAATAAATATCCCAAAAATAAAAAAATAAAAAAATTGAACATGGCAATAAGGGAATTCCTTGGAGCTGAAAGAATGAGCAATTCACACGTAAAATTAAAAATGATGAGGTACGTCTTGTCCCACTTCTCCAGGTACACCCTCAGGTCGCTCTCGTCCATCATCCTCTTAAACGACTAAAGGACTAATCGTCGTATCCATGATCATCCACTCCTGTCATCGAAAATCATCAATTCATCGCACAACAAAATTAAAAAAAAAAACAAAAACAAAAAATACTATCTCTTGGCAATATCATCAAACACCTTCCATGCTCTCTTCGAAATTTTTGCTAAGGCAACTATCGAAGAAAAATTATGCAAATAATTAAACCATATCAATGCACAACTACCATGCCTATGCAATAACCAGACTAGAACTCCAGTGAGATTTCATTAAAAACATTGAATATCAAAAAACTGAATATGAGATTTTAACACTGAATAAAATTATAAAAATACGCTGAAAATAAAATAAATATTTCAAACAATAAATATTTCAAAAAATAAAATATATTGGATAGTTCATTAAATTTATTAAAAATTCGACACCAGTGAGTTCACGATCAGGAAACTGAATCACTTTTACAAATATTAATTTACACTTATAAATTATTTGAAAGTACCTCATTGTTGAATTCATCATCAGCCATTAGAACATCTTGTGCAATGGCGTATTCACACAGACGTTTTAATCACTCTAATGGGTACTGATCAACAACCATTAGAACATCTTGTGCAATTTCTAAGTTAACATCAACAGACCCAGACCCTGTGTATATGTATCCAAACACCAAAAAGACGAAAAGAGTTTCAAAATTGGACATAAATAGGAAATGAAAACCATAACTGTGCTACAAAAGCTAGAGTTGGAATAGAATTTAAATGCATGTATTCACCTAATCATCAACTAAAAAACAAGTCAGAGTTGTGGTTTATGTAATATGATAACCATATTTTTAATTTCTAATATTCTGAACCACCGTCTCCAGCACCTTGCCAATACATCACCTTTGCTTCAAAGTTATACTCCAAGAGAATTTTAGAAGCTTCAGCAACAACACTCTGTTCATTAAATTGGGCCCACAAGCATCCTCCATATGCCCTGTTCAATTAAGAGAATGAACGCACACTACTTTATAACACTGATCGACTCATCCAAGCAAATACGCACTATGAAACTTACATAATCAATTATCTAAATCATAACTGTGCTGGAGGCATAACAATTCACACAAAGTAAGACCAATATTAATGAAGAATTTCTCATCATCCATATATATAACAATGCATTGTTCAAAATCAAAGGAGCAAAATGATAACAACTAGTTAACAGAATCAGTGTATAGTCCATATCTACTCATCGATATATCACTACTGCTTTTCGTGATACAGCTTTCTCGGTTAACCAGCAGCTTCACCAATTCCAAATCATCGTTCCCACTGAAGCGAAACACGAACATAGTCTAGAAGAATTGATGTTCATCGTTACCTTAATTGGAAATTAGCGGTAGCTTTTTCGAGCTAAACATTCTCAGACATATCGTCGAACACCTTCCTCGCCTCCTCCCAAAATGTCGTACAGTGCCCACAAAATACAAACACTAAATATACAACAAATATCAATAGATTATTAGTATAGTACAGAAAGTATTGAGGTTGACAAAAAATACATTCAGTGTTTCTTTCTCACACATTCAGTGTCTATAAATTAGGAAAAATTCAACCAAGTTTAAATCTGTAAATTACCTGGCGAGGCGGAGGTTGAGAGAAACTGAAGTTGACTTTAGAGTAAATCGCAATCGTCACCGATTCCTCGTCGCCTCCGCCGGGGCTCCGATCGACGAGCTCTCGAAGGAGCGGATTGTCCATGAAGTCGGCGGAGATGAGGTATTTATGAAGACCTCGCTCTCGCACGACGTCGTTCGTGGGGCCCTGTCGAAGGTCGCGGCGGCGATGGCGGAGTGCATCGGGACCTCCGTCCTCCCCTTTGCCGACGCCGCGTGGATCGGGGTCCGGCGATTTCGTCGATCTCGATCTCAGCCTCACGATCCCCTTTCTCTATGGTACGCAGACGGGGCGGACTCCGCTGGAGTGGAGTCGGTAGTGGAGGGGCGCGGTGTCGATGTCGGCGACGTGGTGGTGTATCAGCGATTGTGTGGTGTGGTGCGGCGGGCTCCGACGAATAAGACGGTCGAGGCGATGAGGATGGCGACGCGAATTGGAGGAAGCACTGAGATTAGGGATTTGCGTTTGTCTTTGGGCGTACACGCGAACAAGGGAGAAAAAGGGGAAAGGGATAGTTTTGTCTTTACACATTTTAGGCGACCTAATTGACACGCGTAATTTCTCGAAAGCCTTATTGCCGAAAAAATGTTGAAAATTGGCCTTATTGCCATTTTTCCCAATTTTATTTAATCTCCGACTATTTCGGCCAAAAATTTATTAATGGACTAACAAATTATTTTATTTAATAATCGAACTCTCACTTAAATTTGTAATTTCGTATTAATCTCATTATTAACCGTTCATGTTTGATGTAATTTATAGTATGTAAGCTTCTTGGGGGCATAGTCAAGTGGTAAGGTTTGTGGTGATGTTGGTGTAATTTCTCGACGACGCAGAGTTCGAATCTCGGATATGACAAATTTTCATTGAAATATTATGAATTTAGTCCTTGGATGAGACCTATTGGATATGACCAATTTTCATTGAAATATTATAAAGTTAATCATTGGATGAGACCTATTGTCTGTCTCCCACATGTGTCTGCTACTCGGGCGCATCCCTCGATTTACATCCTACCCGATCGAGGAGCCTCTGATCTGGTGGAAGAGGAGTTTCTCGTCTCATCCCTAGAAGCCTCTGATCTGATGGAAGGGGAGTTTCTCTTCTCTGCATTGATCTTACATCCTACCGATCGAGGAGTTTCTGATCTGGTGGAAGAAAAGTTTCTCGTCTCATCCTACCCGATCGAGAATCTGATCGGGTGGAAGAGGAGTTTCTCTTCTCTGCATTGATCTGTTGGAAGAGGAGATTTTCTTCTCTACATTTTTTTAGTGTCAAACGCATTCAACAAATACCTAAACTAAAAATAAAATAAAAATCTAGTCGAACATAATTAGTAACTCGATTCAATGTTGAGAAAAATAAAAAAGGACATACGAAACGATTATAGGAAGAGAAAATAATATAATTAAAAAGTTTGATCAATTTTTTTTAACTCAAATGGATTAAGGAGTAGAAAGAGATTGAATTTGATGAGATACGAATAATTGGAATTAAATTAATATTAATGGAATAAAAAAGAATTTTGAGAAAAGAAATAAAAATGTATATATTTAAAATGATAATTAATTATTATTACCAAAAATATATAATTTCAAATTATTATTTAAAAATTATATATAATAATTTAAATATGCTTAATAATATTACTAATTATAATTTATAATTTTTTTATTTATAATTTATAGTGTGAACAAAATATTATTATTGTTTTCCTATTAATGGTTCACGTGACATTAGTGGATCATGAAATTATATATGTATAGATACTCGATAAATTAATATTTTCTTAAATTAATAAAATTTAGGGTTGAAGTAGTTCGACTGTAAGACTATCTACAATCGTTTCAACATTCAACACCCTACTTTATCTTCTTTCTCTTCCACCTAATCATTCAACATCCATTCAGATTTTATAGCCTACAATATTTAATAAAATTCAACATCCTACCCCACCACTTTTATTTCATCTTTTTATTTTATTTTATAATTTTATTTTTATTACAATTTAATAAAACAAATATCAATTAATAATAAAATAATATATATATATATATATATATTTTTTTTTTTTTAATTTTAAATTTTTTTAAATTAAAATAGTGAATAGTAAAATAAAATATATTTTTTTAAAAGACGGAAAAATAGGGATAATCATTATTAAACCAAATTACAAAATACTTATGATACAATACAATATATTAAGCACACGAGAAAATTATAATAAAACACACACAACTTAATTAGTACAATAAACTCAACTCACAATCAATAAAGCTCTTAAATAACACATAGAGACTTAAAAATCTTTTTATCGATTCATTCCACTCTTCGTTGACCACTTTCAAGGCTGCGCTCTTTCCTTTCTTTTTACCCTTTTTTTTTGTTGCATTCCCCCCCCCCCCCCCCCCCCCCCATTGGACGAGCACTAGACCCTACAGAGTTAGAGTCACTGGCATCACTCTCCCGGGATCTCTTAGATCCACTGCTTCCAGAACTAGTATTTCCTCCTACTTGACTACCATAACGTGGTTGATCACGTACAGCAAGCCATTCCGACATTAAATTAAAATGTCTACCCTTACAACCACTTGAATAAAGTTCATGTGTTTTGGCCAATACATCATTCTCCGACCACCCGCTTTGTTGCATACTGTTAAGGAAATAAATATAATCAAATCATATTGATTTGATTATAAGAATAAAATATATCTTTATATTTAGGATTATATATATTATTTGATTTGCTTTTATCTTTACCTTAATTATGAGATTCCATTGTAATACTATAAATAAGAGTATTCGCATACTCACCAATTATCGGTGATTTCATAATCATTCTCTCATGGTATCAGAGCACTGGTCCTAAACTTGGTTCTAAACCTAGTTTAGTCTTCTTTCTTCCTCCCACTTTTCTCTCTCACTTTTCTCACGTCGGACTGGTCTCCTCCGTCGTGTTCTTTATTTGTACGTCGGACTGGTATTCTCCGTCGTACCGTCGATCTGCCGTAGCCACAACTTTCATGCCGGACTGGTCTCCTCCGTCATGCGTCGTGCCGCAGCTTCCTCCCTCCTCCTTCCGCAACACCAGAGCAGCTTCTTCCCTCCTCCTGCCGTAGCGCCAATGCATCCTCCTGTCGTGCGTGTTGTGTCGCCGCCGCCAACTCTTTACCAAGCGTCGCGTTTGTCTTCAACCCACGCATCGCTTGAGGGGAAGTGTTAAGGAAATAAATATAATCAAATCATATTATAATTTGATTATAAGAATAAAATATATTTTTATATTTAGGATTATATATATTATTTAATTTGCTTTTATCTTTACCTTAATTATGAGATTCCATTGTAATACTATAAATAAGAGTATTTGCATACTCACCAATTATCGGTAATTTCATAATCATTCTCTCACATACGCTTAGCGTTATCATACGCGCCAATCCATTTGCCCAATATTTTGTTGATATAGTTGTAGTGATTTCTGCACGATGCTCCATCACGTGGAGGGTCAAATGAGCAATGCTCATTACAATACTCAGCAACTTTACCCCAATATGATTCACTTTTTTTATTTCTTCCAACAACACTGTCTGTTCCAAATTTAATCCATCCTCTCAGTAGCACCAGATTTTGATCAGTGGTCCATTTGGGGATTTTGCGACGAGCAGGATTTAAATCTTTTGCAACTTCAGTAGCATCCTTAGCACCGCTCCTACAACCGAGAGCCATTTGTGTAGAAAATTCAGTAAATTCAGTTCCTCCAATATTTGGAACTGATACATTTCTTATTGGAGTAGTTGAATGATAAGATGGTGGTTGAGAAGAAAATGACATCATCGATCCATAATATGGACAATAATTTGGAACAGATGAAGGCATGGTAAAATTTGGTGTAAAACCATAATTTGGAGTATTTTCAGAATATTGACTCGACATTTGATTTTGGAATGAGTAATTGTTGGAATCCAAATTTGGTACAAAACCATAATTTGGAGTATTTTGAGAAGATTGTTGGTCGGAAGATTGATATTGAAATGGGTAATTGTTGGGATTCATTTTTCAAATTGAAAAAATGATTTTTTTTTTGTTTACAAATCAAATGAAACTAACTTCTATTTATAGATAAAAAATGATGAATTTTCGAATAAAAATAAAAAAATAAAAAATAAATTTATTATAAACAATTAATTTAAAAAGATAAGATAAGATAAGATAAAAATCTGAAAAATTAAAACGAACAAATGAAAAAAAAACATGTGGCAAAAGTGATAGATAAAGAGTGGGTAAAACAATTCAATTCGTATAATTTTATACATCCAATTCTGTGTGGACAAGTGGCTGCGGGTTCTACATTTTTTAGTTTTCACGCCTGTTGAATACTTTCAAAATCCATTTAGCCATTTGGATTCAACAGCCCATTTCAACTCTTTATTGCATCTGTTCAACTGTTGAAATGGGCTTTTCAACAGCCCCATTGCTCCTAGTCTAATGAGCCGATTCGATTATCAATGATTGACGTCGAAAGTGATAGATATTCTATTTTAATTGTACCGTAATGAGTCGGCTCGATTATCCCCTAATGAACCAATTCGATTATCAATGATTGACTTCGAAAGTGATATGTATTCTATTTTAATTGTAATAGCATGTGTTTTTTAAGCCTACTTTGTCCACACTCGTTAGCACTCAGAAAATGATGAAAAAAAAATCTTGAGTAAAATATTCAATTTTTTTATCCAATTTTAGATGTTACATTAATAAATGCTAGTGTATATGTATTTACATAAATAAATGCTATTGTATACGTATTTATGTAATATTTTTTAAAATGCTCATAATAATAATAATATTAATTTTAGAACATAAAAACAAAATTCAAAATTATGAATAATATTATAGTTATGAACTTAATTATTTATATTATTTATTTTTTATATTTTAAAATTATCTAAAATTTGTTTTATTTAAACTTAATTTTTTTCATTTTAATTCATTCGCTACAAACCCGACAATTAAGTTCTCATCCATATCATAAAAATGCACTATAAATTTAAGCGTGATTTTTTTTAAAGGATAATTTTAAAAGTTTTTATGTAATTTACGGTATTAGTTTTTCTTAATTATAAATTTGTGTAATATTCCAAATTTGTTTTTTTATTATAATATGGGTGAGTAGTTATTTAGTAACCGTCAAGGGTATTTTAGTAATTATTTTACTCTTTCAAAATAAAATTATTAGTTTTTCTTAATTATAAATTTGTGTAATATTCTAAATTTATTTTTTTATTATAATATGGGTGAATAGTTATTTAGTAATCGTCAAAGGTATTTTAGTAATTATTTTACTCTTTTTTATAATTATAAAATTAACAATACCCCAATTAATAAAAAAATTTAAAAAAAATTCCACTTAATTTGAAAGTTTATTTTATGATATTTAAAATGTAAATTGATAAACTAAACTACGTACCCTTAAGCTTAAATATACTTAAATTTAAGTATACAGATTTAAAAAAATTAGCTATGTTATAATATTTTTTTATTAATTTTAATCGGCTATAAAATGTTCAGATTTTCGATTAAGTATAAACTACGAAGTCGCACGTTTTAAAACCGTTTACATAATTATTCTATTGAAGCGAGAACTTTTTTTGTTGGGGGTCTAATGTCAGTAAATTTGAGTTTAGATCATTTCTTTAAGTTCGGATTAATTTAGTTCAACTCGATTAAGTTTATTTCAAAATAAAAAAAAATAAAAAAATAATTCAAATCAATAATTTTAGAGATATAATTTAATTAATGTTAAAATATTAATAATAAAAAAATATATATTTAAAAATTTATAAAAAGTTATTATTATTCTTTAAAAAATATATATATTTACCTATTCAAGATTTGGTCACTTTTACGATCACTTAGAGCATCTCCAACCGATACCAAAAACCTATTTTGAAGTAGAATAGATGCTCCAACCGATACCAAAACATAAACCTATTATAGGTTTTATGGTGGGACCCACCAAAAAAATACTTAAATTTACGTCTACGTAAACACAAACCAAAAACTATTCATTATTTATAAAATGATCCTTTTTTTATAAATTAATAAAAATGACTCATTAATCTTTTTTGTTTCTTATTTAATATTTTTTGTAACGTAATGTTTTTAAATAATCATATCATTAATAAATAAAACAAATTATTTTATAAAAAAATAAATATCACAATATGAAATATAATTAATTATTAAATATTTAATTAATAATAAAAAATAAAATAAAATAAGATACTTAAAATTAAATGCTACGAATTACAAAAATAAATAAACTATGAATCACAACAATAAAATTGATCGATAAGCATGTAAATTGAAAATAATATTTATTAAATTTTAAATAAATAAACTATGAATCACAACAATAAAATTGATCGATAAGCATGTAAATTGAAAATAATATTTATTAAATTTTTTTGATATCAAAAGTTATGTGGTTAAATAGTAAATTTATAAAGACGTTGGTTATTTATAAAAATATTATAAATAATTGTATAAAAAGAATATTTAAGAATATTCTTTTAAGTTTGAATATTGGTTTTTCGGTTGGAGTCAAATTACTGTAAACTTAAACTTAAACTTATTTTGAGTTTAAGTTTTGGTTTCTCGGTTGGAGATGGCCTTACATACAAAAATTTATTATCGTCACTTACTTTATATTTTTTATGTTAAAATATGACTCGAATCCGTAGAAATTTTGTTTCCTTATTTAGAAAAATTAGAATTATATTAGATATAATCTTATTCCTTATTTATTGGGATTATGGAGTTATATTATTAGTCTTAAGATTTATTTTCTACTAGTCCTCCTACCCGTGCGATACACGTGTATTTAATTCAACTTTTTATTACTCGGAGTAGTGCTCTTTCTTCGGAGTAGTCATCTTTCTGCTTAATATTAGATGTAGATATTGATAATGGACAAATAAAAATTACATTCATGTTACAAATTCTTGAATACTTCTTTATAGACTACATTTGTTCTATTCGTAAGACGACAACGCTGGTCACAAAGCAGAAGCTTCAATCCGGTTTGGTTACTCTAGACAACACAACGTACAATTGATCGTGCGTAAATACTGATTTCTTCAAAAATATTCCAACATTTGTCAACGACTGACCTTGACTCTTATTAATAGTCATGGCATACGATATTATAATCGATAATTGTATTAGTTGGAAAGCAATCTGGAATTTGGTATAAGAGGGCGTCAAAGTAATTCGAGTATTAAAAACCATTTCCCCAGAATTATTTTCTCCTAATACTTTTGCGTGGATAATATAATTACCAAGTTGTGTTACAATCATCCTAGTATCATTGCATAGTCCGACAGAGGCATCCATGTTCCGCAATAGCATAACGGACATCCAAACCTGATACGAAACAGTTCATGTATCAAAAACTATACAGTATATCATGTCACAACATTTAATTAATTCGTTAATATACAATAAATAGAATATGACATGACTATATAAATTGTTGCTTAAAGAAAAATAAGTTTATATATATATATATATATATATATATATATATATATATATATATATTTATATATATAAATACTAAGTAATGCAGATAATCATTTCGTCCGTATTATGCATTGCAACCATGTAATCGTTGATTTCATTAACGTCATCCAGGATCAGCGCTAGAATCGCTCGTCCTTCTAGAAAATTGATATTTTCGATGTAATCATGGAAAGATGGGTACGCGGCATGAACAATCGATTCCATATAATTATCCGATTGAATTATTAAATATTCATTCGGGGTCTCTATATCTACTTCCTCATCGTTCTCGCCGTCAGTAGTACAATCCCCTGTAGAAGAGCCAATCAGAGAACTCTCGTACATTTAGGCATGACCAGTCAAATTTGAAGAAAATCTCCTCCTGAAAATATATTACCCGTGAAAATTATAAAAGTTGAATGATTGCTTTCTAATAAAATTAAATTTGTGAATAATATTTATGTTTGTTTGTATTTCAAGTATGTTCGATCTAAATATAATTGATTTATTAATTTATTTGATATAGAAAATGATATATTCATCAAATTCAATACAAAAAATCAGCATTACATTATTAATTAATTAAGTAATTAATATAATAAAAAATACAATTATAAAATAACAGAAAAATAAAATTGCATAAAAAAATTGATATATATATATATGTAGGAGAGAATTAAATACCGAGAGGATTGAAAGAACCAATCGATCAGCTGATTTCTGATTTAGAAATAATGCAACTTCATTCATCAATGCTTTCCGTCATGAACTTGTAGATGAATTTTAAATAATTGACATTCTGTATGATTGCATGTGGGGGCAAATTATGTAATACCAACATCGCTTGGACAGTTTTTCATGGATTTTAAAAGTTGTGCAAATTTTAATAACCTGTATTAAATATAATAACAATTATAAATCACTTATTTATTACAATATATAATAAAAAAATGTATTTAGTTCTATACACATTAACATCGGACAAAGATGAATATAACCAACACATATATTGAAAATGATTAGTAAAGAGTTGAAAAAAAAATGAAATTATTATACAAAGATAAGAGAAAGATTGAATGGAATACAATTAAATAATCACAAATTAATTAATTTAGTACTATAAATAAAAAATAGTATAATAGAACAAATGTAATTAAAGGAGATAAATAAAGAACAAATTTGATATTCTGAATATTCCTTATTTAAATAAATCAAAATATATTAATTTAGTTTCAAGAGATTAATTGAATATTAAATTGTTTTTGAAATTATTAATTTATGGTAAATTATTTTTTTAATGCTGCATAATTAAAGTAATATAAATAGAGGATAATATTATTACTAATGGTAAATTAATAAAAAATTGAATTATTATTATTTTATTCTCAAATTAATTATGTCGACATTTGAATTAATTTAATTGTAATAAATTTATCATACTCATAATTAATAATATTATTGATATATAATTTTAGTTGACATTTGAATTTATCTAATTGCTTAAAATAAGAATAGATTTCAATACTCATAATTAATAATATAATTAAAATATAATTTATAATCAAGATAATAAAATTTTTATTTGATTTCTCTAACTAAGAATATAATTTTATTTTATAAATTTATAATATTATTTATACATCATATTGGATGATGATATAATAATTATTTTTGCAATTTATTACTTTAATTATTTGTAATTCCTATAATTAAAATATATAAATTAATTAAATCACAATTTTTATTATTATTATTATTATTATTTATATATAAAAAAAAGATCGAACTAAAATACATAAATTATTTTTGAATTTATTTTTGTAAATAAAAAAAATGAAAAAAAATCTAATTATAAACAATTTTTTTTGTACAAAAATAATAATCATTGATTGTATTATTGTTTTTTTCAATTATTCAATAATTATTAAATACGATTTTATTTCATTAACTCAATCAAAGATTTTAATTCTGTTTTAGTAATATTTGTAAGTAATACAAATAAAGATATTGTTGCGTAAGTTACAACATAAACAAAATTAGAATAAAATTAAATAGAATTATTGTAAATTCCATAAATTTTATAAATTAAAGTAAATAGATAAAATACATCATAAATAAAATGAAAACAAACTAATCTAAAATTACAGTAAATTGAGTAATTACAACATAAATAAAATTAACAAAAACTACTTTAATTTTATTAGGAAACATAAACAAGAACTTGGAATCCATTTAAAATTTGTGCAATCCAATGTCTCAATCTTTTTTCATGGACTTCTAATTGTTCAATTCGTAAAGTATTTTACCTATAATCAAACCTACAAAATAAATAGTTATAAAGAATATTACAAAATAAACAAAAAATAGTAAGAAATCCAAAAGTTCTGCAAAAAAATAAATTATCAAAAAGAATAAAAAATTCAAAAAACTTGAAAAAAAATACAAAAATCATTACAAAATAAATTTTTATATTTTGATACAATTATAATCAACAAACTGGTAATATTAATTAATATTAATTAGTAAAAAATATTTACATTAAAACTGCAAAAAATAAAAATATTAATAATCAAACAATAATATTAAAATTTAAATTTAAATTAGTAAAAAATACTTACATTAAACTGCAAAAAATACAAATATTAATAATAAAACAATAATATTAAAATTAAAATTTGAATTAGTAAAAGATACTTTATATTTGAAGGCTACAACAAATAAAAACATTAATTATTAAACAATCAAATTTAAATTAAAATATTTATAAAATAATACTTATCAAAATAACAAAAAATCAACAAAACTTATATAAAGTTCTGAATAAAAATAAATAAATATGAGCATTAATAAATAAAAAAATAGCTAAAATAAAAAGATTGCAAAAATAAAAAAAACAAAAAAACAACAACAACAAAACTTACATAAAGCTCTGCAAAAATAAATTAATGTGAGAATAAACAAATAAAAAAAATAATTGAAATGAAAAGTGAGAAATATGGAGTGAGTGTAGATGACCGTCATTTATATAGACACGAGTAAAATTTGATAATTATTATTATTTTTTAAATATAATAAATTTGAATTACCTTAAATTTTGATATTATTGTTTGTATAATATAAATTTATTAATTAATCAATTAAATATATTAATAAAAATGCAAATCTCTCATCATTTTTTTAATTACAATAATTAATTTTAGTAGTATAATAGAATAAATTTAATTAAAGGAGATAATTAAGGAATAGGGTTGAGAATAGATATTTATTCTTTGTAATTATTGTGATATTATAGTGAGTTTCTGGTCATTCCTCTTGTGGTTTTTCTCAATTGGGTTTTCACATAAATTATTTATCTTTTTATTTATTGTTGTGTTATTTTCGGGGTTCCGCGTTATTAGTCGTACTATACAACGTAGATCTGCAACAAGTAGTATCCAGTAACACCGATCTTGATCGTGTGACGTTCAGAGCTTTGTCCAAAAAGCTAACATTATATTTTTCTATTTTTTGTAGCTGGAATGAAATATTCCATAGTATATTACGAGATTGTAACCTACACATGTAATTGAAAGTCTATTTAAGTAAGTTGTTAGTGAAATTTGAAAGATATATTTGTATTTACTAAATTCTAATTTTGATTACATTAATAACACTTAAAAGAATTAAAATTTAAATATTTTTAATTACAAAAATAAGAAATAAATTTAAAATTTCATTTTTCATTTTTTTCCTGTCCTTCCGAGCTGTTGATCGTTCAATTTGAGAAACAAAACTTTAGTGTTTGGTTTATGCCTGTAACGCCCCGACTTTCATATAATAATTAACACTATAATTTATTTATATAGTGTTTTAGTTTAAAAAAAGAAAAATAAAAATAGTATGTTTTAAAAAAAATATATATTTATTATTCTGAATACTACCTAGCTAGTATTATTTAGTAGTAAAAATACTATACTCATTTATTTCTTTTATGGTTAAGTCCTAAAATTTATTAAATATAAATTAGGAGAAAATACACGGAATACAATTTTAGTACAAATAGTAGTTTGAAATACTACATTAAATAATATAGTAAAATAATAAGATTTTATAGTAAACGAAATACAATATTTTACTTAAATTTTTAGAAAACATAGGCATCTTTTACCAAAATACATCACTTTCATCATTTTGGTGTTTAAATGTTAATCGAATAATTTATTTATAAGTTTTTCATACTGCATAATATAATAGACGATAAATTAACCGTAATACTTGTAAGAGGTTTTTATTCCATTGTCCTGTCGCCTCCTCCGTTGGCATCTCCGTTCGTACCTAAAAACAGTGTGTTGAAGGGGTGAGCTCAACGACTCAGTAGAGAAAATCTATATCTAGTCTAATGCCGATAATTCAAATATTCCACACATAAACATGTTCACAAATGCGAAAGACATCAACGATAAATATAACATACTTGAAACATGTGGTGCGCACATAAAACACGGCGGGCTATCCCCGATGACCCTTAGTTCGGTCACTGACCCCTCATGGGATCACAGGTCTTATAACATAATATCGTTCAGTCGCTTCGAAAACAGTTCATGTACGTCACATTTAAATTTACAACATTAAAAGAGATATAAGAAAGACCCTACCTTGTGGGCGCGTGGCAAAAACTCAAAATCCTGAACGTGGATGAAATTTATATCTCGAGTATCACGTTCCCTACACATAAGTTTTCTTTATTATTATTATTATTATTATTATTATTATTATTATTATTATATCAGTAAATGCATTTATTTATTTATACAGAATGGTGAGAATGTATAAGTTTTAAATGGGCTTGGGAGAAATGTGTTTTGAGAAACAATGGGCTTAGCCGTTTAATTTGGACTTTAGGGGCAAAAGGTATTTGAGCTGAATTTATTAAAGGAATTTAAGGAGAAAATAAACGTGTTTCAAATTGAAAAGGGGATCGAGGACTTAATCCCATTCTCACCTTCTTCTTTACTTACAGTAAACAGAGAACTCATAGTCGTTCAGAAGCACACGAGCGAGAGGAAAAACAAGATAAGGGCGATAGAACGTGGAGGGTAAGAATTTGTATTGGACGGCGGGGGTGAGGGCAGTCAAGCTTGAGGTTTGACAGGGGCTTGGCTCGGCTGCGGCTTGGGCGAAACGATCGGGCTTCCGGCAAGGGCTTCGATCGAGAATTCTCCATCAAGGGTTGTGACTCGGTCTAAAGGGGGTTGGGTGTCTCGGAGTGTGAGAGAACCGAAAAGGATCGGTGAAGGTGCTCGGATAAAAAGGGTTTTTGAATCGAAATTTCTCGGAGGCTTCGAGCTTGTTCGTCGGCCTTCGGAGGGAGGACATGGACTAATCGGGTGGTTCGGGGCTGAACTGAATGGTCGTGGATCTGGTCTTCGACGTAGGGCTGAGGTACGGGATGTCGAGGCTTCCAGCGGGTTTATGGTTTTGGGCTCGAGTGTGGGTGCAGATGTTGTGTTCAGAGGGCTGTGAAGCTGGAAAGGAGTTTATGGTTTATGGTACTGGTCGGACACACATGTTTTAGGCATTTTAAGTTTTAAATCCTATTTTATTGTTTTATTAATTAAGAAGTATATGAACTGAAAGTACAAAGGAAGAAAGAGAGAGGTACCTTTTCGAAGAAGATGAACTGGTTATTCTTTTTGCAGAGGAGAATATAAGCTGTGATTATTTCTACTTCTCTTTGTGTGGTTTAATCGGTGGTGCAGGTATATGTATTTATAGTAGGAGAGTTTCTCCTCAATTATTTAGCAAGTAGGAGGGTTTCTCATCAATTATTTGGCAAGTTGGGGAACAGATATATATTTTGTCAGATTTGGGGATCAGATGTTCAATTATTTGTGGTTGTATTTAGGTAGAAATTATTTACTTTGTTTACTTATTTGTACATCTGATAAAAATGTATATAGAAAAATGTAGTTCTTTTAATTTAAATTGTAAAACCGATAATATTAAAGATTTTTACAATATTATTTACTTATGTCATTCCTATTTAAATTAAATATTTTTAAATTGTTACGTTTATATTTAAGATTTTTTTTTAAAAATAATAAAATTTTTACGCGATCGCTACAATGCCCTTCCCCTCGTATATCAAGCTCTTCATCCCAACCGGAGTCGATATCGCACCTTCTCAGACAATTATATCAAGCTCTTCATCCCAACCGGAGTCGATATCGCACCTTCTCAGTCATTGTCGATTTCCAGTCGGGCGAAGACCATTGCCCGTCGAGGAGGAGATTCGTTGTCCTCCCCTTCTCAACCGATCCTTTCATGATTAATTTTTAATATTAATTTAATGTTAATGAAGGATACAGCCATATTACAACCAAAATAAAAAATAAACAACACAAAGTCACAAACTAATACTACTAACTATAATTTATAATTAGATATTAAAAAAAAAAAAAACTGGATCAAGAATGAACCCAAACCGGTGCTACAGCATTTTAATTCTAAAGCATCTGAACATCATACCAAATCCAACATTTATTAAATTTGAAATAATAAATTTATTTTTATCAAACCATGAATAATTTTATGTATAAGAAAAATCATTTAACCATCTATTGTTTTTATAAAATGAAATATTCCGTAAAAATTACTTCGTACGAGTACTTACTTAATAAAAACAACGATTCAACAGTTAATGTGATCATAATATACTGTATTTTTATGCCCTTCAATATAATTGTTTTATTAGAAAACGAAAAAAGAGTACAATTCCTCTTTTGCCCCGGACAACCCGATATCAGACCGCCATATTGACCCGTAACTACTGAAGTAAACGGACCGGTCCGCCGCCTTATGACCCTTTCATTTTCATATATGTGTACAGTATAAACTGCTGCCATTTATTTAAAACCTGCTGCTAAAACCCTAATTTCTCATTCTTAAACCCCAAACATCCTCAAGCAAGGGAATTTGGGAGAGAAAGGATTTTAAAAGCTTCTGGAACGGAAATATAATTTGTTGGCCGCCCTAAGAACGATAGGAAGTGACCAAAGAGAGTAATTTTAATTATATTTCCCAGTTTTTTTTTTCTTGTTTTTTTCTTTTTGTTTCTTTCTGCAGTAACTCTATTGAAGTTCTGAGATGACGTTGGACGGGAGTTTCTCTCTGGAAAAGGAGCTGGGGAGGTTTCTAAACCGGTGTCCGAACCTGAAATCCATTCCCTGTTTCGATATTTTGCTAAAGAAGGTAAAAAAGAGAAGATTTTTGCTGGTGTTTGTGACATCGGGGATGTGAGCTCACCTACATTTTGATATGTGTTGTTCTGCAGGGGGGTAAAATCACAGAAGAAGAGGTGGTGCGTGCGTTGGGAGAATTAGTCTTACACCCGAATTACACAATCCCGTTGCTAGGATGTTTTAGGCCGATAGCTCAGAAGATTGTGGAGAGGACGGTGGGGCTGCTTCACTTGGTGCCGGATTTGAGGTCGGACGATGATAACTCTATGGAAGAATTTGACGAAGATGGCTTTCTCAGTGAAGATGGAAGTGTAAATAGTGACAAAATAGTTCGCGTTATTGATGTTTACGTTGAGAGGGGGAAGGGAATGCGTCTCCACGAGCTTGCTTGCCTTGCCTTCTGTCGGGCCCTTGATTTGATCCCTGCACTGTTGAGGTAAGAAAATCATTTGAATTTCAATCTGTTCACTGGAACTTCATCATATACTTTCTATTAAGAGGAACATGGTTAATATCTGACATAAGCATAATTAGAGACACTAAATTATGCTGAGAGCGTGATGATATTCGAATGGTTGTTGGTTGTTCAAATATATTTTCTATGGTGCTGATTACTCATGTTCCACTTGCAGTTTCCAAATCCACATTGGCATCAAGTATAACATCTTAACTTTTTCTGATGCAGGTCTATTTTAAATTATTTTAAAGTTGCTCCTGCTCCATTTGAAAGGATCATGCACTGTCAATCGGTTTCCAAGGCGTTAGCTGTGGTAACTTATGATGTTATTATGTTTGTCCTTAAATTTTGCGATAACCTGTATTCTGTTGAGAAGTCAATGTGTTGCAGTCATCATTTGTCCAATTTCGGTAACATAGATGAATTTTAGGCACACTTTTTGTTTGTCTATGTGCATAGAACTAATCTCATGCACTAAATTTTTGATTCTTGAATTCCACACTGGTAGGAAAAATCACTTATATATCTATTATTTTCTTGATGGGCTTTGTTATCAATGTTTAGGTGACTCATTGCGTATATCTGATGTTTATATGGGCAGAATGGAATTGATTCAGAACTGAATTCACTGCAGCACTTTGCTTTCTCTTTTCACTGATCAAGCGTAAATTTATTATAACCCTAATTTTATTTTACAGGGACCACAAAATTTGTTAAATGTTGTCCGGTCATCTTATCGTTTTCTCATTTTGGAGCCGGAAGTTTTCACTACATTGTGGGATTGGTCCTGTATTTTTGACCTTGTACAGCAGTCCATAGTTCCTACCATGACAAATGATTCTGTTAGGAATATGATAGTTGATCTGAGATGGTGCATCATGGGTATTTTATCAGTTGTTATGAAGTTAAGTTTTAAGGCATCTGCAAACCTTTATCTTGACTCAGAAGAAGCTTTTCAGAGTTTCCTGCGGTAAGCTTAGCGTTTATTATGTCGTCTTTTTTTTTTTCATGACTTATGAGGGCTAAAAGAGGAGTTATATATTTCTAGAGGATCAGCCAGTGTTCAAGGGATTGTTTTTTACATGATGTCACAGTTCACAGTAGCTAACATACATACTTTTAATGTTTATTCGAATCTTCTAGTAATGGAAATTTAAAATTCATGTAAACTATTTTGTATGATTTTCCTCTCTACACTAATGTCTCTAATTGTAGTTTATTAAAATTCAGAAAATAAGTGATTATGGAATGCCAACTTTGACATGGGAAAACACTGGTCAAAGTATTTGTTTGTTCCATAATTTTGTCAGTATTGTTTGTGTTAATCATTATTATTATCTATGTTTTTTTAATTGTATTTCTCATTACCGATTTAATTTTTGCAGGTGGCAAGAATTTTGTATGGATGTATCTTTGGAGAAAGGTGGTTGGTATCTAGAGTCTTCTGCAGAAGAAGCCTATACAATGGTTGAAAGAAAAGACAATGGTTTCCAGCTTAGTTCTTTGGTGATCTCATCAATGGATAATAAGATTGGGCTGGTTTCAGGGTAGGATTTGTTTTGAAAATATAATAAGTTCACAAAGTTTTTCTGTTTATTTAGTTTCTCTTCTGGCCTGTCCCTAGAGAAGTTTAGGAGCAACACATCCCCAAACTGATTATAAAGTTGGATTACATTGCCTATCGTCGATTTCTAGATTCATCCTAGATAGAAGAACCCATTAAATCATAATGACTAATAGACCACATAACCACTTTATATTTAATTATATCTCATATCTCATCAAGAGATTCACATCTATCATAAAAAAAATCTTTGATTTCTTTAAACCCAAATGTACAATAACACCATTCACCATTGTGAAACCTCAACAATACTCAGCATCAAGTCCACAATCGAATCTGGGATAACCCAATGAATGCCCTGTACCAAAATTCCCGAGCAAAAGGACACGAGTAGATGATTTAGTTCCTCTGAGGAGTTTCTGCATAAAACAGACCGTGGAAGGAGAGAGCAGTTAGGGTGTGTGTGTGTGTGTGTATATATATATATAATCTCAGTTGGGCACTTCTCTCCAAACAATAAATCATAGTTATATCTGTCTTTTTTATATCCAAGCCTTTCAAACCATTGTAAACCCAGGGGATGTGACCAACATATAGTTACCGATACAAAGAAAGAAGTAAATTATTATGTATTCCTTGCTCCTGCATTTTTAGGGTTTCCTGCATAACTTAGGGATAAGTGAGTTTCTAGAAACTCAACCTCTATACATCTAGAGTTAGATTTGGGACTAGTTTGTTACACATGGTATTCTTTTTTTGATCTGTTGTGTTTGTGTGTTGCAAGGAAAAAATGTTCAAATTTTATGTCAACCTCTCATTCATATTATACTCAAATTATTGACCTTCTTGATTTTCCTTTCCTGTAGGAACACGGAGACTCCATTTATACTGACTTCTGCTATGACAAAAAGTATTGAGATGGTCTCCTTAGCTGTGAATCAGAGGTGGCCTGTGGTTTTATATGGTCCTGCTGGTTGCGGGAAAACTGCGCTTATTAACAAATTGTCCCATGCTTTTGGTAGTAGAGGTATGTATTTCTCGCCTTTCCTAATGTTTTTAGGGGCAATTTTATTTTGGATTTTGTCTAGAAATTGGAAATATGCAATGTAATTCAACTTTATAATCAGTTGTAGAGACTCTTTGTCCCTATGTTCTCATTTAAAATATGTTTCTTAATATAATGATTTGTGGTTTACAAATATGTGCACAAATATGCTAACTCCTATGCAGGAATTTTCAGTTGTGATGCATCACCTATTCCCCATTCTATTAAAGCTACACCTATTCCCCATTCTATGTGCACAAATTTGTTTTTCTAGCTTTCTTGGGTGAATTTTTTCTTATTATAATATCTCCTTGCATGCAAAATAGTTCTGTCTATTCACATGGATGATCAGATAGATGGGAAAACACTCCTTGGAAGTTATGTTTGTGCCGAGAAACCTGGTGAATTCAGATGGCAACCTGGTTCACTTACCCAGGTTTGAAGCGAATGAAAATATGAAAAACTTAATATTTTGCTGCCCCATGCATTAATGTTGTTACTTTTGTGAAAACAAATTTGACAGGCTGTTCTGAATGGTTTTTGGGTTGTCTTAGAGGACGTCAATAAAGCACCACCAGACATTGTATCGATTATTTTGCCTTTGTTGGAGGGTGCAATTACATTTTCAACTGGCCATGGGGAGGTACACACTTTCTATCCTTCGCAACTGATGTGCGTGTTGTAAATTGTGCATTGTTGAAGCTTGTTACCACATGTTTATTATTTATGATTTAATTTATGCAGGCAGTTAGAGTGAATGAGAATTTTCGTCTATTTTCTACCGTAACAAGCTTGAATACAGACACATCTCGTTTTAGCGAAGGTTTACCTTTTTCCCCTTCGTATTGTAGCTTCATTATATATATATATATATATACACTTTCCACTGTATCTGTTAGGATCACTGTACTTCTGTTTTTAATGAGATTTGATCGAACAATTTATAGTTCACAAGTTTTGACCTGTAGTCACTGTATCTGATTACCATATGTGTTGATGTATCCTTATTGTTTTACGACACTCTATTTTCTCTGCGAGTGTGCCTTTATTAGCTTTCAGTTCTCTGTGAAGCATTTTGTTATGCTATTTTATAGTAGTATATGTTCTTTCTGTAGTTAGCACTGACGTATGACTAACAAAGAAATTCTTCTTATTCCTCTTTTATCACTGCATAGTGAGTGCTAAGTAAGCAGATTAATCATGAGAAATCGTACTTTTGATGCTTAATTAATCCATCACCTCAAAGCTTCTCAAATAATTCTCTTTAGAGAATTGCAGTTTTATTCATCAAAGGTGCAAAGTAGAATACATGGTATTTTGAACTGTTATGTGAGAGAGATTATACATTTCGTTTTTCTGTCATTCGTGTTATAGGTAGGAACACGCTCAGTGCTGTATGGAGGAAGGTAATGATTCGCCCTCCCAGTAACCAGGACTTGCTACATATTGTGCTGGAGTGGTATCCAGGATTGAAACATCTTGCCCACAATCTCATAGGTTTGTTGTTTTTTTTTTCTTGCATTTCTCAAGCTTCTTTTAACAGGAACCGTTGATGATTCATGAATTGTTCTATTTTTTTTTTTTTTTGCAGAAACCTTTGACAGGGTAAACCAACTTACAAGATCTCAATTGGGGCTTGCAGCTTCTTCGAGCTATCAGGACAGATTCAATCTGAGGTAGTCAATATGTTGACACATAATAACTTCCGATATGTGCTTGCAACTAGTACTAACTAAGTCATTTATCTATAATGATAGAGATATTCTCAAGTTGTGCAAACGAGTTGCGAGATTTGGACAAGATACACTCTCTGCTTCTGCTCGCGAAAATATCTGTAAAGAGGTTAGATATACATTATAGTTTTCTGCATTCTCACAGAAGTTGATGATCTCGTGAAGCGCTACAGTTTAAGTTTGGGATTTTGAATTTCAGGCCATAGATGTTTTTGCATCCTTCTCAACTTCAGCTGGAAATCGTTTGGCTATCATGAGACAGATCACAAAATTGTGGAATGTTCCACCAGCAGAGACATTGTATCCCGTTAATAAGCCCATTATTCAGGTCTTGCAATTTTATATGTGCACATAAATCATGCGTGCGTTTTGTCTTCATACCACTCTGGACAGTCGTGTAAACTTTGAAAGTATGTTCAGGAATCAAAATGTCAGTTGCAAGTAGGCCGGGCTATCTTCGATCATGATGAAATGACCGTGAGTCGATGCATTTGAAATATCCTCTTTATATTGGCTTATTTGATTCTGAACTGTGTGTTAACATCTATTATTACTATTGTCACCGTCACAGTTCAATCGTGACAGGAAGCGATTTGTTACAATCCGTGCTTCGGTTCATGCTCTTGAGAGGATTGCCTGCTCTGTTAAGTATAATGAACCTGTGCTATTGGTTGGTGAAACGGGTACTGGGAAGACTACTCTTGTACAAACGCTTGGCATGAAGCTGGCCCGGAAACTTACAGTTTTGGTATGTTCCAAGTTTAAAATTTGTCAACTTTGAAGATTTTTTTACAGCTTGAGAGTATAGTTGGTCATTGTAACTGTTGTGATCTCTGTCCCAGAATTTGAGCCAACAAAGTGATGCTGCGGACTTGTTGGGTGGATACAAACCCATGGATGCACGGTTTGTTTGTGTTCCACTTTATCAGGAGTTTGAAAATCTATTCACAAGTACCTTCACATTAAAGGTACCATTTTCCAGAATATCTTGCGTCTACTGCACAACACATTATTAACGTTTACTAAATTCAGTGTCTTTTCATTCATTTGTTCAGGGCAACGAAAAATTCTTTATGGAATTGAGGAATTATCTGACTATGAAGAAGTGGAGAAAAGTATTAAGTGCATTTCAGAAATGCTACCAAAGGGTAGTTGAAGCAGAAAAACACAGCTCTGGTGACAAGCGGAAGAGATCTTTGAGTCGAGACCTACAGAATTCTTGGGTGAACTTTTCAAAGAAACTGGAAAGAGCTCAATCAATAGTTAGCCGATCAGATGGGATGGTGTTTTCATTTGTTGAAGGGGCTTTTATCACTGCCTTGAAAAATGGTGAATGGATATTGCTAGATGAAGTAAATTTGGCTCCTCCTGAGATATTGCAGCGAGTTATTGGGGTCCTTGAAGATGATAAAGCGTCAATATGTTTGGCTGAAAGGGGCGATATAGATTATGTTTACAGGCATCCCGACTTTCGCATGTTTGCTTGCATGAACCCCGCTACGGATGCTGGTAAAAGGGACTTGCCAATTTCTTTAAGGAGCAGGTTTTCAGAATACTTTGTTGATGACGTGTTGAATGATGAGGACTTGGTTTTATTTATTGACCAGTTTATAGATGATGATCCTTTGTGTAGAGAAGTAATAAGTAAAATAGTGCAATTCTATATGAACGCAAAAGCATACGAGGAAACGCTGCAGGATGGGGCTAACCAGAGACCGCACTACAGTTTACGATCTCTGTACAGGGCATTGGAATATTTAAAGAAGGCTAAAAAAAGTTTTGGATTTAAAAAATCACTTTATGATGGGTTTTGCATGTTCTTTATGAATTCATTAGATGTCAAAAGTGCAGGGAGAATGGACAATTTAATCTGCACACATTTGTTGGGAGGTGTAAGGCCTCCATCACTCCCTTTTGATTCGTACTTGTTGAAAAGGGCTTCCAATTATAATGATGCTATTATGGATAGCTATGTCCTAACAAATAGTGTCAAGGAGCATCTTAAGAACCTTGCACGCTCAATTTTTATTGGAAGATATCCGGTCTTGTTACAGGGACCCACCTCTAGTGGGAAGACTAGTCTTGTTAGGTATCTTGCTGCTGTAACTGGTCATGAATTTGTAAGGATCAATAACCATGAACACACTGATCTCCAAGAGTACCTTGGTTCTTACATTACCGATTCAAGTGGAAAGCTTGTTTTCTACGAGGGGGCCCTTGTGAAAGCTGTTCGCAAAGGCCATTGGATTGTGTTGGATGAACTGAACCTAGCTCCCTCAGATGTACTTGAAGCACTGAACAGATTGTTAGATGATAATAGGGAGCTTTTTGTTCCTGAATTACAGGAAACAATTCATGCTCATCCAGATTTTATGTTGTTTGCAACCCAAAATCCACCTGTTGTTTATGCGGGCCGGAAAGTGCTCTCTCGAGCGTTTCGCAATCGCTTTGTGGAGATTCATGTCGATGAAATCCCCCAAGAGGAGTTGAACACAATTCTGGAAAAGAGGTGCGGAATTTCCTCGAGTCGCGCGAAAAAAATGGTTGATGTCATGAAAGAGTTGCAATTTCACAGGCAGAACAGTAAAATTTTTGCAGGGAAACATGGATTTATAACCCCTCGTGATTTGTTCCGATGGGCTGATCGTTTCAAAAAACATGATGTTGACTCCTATGAAAATTTAGGTTATGATGGTTATTATTTAATGGCTGAAAGGCTGCGTGAAGTATCTGAGAAGCGAATTGTCAAAGAGGTTCTAGAGAAACAGCTAGGGATCAAGTTATCTGTTGATGACTTGTACAGACAGGTATTGTTGCATTTTTACGTTGATGCAATTTTTTTAGTAGGTTCAAGGTAAATTTTTAATTTAGATGGAATGATGGTCACAAGATATTAATATCAACAATATCTCATCCCTCACTTTATCAGGAAGGTACACGTGGTGATAATGCTTTGAAGCCTGATAAATATGATTTATGTTCCAGAAACATTGGGAAGTAAGTATTTATTCAAGTACTGTCGTGAGATCTTTTTACCTGTATATGAGGCCCTAATTATTGTTCTCTTTCACAGAATTATTTGGACAAAAACTCTGAGGAGGATGTATTTTTTGGTTGAGCGGTGTTACCAGATGCGCGAGCCTGTTCTCCTTGTTGGAGAAACTGGTGGAGGGAAAACAACTGTCTGCCAATTGCTTAGTATCATGCTGGGATCCAAATTACACGTATTGAATTGCCATCAGTATTCAGAAACTTCTGATTTTCTTGGGGTTTGTTGCTTTGCTTTTAACTTTATTTCCACTTGGTTTTTTTTTATTCTTTTTATGTTTTATCATTCTTTTGCTTTTCGGCAGATCTTATGATTTTGAATTGTCACATAATTTTTGTGGTTAATTTTTTGTCAGGGTTTCTACCCTTTGCGCGAGAGAGTGAGCATCAGTACCGATTTTCAACATCTTTGCGAGAAGTTGGCCCACTCGAAGGCATTTATTCACTTCCATGGAGATGCTGTATGTTTCCTCCCTTGTTTGGTATATTTTGCCTGGGTGCTTTAGTTCTTAATTTATTTGTTTTCCTGCAGAAAATTTCAGTGGACATTAATGATGCATCCTCTACTGCTGATTCACTCCATGTTTATATAAAGAGCTACGTTGCGAATCCTGAGTGCCATCCAAACCTTAGTGCAAATGATGTTCACTATGTATCACAAATACATAAAGAAATGATAAATCTTCAGAAGAAGTGGCAAACTCTTTTTAAGTGGCAAGATGGTCCACTTGTTGAAGCAATGAACAATGGGGACCTGTTTCTTGTGGATGAGATTTCTCTAGCTGATGACAGCGTTATCGAAAGGTTAAACAGTGTTTTGGAACCTGATAGGAAACTGGTGAGTAATTCATTATGAAATCATTCCTTAAAGCAACTCGTTTGGTGAATTTAACTTTACAAAAATTAAATCATTCTAGGTAAAGAGAAATCATTTTACAGGGTTGACATCCTATCATTAAGCTTTATTGTTTATATTTGGTGAATTGTTGATGATTTATTTCAATTTCCAGATTATGTAGTATTTTTTTGTATTAAATGTCTACAATTCATTAGGTTTAGTACCTTGCTTCTATTATGGAATATCTCAGGGGTAAATTTAGCAGAAAATAATTGCTTGTTCTCTTGTCACACAACAAAATTTAGTGAAGAACAACCCTTTTTTAATATGGTGCCTTCTAAATTGAGTCAAATCGGGCATCCAGATGGTATTACAGATTTTGTGGTGGCTTTGATTTTGAGTAATGTAGGGTGTTTCATTAGCTAAAAATCAATGATATTAGGGAGAATTGTAGTTTCAGTGGTAATATTTTGATTTGCCATATCTGGGTGGAGAGGAATAATAGCCACTTTCAAGATAGATGTGAATTTCTTGATGTTGTCAGGGATATAATTAAATATAAAGTTGCCTGTGATTTATAAATCATAATGCTTTTAGGAGCAACTCTATTTCAGATGCATCTAGAAATTTGTGTTATACAATGTAATCCAACTGTTACGATTTTTTAGGGATGTCCTGTCCCTATTTTTGTTGTAACAAATTATGTTCCGTTATAAAAAAAAATCTGGAGCAGGTAGTACATAAGGTTAATCCTTTTTATGTTTGGTTGAATTGAGAAGGTATTATAAAAACTAAAGTAACTAGTGTATATGACCTTTCTTGTAGAAAAAAGACATTTTAAGCTGCGATGCTCTTCAGATTAATTTTGTAAAAGCCTAAAAGTGGCAGTTTTGAAAGATGCAAAGAGCTTTTATTTGCAAGTTCAGATTATGAATAATAGAAAGTTACCTGTCCTGTCAATTGTCCACATATCTTTCACTCAAGTACAGAACATTTTTGTGATTACGACAGAAAAAGTACTTTCTCCATCTTTCCTTCTTCAAGACTAAATGCCCATTATTTTAGAATATTAATTGTAAATTGGTTGGTTAAATTTGTTGCTGGTTGTGCTTCGGAATGCGGCTCATGTCTATTATTATTATTATTGTTATTGTTATTGTTTTATATTTATCTTTACGTGGTCTCTTTGCTCAACATCTGCAGTTGTTGGCTGAGAAAGGAGGGCCTGATCATGAAAGCATAACTGCTCATCCAAATTTCTTCCTCCTAGCTACAATGAATCCCGGTGGTGATTATGGTAAGAAAGAGCTTTCTCCTGCTCTTCGCAATCGGTTTACAGAGATTTGGGTTCCTTCTGTGGGTGAAATAGATGAGCTTAAAAGTATTGCTCTAGAGAGGTAATTTGTCTATAACAACATTATGTTTTATGAAGCTATTTATGTGATTGAATTATTCTTATAGCTTTTCCATCAACTTTTACTTGCAGCGTCTTAAATCCAGAACTTACTCACGTTGTAGATGCAATGCTTGATTTTTGGGAGGTAGGTAGCTTTAGTTTCTCATTTCTCATCAGCACATTTTATCTACTTAATAATTGCATAATTATACTCGTAAAATATGTTTCCCTCTTAAGTTAGTGGATTCCTTCTGCTGAGGTGTTCAATGGATGAAATTACAATTTGTTAAGAGTACCATGAAATGTCGCACATGTATTTCTCATCGTTTACTGATTCATTTTCACAATTAATATTATTTTGCCACATCCAAAACATAAGCACCCGGTATAGGTTAACTCCTAAGTAGTGTAAGCTGCATAGTCAAGTTTTCAAAAATCAGTAAATTATCTTTACAGCATCCTTTGCTTTGAAATTACTACAAAAAATCTTATTGTTATATATACTATTTAATTGCTGTTTGCATATCAAATATTTCAAACTACATCAAGTTTCATTTCCTTGTGCCTATCTTCTCACTCCCACTAACTGTATGCATCTTTCTCTTGTTCTGTAGTGGTTCAATAGTTCACAGACAGGAAGGTTTCTTACCATAAGAGATCTCTTATCTTGGGTTTCTTTCATCAATGCTACCGAGAGAAGTTTAGGGGCTGAATCAGCATTTGTACATGGGGCATTCATTGTTTTGCTCGATGGCCTTAGTTTAGGTATATCTAGCCTATTTCAACAACTTATGCTGTTTGTTTGTGGTCGTTGATATCTTATTGTATGTGCCTCTCACATGACCCTCTCAATTTGTTTTGTTTTAAATTATTATAATAAAATAATCATGTTATGTCTTTGAACCTAATTCAGCTGTGTTAGTTACACTTGCTGTAATTATTGATGTTGTTGTAATTGTTTTTCTCGGTTCTTAGTTGTCTTAGCTATGAGACTACCAACACAGTGTATTCTCTTTTTGCTTGTAGTATTTCTTCCTCGCCACTCTCTTCAGACTCAATAACTTTCCTTTCTGTAGGTACAAATTTATCAAAAGCTGAAGCTGCAGAATTAAGGCTAAAATGCCTTTCTTTTCTGCTGGAGAAACTGAAGGTGATGTCTTTTAACCTGCAGATCAACTTTCTATTATTTTATCGGATAAATGAGAACACTGGATAGGAGAAAATTAGGTGAAATTATTTACAAGTATGTTTTTTAATACAGGAATATAAACCAAGTTTCAACTCTTCCAATGAATATCTTGACGGACTAGAATCATATGGTTGGTCTGATCCTGGAAGTCTAGCTGTTCTTAATTCTGCAGATGACATGAAGTGTGACGACTTATTTGGAATACATCCATTCTATATTTCGAGAGGTATATAAATATTGTTGGCTGTTTAAAACCTGATATTAATCACAAAATGACCAACAATTTTCTTCTGTAATTACAGTGTAGTAGCATAATCTTTTGTTAGTCCAATGCTCATATTGTTTCTTTCACAACTTGCAAATAGTACTTGTTTGATGTACTTGACCTCTTTTAGCTCGTATTTAGACATTAAAGCGGCTTCATCGTTCTTGTTCAGGTAATGATTGTATTGGTGCAGAGGGTTTTGAATTTCGGGCACCTACTACTCGCAGGAATACTTTGAGGGTGCTGCGTGCAATGCAGCTTAACAAGCCTGGTATTGTACTTTCATAATGTCATTAAAACAATAATATCATTTAATTAGTTCTTCTTTTACGAGTTTGTGAGATTTTTGGTTACTTGGTATGCACTTCATTTGTTACATTATAGAGTATGATCTCTTATTCTTGAGGTTTTCATGTTTGTCAGTGTTGTTGGAAGGAAGTCCGGGTGTTGGGAAAACAAGTTTAATTGCTGCTATTGGAAGATTCTCTGGACACTCAGTTGTACGGATTAACCTATCTGAGCAGGTTGGTAGTCCTTGTTTGTTGTAAACCTTCACAAACTTGCTTCGTTTGGGGCTTTATCATCACATATTCTATATTCTTTCTTCAGACGGACATCATGGATTTATTGGGGTCAGATTTGCCGGTTGAAAACAATGATGGGTTACGGTTTGCCTGGTCTGATGGTATCCTACTTCAGGTAGGCAATGTGCTATTATCTTTATTTTTATGATAAAAATCTGCATGGATTTAGTGTATGTAATTTTGAAAGGTAACTGGTGTAGTATGTGTAATTATCCTTGCATATTCTGATAAAAATGTTGTGCAGGCTCTAAAGAAGGGATCATGGGTGCTCCTTGATGAACTTAATCTTGCACCACAGTCTGTTTTGGAGGTATTTAAAGCTGGCTGTAATTGTGTCCCTCCTTATTTGATGCCTTTGGCTTGTTTGTTTATGAAAAGAACACCATATTTTGCACTGACCGTCACCAAAATATTCTGATTTGAAGTAATTATAGGCAAGATATGTTAGTTTCTTACATAATAACAGCTCTTTTGATTTTAGAAAAAATGTTTTTTTATATCGTTGTACTTAACCATTTAAACACATATCTCAATTCTGTAAATCCCGATTCTCTGATTCATTATAGAAAATATAGGCTCTACCCATGTGGGAATATGTCCTGTTTTAGGCACTAGTAGAATTTTAGTTTCATTTTTTTTAACTGTCTTATAGACTGTCAACGTTAACTGATACGAAATACGATGCTCAGAAATATTGATTATACTATAAATACAGGGTTTGAATGCAATTTTGGATCATCGAGCTGAAGTTTTCATTCCTGAGCTGGTCTGTTCTTTCAAGTGTCCACCATCTTTCAGAGTTTTTGCATGTCAGAATCCAACCTATCAAGGAGGTGGCCGGAAAGGTCTTCCCAAGTCCTTCCTCAATAGGTTCACTAAGGTATGCTCTTTTTAAAAGCTGGGTGTCTTTAACATGTATATTTTTAATTCAAGCATGCTGCATGTGACACATAAAGATTTAAATGGTTGCCAAAGTTTTTAAAGAATCACCTGAACTATTAAACGATTCAGGTCTACGTTGACGAGCTAGTTGATGAAGATTACCTTTCTATATGCTGCTCGCAATTTCCGTCAATCGAAAGATCGCTTTTGTCAAAGTTGGTTGTTCTCAATAAAAGGCTGCACCAGGAGACTATGTTGCACCATAAGTTTGGTCAGGATGGGTCCCCATGGGAGTTTAATCTTCGTGATGTGATTCGTTCTTGCCAAATTATACAAGGTCTCAACTTGTTTTTCAGATATACTGATCTATTGTTTACTCGACATCCATCTAATTACTCATTGGCTCTTTCCAGGTGCCTCCGAAAAGTCAAAATCTGACTGTTTCCTAAGCTCCATTTACCTGCAAAGAATGCGTACCTCAGCTGATAGGAAAGAAGTTTTGAAGTTGTATGAAGAAGTTTTTGGGGTGAAGCCCTTTGTAAATCAAAACCCTAGAGTTCAGCTCAATCCTGATTCAGTGGTTGTTGGTGATGTAACAATTGAGAGGTTTTTGTGTCAGTCGTCTGGGATGTCCAGTAATAGCCATAAGATGCTTCCTTGTTTACGTCATTCCTTAGAAGCTGTAGGACAGTGTGTTAAGCATCAGTGGCTATGCATATTAGTTGGTCCTCCTTCTTCCGGTAAGACCACGCTGATAAGATTGGTCGCGGAGTTGACTGGAAATGTACTGAATGAATTAAATCTTTCATCCGCGACTGACATATCTGAACTACTCGGATGCTTTGAGCAATACAATGTCTCCCGTCACTATCATCTTGCTATTGGTCAAGTTGAAAGATATATGAATGAGTATTGCAACTTGCAGTTGGAGCTTTCTTTGGATGCCTTCAGTCAGAGGAAGGATATTATTACTCGATGGCTTGCCTTCTTATCTAACATGAAGAGTTCAACAATATTCATAGACGAACCAAGGATGACTGATTCCATTCCGAAGTTAGTTGACATTATTGAACATCTAAAACTAGACATCGAAAAACACTCTTTTCCTTTGTCTTGGTCTCCAAAAGATCTTGACCGCACTCTCAACATGGTAAGGAAGTTGGAAGAAGACCATCTGAAAAGGCAACACCCTGTGAAGTTTGAATGGGTTACTGGATTACTGATCAAAGCCATAGAAAATGGAGAATGGATTGTCCTAGAAAACGCCAACCTCTGCAATCCAACGGTTTGTATACAGCCTACTTAGGACATTTCATTTTTTTTCGTAATCTTTATGTTCTTTGTGTTTAAGTTTCCCATTTTTTGTGTACAGGTTCTTGATAGGATAAATTCTTTGGTTGAGCAATCTGGATCTATTACTATTAACGAATGTGGAGCTGTTGATGGAAACCCTGTGGTTGTTCAACCCCATCCTAGATTCAGGATGTTTCTCACTGTTAATCCCAGCTATGGTGAAGTATCTCGAGCAATGAGAAATAGAGGTGTCGAAATATATTTGATGCAGCCTTGGTGTCTGATGGATCCAAAATGTAATAGTAATATTGATGACATTGAGCTTAGGGATGTGAAGAGATATATTTCCCTCTGTGGAATTCCAGTTGGTAAGTTGGTTGATATGATGGCCAAAGCCCACATTTATGTTAAGCATGAAGGATCCTCCCTTGATGTAAGCATCACGTATCTCGAGCTTTCACGTTGGGTGCAGTTATTTCAAAGCCTAATTCAGAACGGCAACCAGCCTGCTTGGAGCATCCAAATTAGTTGGGAACATACATATCTTTCATCTTTTGGTGAGGGGAAAGGAAAATTGGTTGTTTCTCAGGCGGCTGATTCATTTTTATCAGCATCAAAACTTTATAAATATACTTCGTCTGAAGATTGCTTGCTATGTTTACCTGGAGGTTGGCCAACCCCTTTGAAGTTGAGGGATTATGTTTCTTACTCCAAAGAGGCCTGTGTAAGGCAAAATATCATGTATTTGGAATCAGTTGGATCTCAGATTGCATCTCAGAAGCTTAGGGGTGCCTTGAACAGAGATTCAAAAGGGAAAATCCCTCTGGCTAGAGACTCGAAGATGATTCATTTTTTGGATGCTCCAATGTTACATAGACTCATGTATCCCAACGATTCAAATGCCGTTCTTGAAAATATAGGCACTCTCAGTGATCAGGAGTTGACTTTAGCTAAGGAGAAGCTAGCCTTTGCTGCTGATTGGGTTATTGAACAGGCAACTGAAAGTGATTATCGGCTCTACATTTATTGGCTTGAGTGGTTCGGTTCTCAGTTGCAGCAATTCTGTTCATTTTTCAAAGACTTTTCAGATTTACTAAAAAAGGAGCTGCAACATTCTATTTGGACGAGAATATTTGAATTACGCCGTGAGCTTATGTCTCAAAGTGCATTTAACGAAGCTTCCACTTCCCTTCCTATACTCTCCTTGGAATTGATTAATGTATGCACATCTGATGGTGTATTAAATCCATATCGTGTCCTAGTAAACTTGTTTAAGTGTGTTGGCCTGTTGAGATGTAGTCTTCAACAATGGAGTAAAGAGAACAGTTTCTTTCATCATTTCAAAATTCAGCCTTTCAAACCTGTTTTGACTTCACTACGAAGGGTGGAGGAAAAAGTCCTCGACTTGCTGGTTGAGTCACCTTCTTTTGATGTGCTTTTCAAATCATATAGTGATCTCCTTGCACATCATTCTCTCTTTTGGAAGAGTGTTTTTTCACCTCAGATTGAATACCGCCTGATCTCTTGGCGGTCGTTAATGAAAGCTGCTGTGAAGCTTCAGGGAATTTGTCCTAAAGAAGCTAAATTATTTCAGGCAAGTCCTATGATGAACTTATGATTTCTGTTTCTTCGCCTTTTGTCTTATTCCCTTGGTATGATTGATTCATATTTGGTTCTGTCTCGTTGATTGAGATTGATATTTTTTTTGTTCCTTTTGAATGTAGATTGAGATGAAAAAACTAGATGGTGTCTCATCTTTGTGTTTGAATTCAAGCAAGTCCTTGCTCTGGAGATATGGTGGGCATCCAATTTTGCCTTCATCAGCAGATGTATACCAAATACAGTGCCAACTTTTTGATCTTTGTGAAACGATATGGCCGAGGAAAAACAAGTTTATGACTTTAGGTAAGTCTTGTGGTGCACTTAGCCGAAAGGGTTTACTATCTATAAGTGTACGTTTACTTGACATGAGCATTAGATTGACTGAACTCTATTTTATCATCTGATCTTACCAGTTTACGCTTAAGGTTTTTGTCCTATTAATCTATCAAATTTGATACATCCCCCATTCTCCTAACTTAACTAATCACTGGAGCTTCACCATAAAGTTGAAGGGCCCATGTAGCATATGTTTTAGGTTGAAAAGCTTTTTCATTTTGTTTGTACTTATCATTTACTGTCTGAAATTGTTCCTGCAGATGAGGAGAAATTAGACGAAGTTAGCGCATTGTTTTCTAACATGGAACTACGTGATCATGCTATGCAAGGTAGAATCTATCATTGTCTGATGATAATTTTGTTCTATTGCACTCTATTTGACAAAATCAATTTATGTTAATATTCTTTTTTACTTTTTTTTTTTGTTATCTGATTTATAGTAGAATTAATATATCTCCAGATACGGTGCTAAACATTTATTTTGATTTGTTTCTTTTATTCTCTGAAGGAGTTAGCATGTTGTCGTGTATCATTTCCAAAGCTTACGACAATGAATCTGAAATTATCCAGCAGTTGAAGGGAATATATGAGGTATGCATGTTCCTTATTTTCTTATATTACGACCTTGATAAAATATGTTGGCCTCACTCTAGTGATTCTTTTTAATCGCAGGTGCTATCTGAAAGGTTAGATCTTGAAAAGCAAAAGTTGCATGCAAAATTATCCAGAACCCGAATTGCACCTTGGCCAGCGCTCTCTTCTGCTTGCTGTGTCTTTAGCCCTGATGTGTTGTGTAGAAGGCCTGCCTGGGAATCTTGGTTAAAGACACAACCTATACTAGATGAGACAAGCCTATGTCTTGATTTGGAGCTTTTGCATCATCTTACACCTATTACTGTCATTGACAGTACAGAACAACAACACCACGTATGTAGTCCTATGTCTTGATTTCGCGTGTTTACTAATATTTAAGTGTTGACTCAAAATTTGTGTTAGCTGTGAATCTTTCTTATGTGTTTCCCTATGACATATGACAGGATTTACTAGGGTTGAGTGGCCTTTTAAGATCATCTTTGAACTTCTCCTTGTATAATTCCTCAAGGCTTCCGACTGACTTTTCATCTCACAACACAATTTTTTGGATCCTAGATGCCTGGGATTCAGTCCACGGAGGTCAGTGTAGCTTGTAATTGAGCATTGTGGTAGTAATAAAATTCTTGATTGTTGATTTCTTGTCTTCTGCTGCAGCAAAGGAAAAACTTTCTTGTTCTATCCTGGGTATGTGGTTTAGATGGCATGAAACTCTGTGGGAACCTTGCCCTATGCTCGGAGAGGTATTTATTAACAACTAAATGGTTATATTATATTTGTTTTTGTTTACTTTAATCAAATACTAATCATCCAGACACTTCCGGAGGATGATCTGTTTGGCGTTCTGTTCCCGCACAAGCTATTTTGGCCCCTGAAATTGACAATGGTCACACAGATTCTGTAAGTTTTTTCCCTGACGTGGATAACCATGTATATTTGTTAGTTCAGCCTATTCATGCCCAAAACTAGCTGACTGATGGTAGAACTGGTTCGAAAACTGTCGACTCCGGTACCTGTTAGAAACCGAATACACCGACCAGCTGTCTGGTTATGTTTACAAGAAACTAAAAATCACCGATTGGCAATTTGACCTAACAAAAAAAAAACACTGCTAACCGATCATTAGCACTCCCGGTCATGGTATTCTATCTCATTTTGTTTATATAGTAGTGATGGTATATTTACTCTCCCTCCGTCCCAAAAAAGCTTGTGTACTTTCTTATTTGTCCATCCCTAGTGACTAGTGAGTTTGAAAAACCTAATATGGAAATAAATATCACAATCCTCACCCTAACTAACTTATTTACACCTCATGGCTTTACGTTTACCAATAACGTTCACGGTACCTAATTAGCATAAAGTTGATTTACCAATTTTTCCCAAATACTGTGTGAATTAATTGTTTTTTTCTTTTATTGTTTTGAACTCAGGCAAAATCCTAGTCTTATTCTAGATTACCACTTGCATAACAACAAGCTTAGAGCTGCTTCACGCAATATTTGGCGAAGTTCCATAAAAATGTGTGGTTCACATGACATGCTTATCTCTGTCGTGTGGTCTCTCTTCCACCAGGTATTAACTATCATCTTTACAAAAAATCTCTTTGTCGTTTTTAGCCCATAACCTTCTGTAAGTTGAATATCGTCATTTGTATAAATGCTCCTAGATAATTTATGCGCACGAGAAATCATTCGAATATTCAAGATATACGAATATCAGATCCGCTCTTCATTCTATCCAGGCATCAAGGACACCGGTAACATCTCTTCTCTTACACTCCACTTGATTCATCAAGATAGACCATTTTGTTTTGATGTGTTCTATATTTCCTGATTTTGAATTTTGCGTTAAGTCCTCAGTTCTAATTCTGTTTTCTTTCAGCTGGAAGACGTGAAGGATGTCATTTCACTTCTTGCATCATCTAACCACCGTGTATTCACTTCCTTGATTGGTTCTTATATTGAGCCACTTCTTGGTGAATTGGGCCCAGTGCGCGCATCTGAAGGTTAGTACTCACTACTCCCTATATTGTGGATGAATCTTTCTGAACATCCTTTTTACTATTTGTTTATAAGATTAATCACTTTTCCCAACCAAAATTCAATAGATATCCAGAACCTTGGATGTGCATTCCTACGGATTGGAGGGTTACGTTATAATCTTTTGGTATGCTGTGATGATCTGGATCCTACTTTAAAATACTCGATCAGATATTCAGAATTAACTGAGAAGATAGCTTCACTTGAGATGGAGATTCAGGTATTCTGCATTTACTTGCTTTTCTTATATTTGCTTACTACCAGTTATAGTCTTCAAGGTCTATTCCTTAAATGCCCACACATGCAGATTGACCTTCTTTCATTATTTCTATTACACCAGTAAAAAAATGGTACCTTAAAAACTTGAATATTGTGTTTGTATTTGGAATTTGGTACTGCAGGTTCGGAAAGAATGCAGTTATTTAGTTGGAGATTCTACTCATAGAGAAGCTGGTAGTTACAAAATTAATTTGCTAGAAGAACTCAAAGCAGAAAGGAGAAAGCTGCTTACAAAGGTCAGCCATGTCATTTTGAGTAGGATATTGTTTCATAGTTGCAGAAGATGCATATAATTTACTAACTTAGAGAACCAGGGATTGCTTTCTATTATTTTTTATTTATTTTAAACCTAGAGGATGCCTTTTAAACTTCAACATAACGGCAGATAATGATTTGAACACACGCGCAAGGCCTAACAAAAAATAACTTTAAAGTTATTAAGTAAATATCGACCTTCGATTACACATTTAAAAGTTTCATCCCACACCTCGTCCATCCCAGGCTACTCCTGTAAGCTGTAAGCATAGTACCTGCATGATGAACAACACATTATTTTGTTCCATATTTGGTAATTTCTTAAATACAAATGAGGAGTCAGTATGTCTTCCAATACATCTGCAGAATTGTGACGCTTACAGTTCTGTGATTTTGTGCGTGCCATTTATGATGGTCTTAGAACTTCTAGATATTACAGATCATCTCAATATTGTTCAGTGTCATATTATATGATAAGGAAATTTCACTCTCAATTATATCTGCCCCTGTATCAGATGGTATTCCGCCCCAATCCCGAAAAATACAAGGAATTGAAGCATTTATGCGATGAGTTTCTTATGTCGGTTACATCTATTGTTGGATGGATCAATGATCTCAAAAGCTCGAGAATAGAAGAGATAACTGACCAAGTGCGCAACTGGCAGGTAATATGGATCTCTTAATTCTTTGCATGTCATGAGATATTGTTTAGGACTTGGAGAAATCCCAGACTTGATATGGCATTCAGAGTTGTTGATTTCTTTGATCTTACCTTCTCCATGTCCTTATTTTCAGGAGATAACTTCACGCTTCATTCACCGGATATCAAATGAATACGCATCATACATTGATATTATCGAACCTGTACAAGTTTCAGTATATGAAATGAAGTTAGGCTTGTCATTGATTGTCTCTGGTGTACTCCAGAAAAATTGCATGGCAAATATCGGAGAAGATATGAACTCTGTTCTGGTACGCAAAAGGATTATGTTTCTTCTAATCAGATAATTCACTTTGTTTTGGTTCTTCAAGCTGAATTTCGAAATTTTCTTGGCAGAGCATGATTCATAAATTTGTCAGATTCCCTAGAGTGTGTTCATCAAAATCTGTCTCATTCAATTTTGGGACGCAGCCTGTACTTTCGACCCGTGATATTGAATTTTCAACGGGTTGTGAAGATTTAAATGTGGATATGCTGCACAGTATAATTGGGTTTACAAGTAATGCTGTTTCAGTGGTATGTAATGTAACTGGCCTGTCTTCTGAGAATTGCTACTTTTATTTCATAATTCTTCTCAAGGGTTTATGTATGAGGAGATCCTAGCCTTCTTAACATCTTAACATTTTATTTCATAATTCTTCTTAACATCTTGTCATATCTTACATCAGGCCTCAACCTTGCCATTGAAGGTTTCAATTTACCACAATGTTCTTGCACGAATCAAAGATTGTGCGGCTGATGCTTGTTTTCTTGGTGGCTCTTCTTTCAAGGTAGAATTCCTTTATAAAAGTATAGAGAGAAAATTTACTTTTGGTTTCCTAATTTACTTTCGGTCTCACCAGAATGTCTCTCTTTGCACTTTTAGTCCCATTGATTGTTACTGTTTATTTTCTTCTGGTTGCATATTTCGGACTAACAGTACTAGTTGATTATCATGGAACATTTTTGCTCAATTTTTGATAATGTGGAATAAAATTGCAACTTGTGGGTCCAAAAGTGTGTTTTCTCTACTATAGACGGTTTCAAAGCGATGCAAAAAGTTTCAGTATTGTTCTCAAAGTCTGCTATTTTTTCCGCCCTGAAGTGTTCTGACACAAGCCATATATTTTTCAGCATGTGCTTCAAATCTTTGATGACGTTGCTAGTCTGTGGCTGAAACATCGTTCTTACCCAACTGATGAGAGCAACTCTAAGCAGTTTAAGTTCAAAGCCAGAACATTTAAGATTGAGAGTATTATTGATATCGATATATCAAGTTGTGCGAACTTGCTTGCAAGTGATAGCTTCTCTGAGTGGCAGGAGCTTCTGGCTGAAGAACTAGATGAGAAGGTACCAATTTCCACCCCACTCTTGCCTTCCACCAAATGAAATATGGTTTTGTTATGTATGATTGTTACAAGTGCCAGTGCATGTGTAAATTCTCAATAGAAAGCACGAGTTCTAATCAAACTGACTTTTTACACTTGCAGATAAAAGTTAATGAAGTTGATGAGGCTTCAGATCTGGGCTGGAACGACGAAGACTCCGATCTTGATGGTATTGTCAACATTCACAATCAGTTATTTGGCTCAGTGGACCTTTTTCAAAAGGTGAGTATACTTTAAAGGTCTTCTCACGTATATAGCTGTCAGCTCAGTTGCACATCATGAACTTAATCATTCGATATTCTCTGTTGAAAGTTATTTCTCATATATATAGTTGAATGTTTCTTTTAGTTCGGATATCCAGTTGTTTTTTAAGGGAAATTATTATCACCATTCTTTAGGGATGATGTTTTACCTGCAACTTTACTTTTATAATTACCTCACTTCATTCCCTTTGGTTCTTTCCTAATGTTTGAAATCATCTGTTCAGCCTGGCAGTATTCATGTGTCTGACATGGATAGGTTGTCTACCTTTCTTGGCTCTTATACTATGGGAGTGAAAATGGCACAAGGTAATTGGTTTCTGCATAATCCCATTATAAGTCATCTAAATGTTTTGTAGTCTAAATATTAACGTCCTCTCATTTTCCAGACTTGAAAGGTTCATTTTCCTCCATTTTTGATGCTAAGATGGCTCCAGAACATTTGCTTCGCCTTTGCTTGGAGCATGATGATTCGAACACACTCTCTGGCCATTCAACTCGCCCTTACAATTTTTACAAGGCGTGCATTTTTCCACCTCAAAAAAATTCCTCTTTCACAGTTTGGTAATGTGTTAATTGTGCTAAAAAAATTGCTTTTTGGCTCCATTCAGGATTCCAATTCCCCCGTGATGTCTAAATTGGTGGAACCAGTGTCACTTCTTAAACAAAAAATGGTTAGCCTCCTGGAAGAATGGGAAGACCACCAACTTGCTCTGCAGAAAATTATAGATGTTATAGACATGATCTTAGCTTTACCTCTCGACACATCCCTTGCAAAGGTAGGGTATTTTACTTTGTGGATGTTATTTTTGACAAGCTGTCAGTAAAACAACCTGTAAATAATCTCACAGAAAGTTAAGACTAACACGTACGTATAATTTTACTTGCATTTAGACTAAATCAATAAATTAAGTCTATAGTATAATGAGATTCTTATACATTATTTCACTTGCATATTTATAACATGCAGAACAGTGTATCTAAATATTTTAATTAACCCTTATTTTTTCAAAGGCTCTCTCGGCTCTGGAATTCCTCCTTGATAGGGTTCGGATTGTGCAAGAGACTGTTGCCAAATTTCCTCTGTCTAGTAAGCAAATAACTTTCTGTTGTTTAGTTTTGACTTTCCAATGCAATAATAAAAGACATCTTAATATTTGTCAACTACTGTACTTGCAGATCAATTAGAGCCTATTTTTTCTCTTGTGTCTTCATGGCATAAGTTGGAGTTTGAGTCCTGGCCTGCACTACTTGATGAAGTTCAATCTCAGTTTGAGAAAAACGCTGGAAAAGTGAGTTTTGAATTTTCCTCCTTAAAATTTGCATGAACTAAATACATTGGTTTAAATCCAAAGGTTCCAGGTCTAAAACTATGGTTTAACCTTAACTGCATTTTATGGTTATTGATGCATAGGTGCTTAATTTGACATGGTCGTATTAGTATGGATATTTCATGCAAAAACTTGGTGCTCAAAAGTTGCAGTGTCCATTAAATTTGACTGCTATTTGAGTTTTTGTGCATTTTCAGTTTCACTATCCATGACTTGTCTGTAGGATATTTTTTTATTCATTTTCCTAGGTTTCAGTTTTTTTTAAACATTTTATTCCGCTTTTGATTAAGTTTTCTTTATTGTGGTGTCTTGTCCTATATTGCTGAATTTGTTTTGTATCTATTTCAGCTATGGTTTCCGTTGTATCCCATATTCCAACAAATTCATACCGCTGATATTGATCAACAAAACAGCTCAATGATTGAAAGGTGTGTTTCCAATGTTTTCTCTTTCGGTATATCAATTGGTAGATTTTTAATATAGCTAATCAGATATGTGCCTAATGCTGAATAAATATGCAGTTTGGAAGAATTTTTTAAGACATCCAGCATTGGAGAATTTAGAAAGCAACTCCAGTTACTTCTTTCTTTCCATGGACAGATCAGCAATTATTTGAATTTGAAATCTTTCAAAAGGTAAAATTTTGCTATCACGTAGCTTATCTAGAATATAAGTATTATTGTTAATGCTGATAAAGAGGAGTTATCTTCATAATTACGAGTCTTCATTCTTTATGAAGTTTTGGATATACAGATGATAAAATATAATTAATTTTGCAGCACATGTCAAGAGCAGAATAAAAAAATAATCTACAACACTTTTGGCTTCTATATGCAACTATTGCCACAGTAAGTTATTTTCTTCTAATTTCTTTTGTTCAATATGCTTTTCATTTTGATCATCTCTTGTATATTTTATTAAGTTAATGTTTCGATATGTTTTATTTGGTGTAGAATTCTTGAACATATCAAAAGTAATAGAAGCAGCATTGAAAAGGAGTTGAATGATCTTTTGAAGTTGTGTCGTTGGGATCGGATTGACAATTATTTGGCCATTGAGAGCTTCAAAAGAACCAGGCTGAAATTAAGGAAGATTGTAAAAAAGTATACGGTAAGGCTATATTTGACTACATTGTGGTCAACAATACTTGTGTCAAAACATGACTTGACTCAGTGCATACACCCCATAAGTTGTCTATTTAAGTACTTAGGATAGGAGATTTCAATCATGTTATGTGTATGTAATTATTCTGTAAACTTATCAAGAATAAATTGAAAGCATTATGTATTTATTTTAAATGCTTATACATTCCTCTATTTCGAATATCTTAGAATCAAATTGTAGTACACTAATTTTTCTCACATCAAACAAGTAGTGCATTTGGATTATATCTCTTTATGTTGGGTGTGTGTAACATTTGATTATAATAATTCAACTTCACAAATATGCCATACATTTCCTTTATCTTCATAGGACCTTCTCCAGCAACCTCTTTTGGAATTCCTTGGTCAAGAAACATCTAAAAGTGGTGTGTGTATCCACTCTGTCGAAGCTGAAAAGCCCATTACTGATGCTTATGGGGTTAGCAGGACTCTTCTTGATGCTGTCTGCAATCAAACTCAATCTAAAGCTATGGATAGGTGGATTTTCAAAATTTTCATTTTTGTTCTTTTTTCATTTCATGCAACTGTTTTAGAATTATGATGAAGCTTGTTTCTTTGTCACAGCTCTTTATGGTTTGCTGATTGGTGGAAAAAGTTGGAGCGAACCAGAGGTTTGATCTGGAGCATTTTAGCCTTGACTTTGTAAAGCTCTCTTTTTTTTTGTGATGTTTATAAGCTCAATAAGATTTCATATTATGCAGAGGGTATGAATGGCAACAACGATCGTATACCTTCACATTCTTCTTGTTTTATTAACTGGGAAGAGAGAAAGCAGTTGTGCATTACGATTGAAAGCTTGTGCATGAGACTAATTCATTGTGGTGAACTCTGGGAGGATACAACCAAGCACTTGGGGAAAAGGAGGGCATTTTCTGATCTTCTGAAGCTCCTTGATAGTTTTGGCTTGTCGAAGCATAGGACATTTATGGAGGTACTGATAAATTTTATTTTATTTGATTTATTTTAATGTTTACACAATATTATTGATGTAAAAAAATGATGTAATGTAGGGTCAATACGAGAAGTCCTGGCTTCTTCAGGCATCCTATGAAGTTCAACATCTGCTCCTGACCCAAAATGACCTTTCTTCTCGGATTGCTGAAGATGATTCCGAAAAACTTCAGAACTCATCTGGTGAACAAATATGGAAAATATCAAATGCATATTATTTCAAGAGCATCGCATCCACTAAATCTCTGGAGAAAATATGTCTGAATTTTCACAAAGATTTTAGTCTTATAGAGGTAAATCTTTGATTTAGTTTAACATAATTATAAATACTGTTTAGCCTCTTTGTTCTACAACACCCAGTTACTTTACAAAATTACTATTACCATTTGACATGTTTCTAAAAAAAATCTAGTGCATTATTTGAAAAATAAACAAATTAAACTAACTTGGGGTACTTATTGCAAGTCTGCACTTAATCCTTTTATTTTCTCTCCTAGAGTAGCTGTTTACAACCCACTTTCTCATTGTTAAGATTTCTTCGTATAAAACCTTCTGAAGATTTTTAACTTGTTAACTTCAGTTTGAGAACATTCCCTATTAAATTTTCCAACCATGATTAACTCAATATGTGTGCACTTTTACTCTCTGATGTAGGTCACAAGATCAGGTTCTTACGCCAATCATCTAGTTGAGATACAGCAAGAACAAAGAGCCGTTGCCTACAGTTTTGCAAAGAAACTGAAAGACTTGAGACAGTATATATGGCCTTTATCAAATTTGTGTGGTTCCATAAATAAGGCCAGCGAAACATCTAGTGATTTTTCAATAATTAAGAACCAGTATGCCATTTTCAAATGCATGTGGCAACAAAAGGTTTTTTTTTTTACTTTTCCTTATAGGAAAGTACTTCAACAATGATCTTGCACTTTAAACCCTGATCCTAAATTCCGGTTTGTTGCAGCAACTATTTGATGGTTTCTGCTCTTTGCTTTACGAAGCATATCTGTTGCTACAAAAAGTTGAGAACAATCATCTTGGTACTTGTGCTGATGTGAAGGATGAAGTGAAAGGAATTCGTTCATTCATTCAAGATGCCCTTCCCGACTTTCAGAATTCTAAGGTAAAATGTGCAGTGGTTAACTTTATTGATTGATTATATTTTGAACATATGTTTTAACTGTTTACCGGAATATTTTTGACAGAATTCGCTTGATTGTCATCTTCTTGGGAATTCTGAAGATAATACTATGATAAGGTTTTCCCTACACCCTTATGGTGTTACAAAAGAAATGGAACAGTTGGTGGGTCAAAATTTCGAGTTGATTAAATCATTTGGGAAGAATCTATCTGAGTACCATGTGCGAGAAGACTGGCAAGGAGCTGTTCAGAATGTCTTGGTTGGACATATTGAAGACTTGATTGCAAAAGTATGTATAGAATTACACTACTCGTCTCTCCTGTTCCGTGCTTAATTTATTTTCTAAATATTTAAATAATCATAATCTTAAAAGAAATCAGTTATAAAGTTCATTTCAGTCTGGAGAAATGCTGTAATTAACTATAAATTTGAATCTTTTAAAAAAATTGCAGGCTCTTAATGCTGAAGAGTTGTTTTCTTCATCAGAGAAGAAAAGGCTGTCCAATGGTGGAAAGAATTTGAGTGAACTTGAACGTGACTTTAACCTAGCCCTCAAGGGAATATATGAGCATATTTTCTATGCATTTGAGAATGTTCAGTTGCTAAATACTGATTTAGCTCTTACTGAGGAGCCGTTGAAGGATATGAAGCAGTGGAAAACCATATTCGAAAAAGATGTGAAACGTTTGCAGCTGGACCTTATTTGCGATGATGTACTTGGAATAATCCAGTCTGCTGTACGTTCCATTCATCACCAACTTCATTATAAAACTTCCATTCAGTTATGAAATTTTGAGCTTTTTGTATTTTTCCTCAGGCGGAACTTCTCAGCTATGATGGAGATAATAATTCCTGCATAAGTTCAGTTTATTTAAATTTGAAAGATGTGTATATCCTATTGGATATGATACTGGCCTTTGGTGATAATCTTCTGCAGGATTTTCTGGCCATCCATAGTATGGTAAGTGCTATCAAAAGTAACTGTTTGAACCCTACAATGAGTTATCTATTCAGTAGGGTGGAAAGATAATCATGAACGCATGCAAAAACAAACATAATCATAATAACTACCCTGGGTTTGTAGTACTGTACATCCAAAAACAAAAAAACTAAGGGTTTAACACCAAAAGTGTTAGAAGGATAAGTTTTGAGATTTTAATCTTATAGATGGGAAAAGACTGTTAAAATTAAACCTCAATTTTTTATTTTTTTTTTGTATTTTTTTTTTAAATCAAAATTTTACTGTTATTACATTAAACTTCAGGGTTGGATTTTCTTGTAATTATTCTTTGGAAGAGTCAATTAATGTGTGTTATCTGAGCCTCATTTTTTCTGTTGTATGAAGGTATCTAAAGTGACTTGTGCACTTGCAAATATATTCGCATCATTATTTGCTAAAGGATATGGTACTACTGAAGAACAAGAAAGTGAGAGTTCAAAGGGGGGAACTCAAGATGCACAAGGAACTGGTATGGGTGAGGGCGTAGGAGTGCATGATGTCAGTCACCAAATAGAAGATGAAGATCAGCTCCTTGGGACAGGTGAAAAGGTATGTGTCTTTCATTTCATTACTATAAAAAGTACTCCGTAGCTTAATTTCTAAATGACCCTCTTATCCTTTAAAACTTTAAACTATACATCCATCACATTAATTCCTCTTCTACAAGTTTCACTAAGCCTCAAATGGGCACTGTAGTTACAAATGAAACAAGTGGCTTTGCTAATTTGGCTTAAATTTGGTGGTAGCTGTATCATAATCATATCATTTTAATAACACAATTCTATTGTGCTTCTGAAGCCGGACGAAGAGCGTGACGCCAAATCCGACATGCAGAGTAAAGATGAAAAAGGAATAGAGATGGAAGAGGACTTTGATGGCCAGACATGCAGTGTTAGTGAGGATTCCGAAGAAGAAGGAGGAAAGGAAGATGATATTCAGGATGAACCACAAATTGAGAGCGTCATGGGAGAAGTAGGCAATGAAAGCAATATAGTCGATGAGAAACTTGGGGACTCCAAAGATGATGATTCCAGTGCAAATGAGAAGTATGAAAATGGGCCATCGGTGAATGATAAATCTTCTCAAGATGAAGAGCTTCGGGCCAAAGAAGATTCCGCTGCTACCGAGGACGGTGGTGAGCTTGATCCAAAAGAATCTGATGAGCAGAAAAAAGACAACGGTGGTGATGATGAAGAAAATCCCGATGGTCCAGATAGCATGGATGTTGATAAAGATGACTCATTTGTTGATCCTTCCGGAGTTGATCACGAGGACCTAAATCCAACACCCGATACAGAAGATACAACTGTGGATGAATTGGAAACTGACGAGCCAATGGTGGATGGTGAATCAGAAGATGTGGATGGTTCTGATTTGAAGTATGATGAGGAAAGGCCTGCTACTGATGAACCTCTAGAAGAAGAGCTAGACTCAGAGCATCCTCCTGTGGAGAATGGTGAAACTGTTATTCCTGAAGAGAGCTGCGTGGAAAATAAGACAGAAGAAGACTTGAGGACATCCAAGCAAGATTTTGTGCAATCTACAAATAATAATACTGAGAATGCTCAATCTGGTGGACAGTCTATTCAAGGTGTATCTAATACAGCTGATTTGGGACAATCTGCCCCAGATGATAATAATTCTGAATTCAGTGAGTTAAGGAATGATCTTCCCCAAACAAGCGATCAGCCTAATGCCTCTCAGCTTGAAGTCAAGGTCGGCGACTCTAAAACTGGGACAAAGTTAAGCAATGAGCAGTCGAGAGCTTCTCTACCTTCATCTGAGACTCCTAATCAGAAAGTCCAGCCTAACCCGTTCAGGAATGTGGGTGATGCTCTTGATGGGTGGAAAGAGAGAGTCAAAGTTTCAGTTGACCTTGAGGACCAAGTAGACAAGCCGGATGATATGGTAGAGGACACTGCTGATGAGTATGGCTTCATGGCTGAATTCCAAGAAGGCGCGGCTCAAGCACTTGGACCCGCAACGGCAGAACAAATCAATGGAGATATTACTCAAAACGATACCGAGGGAGATGTAGGGAAGGCCGAGACACGAGATCCCTTGGGTGTTACTGAGATTGAGAAAAGTGTCTCCGAAACTGGTCCTATTAGAAATTCAGTTACTAATACGGTAAATGATATTAATGAGCAGCAGACTGTATCGGATTTAGAGAAGCAGATAGAGGAACTGATTGTAAGTGGTGATTGTAGTCATGAAATGACGAGTTTGGTATCCGTGAAAAGGTCATACATGAGCGAGAATGTGCATGGATATAGTGGGTTCCCAATGGATGATGATGATGATGAGATGGGAAAGGCTCATGGGCTTGAGGCCTCTACTGAAAAGAGGGAAGATGGTGCCACTATTTGGAGAAAGTACGAATTGCTTACGACAAGATTATCGCAAGAGTTAGCTGAACAATTGCGGCTGGTCATGGAACCTACACTAGCTAGCAAACTCCAGGGTGATTACAAGACTGGTAAAAGGATTAACATGAAAAAGGTACGTCGAGATGTGAAATTTAATTTTGTTACAAACAGGATCCTTTATAGCCCATGGGGTTTGAATAAATTCCAAAAAAAAATGTTAAATTTACGAGGATAGTTGTAATATTATCATGACTATGATAATATTAGCCCTATGCATCTTTTTTTAGATATCCCTTACAACACATACCCTAGAACTTATATGCAGTCTAGTACAATCATATACAGTATATGATTAAAAAATTAAATTATATAATTAGGTCAAATATGGATAGTTTGAATGTTATACGTATTTTTATTCCATGTATGTGCTATTTCTATTAATGATGATGACTATGATCGTATCATGTATAGGTGATTCCATATATTGCCAGCCATTATCGGAAAGATAAAATATGGCTGAGGCGGACCAAGCCTAACAAACGTGATTACCAAGTTGTCATTGCTGTGGATGATTCTCGCAGCATGTCCGAAGGGCGTTGTGGGGATTTTGCAGTGGAAGCATTGGTGACAGTTTGTCGTGCAATGTCCCAACTGGAAGTTGGAAATTTGGCTGTTGCAAGTTTTGGGCAGCAGGGCAACATCACAGTCCTTCATGATTTTGATCAAACTTTCACTCCAGAGGCTGGAATCAAGGTTAGTTTCATCTCTGTCCCTCAGATGTAGCCTGATTGCAAAAAAATTGTGGCATTCTGCAAAATCCGAGTGAAAAAATATTGAATTTAATTAACAAATTCCTCTACCATCTTGATCAAGAAATTGTATACCAATAAATTTCAAGGGTGTTATTGCAATTTTGTATATATTTTTGATGATACCAAACTGCAAGAGTTTATAAGCAAGTTTCTTGATCCTATTATTTTTGTCGTATTTATTGATTCCTTGGTGTTTTTGTTGTTGGACAGATGATCTCGAGTTTAACCTTCAAGCAAGAGAACACAATTGCAGACGAACCAATGGTTGACTTACTGAAATATCTGAACAACATGCTGGACACTGCAGTGATGCAGGCAAGATTACCGTCTGGGTACAACCCTCTCCAGCAGCTTGTTCTGATTATAGCTGACGGCCGTTTTAATGAGAAGGTACTGCAGTTATATTTATTTTTTTGTTGTGCGTGTCATTTATCGTATATCTCAATGATTTCTTTGTTTATCATTTTATTATTTCCTGACTCAGGAAAAATTGAAACGGTACGTGAGAGACATTCTGAGCAAGAAACGTATGGTTGTATTCCTTCTCCTGGATAGCCCGAACGAATCCATCATGGAGTTCATGGTAATTTTATTTATTTCTTTGAATAATCTTCATTGATTAAAATTATTTGATATTAAAAAAACAGCTATAATAAATTATTTTTTCATGCTTTGCAGGAAGCTACGGTTCAGGGGAAAGACTTTAAGTTTTCTAAATATCTGGACTCTTTCCCATTTCCGTACTATATTGTTCTGAAGAACATTGAAGCACTGCCGAGGACACTAGCAGATCTGTTGAGACAAGTAAGTTGCAAATTTATAGACGTATATTGGACCATCCTAATTACAAAAAATAGCTACCTTTTAAATATAAATATAACTGAGGTTTTATCGTCTTGCATAAGCAAAAACTAACCGAGACCTTTGTTCATTGATTTCCTCCTCCCAGTGGTTTGAGCTTATGCAGCATTCGAGTGAGTAATGCTAAAGGTGTTTTTTCATAAGGATGTCTTTTCACATTCCGGTCAACGAGCAAGCACACGGCCTAGCAACAAATTGAAAGGGAGACGATTACGGGCATATTTTTTTATTTTTTTATTTTACGGTTATTGGATTGTTACAAGCCCGTAATGTTCGACGATTTTGAGGTTTGAGATGGCTTGTTGGTGAATAGCCATGTTGTAGAGAATATACAAGTTTCATGATATATATACAAGACATCCTATTGAAAAATTACCATGACTTCAAATCATTGGGTTAAGGCATATCTACTTTATGAATAATTAATATAAAATAAATTCAACATAAGATTTGTGCAAAGTATTAATTATATGTATTATGTACTGTCCAAAACCAAGATTACTCGAGTATGTCAACCAAGTTAAATTTTGTCATTTTGCGTGTGTGAATTGTGACAAAAAATGACACATTTATTTTCATTTTTTTATCATTGTCAAACCTATTAGTTAAAACATTATTTTAGACCAACATATTTGGTTATATATTCTCGAGTTCCACAATTCAAAGTTGGCCATGTGAGTTGGATCAAGAAAATAGATTAATTTTAGAAAGAAGAAGATAGGTCATTTCACGTTCAAACAAAAACCGGCGTACTTTTATGTTGCAATTGTCGTTTGTTTAAAATTTACAATCATCTCAGACATGTATTTTGAGTTTTGACTTAAAACATTCGTTATGCCTAACTTTTTTTTTTTTTTTTTGCACTGTGGGAAAAAGAATTTTCGACAACATACAAATTATTTATAATTCAATGTTTTGAAAATAACTAACCAACCACTTGACTCAAATCTTCTCAGTTGCCGCACATACATGATACATGCATTTGACTAATCTAATTACGTGCCTAGTACTAATACTAATGGATGATTACATATTGCTTAGTTTAATTAATTGTGATTAGTTTTGATACAAGTACTATAAACATACGATTAATTTATTACAGTAGGAGTGCATTTTAAATAGACATCTTCACAGCGCACTAAATGCGCCTTTAAGTTTCATGGTTGCTATCTTACGCCAATTTAATTCAATTAAAGCTTAATAAATGAGAGCAGGTAAAGCTTCTGTCTGCAGTCAGAATTTATTAAACCTTTTTTAACTATAAATTATTTTTCCCTATGATTAGTTTCTTGAAAATTATTTTATTTACACATTAATTTAGAAACGTGCAATATTTGTTCACGTGTAATAAAATTTGCTTCTATTACTGTATCTGAAAATTCTGAAAATAATTCTATTGAAGTGCACAAATTATTTGAATTCATTTTGAACATACAGTACAATTTTAAAAAACAAATCGTCGTAAGTGTACTAAAAAAATTAAATAGTATAAAATATAAAATACTAAATTAATCTTTCATATTAAAAATAAATGTCATTCTAAATTTTTTGAAAAATATATATATTAATTTTTTTTACTATTACGAAATTAGTCTTGAAGATACAAAACGAATTATATTTTGAATAAATATGTTGGAGTTAAATTAATTAATTTAATTAATTTGACTTTGACTAATTTTGACTTTTTTTTGTGAAATATTTATTTTGGAAATATTTATTATTTGTGGAAAAATCCAAGTTAATGAGACAAAGATATTCAAGATCTACAAGATAAGAGAATAAGATCTTCTAGTTACGGAAAAATTCATCTTACTTAGAAGACTAATTACTCGCGTGGATTGAAAAAGACAAGCTGAGCGCCATATTTTAGAGAGAGAAATATTTTTTTCAGCACACGTTTTTATTTTTTAAATATTTGTCCGAGTACTAACGATTCAGTCTTGTGAGTCTTTTCTTGTTTTTCTCGAATTGTTTTGTATTCACGATTTGTAGTGAAAGTTTATTGCTTTCGAAGCAACTTGGTAGGTTGTAATTACTGATACAACTTACTAATATTACATCCTTATCCTTGTTCTTTACGTATTTCAGTTACGGTACTTTTTATTATTTTCGCTGCATAACTGAATCTGCTATTATGTGACATCAATACTCAATCTGTTGTCTCTCTGGATAGCATAACTTAAACTCAGTAGGTTTTCTGTTTCTGGACTACGAGTCGACCTCTTTTTCTACATATATTTAGAAATGAGATAATAATTTAATACTCGTTCTACAAGTGTTTGTCAACTTCTTTGTAAATTTAGAAACAAGCTTACAAGAATTTATAAAACGAAAGCAGTAAAAAATACTAAATTTATTTAATTTTTAATATATTTAAATTATATTCGTAGTTCAACATAAAAAAACATCAATATTATACAGAACAATATATTGACCTACTCTATTTTTCAAATTTAACCCAATTATTTAAAAATATAGTCGTTGCTGCTACTACCTCCATTAAATTCCACCATAAAAGATTTTGCCACAATATTTAAATAGAAAATAAAATAAAAATGAATGACTTTTGTACATAAATTGAGGATAACTACGATTTTAATTACCATTAAAGTCACCACCTATCATTAAATAACAAAAAAGCCCCAAAATTTCCACAAAATTAATAAATCACCTCTCGCTACTCACGCTTCTGTCACCCCCTCTCCGCCTCTCTCTCTTCTCTCTGCATTGAGAAATGAGAACCCCACAAATCTCAACAGCTTCTTTCATCGACTGATACTGATACTTCCCCCCACCATTTTTATTTGCATTTATGTGTATGAGTTTTCTCTCTCACTCGTTGAGCTGTAATCGAATCCCACCCTCTCTCCCTGATATATGACCTGCGGATTTCTCTCGCCGAAATCGTCACAATCTATGCTTCGTTTCCGCCATTAACGCCACCTCGATCTGCCGCCGATTCGAGATTCGAATGGTGTCTGGCTATTTCTGTGCCAACTTTTCCATGGCGACGTATCTTTTCCGCTCTTGATTTTTATTTATTTATTTATTTGGGGACGCCGTCGTTTAGTAGTTAGAGAATGTTGACTTGCATTGCCTGCTCGAAGCCGCAGCTGAACACAAACGGATCTATCCGCGACCCGCCGGAAGACGAGGAAGATGCCGACACTCCGTCCACGAAGCTTAAAGCCCTCACTTCTCAGGTAATTGTAAGCTATACGAATCTGTGATTTTGAATTGGTTCGTTCCGATTTTATTTTGAATCTCAGCACCGGAATGGATGTTGGATTTTTGTTTCGTGTGTACAGATCAAGGACATGGCGGTGAAGGGATGCGGTGCATATAAGAACTGCAGGCCTTGTTCGGGCTCGTCGGGCCGGCACAATGGCCAAGCCTACTTAGACTCCTCGGACGTGGGCTCAGTGTCAGAGAGGTTTTACGGCTCGTACAGAAGGCCGAAAAGCTCAAGCTCCACACCGAGGCTTCGGGGAAAGGAATTCGAAGCCAAGCTGAAAGCCCTTTCGAGTGGCTCAACCACCCCGGCTTCTGTTAGTGGTCGAACTGAGTCGGTATTGTTCGTGGAGGAAGATGAGCCGAAAGAATGGGTTGCGCAGGTTGAGCCAGGGGTGCTAATTACTTTCGTCTCATTACCTCAGAGTGGAAATGACCTGAAAAGGATTCGATTCAGGTAACATTATTTCTTTAACAATTTAAACGTGATTTTCAGTAGCTGAATTGTGCTCTGTTTTGGTATTTCTATTATTGATTCTGCACTACCAATTTAAAGTTGTGATTTGTTTGGTTTGGTTTCGTGGTGAGAGTTTGTGTAGATCCTAGATGCTGGTTTTGATGCGTCTTTGTCATGATTATTTGGAGGGCCTAGATTGAGATTTTAGTTCATTACCTATAGGGTGATAAATTACGATTATGTTTACCGTTGATGATTCGATTTCAGTTAATTAGTCGCAAAAATCGGAATATATGTAAGAAAGATCCACGTGTCCTCATTTACAGCCAAATCCGCACGGGCATCTCTAGATGACTTGCAATGATGATTGGGACTAAAGTCTCTCTAGGAGATGTTCAATAAAGTTGAATTGGTTCATATGTATTGGATAAAACTATGGCCATATGGCTGATCGGCGCGTGGTTTTTTCGGGCAATTTAATTTCTGGTTCCTAAAGTAATAAAATGATACATTTATTATTTTCCTTTTTCAAATCTTTATTTTGCAAGACTATTTATCCCAATTCCCTATACAGTCTTTGGTGGGGCTTGAATTTTTTCGTATGTACAGAAATCTGGTTGTATTGAATGGGGCATGTGACTAAGTGAGGCCACAAGGTGTTACACAAGCTGGCCCATGATAAAAAGTGGTGGGCCTTGCAACAATTGGCTTCTTGAATCTTGATAACTGCAGTATAAAATTCACACCAGTTTAGTTTTTGTCCACATGAGACCACACCAGAATTAAGAAGATATTTTGGAAGTGAAGGCCGTACTTGTCTCTACTTGGTTAAGGGACTGAAAAAGATGTTAAAAAAAATTCACCCATGATCAAAATTTGTTCTAATTTTCCCCCACAGAACTTCTCTAAATATTAATTGTACATATAGTTACGTGGGTTCGTTTCTCTCGCAGTGTACACCATCAATGTTAGGTAGACTTTTTGTGACTGGAATAAAAACGTGGGGCTGTTGTCTTGTCTACTGGAATATCATTTTGTGTCGCACTGTCACATATGGTAATGCAAAGCTATATTTGGACAGTGGGGCGATTGGCTTAGTATTAAACATTGTAGGAAACAAGTGTGGTGCCTGTTGGGAGCATTTACCATTAATTAAATATCTGACAGTGGATCCTGAGGTTCACCGATAAATATCTACTGATAGCAACCGACTTCTAGTTGGACCTAACTAAGAATTAAAGAATTACCCCATCTTATTTATATTAATGCTGCTTACCATTTGGGTTTTCTAAGCTGAATCAATTTATTGTACATGTGTGGATCAGTTTGCATGGTTTAGGACCTTAGGTTGTATAAATGTCCCAATCGACTCATACCATTGTTGGTTTAGGTGCTTAAAATCAACGTTGGTTACAGAAAATTCAAGCTTACTAGGATTTTTATAAGTCATAATAGTGGCTGTGAAGGAAACCAGTTCTTTATTACTCTTGAGATTTTGTTTTTTCAAACTGTGGTTGCATTTAGTTTCTTACCTTAGGCTCGTTCAGTTCAAAATTTGGGATTCCATATACCACATCCTTCTGATGTTAGTTGCATGTACTAATCAAATAGTATTTGCGTGTAAGTGGCTATCTTCCTTCTCCATCTGAAACCACTTAAAAGGGTTTCAGAAAGTAAACTACATATGTCTTACTTTAATTTTGACCTCCGTTGGGTGTTTTTTACAGCCGAGAGATTTTTAACAAGTGGCAAGCTCAAAGGTGGTGGGCTGATAACTATGACAAAGTGATGGAATTATACAATGTCCAGAGGTTTAATCGTGATGATGTACCAATGCCAACTCCATCACGATCTGAAGATGAGGTATGCTCTTACATACTTTGTTGTATCAAATGATGGGTATGTATCTGCTAATTCTGGATTCTGTCTCCCAAATCTGCTATATATTTGACACGGGTTTTCCGTAATGCTGAAACTGTGGCAAATGCATCTGTCGTAATCGATACATAAATAAATATACCAATTAGTAAAATACAAAATTGCCCCTAAATTTAGTCCTTTTACAAAAAATGTTGCAAATACTCCACATTTGTTCTATAGGTAAATACCCACTAAGTTAGGCTTTTTTGCCACACTGTAAGGAGATATTTCAATTTTGAAAGATAACTGGAGTTAACTACCAAAAATACTCGAATCAGTTACGTTTTGGCGATTCCAGCTCAAAACCTCTAAGCATTTGCAATTAAATATTCAATCTTTTATTTTTGTTTATAAAATAGCTTTTGACAACTTTATACTCTTTAACATTCACTTATATAGTTATATTATTATTATTGTTATTATTATTATTATTATTATTATTATTATTATTATTATTATTATTATTATTATTATTATTATTTACTAATTTGCAATTTCGTTGTTTTTCCAAAAAAAAAAAAAAAGATCTAACCTATTTCTGAAAAAGGCATTGAATGAGATTATGTATGTACAAGTATTCAATCGTTGAGCTAAAATTGTATTTTTTAGAAGAAAAAATAAAGCCTTTTGTAAATACCCATATAGATGTTTCTTGAAATCAACTTCTAATCTCCAAAAATTGCAAATCAATAAAATTTTGGAGTACTAGTTAATGTCTTAATGATATGTTTTCTCTCTCAGGCCTCAAAGCTCGAATCCGCTGAGGACAGCCCCATGACACCTCCACTAAGCAAAGAGCATCCACCTCGGCACTTCCATCATGCCACCACAGGAGTTGGCTACTCACCTTCTGACTCAGTCGAACACCACTTGCCGCCCTTGAAATCCCATCATTGCCATTCACCAGGTGGGCTTATTTCGTCCCCCAAGCTGTCTAGTGTTAGTGCTGCCAAAACCGAGACGTCATCCGTGGATGCTTCCGCACGATCGAGTTTGGTTGACCACTCCGGAGAGCTTTCGGTGAGCAATGCGAGTGATTTGGAGAGCGAGTGGGTCGAGCAAGACGAGCCTGGAGTCTACATCACAATCAGGGCTCTACCAGGTGGTGGCCGGGAGCTTAGGAGAGTACGGTTCAGGTGGGTTTTCTTTTTTACATGCATGGAGAAAGTTATGGATAATTAGAACAACACCCGATGATTATATTAGGGAAATTACACCATTAATATTATCCCTTCCATTGTTTTGATTTATTTTATATTTGTGATTACACTAAATCTTAGGAGTAGTTTCTGTACTTAACAGTAAGAGTCAATATCCATGTAACCAATCTAGTGGATTCTTTCTATAGATCTTATCTTATAGTCTTGATGAAGTACTGAAAAGATGGGAGTAATAAATAAAATCATTATAATTAAACATAAGAATAGGAGTATAGGAACCGGCGAAAAATGTATATTTTGGATTCTCACTTTGAATTTACTATTACATCTTCTAGAGTAGTTTCTCCAGAATATGAATATACGGCATGCATTGGCAAAACTAAAACTGTCATCATAGATTATTCGTCCTGATTTTTTTATGCAGTCGAAAAATCATCTTATTCTCCTTCAACTTCAAATTAGAAATGTTTGTTTCTAACTTGGAAATTGTCGAATGCAGCCGAGAAAGATTTGGAGAAAATCAAGCAAGGTTATGGTGGGAAGAGAACAGAGCCAGAATCCAACAACAATATCTGTGACCTGCTAAACCAAGTAGGGGAAACTCAGAGATCGTCTTGAATTGTTTTCAGGATTATTACAAAAACTACCCTGATGTTTAACAAAATTACAAAAATAAAATTATACTCCGTAGTAAATTACAAATACCTCCGTAGTGCACTACTGCACCGCTGATGCTCCCATTTGGGGTTTGTATTTACATAATAAATACCTTCTTGAGGGTGCAATTTGCAAAAGAGAAATAACTGTGGAGGAGTATTTGTAATTTTGAAAGAAACATTTTTTCTTGTAATTAAGCTAAAAACATATGGGTAGTTTATGAGTTTTATCTGAATTGTATTACTACTTTATTTTAGTCAGTAGCAAATTTGTTTACATTTGAAAGAGTGACCAAGCTACTTGTTAGCTAGCAAGTTGAATAGAATTTTTAATTAAATACAAATATTTTAGAATAAATTTAAATTTAATATATATATTTTTAAATACTTATTTCCCTATTTCATATTATGACCACTTTTCTTAAATGAATATTTTACAATAATATGAATTTTCCAAAACAAAAAATATATTTTTATTTTATTTTTTGACTTTAAATTATACACTTATTTTTTTACTTATATTTTCAATTTTATTCACAACAAATATAATTTTTAACTTAAATATATATTTATTTATTATTCTATTTTTAGTCAAAAAGTTACAAAATAGTCTTAACATTATTATTATTATTATTATTATTATTTTCCAAAAACTAGTCCCTATTAGTAGGAAGGAGTATAATTTACACCGGAGCCACAGTCATTTTTCTGTAATAAGAAAAAGGACATTTAAGTACATTCACAAGCCCTCCATGAGTCAGCATCTACTGGGGCAACTAACGCCCAAATCGCCTGCCACTTTTCAGTTTCTTTAAAATTAAAATTTCCCCCAAATTTCCGCCCCAGCATCAAAACCTAAATTTCGTTTTTCAAAACCCTCTCCCTCCCTTCAGCCGTTCTTCTTGCTGTAAATGCAAAAAACTGATCAAATCTAAACTCTAGTTTTCTCAATCAAAACAGATTTATTCCGCCGTCGTTCTTTGTTTTGAGGGTGATTGAGAATGGTGACGGGTTCCCGAGTCGAGGGCGGTGCGCAAGTTCTATCCGCGGGTGTGCGCAGAACTATTCAGTCGATTAAAGAGATTGTGGGGAATCACTCCGATGCAGATATTTACGTGGCGCTGAAAGAGACCGATATGGATCCTAATGAAACTGCTCAGAAATTGCTCAATCAAGGTCAATTAGCTGAAAGCTGTCTTTTTTATTCACAAGCCTGAATTTTTTCTCGTTTTTATTTTGTGATTTTGGTGGTTTCCTGATATCCAAGCTGGTATGTTTGATGATGGGCTGCATTAGTATATTGTGTGTTCTCTAGAAATCTTCTGTTTCAGGAGATGTGGATGTTATGCACTGAATTTCTTCCTGTATTCTAGAGAGGGGTGTTCTGTTTGGTTGAGTAATTGCTTTTTTTTTTCGGGCTCTTGCATGTGGTGGTGTAGAAACATCGGTTATAGAGAAGTGTTTTCGATAAAAAAAAATTAAATGTGAAGAGCCCTATTTTATTATTCACATTACCCTCACCTCCCTTTTTGTAAGAATAATATCATTAGGACTGTTTTTCTGTTTTTCTGTTCTTTACTTACAAGAACCATGCAAATCTTCAGTAGTTACATTTTGTAGTTTCTCACTGATTATTATATTGAATATACATAGGCTATTTGTTTACTGTGCAGATCCATTTCATGAGGTGAAGAGAAAAAGAGACCGGAAAAAAGAGGTATACTTGTTATGAATGTTAATTTTGTAATTATTTTCACATCCATCTCTTATTGTTAAGGTTTAGTTACCGATTTCTGAAGAAATATATTGTTCTTCGACCTTTTGTTGTTTTATTTAGCCTCAGATCGTAGCGCACACGAGTTCTATTGGTGCAGAGCCCAAGAGAAACACTGAGCTTGAATGTATACCAGAGAAGAATAGTTCTTACCCTGATCCCAATGCCCGAAGGGGTGGATACAGTCTAAATACCACATCCGATGTTATTCCAGTGAAAAATAGTACTTACCCCGATCCTGCTCGAAGGGGTGGATATGGACCAAATACTGCATCTGGTAATTATCAAGGAAACCCCAATTCTAATGCTCGGAGTGGTGGATATGGACCAAATACTGCATCTGGTAATCATCAAGGAAACCTCAATTCTAATGCTCGGAGTGGTGGATATGGACCAAATACCGCATCTGGTAATCATCAAGGAAACCTCAATTCTAATGCTCGGAAGGGTGGATATGGACCAAATATCGCATCTGGTAATTATCAAGGGAACCTCAAATCTAATGCTCAGAGGGGTGGATATTGTCCAAATCCCGAATCTGGTAACGTTCCAGTGAAAAATAATACTTACCCTGTTCGTAATGCTCGAAGGGGTGGATATGTTCGAAATACGTCATCTGGTAATACAACCTCTTGTATTATTTTGTTGTATGTTTTTTAAAACTTGCGGTGTTGGGAATTCCTAATGGTTTGCAGTTCAGAATTTCACATACACATATATCCTTGCTTGAAGTCTGGAAATCAAAGAACCCCACCTGCAGAATCCTATCCATAGCATTTTTTTTTAATCTCTGATTCTTGCTTTGAGTTATTTACTCCAAAATATAGTTATAACTACATGTATTAAAATGCCTGGAAATATATAACCAAATACTTAAATGGTAGAATTTTCAATTAATAAATAAAGGTGAAACTAAAATTTTTGAATGTTGCATGTGAAATGATCCTTTTACGCACGGTGCACCTGACCCCCCACCCTAAAGTAATTTGCCAATAGTTTTAAGAGTCTAGATCAGTTTCCTGTGATTGTAATTATAATTTTGCAGTCTACTCTCATTTCATTCATTGATGTTGTTTAACTTGATTTAGGAATCAGCCAAGAGTTTCGCATTGTTCGAGACAATAGAACTGGTCAGAATGCCAAAAAATCAGATTCAAAACCTGATCAATGCTCAAATTCGACTAGCGAGGCTGTCATATCGAGTGGGTCTATAAAGAGGTATAATTATAAAGTTGACTATATATTTAATTATGGGTGGCCTTTTGCTTTTCTTTGGTATGGATCTTCTGTATCCCAGTCCAGGTTTACATGGCTTAATCGACTTTAAGTAAAATTATGTAATTTCTGTATGATCAGATATGTTTTAGGTTCTACTGAAAGTCCCTGATTAAATTAGTTGACAAATATGGAATCCTCTTTTATATTACATCCCGTACAGACACAAGCCAAGGGAATAAAACAAAGGAAGTACAGTATAGCTTGACTGAAAGACGGAGAAATATAACATTTTTTTTAAAACTATGTCTTTGATGTGTACTATTTTAAAAACTGAACTTTTACAGAAATTCAACCGAAACTTCTGGACATCAAGAGCCTACATCTTCTCAGCATTCACCTCGGGCTTTTAATAATCCTGCTGATTCGCAACCGAAGAAAACTAAGGTTACTGCGTCAGTTGGTAATGACAGGAAAGAAACTCCTGGAGAGAAGCCCCTTTTGGTTTCTAGTACTACTTCACGGGTTCAATCTAAGGCAAATGGTCCAGTTCCCTCAAGTTCTTCTAGCAGTTCTGTTGTTGGTGTTTATTCATCCAATTCCGATCCTGTTCACGTACCTTCCCTTCATCCTAGACCTTCTGCTAATGTTGGGGCCATCAGGCGGGAGGTTGGGGTTGTGGGACCTCGTCGCCATTCATCTGTAAGTGCTGCTAATCCCTCATCATCTCAGACCACCCCTTTGCCCAATACACAATCAAGACTTGATGGTCAACCAACGGAGTCACCCAGATCATTCAACGGGATGTCTAAAAGTGGCCATTCAAGTCAAAATATTGCATCCGAGTCTTCTACACACGGCCTGCACTTGAACAAATCTACTTCAAGTAATCAATATGTCAGCAGACCTCATCAACCCACGGGTCATCAAAAAGGTATCATATCTCTGATTCTTTGTAATCTTCTAACTAGATGGCCCATGCCAACATTTCTATATATCAAACCAAGTTTTGATGGGGCTGTTTTTTCTGTATCAACCCAACATTTCTATATTCTCCAGTGATACTGTCTGTGTTCTTAATGATGTGATACAGTTGGCTTTTGACGAGCATGGTTCATGTGTATTCGCGTCAGATTTTTTTAGTTCTTTCATCAGAACCTATAGGATAAAGGAGCCATTTTACATTTGCTGGGATTCATAGTTGCTTTTGATAATATGACGTCATCTTTCTTATGCATAATCCAGCTTTACATTTTGGCGATCGCATTAATGATGATTTTTTAGATGGTCAAATGGATATCTAGATCATTGATATTGTATTATTTGATTATGTTTATTTTATAAATTGGTGTGCTTTTGGACTTTAGTTTTTTTGTGCTTTAATTATGTCATCTTATTCCATCTAGAATGCATCCAGAATCTATTAAGTTTTCCGCATTAAACTTGGGAAGGACATTTCCCGAGTAGGACTTTTTGTCCATGTCCTATTATTACATAATAATATTGATTTTTGCTTTTCTTTTTATTAATGGCCTTGTTGTAGCTCCTCAGCCTAGTAAGGAGTGGAAGCCAAAAGACAAGCCAAAAGCATGTGTAAAGCTTAGTGCCAGTGGTCCTGGGGTTATTGGATCTCCTGGGAAAACTGGTTCTCCTCCTTCGGACAAGCAAGATGTACTGAAAAAGAATGTAGATCAGATGCAAGATAGCTTGTCACAACTAAATATTTCTGAGAATCAGAATGTGATTATAGCTGAACACATCCGTGTCTCCGAGACAGATAGATGTCGGCTGACCTTTGGCAGCTTTGCAACTGAATTAGATGCCTCAGCTAATTCAATGAGTATGACTGCTGAGGGTGCCGGAGAACTATACACCGATCCTTCTGGAAGGTTTGTCTTTATTTATGAATTAAGTTATCATATGCAGTATGCCAAATTTGAAAGTATATGTCAAAAAGACTTGTGTTATCTTTGAAGGTAAAGAAAATCTCCCGTGTTACCTATTTTGATGGCAATTTTTCTTTAAAATTTTAGTCTGTTTAAAAACAATGGTTCATTGTTTAGAGGCAAATTTAAACCTTAGGAGTCCTTCACAATTTATTTTATTGAAAAACTGGGTGTGGGTGGGAGTAGAAAAAAATCAAAACAGAAAACAAAGAGAAAATATTAGGATTCGTTGAGGGTCTCATCGGAAATGACCAAGTAATTTTTTTGCAATTGTAGTGTTTCAATCTCAGCCCCAGAATCTTCAGGGGATGAGCAGGCCGGTGGTAGTAAGCAATTGGAGATGATGAATGACTCTGTCCGAAGTTCAGGATCCAATACTCCTGCTTCTGGCGATGTATCTGATCACCAGCTGACTGAGAAGAAAGATTCCTCAGTTCATGCAAATCTGGATAACTATGTTGATGTTAGCTTGGTACAAGACCATAACTCTTCTTACACTCCTGAATCTCTTCAGCAACGAGATACATCTGTATTGCCGAGTTTCTCTGTGAGTGGGAATTAAACAACTTTCTTTAGCTAATGCATTATTAATTTTTTTTATAATTTATTTCACCGCTTCCAGAGTTATGACCCACAGATGGGATATGGCATGTCATATTTCCCCCCAAGTGTTGATGAATCGGTTAGAGGGCAAGGTCTACCATCTTCTCAGGAGGTTAGTTAGAATCAATTGTCCCTAAATTATCCCCGAAGGTTATATTTACCTAAAAAATATTCCCTTTCTGAGGATAGAATTTGTAGAAGAGAAGCAAATGTCATATGAGGTGTTTTCATTAATAATGCTAAACCTCAGCTGAAATTTTATAATGAACCCAAATCTGTTTTAGTACAAGTCGGTGTATTTTTTATTGCTCGGCTGAAATGTGGGATAAGACCTTTAGTGCAGCTGCAATTACTTTCTGAACCTTAAAGACCTTGTTTGGCATTCTCTTCGTTTGCTCACAGGTCCTAAACACTAACACGACAAACACTATCCCTGCTTCAACAATTGCAATGGTACAGCAACAGCAACAGCAACAGCTGGCACAGATGTATCCCCAACTTCATGTTTCCCATTTCACCAATGTCATGCCATATCGTCAGTTTCTCTCTCCTATGTATGTTCCGCCAATGCAAGTCCCTGGTTACTCCAACAGCCCCACCTACCCTCATCCTCCGAACGGAAACAGCTATGTGCTGATGCCGGGAAATAGCTCCCATCACCTCCCCGCGAACAGCATCAAGTACGGAATTCAGCAGTTCAAGCCAGTGCCCACCGGTGGTCAGGCTGTGTTTGGGAATTTCACCAGCCCAGCTGGATATGCCATCAATACCCCTGGGATTGTGACGAGCTCAGGGGGGCATGATGATGCGTCCCGTCTCAAGTATAAAGACAATCTTTATGCACCGAACCCTCAGGTAATTTCTGTGCTTTACCTTTATTTTCTATTTAGGCATCATCTCTATTAACTTGTGGATGAAGTGTATATATGTTACATTTATAGTGTCTTAGTTTAAATGTATGATCCTATTAGGTTGATTTGTTGTGCTGTGGTTGTGGATGGAAAAATAATTCTATGAAGCATTTTGCCCCTACATCTTTCTCTCTCTCTCTCTCTATCAAACCATGTTAAGAGCTCAATGATGTAACTTATCTCAAACCATGTTGATTGTCCTTCTCAGCAAGACTAGCTAAAGCCGTACTTCTGTTTCTTTCAACTGCCACTTTTTTTTTCTTCTTGAGTCCGATTTATCAACGTTAATCAAACTGTTACAGAAATTGTTAGGACATGGCTGTCATATAGGCTTGAGTGGGTTCCTCTTTTGGTTAAAAGCCAGTATTTAGCTGCGACTTGGGAACATTGAAAGAAATTTGGATGCAAGTTACCGAATGATTTTTAAAGCATTTTTTAATAACAGGCAGAGACCTCTGAAATTTGGATGAATCAAAGGGACCTTCCCAGTCTACAGTCAGCCTCGTATTACAACATGCCTGGGCAGACACCTCATCCTGCTTACATGACCCCTCACAGTGGTCACACACCTTTCACGGCTGCACAATCCTCTCACATGCAGCAGTTTTCAGGTATGTACCATCCTCCCCCTCAGCCCGCTGCTATTGCAGGCCCACATCACATGGGGCCTGCTATTGGCGGCGGTGTTGCTGCTGCGGCTCCTGGAGCACAGGTGGGTGCCTATCAGCAACCTCAGTTGGGCCACTTGAATTGGGCCGGAAATTTCTGAATAGATTTTGTTGGAGCCTCTGGCTTCTTCCGGGGACGGACATAAGTTATAGTCTTACTTTAAATTTTGTCCTTATTCGATGTGAAGAATGCTGTTATAGTTTCTCTAAACAATGCATTAAGTTGTGTTGCGATTTTGTGCTATATAGCTTTATTTATCTATCTCAAGGACAGATTTCCGATTCTGTACTCTGTGTTAATATTTATATTTTCTTGTTCCTTAGGCTTTAGGAGTGCTTGCAAATGTTTTTCCTCTCGAGGAAAACTTAGTTTAGATTTAAACGTTGGTTGTGAGTTTATTACTGTAATCAGAAGCAGAAGTATTTACATTACATGATCAACTTAGATATTAGTACCTAAGGAAACCTAAGATGAATTTCTGTGTTGAGAAACTTAAAAATCTCGGTGGTATTGTTAAGTTGGGAATTGCGTCACTTTTTTCTCTCAGCTTTAGATAAAGAACACCTGCAAATGGTTGGGCCTCGGATCACACTCCCCGGCTGGTGTTCAAAAATGGACTCTGTTGTAGCTTTCATGGATCCATCTCTTTTATTTTTGTTGCTTCTACTTGATCAAAAAGCACTTGGTGCTTGTGAGTGTGTGTGAACAAGTGATTGTTTTTTTTTTTAATCATGTTGTTTGATATCCCTTTTGTCAGAGAAGATAAAGATAAAGGGTCACTCTCTGTGTGTGTCTTTTGATTGTTGTATTATTTTTGGATCCATCATTCTCTGGTGAACAACACTTTAAGGTGCATGCAGTTGTTGTACTATTGTTCTTCTAGGGATTGACAAACAACACTTTCTTTTTTTGGTGATTGTACATGATTCCCATGTCCTTTTATCTATCCCCACACCTCTTTAACTTGAACTAAAGCAACACCAATACTACTGCAGATTATTACTACTAGTATTTTGATGATCAACTATCTGCAAGGATATTTGAGTCTTTTTACTGGTTTTATATTCCGTTATTTGTTGTTCTTGGATCGAATTTTTACTTGGGTTTGTTTTGTTTCTTGAACAAATCTGAAGTGAGTTCTCCGTTTCGTCGAGTGCTCTACTATGGAGTTATTTTCAGCAAGAAAGGGTAGACAGTTTCACACTCAAGGCTGATATTTTCCAATAAAACACAAACACATTGAGAAGTATATGGGGTTTTGCTTCATTCTCTCATGGCTTTATGATGTCAAAAGACTATGTGCACATCTCACCAAAACCCCACCCACTCACTACTTTCCACACCTTGTGTTTGGCGACTCGTAACATTTCTTTCATTGCATATACGGTAAATTTTGTCGAGTAATTCATCAGGCGACGGTAATTTCCAAACCACGTGTCGAGAGCGTATTCATTGAAACAACTAGAATACGCGAGAAAAATGGTCGATTTTTCAACACGAGTCTCGATTCATTTTCTTGAATGGGAATTTCTCATAGTGCTCATTGCTCTCATGATATGATACGAATCTACAATGACTAAACAACCGATTGATTCCATTTGGTGCCAATATTCAACATTTGCATGATTATCACTAATTCTTGGTTTTCACGCACCTGTTAATTCTAAGGCTTGCATACACACATACTATATATAGTTTTGATTAGTGAAAATATAATTATGGGCATAATCCTGTCACTAATCACCTTTGTGTAATGCACTACTAATAAGACTTTAAAATTTTGTTTTTTTATATTATTGCGTAAAATCAAATCTTGATTAAATTCTTTCCGTGGAATATCGTCAAACCTTGCATCACATCCAAAACCCTTAACGAAAAAAGAAAATGAAAAAGAAAAAAGAAAAGTCACATTATTTAATCACTCCACGAGTGCAATCATACTATGTATAATCACTCCACAGTTAATTAATCTACTGGCCCCATTTCTCTCCCACGCGCGCACATGATTGATCTATATAGTTTGCGTTTGCGCACAACTTACTGCTTATAAAAAAACATATTTTTTACAAACAAATGACGCATAATTTAAGTTTTTCTTTACTCCGTATCTTTTGTGTCGAATAATGAGTATGTAAATAATAAATGAGTTATGTGAAAGAAAAAAATAGCATGTGTAAATAAATGTTATTGTGATGGTTCAAACAATTATGAGACGATGAAAAAATAAAATAAAATAAATATTTTTATTTTTTTACTTTAAAATAATAAATATTTTTTTTTACTTAAAAATAATAAATATTAGTAGTACAGTAATAATAAATTAAATAAATATCTACGGCATGAGTGAATCGCCTAAAAAATCCCTGAGACTCACAGTGACAGGCGTGCGTGCGTGCGTGCTAAAAAACACAATTACACACACTCCTCTGCTACTGTGCTACTCATCAAATTGTCCTATAAATTGTCTCTCTTCGCCTCCATTGATGCAGCTTTTGGTTCTCTATAACCAGACAATTTTAAACAACTCTCTTTCTCTCTCTCTATTCCTTCCAGTATATATATAAATTCATCAATAATAAATTAATGGACTCCCAGTATTCACCTTCCTTTTCCTCATCTCTACTCGACGCCGTCTACCGATCCATCGATTCCGGCGACCACAGGATGCGCCGGAACATTCACACCCCCAGACCCGCCGCCTCCAGAACCGACGAGGAGGAGATGGCCAACTTCCGCCGCGCCTGCATGATCGAGAAGTGGATGGAGAAGAAAGCCACCGAGAAGGCCGTCGTCCGCAGGAAATCCGCCGCCGATTCCCACACCAAAAAGCCTCGCAAATCAGATCGCCACGCCGTCGCCGCCGCACCTTTTTCCCCAACCTCCGAAACCGAATCGTTCCCCCTCCCCAGGCCGAAGCCGGTTCGGACCGGATCCGACCCGAAGCAGCACGAGGGCGGATTCCTCAAGTCCAAATCGCGCGCCCTCAAAATCTACGGCGATCTGAAGAAGGCGAAGCAGCCGATCTCCCCCGGCGGCAAGCTCGCCGGATTCCTCAACTCAATTTTCACCAAATCCAAAATCTCCGCCGATTCCCCCTCTCTGAAATCGACGAACGCGTCCTCCACGTGCTCCTCGGCGTCGTCGTTCTCCAGATCCTGCCTCAGCAAAACGCCGTCGTCTAGGGGGAAATCTTCCAACGGGACGAAGAGATCGGTGAGATTTTCCCAAGTGGACGAAAAATTAGGGGGAGATGATAACCGAATCAGAAGCGTTATAAACGAGGAGCTCATGGCCCACGTGATGGAGAAAAAGCAAGTTCAGGTTGCCAGAGATTTGCTTAGGAACTATCAGATGAGGACTCAATCGGATCGAGCCGATCGGTTCGAGTTTTCGTCTTTCGATAATTTGAAAAAATCGAACGTCGTAAACACGGCATTTGATCGAGATTTCGATGACGACGACGATGATGCAGCGAGCTATGCGAGTTCGGACTTGTTCGAGCTGGATAATCTTTCGGCCATTGGGAATAGCATGGAGATGTATAGGGAAGAGTTGCCGGTTTATGAGTCGACTCGCCTCGATCTTACGAGTCGAACCGGCGGGTTGGTTTTCTAGTATCTGTAATTTTGTGTACGTTTTCATTAGTGTGTAAGTAGTAATTGGTTTGGGGGTTTACAATTACCTGATCAAGATTAGTTATAATTTTAAGTGTGTTTATTGTTGATTAATTGTATTGGTAATTGGTGTTATGGTATAGTAAATCTCATGGTTAATTTCAATTTTTATTTTTATTTTTATTTTAAAAGTGGTGCAAGAAGAATATTGTCATTTGAAATTAATGATTTTAATTGTTGTATGGTTGAAATAATAGTAGCAGTAGTAATAGGTAAGGTGGGTTCTATAATGAATGTAGGGTGGTTGGTTTAAATCTCATCACCTTTCTAATGGTGGTAACAAGGTGTCAAATTATGGAAATAAAATTTAAATGTAATGGATGATAAAAACATTTGTCCCCAAAAGCTTGGGACATGAAATCTCAGGGCTAGATTTTGTTGGTTGTGATACATTGGTAAAAGAAGAAAGAAATGATAATGCACCAAAGGTAAATATGGTGAGATAGATACACAAATATGCCATATGTGACTATAATTAAACTTGGTTTTATTAGTAGATCGATGATCGCAACTCTGATCGATTAAGTAAATCGAGTTCGATCGAACTACCATGTCTAACCTTGATTTCATAAGGATGTAGTTTTGTTAGAATGTTGAAAGAACGAGTAATGATGATTAAAGAAGGGTTGAGAAGTAAGGACCACGTACAGAATCATAACAAAACTCTAATTAAGTTAACACAACACACACTCACAACTATTACCAACATATTAATTCCAAACTCATACATAAAGCTTAAGTACTAAAGAAAAAAAAGGCTATAAAAGGCTATTCTATATCCAGGGAAAGCGTGGTGTAGGCTTAGTTAGAACGGTCTAGAATTTAAGCAACAAAAAGTCGGATAAATGTAGGTGTCAAAGTACATTTTAGATTATTATTATACACATATAAAGAACATTGATCATTTGATTGCTCTCCGATCTATTTTATTTGTAAGTCAATAATTTATTGGGCACAAAAATTAAAAAAAGTATATTATTAATAAAAAATACTTTGTTCCTCAGTTTTTTTTTAATTATAATTGTATTTTATAGTAAAAAATTAAGAATATTTATTTTTCTTTTAGTGTTAAAAAATGGATTCTTTCATGAAAAAAGTATGAAAATATATAGTAGTATATTAGGATTCAATATATACAGTATGTATATTGCAGAGGAACTTGAGAAGCCAAGAAGGAACAAGACTTGATTAACACTAGATCGTAATATTTTGAAAGTATATATTGTATAACAATGTTAGTTCGTTTGGTTGAGCTTATTTAAAAGAGCTTATAAATTGTTTTAACAACTCATAAACTGTTATTTCTTATTTAATCGTTTGAATAAAATAAATATATAAACTTATAAGATATTAATTTGTTTGACAATTTAAAATTTTATATAAATAAAATTATAAAAAATAAATTGTTATATATAAAAAAAATTAAAAATATTTATATTAACTAAATAATAAATTTGGAATATTTTGTATATATATAAAATGTAATAATTTTAGTGTTATTTTGGTCTTTTATAGTTTTAGAGCCTTTAGGCGAGCTTATTTAAAAGAGCTTATAAGATGTTACGTATTATAAGTTGTTTTATGAGTTGATAAGTTGTTATGTCTTATTTAATAAATAAGTCCTTAAATCAATTGGATAAAATAGATATATAAACTTATAAAATGTTAATCTGTTTAACAATTTAAAATCTTATATAAATAAAATTATCAAAATTATTTTTTATATATGAAAAAAATAATTAAAAATATTTATATTAACTAAATAATAAATTTAAATTTTTTGTATATATATAAAATGTAATAATTTTAGAGGTATTTTGATCGTTTATGGTTTAAGTTACAAGAGTTTATAAGTTGTTGAAAAAAAAAGTATTTGACCCTTACTTTTTTTTAAACAACTTGTAAGCTATTTAACAACTTATTTTTAAGTTTTTTAAAAGATTACCAAACATATTTTAAGAGTTTATAGGGTTTTAAAAACAAATTATAAGTTGTTTAAAAGCTTATAAACTCTTAAAATTTGTTTGGCAAAATTTTAAAAAACCATCTTAAAAAACCTCTTTAACCGCTTATAAGCTGTTTAAAAAAGACCAAATTACCCTTAAACATCTTACTTTTTTTTAAACATCTTATAAGCTTTTCCAACTTAAATAATAAAAGACCAAATTACCTTTATAATTAATACATTTTATATATATACAAAAAATTCAAATTTATTATTTAGTTAATATAAATTTTTTTTTAATTTTTTTTTCATATATAACAATTTATTTTTGGTAATTTTAACTATATAAGATTTTAAATTTTCAAACAAATTTTAAATCTTATAAGTCTATATACATATTTTATTCAAACGGTTTAAGAACTTATTAGATGTAAGACATAACAACGATTTTAAATCTAGCTTATAAGTAAGACATAACAACGGTTTTAAATCTAGCTTATAAGATGTAACATTTTATAAGTTATTTTAAATAAGTTCGTCCAAACGAGTTTAATTAATGTGTTTAAATAATATTTTGAATTTCTATTTATACGTGTTAAAAATTGGGTGATAATTTTTTTAGTTTGCTTTATTAATATATGTTTTTTGTGTTTTTTTTTATAGTTTTGAAGTTAAAATTCAACTGAGTAATGTGATTTTTTATCATCGTGCCAAAGGGACAATGAGTGTGCATTCGCTAATAACACCGGGTGTAATTTGTATCATTAATGAACTCGATCAAAATCGTGTACATGTAAACACGAGGATATATAGCTCAATATGTGATCGAGTACAAATCTACACACAGTGATTTATGAAAACGTATTTGATCAATGAATCATGTTTTTAATGACTAAATTATCAACTAATAATATATATTTACAACATTTATACTATGTTTGAGCATGTATCTATGTACGCAGCCAGCAGCCTCCTTAGCTTTAATTTCATTAGTTACGAGAGGACCCCTACACTGAGTTTTAAATATGTTTCACTGTCCTTTTATCATCAAATACTAGTACTATGTTAAAAAAAAATGGTGGGCCAAATTATTGCATGCTAATAAACCACTTCTTAAGTTCACATTTATTTACGCGTTCTTCACCAACCATACATTAATTAGTTTCTTGAATGTACATTAATTGTCTAGTAGAATAACTTATTAATAACTAGAAGCTTGAAATTAATTGGAAAATTTATAAATAAAGTTTTAGATCAAAACACTATCCATGGTATAAACTGTCCAAACAATCATTTTTAAATATAAAACAACCAGTTCAAATACTCGCGATTAAAAACTACTCTCTCTGTTTTAAAATAGTTGTCATACTTTCTTTATAATTTACAAAAAAGTATGATAATTATTTTGAAATAAAGAGAACAACATTTACTACATTTACTGGTTTTTAAAAGAGGCTCTTAAATAGAAATATAGAATACATATCATCCTTGTTACCAATTTTTCAAATGGGCTCTAAACTAGAATACATATATATCACCATTGTGAGACTATGAGAATAATAAATACGAGCAACAACTTTTATAATCATGAGCTAAATCTTCTCTGTAATTTAAAATTAGTTTGTATATCTATATATACAGTGGGGATTAATTATTGCATTTTGAAGAATATTAAATGACTGGAATGAACGAATGCGTTCTAAATGATAAGAACTCACATTTGTCATCCAAATTCATTTTAGTTTTAAAGTGAGAATTAAGAGTACTTTTTATTTTATTTTTGAAAAATAAGTATTATTATGTGGAATATTCATATAAAGAAAGTATAATATAATAATATATTATGGGAAGAAAAAAGTATAATACATTATTTATGTCTTATAATATAGTTGTAACATTATTTTTTAAAGAGTCACAATTCGAGTCTATGAGATGCTACTTCTGGAGCATTACTCCTGATGACATTTTAACCGTAGATGCATACACCATACACGTCGAGTGTGAGTGATTGCGTGTGTATTTAATATAATAATATTAAATTTACAGTCAAGATGTACATGGTGTACTCCACTTTGAGTAGCATGGATACAACCCACAACTCGATCACAATACTAGTTGACATATTAAATAAGAAAATAAACATTTTAAATTTTCAATTTAAAATAAAAATTACCCCAATTTTATCAAATTAGTTTTTAAACTTACTCGTAAACTTATAAATGCAATAATAAAATATCATATTTATTAAATTTTGTATAAAAATAAACAAATTTATTTCAATAGAACAACGATAGTAATATGAACATACGCGACCACAATTACCGTCAAAACCCTACTTGCATGGAGTTGTCGATGACTTGGATGACCTATTTGTGTGTTGCAACTATCAGTAATTTATTAAATGTTGATAAACCCAAATGAGTTGTTACACTCACACTGCCTATAAGGATTGCTACATACCAACCATGCACAATTCACTGGCAATTTTATCTATATTTTATATTCCATTTTAATTCCAAATTAATTAATTAATACTACTTATTATAAATTTATAATTATTATTGGGATTGCTCCAATAATTGAATTTATTACAACCCCAAATTTGTCTTAGTGAAAGGGTGCAAAAGGGGTCAAGCATTTAGACAATAATCCATTGATACATAGCTTTCTGTCTTTTGACACTCTTGCAGCCTCAAAATCTTGTTTGCAGGTAGCATTTGTATCTTATTGTTTTTATTGAACAATCCAAATAAATTAATTAATGCTATCTATATATTAAAGTTTGATCAATATTACACTAAAAATAATTTTCTAAAGTGATAAGATTGTTCAATTTATAATATTAATTTGTGTTCAAAAACAAATTCTACAAACAATGTGAGATATTTATAAACACGTTCCTTCAAGAATATACTCGACTTTGTTGTCTCTGCCCATAGATTTATGCGTCATCCAAGTTACAAATTTCATGAAGTCTGATGGGATTTGTTGTATAATAGTATGCACACTTTTTGAGTACGGAAATTTAGTCAAACTGTATTTTTTGATTTCTTAATCAAAATTTTAAATTAAAAAATAGATTAACTAGTGTAAAATTTAAAAAGTAAATTATAAAATAGAATTAGAAATGTATTGTAAAGTAAAAAAAAAAAAAAAACATCAATTCACATTTGTGGTGTGTTCATCATTGTTGGAAATTTTATTAAAGCAAGTGTTATATATTGTTTCTTTGAGACGAAATATTATTATATTAATGGAAAAAATAATATTTTAACTAAAACAACAATTTTGTTTATTAAATTATACTCTATTTATCTTACTGAAAATATCTTACTTTTAGTTTTTGTAGTGTCCCTCTAACAATATTCTACTTTCTATTTTTTATTTTTTTTCATAATTTCTTCTATGAAAAGAAATGAAACATTAGTACAGTATGTTAAATTATAATGTGTGAATTTCCTAGAATTGTTCAGAGAGAAGGTTTGAGCCCACACGTGAGCTGGCCCTCTCAACTGAAACACTATGTGAAGGCCCTTAATAACTTTTGGGTTCACGTGATGGGCTGACCCATTCGGAGAAGGCCTGTCACGCGTGTACACGAAGCCCAGTGGGCCCTACGCCCTTTAATTAAGCCTACCCGAATATCTCTGGCTAACCCATCTGGCCCCATTACACTTATTTGTTCTAATTGCATTTTTGCCACTCACACGTGTAACCAAGCATGCATCTTCGTTAGACCATTTCACTCTATAGGAATAATACTCTATGCGTCACTTGGAATTGATGTTTTTTTTTTTTGACTCGGCATAACCTTGTTGTGGATCTATTAAATATTGTTGAACAAATGCTTAATCTTTTGACTTATATGAAGATGAGTCTCAATGGTTAACCACCTGCAATTTTGGAAGTTATGAAGATTTGTGAACCTAGTATTTTCACTTTTTGATTGTCCCCGTTTTTTCATCTCTTACATGCAGATTGAACACCTACAAATAGAGTTCATAGGTCATGCAAGTCAACACATGAAATTATAGATTGTAATCAATCTCTTTTGTTCATAGTTACATTTCATAGTGTGCTTAGTTAACTCATTTTACCGTTGCATATATGTGGCATATTTATCTTGAGGAAAACGAAATCGTTTCCCACAAGTGTTTTTTGAAGACTTCACTTCCATTTTTTTTGTGTAATCTTCTGAAAACATGTAAAATGATAATATTAATATTTTATCTATACAAAGAAACAAGCACATTTCATTCGATAATTTACAAAAAATGTGAATTGATTATTATGAAATAGAGACGATACTAATCTTATTTCAGTTTGATTTTTGATTTTGTAATATTTTAGTATTCACCCAAAACACGGTTAATGAAATGTAATCTTTGTTACTACTACTAGTTTTAAGCAATATAAATTGACGACATTTTTTTTTTTAAATTTTAAGTGAACTTAGAATTTTAGGCCTTGTTTGGTAACTACGTCAAGTTATCGGCCCAGTAAGTTAACTTTGTCTGATATTATAAAGAAACCCAACATGGTATTTAGTTGGTTGTTTGGTGCAAATTTAGAAACTACCGATTACATATTTTTATAATAAAAGAAAAATAAAATTCAATCATTAAATGACAAAATTGTCCTTTTACCATTTTTCATCAAAAATAAGATTTTGCTCGCGTTTTTGCTGGCGTTTTATTGGGAGAGAAAGGGAAGGAAGAATAATGATGAGGTGAAGATGAAGAGCATGAAGGGTTCGATGATGAGTAGGTTCTGGAGATCAATTTCTACATTCGATTTTTCTTCATCTTCAATTTTAAGGAGTCACAGACCTAAAATTATTCTTTCGTCTTGCGTCCCATATTTAGTCTCAGAATCAAATGAATATCATATTGAATTGTCGAATATCCGTAAGTTATCTCTTAGTTTTCAGTACTGAATTTATTTTTTTGATTGAAAAACCATGTACCATGAATTAGGTTTTACAATTTATGTTATATTCTTGTTTGAATTAATTTTGAAGGAAATGAATTTTATTTATGATATTGGTTGAATGTTTCAAACCATCCATGAGATTAATTGAGTTTTTGAAGTCGGTAACAAAAGCAAAAGATTGATTCACAGGTGAAATAGTTATATTGTGGTAGATAGAAATCTCACCTAAGCAGCTCTAATGTTAGTACATTTATTTGACAAGAAAAGACTTATTTATCTTCTAAAAACACAAAACAATTACAATCAACTGAATTTGCACCAAAGACTATGAGGTTAAGTTTGTAATAACTTCACAACCACTTTGTATAGACATTTATTACACAAATTTTTTTTTCAAAAAATACTAACCTTGGTCTGATGCTATATATATACACATGATGCCCTATTTATAAATCTCATACTCAAATACTAAAACTCACCTTTCTGAAAAAAAATGCAGCATTCCTTTAATCTAAGTGCTTATGGTGAAATGATTCCACCACAAGAAACTTACTTTTACACTGGTCTATGGGATGAAAAGGCTGTCAAGTCTTTCGTCGACATATTGTTGAATGAAAAACAAAATGGAAGCTGGAAGACCACTGGTGAGAACATTGAAGCTCTAAATCATGCTCAGAACATCATGAAGAATATGCTGGGGAAGATGTATTTTTGGGATGATGTGTTGTCTCAGAGAAATCTACTAATGAAACGTTTTCAGACGTTTAAAAACATACTCGAAACGGAGGATGTTCGCTGGGATAAGCGTTACAACTATGTGTACGCCTGCACGACTACATGGGTTAAACTAGCTAAGGTATGTGTGATGTATTTATATGTAGGTTAATCACAAGTATTTAGAGTATATTGTGAAGTGTTCTATGTTTCTGATCTTATGCTATACATTATGTGTTGGGATTTATTTTATGTTCACTGTCATTTACATTTTATTTTTTATAAGGACGACGACTTCGCCAAAGCTTTCTATCACAAGGGAGATGTTATGTATGAAAATCTCAGCTCTTTGTTTGACCCAAAAGAAGAGTTACCATGTGATGTCATTCTTATAAGCTCTGGTGACCCAACAAACAATAAGCCAAACACAGCTTTTAATCCCATCACGATAACTGATTCGGACGACGAGACAGAGGTTGTATCTCCCTACTTTTGTGGACCCAAAAAAAGGTTATTTTCAGAATTGGAAGCTAGCAATGCTTCTGGACCACCAAGTGTCGAATCAAATGTTGAAGGAGTGCCGGTGAATCCTTCGTCTGCTGCAAAACTCAAGGGAACATTTCAACGTCTCAAAAAGGATAATAGCTCTTGTGCATCCAATAGCCCTGTGAAATGCCCATTCTCTGCCGTCTGAATCCACGAAGACTGATGGTGCTAGAAAAATGAATATTCCCAAATTTTCAATTATCTAAGGGAATACATTTGACTAGTTACTTTATGCATATATAATTCTGTATTTGATGTTTTAAGTATTTGAACAATTTAGGGTGCTTGTCCTTGTATAATATATGTATTTGGTGTGTATGTATTTTGAAAGCTTGTATAATATATAAGTATTTGGTGTGTATGTATTTTGAAAGCTTGTATAATATATGTATTTGGTGTGTATGTATTTTGTATTGTACTCTTATTTGATATATGTATTTGGTGTTAATTTATTCATTCGTTATTAGGTGCTTGTTTTATGTATTTGGTCAAGTACTAGAACACATGAAGTATTAACATTACAGAGAATTAACATTAACAAAAAGTAGAGAATTAACCACCTAGAAATAAATATTGCAAAATTTTACAAATAAGTCTAAACATTACGGAGAATTAACATTACCAAAAATTACTAGGATGAAGTTCAAACTGTTCTTCTTTTAAGAAGTCTCCATTTCATATGACTTCATTAAACATATTATACAAAAATTATAGTTCCTGAGCAAACAAAAATTATAGTTCCTTAGCGGCTGAACCGAAACCATTTAGAAAGTCTCCCTCTTTAGTAACCGATTCACGTACACGGCTCTTGCGTCTTCTGGGTATCCCATGAATATCTCAAGTTGATTGAGATTTGCTCCTAGCATGGTCGTCACATCCAGTTTGTCACATAAGCTCAACCCAGAAATATTGCCTAGCTGACCAAATAGATTTTTGCGAGCTTCGCCTAGATCATGATCATGGCCAATCCTTTTTGCAATGTGCTCAAGTCTTTCACCGGTAGATTTGCAATAGTCGACAAGTACCTCAACTATTTTATCGTCTCCCGAATCACTACGCCTTTTCTTTTTCCTCGAATTGCTTACAGTAGGTTGGACATTTTCTTTTGTGTAGGAAGTGTTTGTTGATCCATTCTCTTCACCTTTGTTGACACCAATGTTCACAGGTGTTGATTCGTCTAAATTTATATAATTTTCCCCGTCGCCTTCATGATTGGATTCATTTTGTTTTTTACGTTTTTCGCGCATTAAATCAGCTGCGACGCCTACTTCTTCTGCCACGTCTCCTGTCGCTCTATCTTTTCCAAAAACTTCCAACCAATCTGTGAAAAATGGCCATTCCTTGTGACGCATCCCACGCATGCTTGGATCTTTCTACAAAACAATTGCTAGAATAAATAAAATTCCAAGACTTGAACAACTTTAATCAAAATAATAATAAAACAATGAAAAAATAAAATAAAATTAACTAACTCCAGTCACCATTTGAATCATGATTTTATAGATAAATAAAATTCCAAGACTTGAACAATTTTGATCAAAATAATAATAAAACAATGAAAAAATAAAATAAAATTCACCAACTCCAGTCACCATTTGAATCATGATTTTCTAAATAAATAAAATTCTAAGACTTGAACAACTTCGATCAAAATAATAATAAAACAATGAAAATTCGATCAAAATAATAATAAAATTCGCTAACTTTAGTCACCATTTGAATCATGATTTTCTAGAAAACAAAAACTATAAGAGTCATCACAATTTATAATATTGAATAGAGTGTATATACCTGAACTATTTGATCCCATTGATCATCCGTCACCTCAAGTTGGTTTGTAGCCAACACCAGTGGTATCTTTTTGGGCAGACACCAAAGATGCATAAGACTTTTTCCACGACGTAAGTTTAGAACAAATGTGTGGATTAGCCACCAAGTCAGTATTCGGAAATGCCGTTTTCAATGCATCTTCAAGTTTAAGCAAATACCCCGTGCGAAATCCGTTATCACTTTTCCATCCATTTGTCACGAGTTTGCTAAGTGCAATAATAAGCACTTGTTCCTCTCTGTTCGACCAAACTCTACGAGTATTATTTGAATTTTTTTTTTAGATTCCCTCTACTTCGAGCCAAACTAACTCCAGGAGAGTCCATGCTTACTGCAAGCTATATAACAGAAAAACCATAGTAAAAAAGAAATATCAATCCAACCAATACTAAAATCAATAACTTGCATGAATTTATAAGTGAGCATAAGCTGAAGAAATTTTGAAAGTATTTTATTATATTAATAAGTAGTAATATCCACATATAATACACAATTACAAAAAAACATGAAACATCAAAACAAAAACTTGGCACACTACATAAGATTATATTCTGCCCATATTTGTTGCGCTATATCATCTCTATGAGTTGTCCATTCGGGTGTGGCCTCAACAGTTGAAATGAAGTCTGATATTTCTCCATGGTGTTCTTCTAAATTCCCTTCTACATCTAACAAAGCTTCTATAGGATCAGTAATCATCTCTCGACGAATGAAATTATGGAGGAGAAAACATGCCATTATAAGTCGTATTTGAGTCCTAATTGGATAATAAGTTGCACTTTTAAAAATGCCCCAACGCATCTTCATTACTCCAAAAGCACGTTCAATAATATTTCGTGCGCGAGTGTGGCGCATGTTAAAATGTTCTCGACTAGAAATTGGTCGGGTAGCATTCGGCCCCCATTCGTCTAAGTGATAACGAACACCTCTATACGGTGATAGAAAACTAGGACTATTGGCGTAGCCGTTATCACATAGATAATAATTCCCTGCGTATTAAAAAAAAATGATATAAACAAGCTCCGTAAAAAGTAATATTGTACAGAATCAAAGTTTAAATATCAATGACATTACTAGAAAAACTTATTACCGGTTGGGACTTTAAATCCCGAAGTTCGATTCACCGCGTCCCTTAACACTCGTGCATCAGAAGCAGATCCTTCCCAGCCCGGGAGTACATATGTAAATTGCATGTTTGTATCACAAACAGCCAACACATTTGTTGAAATGTGGCCCTTCCTTGTTCTAAATCGACCTTTATCCGATGATGGGACATGTACATCGATATATGTACCGTCCAAAGCACCTAGGCAGCCCTGTGCTTCAAAAAAATGCAACAAGAAAATGCAACCGTGCTTATTAAATAAAGTTTAACAAATTTATTTGTAAATAAAATATTATATAGGTAATAGTGATTACCTTGAACCACTTCCAACGATGATTATTACTATCACTGGGAACTGGTATTGGTTTGGTAAGTAGCAAGGTGTGTAATTGTAAGACGGCAATGAGGACCATGTGAACGTAATGAGACACCGTCTGACCAGACCGATTGAAGTCATACCTAACAACCCTGTTTTTCTTGTGGTGACCGAGTACAGAAAGAAACATAGCAACTTGCTCTTCGATGCTCACAAATTTTCCTTCTTCCAAACCACCCGCATTTTTCAACAACACACATAATCTTCCAAACGTATTTCTATCCATTCGTAAATTATCAATACAATCTGAATTACGACATCCTACAAGTCTATTTAGCTCCTTAACTTGATCGGGAATGCGTTCGTTCATACTGTAACTCACGATAAACTTACGTTTTCTTTTTTTTCTTTTTTTTTAGAATATCAATTATAATAGAAATTACAACAATAGAATCACATATTATTTCTTCAAGCAATATATATAGTATCTCATTTTGCTTCTCGCCCAAACTCATCAAAAAAAATTCTTGAAACAAAGAAATAGTATTCTGCAAAGAATTAATATGCAAATATCAAATACATATCATATTTCAAATTATTATACAGAACATGTATTGATTCAAACTAGTTTAAAGATTTTGTACTCCAATAATTAATCAAGGTAATTGGATGAAAAAAATTATAAGCATACTCAAACGATATAGAAATTTTGACGATTAATTCGATGCCATTTTTTACCTGATAATTTTGAGCTAAGAAGAAATTCAGCACTCCATTGATATGCTTTGAGAATTAACCGATGAAGCTCTGAAATCTCGAATTGCTCTGGTATAATATCGCAGACGATGAAAAGTGCAAATAGGGCAAAAGTCAATAATTGAGGGTAATATTGTAAAATGTATAGACCAATCAGTGTTACTGTTTAAATCAGATTTCTCAACTCAAGTAAATGGGCCGATATCTCTTTTGATGTTAAACAGTATTTACTACCGGGCTCATTATTAAACTCAGGCCCCATAATGTAAAACCAAACACCATATTAATTTGTTAACTCCACAAACATGGAGTTATCATGCCTACCAAACAGGGCCTTAAGTGAAATTTTAAGTGAACTTAGTATGGAAGTTGATTAGTTCGGATGAATCCAAGGAAGGATACAAGTTTGAAAAGATAGAAAATACATGTGGTGGTGGTGGTGGGAAAGAAAGAGACAATGCAACTTTAGTGAAAGTAATTGTTTTTAGTAAAAAAAGTCGCAAAAGAGACAAAGGAATTGGTGGAATTTTCTTTTTTTTTTTCTCAATTTTGTATATAATAAAAATATGAAAAATAACTTTTTTGGTGATCCCAATAAAAGATTGTCATGCGATCTCGTGTTTTAACAGGAATTGGTGGAATTTTCTTTTTTTTTCCTCAATTTTGTATATAATAAAAATATGAAAAATAACTTTTTTGGTGATCCCAATAAAAGATTGTCATGCGATCTCGTGTTTTAACATGATATGAAATGCCTTTTTCTTCTTTTTAGTTGGAGATATACTTATACTCCTTCCAATTCATAAATATAACAAAGATATAAATATATTTTTAAATTAAAAATTTAAATAATTGTGAGTGAATTGAAAATCATTTCATTTTAAATAAGATTAATTTTGCTACTATTTTTCATAAATATTAGCATATTTGTTTCATATTCAAAATAATATTGAGAGTCAAAATAATATTGGGAGGGGCAAGTTGTGGCTTATGGAATTGAGAATTATTGGGTTCAAGCCCAATACCATTGATGTTACGTTGAGAAAAAAATTCATAATGCTACTCAAAATTATAAAAATTGGGCTTTTGCACATACAATTCTAAACAACCCATATATTACATCAATGTAATCAAAATTAATTAAAACTACTTTAGTTGCAACTACAGTAGTTGCGGAAGTGCAATATCATACGCTTCTCTTCTTTTGGTGGATGAAAATGCAATATCATTTGCTTCTCTTCTTTTGGTGGATGAAAGTGCAATATCATTTGCTTCTCTTCTTTTGATGGATGAAAGGTTACAAGATTAGGTAATGAAGTCATAGCTCATAGGGCCATTCTTTTCTTTCATGCCTAAAACACCCTACACAAAATTTAGCAGCGGAGTCTTACATTCCTTGAGCCAAAGAAGATCACGTACCTCACACCCATTTGAGTTGATTTCCATGACATATCATAAAACACCATGAAAATGTGAAACAACTCATTAAAGAGATATTGTTTAAAGTTCTACAGATGTTTTTAACAAATCAATAATAAATAAATAGGAAACAAAAATATATATCAATTTAGACTACTATTTTGTTTGAAAGCATATTCTAAACTTCAAAGACATTAAGGCAGTCTAAGAAGCCAGACTTGCTCCACTAGTTCACTATCAGCATAGTTGTGAAACCTCTTCAATACATAATTGAATAGGAACAAGTAAGAACCAAAGCTATGTATAATCAAATACTCAAAAAAATTATTTTTTAGAAGGAAAATATTTCAAATTAAAAGCTTGATATAAATCAATGTAGGAGCAATTTAGAAAACCCACATTACACTTGAGCAAGTAAAGAGGCCAACCTCACTCCAACAAATCAGTGTAAGCATAGGTTCATCTTCCCCAAACAAATGGATTTGGAGAAATATAAAAGTATTAACGAATGCTAATCGAATGAATGTTAACAATATTAGTTTGAGAAAGAAAAAAAAGTTTCTTTTAAATATAGGAGAATATTCCAAACTCCATAAACACAAAAGAGTCAATGAAGCCTGACAAACTCCAACCACATCAATTTACGCATCAATGAGAAAGCATCTTTAACACATCGTGAGTAGAAAAGTGATTATAAGTATCCATGCGATAGATAAATGGGATTAAGGATTTTTTGAATATTACAAGAAAGAAGCTAATACAACATGACTAAAGAAATCGGTTTTTTATTGTATGGCAGCACATTCTAAACTCCAAATACATTAACCAAGTGAAAGGAGCCAGACTTGCTCCAGTAGTTTACTATAAGCATCGATACAAAACCTCCCCGACTCATATTTGAAACGGAAGGTTAAGTAAAAAATCAATGCTATGTGCAATCATAGAATTCAGATTCAAATCACACGTTCTGATCAAAGCAATTAAATGTTTAAATGAACAAATACATGTAGGAGTAATTTAGAAAACCCCAATTCAATCGACATTGTAAAGAGGCCAACCTCACCCCGAAAAATCAGTGTTAGCATATGTTCTGTTTCTTCTCCAAAAGATAGATTTGGAGAAACAAAATGTAAAAACAATGCTGCGACTTACACATTTTCTACTTAAAACAAAATAAAAAATTAATGGCGAATAATGCGAGGCAAACCTTTGCCTCCGAACAGCGGGTCCTCAGAGAAGCTTACACCTTCACGCCGGATTATCCGTCCTCCGCCAGCTATCTCATCAGCAGCTCGGCGAAAAAGAACTCCATCCGCTACGAACTAATTCGATAAACACACACCTTTTTTGACTATGGACATCAACACACACCTTTTTTGAGCAAGATGAGCTCGAATCAAAGTTATGGATAAAGAAATGTATTCGGTGGGACTGAGCGTGGTTTCAGTAGTGTGAAAGAAGCAGAGGCGGAGACGTTCTATATATGGTGAGCTTATCAATTAGGGTTAGGGTACACACCCGTGCACGCTATAATTTCGTGTGGGTGTTATCTATCTGCGCCGCTGCTTGTCAGTGTAAAATTTACAAGGAGTAATGCTTGGGTCTACAATAGGAAGCGCACTTTATTGGGCCTACAATGTGGCCTTTTGGGGGCCCAAAAAGTTGATTTTTTTTTTCAAAATACTACAGTATAATTTTGTTATTGGAATTTCTGTTCTAAGCATGGAGTATGTTTATATGCAAACACTACGAGACCAAGAAAAACCACAATGAAATTGAAAGCACCAAAACGAAGGATGAAGTCAGGATGAAGTCGATGATGATGTACTGCCAGAATCATTTCCACAATGCTATGTTTCAAGTAAAAGGCAATTACAAGGTTAAGAAAAAGCCACACAATCCCACATTTCACCACAGTTCAAGCAATCAGATTAAAAAGCACTAAATCATCGTCCAATTTCAACCAGACCTAATCCTCTTTTGCCCGTCTCTTCCATCCGATTTAGTGGTACCCGCGGACTCCCCTTCCGAAGATGCCTCCATGGATTTGGCGAACGAGCTAGAGAGACTCGCATAGATATCAACCACTCTTCTAATGTTGTTATTGAGTTCTCTAATCAATCCCACGTTACGGGTCAATTTGTCGGGAATTTTGGACTCGTGGTTCTGGTTGATCTCGTTGATCAATATCCTGTTTTGGTCCAATATGCTTTGCACTTGCACGAAATTCTTTTGGAATGCGTTGCGGGCCTTGGGTTCGACCTGCGGGTCGTTGGCAATGGCGGAAAATAAATCGTCTTCCATTGAACTTTTGAGCCCAATAGTGATAGAAGCCACTGCAATTGGGGTACAAAGAATTATTTGTGAGGTGTTGCAAACAGAAATATACTAAATGCAGCAGCAAGATTTCGAATCATCTAAACGACTACGCTCCGCCTCCAATGACCGTAGACGTAGACTAACCACCCAACATCGAATAATTGTAAGCATAACCACAAACTGAACATCAGAAATTCACATGACAGAAAAAGCTGACTTGATTTTTTTTTTAAAAAGGAAATCACACACGATGAAAGCAACCAGAATAACATGCTAATGATTTGAGCCCTAAAAAGTAAAAACCTTTTGTAAATCGAAAGGAGGAAAAATACTCATCAATATTTCAAGACAATAATTAATTTAGAAAAAAAAACACATAAATAAGCTGAAGAACAGAGAGATTATTAGAATTAATTTGAAAAAATCCACACAGAAAATTGACAAAGAAAATAAATAAAGCCAATATTCCAGAAAAATAAAATAAAAAAATTGAAAATCCATCGAAGCAGATGTTTACCTCGAAATTATTCCTCTCTGACCTCTTTCCGACGGAGAAACTTCGCCGACGTCGGCAATAAACAGAAAACGAAAAACAGAAAAATCAACAGCAATGAACTGAAGAGGAAGAAAAGGGGTGGGTTGTACAGAGGCCCTAAAATCATGAACAAAATGAAAAATAAAATTGGAAATACCAACAAACAGCACATCGAAAGGGTTAGGTCGTGGAGTGTAAATTTTTTTTTTTTTTTTGTTTTTTATAGTAGAAAATTTCAAATCTGGAGTTAAGAAAGAGGACCAATGATTAATTATTCTACCAAGTGAGGACTGTATTGAAATTTTCTAATTCTTCTATTCTGGAAGAAGTATATATTGAATGTGCCATTATTTATTTTCCCCAAATCGACTCGAACTCTTAACCTAATCACTGTCAGCGCAAACTCACACGCCCTCGAGACTTAATCCCGCGCCAAATAAAAAATCGAGAAAGAAAATAAAAAATAACCACTGCCACCACTCCTCCGCCGCACGTCGCTACTCTCGCCGCCGCAATGGACTCCGTGGTCCTTTCGGCGCTGGACGAAATTTGCTGTGGCGCGGCGAACGGAGTCCACCTTCGCAACCTCTGGCCGAAGCTCAACACACACCTCGCATCCCAAGGCCTCCCCCTCTGCCCGAACGTGAAGCGGGCGGTGTGGGAGAATCTTCTCGAAATTCCAGGACTTTCACTGGAGGCCAGCGGCGGCGGCGCCGCCTCCTGTAGCTTTACGGAGAATTTGTTTAAGTGTACAATTGAGGAGTGCGAAAAGATGAACGTCAAGATAGTGGCTCCGGAATCGATGAGGAAGAGCTTTCTCGGCATCTACGAGATGGAGGCGTCTGAATCTGGTTTGTCCGATGATCAACGTCTCATTCTCGAGCGTCTCGCCGCGGCTCGGTGAGCTTCAATTCTGAATATTTTACATTCTGTTGCTCTATAATATGTTGTTATACGGTCATACAGTTTTCCTTTTGTTGGTATGTTGATTTTACTTATGTGAAATTTTGGAAGGTGTGTTAAAAAATGGAAGGTAAAAGTTCAGTTATAGTGATTGGTGTACTTGTTGTCTTTAGGGCAAATGGAATTCCACAAAGCGAGCTTTCAAAAGAATTGGGCAAGGCAGCAAACCTTTTATTCTACCCACTGAAGAGACTTGAAACCCAAGGATTGATCGTGAGGCAGCCCTCAGTTATACGAACTAAACAGTCATCATCCAATGGAGAGCCAAACAATGATTCTGTTGTAACAACCAATATGATCTATTTGTACCGTTATGGAAAGCATTTGGGCTCCCAACAGAGGCTTGAAATCACTAAGGAGGATAAACTTTTGATCGATGGGGACATTGAATGTGGTCATTCAAAAACTGGCAAGGGTTTTGATGAGGAAATTGCCAAAGAGGATGTGCATGTCAAAGATTTTTTACCTGCCCTGAAAGCCATTTGTGAAAAACTTGAAAAAGCGCAGGGCAAGGTCAGTACTCAGTAGCATCTAAGCTCTGAATTCAGATTACTCTCTTCTTTATGCACACTCAAGCTAATTGTTTCTAACTTTTTTCCGCTCAAGGTTTTGGTTGTTGCAGATATAAAAAAAGATCTGGGTTATCTAGGGACTGCTGGTCATAGAGCTTGGAGAATTGTAGTTTTCTTTTCTTTTCTATTTATTGGTTTTTTGTTCTTGTTTTTATCTTTTTAAAGTAAATCAAATCATGTTATCCTTGTAATTTTTCAATTTTTAATGTCAGATATTTCACAAGTTGAAAGGTGCGAAAGTCGTGGAAGAGTGCTGTACAATGATCAATAACAAGGCATGCACGCTGACTCTTTTACTTCCAGAATTCCAATTTTTCTATTGCTTGCAACACAAATGAATGTGAATAAATAACCTTTATTCATCATCTGATTCGTTTAGGCCTCAGTGGGCGGGGAGATTTCTGTTTTCTCGTTTTTATTGAGTCACTTTTTATTTGGTTAATGCAAATCAGTTATTACTGTTCATACTTGAAGGGGCTTGTATTGTAACGTTGCTGTTTCTTGAGGGCAAAAACATGGTTATGATTGCGGTTTTGTGGCCAAGTTTCTCATGCAGTTATGTCTTTAAACAGCATGGTCATTGTGCTTTATGTTGAAGAAGTTAGCATTGTACTACAGATTATGTAATTGAACATCTAGTTTTAAGTTTTATTTAATCACGGCGTGTTCTCTGCCATGTGTATTAATCAAAGGACGAGTTATTTACACTATTGTGTATTTGACTTGGACTTTTGTTGGTTGTATATTTATATGGGTGTTTATTTTTTTATTGTTAATATGATATATATATATATATATATTTTTTTGCAACTGATTTTTAGAAGGATATACGTACATAACATGTTTTCTAGTTGTCATTTTTTGTGGTCAGTTTGCTTTTGTCCCCTAGGATGTCCGGCACGGCGGCACTAGGCGAGGACTTGTCACTTATCACATTCGTAATTATGTTTAGCACCCCCTTTATTGACTGTATCTTTAATGTTCAGGAGGTCAATTGTTTACGCCTACTTCAGAGTTTCTCTTCATCACTTTTTGAGTCAAATTCTGGTGGACATGGAGATGATGATATTGACACAGAACAATCAAAACTATTGTTGAAGAGAGGACAAATTACAGAACAACTTGTAGAACTTCCCATTCTGCGGCAGGTATATGACATGGTTGATGCTGCTGGATCAAAAGGTTTGACCAATAAAGAGGTAATTTCTCTTAGTTTTGCCAAAGAGCAATACAATAAAATATTGGACTTTGGTTTATTTATTTCACGTCGTGTAATCGCATTCATTGCTGTACATCCATGGTATTATTTTACCTCTTGCTTCATTCGATCTGTTTGTGAACCTGTAATACTTCATGGAGGAAAGGCCTTGCCTTATCAACTTGTTCATTTCTTGTGTTCCTCTGAAAGCATTTTCCAGCTTTTTATTGATGGTTGTTTTTTAGTTATGCTCAAATTAAAGCTGAACTATTTTCGTGTATCACATCCTCTTTACAAATTTTGATATCCACTTTTGCAAACCTTTCTACGTATATGCATTCATGGGTTCCTATGCCTGATGGCTCTAGAAGTTGACACTAGGTAATCTTTCCTTAACCAAGGGCCTTTAGTTGCATGTTTTTTTTCTTTTATTGCTGATACAAGCTCATATGTAAATTGGCTTGATTAAAATTGCAGCATCTCTCTGCAGAGGATTCCCCTCAAATCATTGTTTTCAAGTGCTACTTCAACTTCAAGGATCATTTTCTATGTAGTAGAATTATTTTTTGCTAGTGTCCTGGACATTGATGATCAATTTTTGGGCACACATCACAGATCATTGGACGCTATATGGATATTAGGAATCCATTGTGTTTTTATAGACGTTGTGTTAGGGGTTTGGAAACTGGTGATTTGTTTGCTATATCATTGATGGTGTCAACTGCTAAGTGCTAACAGTCTTACAAATCTTATGTTGTAAGTAGGTGTGTGGACGGCTTGGACTATGCAGTAAGGAGTACCACAGGCGATATTTTAAACAGATGATCTCTAGGTTTGGATTGCATTTACATCTGGAAAACCATAATAAAAGTGAGGTCTACCGATTGTGGACGGCTGGTAACTTCAATCGGGAATCAGTGACTCCTGATGAAAGAGAAACAGTTTTGAAGGAAATAAATGAATCTGATCCACATGTTGTGGATCTTGACTTTCACGAGGACTTGTCTCAGCCTATGCAAGCGATAAATACTTCTACTTCAATGGTGCATGTTAAAGGTATAAACAGAAGTGGAAATGATGCAGCAGCTATCACAGAAGAGGCTTCCAATGACACAAATGTAGATAATGCAAGTTCTAGTAGTCTGACTTTACTATGCAATCAACAGAGTTCCGACGGGGAGCTATATAGTAGAGTCCCTGATGAGGAACAATTGCAGACCAATAAAGCAGCAAAAAACAATAATCTGCTAGAAAAACGTTCTCTTGCTGTTGTAACACCAACACCTTCACCTTCAAGGCGACGATCAATCCTGGGTCTTACTGTTTGTGCAAGTAGCACACAGAGGGAACAACATATACTCAAACTATTGGAGGTCTGTCATGTTCCCTTATTTTCCATTGATCCTTGCAATTGATTTTCATTATATTTTTTTTATGTGTTTGTGAAGGATGAGAAGTTCCTCATTAAACCTGATCTCCATAAACGACTTGAGAATTTTGAGAATCTTGCGAAAGAAAAGAATACGATGCTGGACCGGAAGACTTTACTGCGTTCTCTGAATAAACTTCAGGAAGAAGGGCATTGTAAATGCATCCACATGAGTGTCCCAGGTGTGACTAACTGTGGTCGCAGTAGGATAATTGAAGTGATCCTCCACCCTTCTTTTCAAAATGTGTCACCTGAATTATTGGCACAGATTCATGATAAAATGAGGTCATTTGAAACACAAGTGCGTCAGCAATCATATTCTCGGTTGAAGAAAGGACAATCAGTTCCCATATTGGACAATGTGGAGAGAATTCCAAATAACCTAAGATCAGAAATCCGAACAGAACGTGCAGAAGTGATGCGTGCAAATGGTTTTGTACTGGCTAAAATGGTTCGAACAAGGCTTTTTCACATCTTTCTTTGGGATTGGATGCACAGTTCTCTTGGTTGGGATGATGTTTTATCATCTACTTATCATTCTTACGATCAGAAAAATCCTCACAGCACTTGTAAGCTCTTCGAGTTAGAACCGGCCGTTAGGTCAATGCCACTTACGTTGTTCTTACAAGTAGTAGGTTGTGCTGAAAAGATTGAAGACATGGCTGAGAAATGTAAAAGTGGTTTGCTACTTTCTGATCTTAATGTGGAGGAATACAAGTCCCTCATGGATACTCAAGCAACTGGAAGATTGTCATGGCTAGTTGATAGGTTAAGGCGTTTAAAGGTATGGTGTGCAGTTACTATTTAATTCTGCCTTCTTTGCTTATTTTATGACATACATCCATGCTCATTGGTCTCAAAAATTAATTGATGCAAGCAATGACGTTGCTATGTTGGAACTCCTTTTAGAATAATTGCCTCATTTGAGTGAAGTGAGTATTCAAACTTTTTTGAAAATCTGTTTAGATGAAGTTTAACAATGTGTATGAGAAAACATCATTCAAATAGATGGGGGTTACTTCGGGTTATTAGTCACGGTTTCAGAACTATTCAAAAATATCAATAAAATTTTAGAATAATTGCCTCATTTGAGCGAAGTGATTATTCAAACTGTGTTGAAAATATTTTTAAATGAAGTTAACCAATGTGTAGGAGAAAAACATCATTCAAATAGATGGGGGTTACTTCAGTTTATTAGTCACAGTTTTAGAACTATTTCGAAAAGGCCAATAATTTTTTTAGCTTGAAATTAATGTAGAGGTCTGTTTAAGTATAATATATTTTCAACTAAAGGCTGACATTGTTAAATGCCTTTCCAAATGTTAAAATTTATAATCATGATTATAATTAGGAAAGTCACTTCTCATATATGAATTGTCTTTATTTATTAAAATTGCCCAATTTTCTCTCTTTATCCTTCACCGACATTTACTATTAATGATCACTAGTGAGAAAAAACTTTAACTTTGTTAATCAAGTGGAACTATTATTGGAACCAACCACACCCCAGACACCAATACCCCGCTGATTATTGATAACTTCCAATCCCCTTTACCTTTCTCCTATTAAGATTTTCCATAAAACTTACCTTTTTAGCTAAAGTTTCTGGTTTCATATTTGTGTTATAAGTTTACCATGGTAATGATGTGACATGGGACTTTTGGGACAGTTGATTCGTCTGGTGAGTAAGGGCCATGCAGAAGCTGGAGCCAACAGCCCACATACTACTCTAACTAATGCATTAGAACTGAAACCTTACATTGAAGAACCAGTCACGACTGTTGCATCAGCTGGTCTCGCTTCACCTGATTTGCGCCCTCAAGTCAGACATGATTTTGTTCTTTCGAGCAAAAACGCCGTTGATGAATATTGGAATACTTTAGAGTATTGTTATTCTGCAGCTAATTCAAGAGCTGCTTTGCTTGCATTTCCGGGAACTGCAGTGCACGAGGTGACGTCAGTCTGCATTATTTTAATATTTCTTTTACTTTTCAAATTTGTATCACTGCAGAGCTGTGATTTTTAGTTTGTCTTCCTATTGATGGGTTCTACTGTTGTTTTGTTTTTACTCTCCTCTTGAAATAAAAGTGAGATGGTGCATCCGTGACTGTTTTATTCTGACATGTTGGCTCACGTACACCTTCTACAAAAAAAAATCACTGATTTGAACAATTATAAAAAATCACTGGTATTATTGTTATGCACTTATGCCCTGGATATCTTAAATCCTCTCTTTGGAATGGTAGATCAGAGGGAGTCAGCTTGATGTTGTCTAGTTTGAAGTTAAAGAACTATAGCAAATTAAATCTGAGGTTCTTAAGCCTTTACTAGTTACTTAGTTATGACTGTGTTGACTGTTAATTTGTTATGCTTCCTTCTGGGTAATTTGGATATAGATCATAAAATGGAAAATGCAATTTTAGACTCTATTATGATGATATGAATGTCCAATTCAGATTTTAACATATAACATTGATGCCTTTAGGCTGATCTGCAGCTTTATTCCTTGTTTATTTGAGTGCACTCCTTAAATGGCAATATTAATTTTGTTCACAGGTATTTCAACCCCGATCATGGGCAGCTTCTCGGGTAATGACGGCTGATGAGAGGATAGAACTTCACAAACGTTTTGCAAAATATGACCCAAAGGAAAGGCTTTCATTTAATGAGTGTGAGAAGATTGCTAAGGGTCTTAATTTGTCAATGGAGCAGGTTGGTTAGCTTGTACAATCACTATTACTGTTTGGTTGATAGACAGCGAAAATTCTTGTCAACCCTCCATGAGATCATATCCATGTAACCGACTCCACATAGTGAGATAAAGGTTTTTTTGTTGTTTTTGTAGAGCATTTATCAATAAAACATGTATAATCATTGATAGTCAACTCTTGGTTGAAAGCTTAGATTCAGAATCTTAATTAAAATAGTAAGTTTCAACTGTTATGTCATTTAACATTTTTGAAGGTTTTCCAGTCCTGAAAGCTTCAGCCTGCTTTTTTAATAGTACGGAGTATTAAATATCAATTATGTGAATCATATATTTCTGTGATGTTTTAGGTACTTCGTGTGAGGCAGCAACGACTTACTAGATTTCAGTTAGGCAAAGGCAAACACCTTTTATCTTCACGTAAACGAAAACGAACTTCTCATGGAATGTCCTCAAAGCTTGAGATAGATGGTGCAGCAGATGGACAATCAAGTCTGGAGAGAGTCACTCCGGTATAAGATTCTGCTAACCAAGCTACTTTAGTTTGAAACAACGCTATTTATGAACCATTCCTGAAAATTTGATTGCCAATTGCAGATAGAATATGATGATGATGGTAAAATAGATGGTCCAGGGATGTTGAACTTAAATGAAGAAGATAAGGATCCCCAAAAATTCATCCACAAGCGAGCCTTGTCAAAGTTGAATGTGACGCGTCAGAAAAAGTTTTTGTGGACAGAAGAGGCTGATAGGTGATACTTAGTGGCTCATACACCTTGTTCTGTTGTTCATAGATATTATGTGCAGAGTAAAATAATTATTTCTCCATTTTTTAATTTATGAAATTACTACTAAATTGAAACATGGTTTATAATATCCTCATCCATGATTCGATGTATTAACTAACTTGTGAGATTTAGGATTTTTTTTTGCTCTAAGGATTTTATTTTATTTTCTTATGTTCCGATATGGATCAATTTATTTCAGACAACTGGTGATTGAATATGTAAGACGCCGAGTTTCTCTTGGGGCAAAATTTCACCGTGTAGACTGGGCAGCAGTTCCGAATCTTCCAGCGCCACCTGATACCTGCAGAAGAAGAATGGCAGTGCTGAATGGATATCTTACTTTTAGAAAATCTGTAATGAAACTGTGTAATATGCTCGCAGAACGTTATTCAAAGTATCTTGAGCAATGTCAGGCCAATATAATGTTGGATCCCGCACTTGGTGAAAATAATTCAACATCTGAAGAATGGGCTAATTTTGACGACGATTTTATCAAGGTAGCATTGGATGATGTTTTGAGCAACAAAAGAATGGCCAAATTGAAGGCTGCACATGATACTTTTTCAGACCGTGAAAATAGTGATGAGGATGTAAGTTACTTATCTTTTACAAATTTAGAAATTCCATTTCACCATGTGCATAAGAATGAAGAATACCCTGAAAAAAATACTTTATTGAGGGAGATTGTATTTCTTGTGAGACATACACTGTTTACCACTCATGCCATTTTCTATATATATGTTTTTTCTTGTTGCCATATGACCTTATTGGTTGTGGAAATTTTAACAGAGAAAGATGGAAGAATTTGTGTGTATATTACAAGTAATAGGACTCCCGTATTTATAGAGGGGATAAAGACTAGGTTATAATAATTACCAAAATTAAAGGCATTCAGTGTCTTCTATATTAAATCTTATGTGCACTATTTTTGTGATACTGGTCATAAATCTCATCAGCTTCTCAATTTCAGGACTATGAGGGTTGTGATAGGACTAAGGACTCTGGTCAAAGATCAAGCTCCCGAAAGCTCCCCGTGAAGCATTTCAAAATTTCAAATGACGAAGGAAGTGTTTTCAAACAGATGCACAACTCAGTTGCAATTGCTAATGCTGCAGAGCTATTCAAATTAATATTTCTTAGCAATTCGAAAGCTCCCGAAGTACCGAAATTGCTGGCTGAGACATTACGTCGTTATTCTGAGCATGATCTCTATGCAGCTTTTAACTACCTGAGGGAGAAGAAAATCATGGTAAATAATAATAGCCATGACTACTCATATTTTTTCCTGCTTTGTTGAATGTGTCTATTACCTTAAAATTCCTTGGTGAAATGAGAGGATCCTTATATTTAGTTCTAATTTTCATTTTATTTTGTATTAAAGTATACTGTTAAGAAATCTCTAGTTCTGCTGATTCTATTCTGATAATGTTTTACGTTATTTCTCCCTTTGGCAGATTGGTGGTAGCTCCAACAGTCCTTTTGTACTATCACAGCAATTCATGCAGAGTATTTCCCTATCCACATTCCCTGCAGATACTGGAAAAAGAGCTGCTACATTTTTGAGTCAGCTTCATGAACAAGAAAAGGATTTGATAGAAGAGGGTGTTGATATCTCACCAGATCTGCAATGTGGCGAAATCTTCGCTTTATGTGCCTTAGTTTCTTCAGGCGAACTTTCGATAGCTCCTTGCTTACCTAACGAAGGTGTTGGGGAGACCGAAAATGACAAAATCTCCAAACGTAAAGTTGATAGTGTCGAGATGGATGAAGGAGAATTACCGAAGAAGTTGAAAACAACTTTTGCTGGCGAAGGGGAGATGATATCTCGCCGAGAAAAAGGTTTTCCGGGTATAAAGTTGTGCTTGCACCGGGAAACAGTTTCAAGAATAGTTGCCATGGAATCATTTAAAGACGGGGACATGTACCCAGACCCATTGTTCTACATGAAAGATAGATGCATTCCATTGGATAATAATCGTGGACCGTCAGATTCTGATGTGGCTGATTATGTTGGAGAAATGATTGATTCTGGAAGAACAACCCATCGTGTGCTTGATGTACATGAGTCACCATGGGAAGCTATGACCAGATACGCTGAGTATCTAATGCCATCTTGTTCTTATGGAGTGGAAAGTTCCGTTTTTCATCCCGACTTATTCAAAAATCTTTATTCCGCTATTCAGAAGTCTGGGGACAATGGTTTGAGCATCAAAGATATTCACAAAGTTTTGAACGATAAAGGTATGTGCTTTGCATGTGCTGAGTTCTTATTCTAAGAACTTTAAACGGCTTATTAATGCCCCTTTATAAGAGATCATACATTTTTTGGAGCAGATGAGAAGATGTTGGAAGTTATAATTGAGGTTCTTGAAGCATTTGGACGAGCTTTAAAGGTTTGGTTACTTGCACAGTCATTATCATCAAGTCAGCTTTTGACTCCTTTGGCATCGTTATCAATTTATCATCTAGTGATTATTACTTTTTGGTTGTTTTATTACAATCTTGATTTATAATTTCCCTTTTTAAATTCAGGTCAATGCTTACGATTCCATTCACGTGGTCGATTCTTTGTATCGGTCCAAGTATTTCCTGACCTCTGTACATCACCGAGCTGGTAACTGTCTTAAAGGTCAAAAAGGGAAATTTGAGGACGAGCATATACCTCTTAATCTTGATCATAGTAGAGAGATTGTTGCTCCATCAGCGGAGACTATTACTAGTGCTGATGAAGTGCATAAGGTCACAATATTAAATCTTCCGGAAGATGTTTCTGACCCTTCTACTGATATGACAACCAAGGATACGTCTGATTTGCCTTCTCTCAAAACCAATAGAGGTGGAAATTTCGGACTTGTTGATACTCAATTGTGTAGGCCCCTGTTTCCATGGATGAATGGAGATGGTACGATAAATGAACTTGTGTACAAGGGGCTCGTACGTAGAGTTCTTGGTATTTTGATGCAAAATCCGGGGATATTAGAGGTATGGTATCTTCTATGCAATCGTGTGTTATTTTTCTATATATAGAAATCCTTATTGTCATATTGTGATTATGCCATATTGTCATGGTCGGATGCACTTTAATTGTACTATGGATATTTGTCAGTTCAAAATGGAGTAGTTTTATGTTCATTTTCAATAGCCCTAATATATTCAGAGTATCATTTGAGTTTCTGCCTTTTTGGGTTAGTTACAAACCTTCCCATTAGGTTTTGGCCTTGTTTCGAAGAAAGCATTGTTGGAAATTAAGATTACCAAATACCAATAGAAACAAATGTCAATGGGCACTTTAATTTTGAAATATATCATTTTTTTATCAGGCTAAATCTCAGGTGCAGAGTTTGAAATATTTTAAAATTTTATATTTTGGTGCCGGGTGGCCGCGTGGGAGCAGTGGCCTGTCCGTTTTATATTTTCTCCAGACTCTGGCAATACATTATCCAATAGTTTCCAGCTTGGTTATGACTTTATCTAACTTGATATTCTTTTTATAATTCTTGGTTCATGATTTTTAACTTTTTCTACAGGATGGCATCATAAATCAGATGCATAGCCTAAATCCTCAGGTATGGAAAAATGGTTCATCTTTCATCTCAATCTCCTTTCACCTTCTCTGTTTGCTGAGAATATTTATTTTCCCTATCATGTACCGTTGATAGTAACTTCTAGATGAATGAAAGTCCTTTAAAAATTACCCCTTTCACGACCTGATTATCTTGAGCCCTATTAAGTTTTACTGGCATGCCCCTTAATCCTCATGATTAAGGTAAAGTATTATGTGATTATACAACAGGATACTTTTGACATTTATTACTTATAGGTTGTATTATCTATCCTATTATTATGTTTTTTTTATAGGTTTCCTTTTTTTCGTCTCCATTGATTATTCATTATTTATAATGTTATGCCTTGCAGAGCTGTAAACAGTTTTTAGAGATAATGAAGATGGATAACCACATCATTACTCGAAAAATGCATCAGGCGACTTCAAATCAGCCTCCTTCCATTTTGGGTAACCTTATTGGTAACAGGTTTAGAAAATCGGAACTGATATTCAGAGTTCACTATTTTGCAAATCCCATGAGCACAACCTTGTTGTGAAAAGAAAATTCGGGCACTGTAAACGGGTGGGGACATCATGGCCATCCAAAGGTTGAAAGAAACATCTTGTTAAGTAAAGCTCAACATATGTATGTATATATATGTAGCCTGTTAATATAGCATTTTGGGTTTTCTAGGATAAGCTTTGGTGTTTTTCTTAGAACATTGTTATGTTTTGGATTGTATATGGGGGAATCATTCTAGTGATAATTACTAATTAGAGATGTTAAATTTGATGACAATTGGTGTTTAATTGTTTCGTCTCCTTTATTTTTAATACTATATGACATACTCCTTGATCCATCAAATTATTAAAAGTTATATGCAATTTGGAACTTTAATTTTCCATCTTAATTTTCCATTTGAATCGGTATCTTTTGATCACCAAAATTTTAATTTTAATTTTCCATCTTAATGGGTGATTAAGATGTTGCCAAAATTCAATACAACAATAGGCATAATTTGTTTTTAACAAATAGCAGTGGTTGATTGAATAAAACAGCAGCTAGCTGTTTCTAGACTACAGGTTCGACAAATTCACCAATCATCGAAAATAGTTCGTTTGATCTTATTATTAATTTTGAGTATCTTGATGAAGACTTGACAAATCTATAATATTTAAATTAATTTGATTCTTGTTAAATTATGTTTAAAAAAAACTTACGAAATTAAGTTTTATTTAGTAAAATTATAGTACTAGTAATTATTAATATTTATTATATTCTTATATAATAAAGTAATATTTGACTTACATACATAATTAGACAATTAATATAAGTAAGAAAAATAATTACTTAATATTTATACAAATTATATTTTATTTTAAAAAATTAATTTACTAAATATAATTAATGAATTATTATAAATAAATCACCGAAATAATTTTTGTATAGTTAAAAAATTAAAATTTTAGTATAATTAAAAAATGATTGATATCAAATTTGATAAGATACAAATACATAATTAATTATTTTTTGAATTCGATGAATTATGTAAATAATTTCACTTTCTATTTATATAAATTCAAAAATAATTCAATTTCACTTAATTTTATTTCTATTTATACAAATTCAAATTCAAATTCAAATTCAAATTCAATCCTCTAAATAATTTACATAATTTATATAAAATTACTACTGTAATCCGAAAATATTTTTGTAATAGAAGAAAAGGGAAAAAGAAGGAAAATACATCTCCCTAATTCATTTCGATCGAAACCCTAAAAATTCGACGTTCAATAAAACAAAAATCCCCAAATCAATTCATGGATTAATCCATATATATCAAAATCCAGATTTCCAGAAAAGGGGAAAAAGATAAAATTTTGATTTCCGAAATGGGTGACAATCCAACGTCTTCATCTCCCCCACAAAATCCATTGCCCTTACAGCAAAGCCCACCCATACTCGAACCCTCGAATTCGCAACAACAACTGCAATCCCCCTCCCCTTCGATCGAGCACCAGCAACAGTTGGTACAATCGCAGCAGCAATTGGTACAACAGCAACAGCAGCCGCCGCAAATGGTGCAAACCCAACAGCAGGCGGTACAACCCCAGCTCCAGCAGCTCCAGCAGCAATTTCAGCAACAGCAGAACGGCGCCGGCGGGAACGTCAACGTCAACAATAGTACCAGCGCCAATAATTTGATCGGAAGTTCGAATTTTCATCAGGGCTTACAGAGGAATCCTCCGATGGCGAGGCTCAATCAAATGCAGCAGAATAGTAATATTAACAATCAATTAGGGTTAGCGAGGCAGCAGCAGCAGCAGAATTCGGGAATTTACGGGCAGATGAATTTCGGTGGAATGAACACAATCCAGCAACAGAACAGTAATGTTAGTATCAGTAATGCTAGTAACGGTCAGCAACAGCACCAAATTGAGCAGCAGAATCAACTGCAGCAACAAATCGGGCAGCAGAATCAATTGCAGCAACAAATCGGGCAGCAGAACCAGTTACTGCAGCAGCAAATTGGGCAGCAGAACCAGCTATCACAACAAATCGGGCAGCAGAATCAGTCATCACAGCAAATTGGGCAGCAGAACCAGTTATCACAGCAACAAATTGGGCAGCAGAACCAGTTATCGCAGCAACAAATTGGGCAGCAGAACCAGTTATCACAGCAGCAAATTGATCAGCGGAACCAGTTATCGCAGCAAATTGGGCAGCAGAATCAGTTATCGCAGCAGCAAATTGAGCAGCGGAACCAGTTATCGCAACAAATTGGGCAGCAGAATCAGTTATCGCAGCAGCAAATTGAGCAGCGGAACCAGTTATCGCAACAAATTGGGCAGCAGAATCAGTTATCACAGCAGCAAATTGAGCAGCGGAACCAGTTATCGCAGCAAATTGGGCAGCAGAATCAGTTATCGCAGCAGCAGATTGGGCAGCAAAACCAGTTATCACAGCAGCAAATTGGGCAGCAGAATCAGTTATCACAGCAGCAAATGGCGCAAATAAGCAGCGGAAATTTGTCGCATTCCGCATTGATGGGGCAGACGGGGCATTTACCATTGTTATCCGGACAAACAGCGGCAGCCGCTGCCCAGTTCAATTCCCAAAATCAGTTTTTGGCTTCGGTATGGAGTTGGATAATTGTTTGCTTTAAAGTTTTCTTGCAAAAAGACATCTTTTCATTTTTACTTTGCTCTGAAATGCAATTAATTACACGAGCCGTAGTTTCACGTAATCTTTGCATGGTTTCACTTTTGGAATTTGCATTACATTATTTGAATGTGGTTTGTTATACAAATTGACAGTGTTGTGATCTGTGGTGTTCAATTGGGAAATTATGTCAACTGTGTTTGCATTATATGAATGATGTTATGCTAGTATGCTGTTACATTTATCATTATGTGGGAACCGTTTAGATGAGAGAATATTTTTTGTGTAATCATTACCTTCAAAATGTTACCTGGATTCAGTAGTGAACTATACGTTTTCCGTTAAAAATCTTGGGAGATTCCTCCGTTGCTGCCAAATGGTGGGTCCACATTTCCCCAATGCTCTTTTCCATTAAATTAAGTATAGAATCTTGATTTCTAGTCTTTATTTGTCATTTTATGATTACATACTTAATCCAGAAAGCTACACTTGAATAACTGCTATGCATTTAATTACACTTCGAATGTAATAAGGGCAGGGTGTGGGAATCAGAACTATGCTTATGGATAGCTAAGTGTCTGATTCTGGTCCACTATGATAATTATATTTGCTTAATAGGTGGATCTTTTGGGTTGTAATTATTTAGGTGCTTATTGGGAATTACAATTTTTTTTTATTATTATAATTATCAATTAACATACAACTGTTTTTGACGAGGTGCTATGTCTTTGTGTGCAGCCACGACAGAAGGCGAGTTTCATGCAGGGATCTCAGTTCCATACAGGAAACGCTGCTGGACAGTCATTGCAAGGAATGGGGATGATGGGTCAAATGAATTTGAGTTCTCAACTGAGGGGAAATGGGGCACTTCCTTACACTACTCAGCAGAGGATGACAGCTAACCAAATAAGGCAGCATCTTTCACAGCAAAATGCTCTCAGTGCGAGTCAGGTATACAAGTTCTTACACCATCTTAATCTCCTCTCTTGATGTTCGTTTACTGTTGAGTGTTGATTTGAAATGAAGTATAGACATAGATCAACAGTGTTGGATATTTGTGGAGTCTAGGAATTGGATTTTATTAATCCATTTGAATTGTAGGGTCCATGTTTGGATTGCGTTTTGTTAATAGGATTGTTTATTGTTACTGTAGAATGTCTAATTGTGTGTGGATAGTGGGGCTGAGGGGTATGTTGTGTTATTATATTGTGTTTGATTGATAGGGTAATTGTTTTTTATGGGTAAATGTGTAATGAATTATGTTATAATATTAGTAAGTATATTATATACTTATAATATGTATTGCACATATAGATGAGTTATAGAATTTGGACTTTAAATCCTAGTCTACGTCTGAGTCTGGAAAGTCCTAATCCTGAGGGATTCATGACTATATTATTAGTTATAGTTTCAAGATTTTCTGTAATTCATTTTATTTTTATTCTAAGCATATGGTTTGATAAAAATTGAGAAATTTCATTATTCTGTATTCTTCCTTGACAACTTGACACATTATAGGATTTTAAAAGTGTGTTGTAATTCTGTTCGTCTGAAATCTTGGAATCTTGCTGGTATCTCACATCATTTCCATTTTCCACTCATTTTGCTATTTTACATAATTAACAAGAATATATTTTTATTTCTAATATAAACCCACCTTGTGTTTTATGGTAAGCATTTTCATAACGCTGAATTTTAGCCCAAGTTGCACAATCTTACGTTTTACATATATACGGGATGTTTTTATGGTTTATTTTACTTTTCAAATTAAAAAGGATTTGACCTGCCAAGCTGAATTTCAAACAGTGATTGACCTGCCAAGCTAATAACCATCTCTGTGAGGTTGAAATTATTTTTTTATATGAACTGAGAATTTATAGTAATTAGCTACTAGCAAGCAAAAAGAAAATTTAAGGAATTGATATTTTACTCGTAGATGCTCAAAATGAGCATTTTTTTTTACTTAATTGTGTGCTGTATAAAACAAATCATGAAATAAAATATTGATGTCTCCTTAACTGATTATGACTTTTTCTTTCCCTAACTGTAGATGAGTTGTTTTGGGTACTGTAAGTTTAATACCCGAGAGCCTCATTTATTTTTTTGGCCAATTGATTTGTTACTTCCGTTGAAATAGCATTAAATACTCGAGATACATAACAAATATACGAGGCAATAGTTGGAATATAATTTGTGAATAATACTTTTACTGACTATACAACAACCACAATAATAGGAATGTGGGATAAAATCCTAACGAAGAAATGTATAGGGCTTTATGGGTAAAATATCATAAACTATTTATACTATTATCTTTTAAATAATCATAGATTGTTTCATCTTCTAGACAACCATTACTACTACCATTATTTTATTTTCTGGCATTCTCTTGTGTTTTTCCCACTTTCTTGTCAAGGCTGGTCATTTAATGTTGCGGTTGTTACAGGGACAGAATCTCACAAGGACGTCATTTATGAATGGTCAAATATCCGGGTTGGCTCAGAACGGACAGCAGGGCCTAATGCAAAATGCCTTAACCCAACAGCAGTGGTTAAAACAAATGCCATCAATGTCTTCTCCCAATGCATCCTCTTCACTCCGTCTCCATCAACAACAGAGACAACAAATGCTTCTCAGGCAGCACCAATTAGCCACCTCACAATTGCATCAAAACTCACTGGGACTTAACACTCAACATCTGTCCGAATTAGTACAACAGCAAACACAGATGGGTCATCCTCAGCAGAAGCAGCAGCAGTCTGTTCAACAACAGCAGCAGCAGGCACAACAGCAGCTTTTCCATCATCAGCAGTCTCCGAGGATGGTGGGGCCTGGAGGACAGAAATCGGTTAGCTTGACGGGTTCGCAGCCGGATGCTACTGTATCTGGAGCAACTACACCAGGCGGAAGTTCGAGCCAAGGCAACGAAGCTAGTAATCAGCTTCTCGGGAAGAGGAAAATACAGGATTTAGTATCACAGGTTGTTTTTCCTCTTTTTTATTTTTCTTGGATGATTACAAATAACTACATGAATTACGAAAAGACCTGTCCAAGTATGAAAATTGCAAAACTACCCTTGGGCTTGATTTGTTCTTATATCCTGCCCATATTGTTAGTTGACCTGACGGAAATTGTTAAATGTCAATTACTTTACATTTAGATCCCTCGGGTTTTCAAATATTACATATTTTCCTAGCTCTTTGTCACTATTTGTAATATTTACAAAAATTAAGGGATGTAACTGTAGACGTAAGATGAAAAGTTGAGTTTATTTGCTACATTTAAACAAGTTGATGTTGTAAGTTTAATTTCAAAAATATTTAACGATCTTGATATGTTATGTCGATATGGTGCATTAATAATTTTTAAAGTTAGCTGTTTTTAAATGATGATTTTTTAAATTTGGCTAAATCTCAAGTGTATTTGTCCCTTTTATGTTCTTGCTATATGTATTTTTCATGAAATAAGCCACACCCAATCACAAAATGCAAGATTGGAATTTATACTATTATATGGATAATATGGGATTTTCTCCAATCTAATTTAATAAGTAGGGATTGAAGCTGTTTTGATGCATTTATTTGATGGATGCTTCTTCCGAAGTTTGATTATCATTTGTGTGCCGCAGATGGATTTAAATGGAAAACTAGATCCTGAAGTTGAAGACCTCCTTTTAGAGATTGCGGACAACTTTATTGATTCGGTGAGGCTTACACATGCCTAGAATGCATTCGTCTTCTTTATAAAGAATTGTGGATCTTATTTTGCTACCCTGATTCAGTGATTCATATGGTGTTATTTACCAATCTATAGTGATGTTGCCTTTCTTGACGTTATTGATCTTATTTAATCATTTTAATTATTCTCTCACCTTTTGACAATGTATCCATTCTTATATTATGTAGGTTACTTCATTTGCGTGCACCTTGGCAAAACATCGGAAATCTTCAACCCTGGAAGCAAAGGATGTATTGCTGCATCTAGGTTTGTGTTTGTGGCAGTGTTTATAATTTTTTTATTGCTGGATTTTATTCGTTTCAAATATCAATACATGGTAGTATATAACTGCTCTTTTAGTTGCCATGTAACTTTTAAATCTCATTTAAAAGGAAGATTTTTTATTTCAGAACTGTCCTTTTTAACTTCTCACTTGGGCAAGATAACCTGAAAAAGATGTTTAGCTTAGCAATTATTTTCATCCTAAATGTTTGAAAATTGAATTCTGCAAACTAGTGTTAATACATAAATGAAATCCTATTTGGAGGAAAATATATATTTTTAATAAATATGACCAGATGAAGTCAAAGATTATCTCTAATTTCATACAGAGTCTACAAAGGGCATAGTTGTTTTGCATAAGCTAATAGTCCGTGACTTTTGCAGAGAAAAACTGGAATCTGACGGTTCCCGGGTTCTCGGCTGAAGAAAAGAAACACATATCGGACCATGTAAGCTTTCATTTCTGTGTACTCTATAGTGTTGTATGAATCAAGATATAAGATATTTTTGATACTTTGATTCCTACTAATCAATGGCCTATTGTGCATGGCAGTTTGAATATTGAATAAGGTTAATTATACTTTGCATCAAATAATGCATTTCTAAAATTTGAAATAAACCAATGTCCATGTATACCATATTCAAAGGTTGCATGGATTTGCCTCTTGTGATGTTCCTTCATCTAAGTTCTTTGGTTGTAGTACTATATAATACTGTATACGGTATACCATAACTAAAGTAATGAGAATAGGTTATCACACACAAGTGCATTTTTGTAAATAATCAAATACTCAAAAATAGATTCATTATGTTTACAAATTGATTAATAATAATGACTTGCAGGCACCAAGTGATGCCCACAAGAAGCGTCTGGATGTTGTAAGTTCTATTTATCTGCACTGAAATTCAACCTTTGCTTTCATTTTTTTTAATCCCTTGAAGTTGAGTCTCGTTACAAAAAAGTTCAACCCATCTTTTGCAAAACACAAATCACAAATACCCTCTCGAGCTGTTGTGCAATTAGGTCAACTTTTTTTTTTCGTGTGTGGAATTATACATAACGTAATCATTCTCGCCTCAGATACGTAATTTAACGGAGCCTGCACAATCTGAAGCAAATACTGCTAAGCAGATGGTGAGGCAGGGATCCACCAACCAGGTTGGCTCAAACCACATGGCAAGGCCTTCTCCAATTTCTGAACAATTGGTTTCACAGCCTTCTGTGCCCCAGATGCTGCAACAAACTACAAGATTCTGATAGGTATTAATATTATTCCTAAGATCCAAATACTATTACCGAATACTGTGAATCTATTTCTCCTGCTATATTTTACCGAATACTATTATAATGTCGATTTTCTGAAAAAAGAAAAAAAAAACATCACTGAGAGCTTTGCTTCCTCTTGCTCTTGCAGGCCGTTGGAGATATCTTCTACCAATTCTTAGCATTAATTGCCATGTCCTATGGGGATGAACATTTGGCATTTAAATTTAAACTTGAATATTACCGGATTTAGATACTCTTGTATTCTATTTATTTTTCAATAGCATTTTTACAATATCTCTTATTTTTAGGTTTTCTACAGCCCACCTTTTCTGTTGTATATGTATCTTCATGAGGAATTGTTGAATGAAGCTCTGTACATATTTAGTATAGGAAGTTGAATAATGGAGTGCCGTGCAACTCATTCTTGAAAATGTCGGTCTTGAAGGGGCTGAGGTTCGACCCTTACAAGACCTATTCAAGTATTTTCTAGTTACTAGTATAAGTTTATAAAAGTAAAATCCTAAGACAAATGTTAACCAAGAAACCAAGTCACATACCATGCTTATGTACTCCTACGAAAAACCAGTAGTATATATCGATCAAGAGGATAGTATGTTCTCGCCAAGCTCTGCATCTTCTGCCTGCAAACAGGGCATTTAGGGGTACATATTAAGGCTCGACTTTCGGAGGAAAGCTCTATTGCGATTTGATTCTCGTTCAGATTGAACATACAAACACAGCTCCCATTACAGTCAAGAGGAGAATCTTCTCTTCATAAACCTGAAAGAAAACAATTTTAACTTCAGCATTGACTACAGGGCGATTAGATGACCTCCCACCTCCAACAAGAACAAAAGGAACCTGAAGAGAAAAACTTGATGTTACCATCAACAACGTTATTGAAAGAATATATGTCTATCATTCTATACTACATCACTCCTTTTATTTGTTAAAAACATAGCACATTAACTAAGGATTATGGGACTATTTCGAAGAAACGAAAAAATATATTACCTCTATCCCAGACTAACAGTTACATTTTCTTCACAAAATACATAGAAGGTCTAACTATAAGTCTGTCACGAGGGAGTACAACCCTATATATGTCATAGAGGCAAAAAAAATATAATGCCTTGGTACATTATTAAATGACAAAGTCTACGTAATCTTCAATGCTTCGCTAGAATTTTAAGTTTTCGAAACGACCTGGTGTCGTTTAGACGAGATATAACATGAGAACAGAAAAATAAAACAAATATAAAAGTGAAATACAAGAATTTACGTCAAAACTCAAATCAAGAAAAATCACGAGAATAATGAAAAATTCATTGCAATTTATGGAAATCCCTATCTTAAAAAAATCATAAACCTATTCAGTATAATCTATGGAGATTCCTATTTACGGGTAGTAAACTCATAAACTAGATAACTATAAAAAATAAATCATAAATCTAAATAAATCATAAACCCCTATAATCTATTGAGATCCCTATTTAGAGGTATAGAAAATTCATAAATTAGATAACTATAGAAAATAAATAATAAACCTAATATAATTCGAATCCCAATAAATAAGAATAAATATGGAATAAAATTATATTTCTACTTATAATTCTAATTTTTTTTAAATAAAAAAAAACAAATTAATAAGTTATCTACGTATTTATGTATATTTTCGTATATTTAGTATAATTGTGTAAGGCAATTAGTGATAGGAAATTGATATCATTTCCACCTTATTATTGAATCTCGTAATCATATGATTGATTGTTTTATGAACTCTTTTAATATATTATAAAATGTGTGTATATATATTAATATATTATTATTTAAATTTATACTACTCCCATATAGTAGAAGTAGGTTACAAATAAAACACTTGTTTCTTCTCGAATTGTGCTGTTTAGAAATTTTGAAAAGGAGGCAAAAACTTGTTTATATTTTCCTGAAATGTTAGCATATATCTATACACTTTAAAAAGATAAATAAATACTCCCTATGTCATTTTAATACTCCTACAATTTACCATTACATTTGTTTCAACATAATAAAAATATATATTTTGTAATTTTCATGTCACGAAAAGAATAAATAATAGTATTGAATACGCTTAACTGAATTAATTCTCGTAGTTAATTTCCTGCTTTGTTAAAAAAAAAAAGTCGCTTGAAAGGGAAAATTATGGAGATCCTAAAATATGAACAAATACATTCATGGAATTAGTTAATAGTATGATCCAAAGAAGCCTACACTAGTCATAACAGAAGACCTTTGTTAGTTATGTACCCAATGCATTTCTTTAATTTTTGGCATACTTATATTTAACCAAGAAACAAGTCTCATGCTCATCCCATTGCTTATGTCATTTACTATATTTTCATCCCTACTTCTATGAAAACCCACAACTATTCGTCGATCAAATATTATCCCTCAAGCATCGTATATCCTCACCGAACTCCTGATTGTCTGCCTGCAAACAGGACATTTAGGGGAAATGTCCCGTTCGACTTCCAGTGCACACCGTTGACAGCAGACGAGATGTCCACAGGGGATGAATGCCGACCGCCGCCTCCTGATCAGGCAAACCACGCAAAGCTCGCCCTCTGGAACTTCTTCAGGTTCTTCATCCAATACCACCTGCCCAGGTGTTGGGCTTCTCGTGGAATCATCTTCCTGCTGTGACTGCTGTCGGCGCCTCCATTTGACCCAGTTCCTATGCAAAAGAAGAAGAAAAAATTACTGATGAGCATCAGAACCTACCTACTTGGCCACAAAATTACTACCAAAAAAAAATGGAATTACAAAAACTAAGTTCAGGATTTATTTTGGCTATTATGTTATATGTACCCTTTTATAAGACAATCATTTTTTCAACACCAATATTACAGTTGGCACATTATTAAATGTGTATACTCAAATCAAACATAAGAGTTATCTAATTGTAATTTTGAATAAATAAATAAAAATATAGGCCAGTTTCAGGGGTAATTTTTGTAGTTAAGTAAATTAACTCATGAGATGGGGAAATAAAAATAAAGAGTTCAAATTTGTCTTGAGTTTTAAGAGAGAGAGAGAGGTTTATTTAAGATTTGCAGACCAAGTAAAATCTTATATTGGCAATAGATCAACGTCTTATTCTGATACACATGAGATGGGGAAATATCCAAGTTAAAAAAAAAATGTGATGTGAATGAGAAACATGATTTTACTAGTACTATGTAAAAACAGAAGATGAGTACAAAACATGGCACAGTAATGTACCTTGCTATAGAGTACCCAATGATACCAACAGCTAGGGCACCAAAAGCAAGTCCAGTCCACATTAAAGCTCGACTTTTGAAGGAAAGCTCTGTTATGATTTGATCCTTGTTCAGATCACACCTACATGCACAGCCTCACTACAGTCAGCTTCCATGAAATCTCTGCTAAAAAGGACACAATGAAGAATATAGATACCGTTGATTTAGATTTTAGATGATATTGTATAGTTTAGTTTCAGCACAACCCATATCAATAAAGTGAAAATTTTGAAAAGAGTGAAAAATAAGGAACCTTCAGCTGTTGTAATTCACACATTTCCTAATGTAAACTTAATACACTAGTTTTCAATACCTAAATGACTTGCAATTACAGACCATGTCAATCATCTAATCAGGTATTATAGGATGCCACACACACACACCATAATTTAAAAAGACTGGTGATGAGCAACAGTGCGTATACATAGGTTAAGTCCATAATGTATTAGCTACTAAGCATGGGAATCATGTGCATACAAGATACATGCTTCCTTCTGATTTGAAAGGAAATTCTACCAATACACACACAAATGTCAGAATGCTAGGTTCTTAGTCTAAAATGTAAATTCGAATTAATAGCAAAACCCAAGTTCTCAATCAAGCGATACATAAACTTGAGGCTTCACAGAGAAAACCATATTTATTGTACGCAAATATTGTCCTGCAGCCCAATATAGAATAACAAAAGTTTGAGAATAACATTCTCTCTTACAGAAAATAAGGGAGATCCTCGCAGGATTTGATCTCAATAATCCTGTCCCTAAGACTACAAATACCGACAGCAGTTACTTCCTTCTCAAGAGGGAGAATTTTCTCTTCATAAAGCAGCCCAACCTGAAAAAAGAATTTAACTTAAAAATATGAAGAGATAAAAATAGAATATAAAACAACTATTATAGTATTATACTATTATCGCAAAGAGGCATTTTGTAATCAGCTTTAACTTACAGGATACTCAAGACCAAAAAGAGCCTGGAGAAAAGTGTAAGGAGAAGCAGTAATAGGCTGCAAATTCGAATAAACTTTTGTGAGAGGCAGACGGTGTTTTGATCCTTCCATGTTGACCACAACATAATCAGACCATTTCCCACCTCCAACAAGAACAAAAGGAACCTGAGGAGAAAAATCAAATGATCATTATTGATAAATGATAAGTTGATAATTTCTTGGTAAATTATTTATACTAGGAGATATCCTGTTCATTCAATGTGAAAATTATGTATGGACTTTTTAAACATCAATTTTTCAATATTGATCAGATATTAAGAACAAGAGTAAGAAAAAGAAAAAGAACAATAATCATAATTATAATAATAACAGCTGCAGCCGACATCATAACTTGCATGTGTATATGCATCTACTCGTCATGGTCAACCAATGGACTCCAGATTTGATGAAAGTGCATATATAAATCATTAATGTGATCCAGGGTGATCTTAGTAAAGTGACAGCATCTTAACTTATCGGAAAACTGTAAGATACATTTTGGGTATCATACTATGTATCTACATATAAATATAATTCCAAGTTGACATATCATTGCACTGTTTAATTTTTTAACTTAATCTAATGGCTATGAATTAAAGTGTTGTATCTAATGGTCATTATTCAACAACTGTATGGTACCCTAAAGGCATTCTAGAACTTCCCTATCTTATGATAACTATCATTCTACCGCTTTTTTTAAATAGCACGTGAAAGAGTATACTACTGTACTATAGCCAAATGTTTTCAACTAATGATTATGGCACTATTCCAATGCAGCAAAAAGACACAGTCACACAAGGCAAAATTAATCAAGTAGATAACTTTAAAAAGTTTAGTTTCGAGTAATATGACAGCAATGAATAAAAAACATGGATTAGTTGTAACAAAAGGAAGAATTGGAACCATGGACAAACAAACAGAATAGGGACAGGATTTGTTAGAAAAAATGTTTCTTTCAACCAACTGATTTATTCAGTTAACAGTAGGAAAAATATTTAAGCAGTCATTATAAATGTTTCATGATAGAAATATGTCCTGCATTAACTATTAATGTATTCCATTACGCTTTCAAACAAAATATTTCATTTCATTGAATCTCAAATTATATCATATGATCTCCAGCACTTATCCAGAAGCCAGATGGAAATTCTTCATGAATGTTAACATTATAGTGAATTACCATTCTCATTGACGAAGACTCTCGCTCTTTCCAGCATTTTGAAAACAAAGAGCGTATATCAGTGGGCCACCCAAAGATTCCCCTCAATTCATTGTATATACACTTCATGGGCAAACAAGAAGAAGGAAAAAGTCAATCTTTAGCACAAATTTTGAAATGATATGCAGTGGTTATCAAATTCAGGACCATGCTAATAATGAAAATACACCAGAACTTCTTTGTGCTGTAACTGTAAGAGAATAAATTTTCCTAGAATCTTTAGTACTAAGCTTATGACTCCACCTTTTTCATAGGCTGGATCCATTAAAAATCTACAGATAAGTTCAACAGAAATTCACCAAATCACGATTAATACCTTCCTCCGAAGTACGTACTATTACATCCATAAGATGTTGGTGGAGCCAAACTTGATATTTACAGTATTTATTACTTACAATTAAACTGCGGAAAGAAATCGTGTGGTTTTCTGCACAACAATTAGGGAAATCCTTATTGAAACAATTTCTCGTTTCCGTAAGGCATTATAGACGGTAACAAACTTGGCACTGTGTTTGGATACTTCAAAAATATTTCATTAATACTCAGAAACTCCATAGTGATTGAAATTAAACCCTAGCAAATTCCAATTGTAACCTTCAACTTCAAGTGTTTGAAATCAAGCATAGATAAAATCATTTGCAGAAAAAAACATCTAAACGCCATAAATTTCAACTAAACAAGCAATTGTTGCAATGGAAAAGGGGCGAAACGTACAGTTTGTACTTGCTGCACGATAACTCCTTTCTCCCCTGAGCCCCGAGACACGACGAGGTTAGCACCTCTCAGGTTCTTCCAATCCCCCTTATCCACAGCGGATTTCAACTGCACCGTACCCCTGACAATCATCAACTTTCCTGCATCAACGCTCGAACTCGGATCGTCGTCCCTTTGGCCGGAAATTATCGAACGGATGTCGGAGGGCTCCACCGACGGTGCCTGTAGGATCCTGCCAAGCGCGGACGACGTGGCGGAGAATTTCCGGATGCAACAATACGACACGTAGGCAACTCCAAAGCCAAATAAAGCACCGTCCGCCGCCATCGCCACCTTCACCAGCGTCGCCACCGTCGCACGGTCGTGTATTGACATCGCTGGCTTTCTACAGTTTCAGCAGACGGTTTTCCCCATTTTTATGTCCGATTCTATGTGAATTAATTTCTCGTTTCAAATTTCAAGGATATTTCTATGTACAGTATAATAGAGAGATTAAAGTTCTATATATATACATATTAGGAGATATTACTCTTAATTTAATTATCAATTTAATTTTGTGTTAAAATATTTATAATTTAATTAAATAAAAATATTAATTTTAAAAAATATTGAGTAAATTCATAAAATTGTGAGACAACAATAAACAATTTAATGAATTTACTCAATATTTATAAATATTTTATAAATATTTTTAAATAATTTTAAAATAAATGTTAGATACATCGTTCTAATTAGTTCTAAATTATTTATAATTATTTTATAATTATTTTAAAAATAATTATAAAATTATGTTTAAACGTTAACTGTAAATCATTTGAATTTTATTTTAAGACATTTAAAATATTTAAAAAAAATATTTTAAATTATTTAAAGATAATTTAAAATGTTTTAAAAATATATTTCAAAATATTTTGAAATAATAATAAGCCACTTTTAAAAGATTTAAAATCAAATCACTTGAATTTTAATTATTAAATACTTTAAATGAGAAAATAGTATTTTAAATTATTTGAAATTATTTACAAACACTTTAAAATAATTTTAATGTATTTTAATCATTTAAAAATTATTTAAAAGTACTTTAAAATGTTTGAATAACTATTTTAAATCATTTAAAAATTACTAATATACTTTAAAATGTTTTAAATAATATTTTCAAATCATTTTAAAAAAATAAGGAAAATTTACAATGTTATAAGTTTGTTTCAAAGCATTTAAAATTTATTTTAACACGCTTTAAAATTATGTATTGTTTGAGACAAATTGTTTTTGACTTTTTTATTCAATAATTAGTTACAATTTAATCTCTATAATCTTTAATACTTAAATAGAAAATAAAAATTACCTACTATGTAATGTGAAATAGATTGACCGATATCAGTCAAACATATAATTACCATTCATAAAATTTTCTTACTTATCAAGTTTGAAAAGTTGACCCCAGCTCTTAATTATTCATGACTTGCAAATATTAATATTTGGTTCAATAAAATTACATAAATACTACATAATAAACCACAAAACTTGTATATATAACACATACATGAATTCGATCTGCGTTTATTCGCACGTTCGATTGGCCTTCGTCGTTTATTGTGTTAATTTCCTCATTCTCGCCTCCGGTTTTTCTTTATATTCTTCTTCATCGTTCTCATTTAACTATATTTGGTTTTTAGCTTACTATACATGATAAAATCAACATTATATTGCAATTAAGTAAATGTTGTTTTTTCGTTTTTGTGTGAAGGAAAATCATCATGTGGCCGGAAATGGGGAATTTTTGGACCGGTGAAGCGGGTAACAACGGTGCCAATTCAATGCCGGCGCATTGTCCATCATCATATCTATCGATCATGAACGAGGTCCATGTTTTGGTTGTGGATCACGACACGAATCATCTCATAAACACAGCACATTTGCTCGAGTTATGTCAATACAAAGGTATGTTACCTACAAGTTTATACAAAAAAAAATAATTCTTTGTAATTCCTTTTAAAAAATTAATTTAATTTGTTTGCTATTCATCATTTAGATTAATATAAAATCAACTATCAAAAAAGGTATTGTTGTTTAGTTGTTATTTTCCCTCCATTTGTGTTTTTTTTTTATCGTACTGTATGTGGTTTTTGTCTTTTCCCATTTGATGATCATATATACTCACAAATTAAATCTAATGAAAGTGTTACATATACGATCTTGTTATAAACTATATATGTTTCGTATTTTAAATTTGTTTAGCACGGGCGCTCTATAATATTCGCATGAATAATTTGTTTACCGTACCATTGCATATATGATTCAAAATTAAACGACAAAAGCAATTATTGAACATGTAGTATAAATTAAATACTACTATACAGTTCGTTATCTATCCGAACAATACTATGTTTCATAATTTAGTGAAGGATCCAATTCGATCCGTCGTTTTTATTCTTATTTAAATGTCCTGTTTATTGATAAAATTGAAAAAAGAATATAACAAATTCGATATTTGTCACAAATTAAATGTACGAATCATATGCACTTTTAACATTTGATGCGATATATCTAAAATTTGTATTTGATGTACGTTATCATCAGTCAATGTGGCTGAACTTGCTTCTAGAGCTATACAAATGCTGTTGATCGGAAAATTGAAATTCGATTTCATTTTGGCGGACCTCAACTCGCCCGACCTCCATGGCTACAAGCTTCTGCAACAAGCCGTCAACATGGGCATACCTCTCATCGGTACGTGCATGCATGTTAATTAAAAGTATATATTTCGAAATTGGCTTCCAAATTCTTTCTCAATATTCTTATAATTTGTTTTTTTTTTGTATGACGTACGTAGTGATGTCGACCGATGACAGCGCATTCCTGACACTCAAGTCGTTGGAAAACGGGGCGTTTCTCTGCATCAAGAAACCGACAACAATGGATGCGTTGAACAACTTGTGGCTGCACATGGCGAGGGAGAAGATCCGCGGAAAAACCATGTTCATGGGAAGCAACTACAATGCTGCAGCTGGAGGAGGCAATATCGAGTTTATCCATAATAATCCCGCAAACCCTAGCATCAACTTCCCTAACAACCTCGGATGCAACAACAATTACAACCTTAGCATGCTCGACAAGAATGCGCCCAAGAAAGACAACTACGCAGCCGGTATATCGGGCGTTCGCGAAGGAAATTATCGAAACAATTACTTGTTCAACGCGAAGATTAAGCGAAAAGCGTGCACCGAATGGACCAAAGAACTGCACGATAAGTTCATGGATGCCGTTAGACAGTTAGGCGAAGGAAGTAAGTTTTTTTTTAACTCTTTTATGTAATTAAGTTTTTTTACTCCTCATACTTTTATGTATATATATATGTAGGGTGTTTCCCTAAGGAGATTCTGGACTTGATGAATGTGCCTGGGCTGACTAGGATGCAAGTGGCAAGCCATCTCCAGGTTCGTTTTTTTTTTTTTTTTTTTTTTCGTCGTTGTTTGTCGAGTGAATATATAATCGATTACTGATATTATCGTCATTAGAAATGTCGTAACGACAACTGGCGATCCCCGGACGAGCGAATTTCGAACCCAAGCTCGCAGCAGAATGATGTAGTGTCTTCTCCCGATCCCGCCTCTTCCGACCGTGGGCCCCAACAGAAGCCTAGGCGGTTTGGGTCGATGCCGAAGATATGCATCAAGACGGCTAGTAGCACTGACGGTGGGACCTACACGAGAGAAGGCTCGAAAACCCTCGATTCCGATTCCGATTCCAGAACCAACAAAGACAAGGATGATGATAATAACATTATAACTAAGCAGATGAGCATGAATAATAATGCTCCTCCTTCTCCTCCTCCTCCTCCTTATCTTCAAGGATACGGGTCGATAGCCCCACACTCGGCAAACCCTAGCAATGAGTATTTGAACTTGACTCGTGACATGACCAATCATACGGTTGATAATGACTCCACCGCTACTGGTGTGTATCATTTAGAGTCAGAGGATTATCGACACCAAGCCCAGGTATATATTTATATATGCATGGATTGTATTGTATGTAACTACAATGGAATTGAATTGATTAAATGTGATTTTGTTGTGTGCAGAACTCTGGAGTGCCGACGAGTGCGGATGACAGGAGCTACTTGAGCTCGGAGGCGACCTCAAACGCAGCCGCCGGAAGTAGTGATCACCACGATTCAGAGTCGGTGGGTGATCACTAAAACTATATGTTCCATCGGTCGGAAGTATGCGGATGATGTTTTCCTGCATATGTGCATGAATAATTTATCAACTATATCATTCATTTTTATTTCTCTTTTCTTGTTTTGAATTAATTTGCACCAAAGCCAACATGTTTTGGCCTGCATTTGAGATATTTCTGGTAGTTAAACTTAATTTGACTCTGTTTTTAATTAAATCAAACGTGTTTGGTTAATTCCAACCCCCAAATTTACCTTTTATTTCTTTTATCCCCTTTTTCTAGAGGCATGCTTTAATGCCTTAATTGTAATTTAAAATTTTTTTTTTTTTCAAGATTCTACACATTTCTTAACTAGGGGAATTGAAACAAAAGTTATAAGATGATGAAATGTTTCCTACCGGTGGGGTAATATAGTTCACAGCCCTCTGGAGGTTTGAACGAATATATCGATACAGCTCTTTTTTATAGTTACAGTTTCCTGTGTCCAGTTGAACAAAGTTCCCATATCTTGATTGTCCCATCATCACTGGCTGAAGCAAGACGCCGATTTACCTGTAAAATCACGCAAATATACTTGAGATATATAAGTTCATATTAAACCACTGCAAGACGCTGACCAAAAAAGAAATAATAGCTCATGTTTTTTTACACTTTTTATTGCATCTTTGAAAACTTATGATCTTGACATTTGGTTTTCTTGCATCTTGAAAGGGATATATATTACATAATATTAGCGGTATCCCCAAAATTCAAATCATAGAATGCAAACGACGCCGTTTTGTCACCCTAATTCTTTTCAGAATTAGATCCCATACGACGACGTTTTCATCTAGCCTTTCCTCTTCAATTAGTTCATATATTTCGAGAATAAACATAGAAAATATCAACATAGGGTAAGCTTCAAATTTCAACGATGATATGATGCTTATCTATTGATAGGCAATATCAAATAAATCCATCACCAACAGCTTTTAAAACAGATGAATAATCAAGCAGAGGGAGTGTCTAAATGATATACATAAAATAAGTCTGAGAAATATTTTTTCCTGGAATTTATAGAAAACACAGATTTTCATCAACTATTAATCAGTTTAAACAGCACCGGTTCAAACATTTGAAGCATCATGAAAATCTAAGCAATAGTCATGCTTAGTAGATTTTAGAACAAACACTAAAACTATTCCAACACGATCATGACAAAAATTGCAAGTGTGTCCGTTGATCAAGCTTATGTCCTGCTTTTCACGTAAAGAAAAGCTGGAGAGTGGAGATATATTATAGAAATACAAGATCATTGTTCTAAAATCTGAAATGTAAATTTCATACATCTATGAGCCGGATTCTCATTTAACTTTCCCTTTATTTGGGCGGAAGATTTAAACTTGAGCATAAAACATAGTAGTGATGTATATCCATTTAACCACAAGACTCCAATACAAGTCCAAAACTTCTTGTTAGCCATAACAACAAAATAAACATGCAAAACAAGAAAAGAAACAAACATATGGAGCTGCGGCAATTAAAAGGAAACAGGATAAATCACATATAGGCATGTATCTCACCAAGGTGCTATTCCATCTCCAGACTGCGTTTTCAAAATGTCACAACCCCATATCTTAATGGTGAGATCATCACTGCAAAATAAAATCAACGTTTGCCTCATAATTAATCTCAATTGTTATGGTAAACATGAAATGTTATTTGTGCTTAATAAATAGAAAAGACAGATATATTCTTTGCACTAGTATTTTACAAAAACTTAGCAAATGACAGGAAATTAGAGCATACCTTCAGGAAACCATCTTATCTCCAGTGGCATTAAAAGATAAGGCCCAGACAGTAGATGTATGTCCACTAAGAACACGGGGTAAAGAATTAGAGCAAAATACATTTTTTATGTCCACTTTCAAATGAAGCTTTGGAACCTAGTAAAGCAAGTACTCATGGAAATACCAGAAAGTAAAATAAATGGAAAAACTTGTTAGGTATTATGAGAAGTGGTCAACTTTACTGTAAACAAATAATACTAAGTGTTAACAATATAATATCCAACTCACCAGAAGTGATCAATCCTCCCTAATTTTCTCAATCAAGATCAAATATCTTGCAAATCAATCAAGCTGTAATTATAGCAAATTCATTTACTCCCTAATATTCTCAATCAAGATCAAATATCTTGCAAATCAATCAAATTTAAATTGTATATCGATCATCCCTATATATATATATATATATATATATATATATATATATATGTACTCTTAGGGAGCAATAAGAATTATCACAGTTCATTCAAAGAAAATGAGGTCAAGCACCACCACCACCACGACTGTGGCCGCCTTAACCTTGTTCGTGCTGGTGGCGTTATCCACCGCAGCACCACTGGTGGGGGAAGCCGGCAAACTCTTTGGAAGGAAGAGCGAACAAAATGAATGTTATTTATTATGCGTTAACGATTATCTGTGTAATGTCCCTTGCATATCGATCGCTTGCTGTCGACTGTACTGCTATGATAAATGTCCGAACAACATCTGCAATATACAGAGGAAGCCGTGTAAGAATTAAGATCTAAGATCGATCTTAAATTTAATAATTGTTTTCATTGGTATATTTGTACCTGTAATTGATAATGATTATTTTGGAGACAAATAATCAAATATACGTACAATGATGGGAATATGGAATTATGAATATCTAACTAAAAATTATTATTTTAATAAATATAATAATTATTTTTTTAATTGTACCAGCAGAATTTACCAAATCAATACTGATTGATTCACGCACGGCTAAATAGGTAAATGGGAAAGGGTAATTCCGTGTGGGCAAATTCTGCCCATGGACAGAACGCCCAATTTTATTTATTTTTTTTATTTTTTATTTTTATATGACTTAAAATATAATCATTATAATATATATGTAAAAATATAATTTTTATTTGTTATTATTATAGGTTAAAATATATTTTTTCTATTTAATTGATTTTTTTAATATAAATATAAGAATATGCATTATCTTTAACAAATTATTTTTTTATTTAATTTTTTTGTGCAATATATATTTTATATAGTATAATTAATTATATTACATGTAAAAAATTTAATTAAAATATTATTAGATTTTATAAAATAAGTTTTTAAGTAGTTTCTGCCCATGGGCAGATTCTGCCCATTTAGCACTGTCCAATGGAAAATAGAGGAAGATTATTTTCCTTTTCAATAAATAGAAACTTAAAAGTAGGGTAAAAAAATAGAAAAGCCTTTGGTATTCCTATTTATGTTGGTTGTGATACAAGTAAACTTAGGGGGTGTATTCAATTGAGATTTTGATGGATTTTTTTGGACTTTTAAAAGTCCGTGGATTTTTATAGAATTTCTAAATTCACGGAGTCTACATAGAGTTTGATTGACTTTTTCCATTGATTTTGATGGATTTTCATAAACTTCACATGATTGTAATATAATTTTTTTAATTGCTATACTTGAATTTCTATAAACTTTTATATATAAAAAATCTTAATTATTTAAAAAAATCCAAATTTTTTAAAAATAAATAAATATTATTATTTATAAAAATATGCATTTGTTAAAAAATAAATAAATATTATTATTTATCTTTATTATTTCATCTTCATTTATATTATCGTAATGCATGAGCCTCATTTCCCACATATCATTAGCAATACAAGCTCTTCAATCTCCATGAATTAGGAGAGTATATTCGATTAGGATTTTATAGAATTATTTTTAATTTTGAAAATTTATAAATTTTATGGAGAAATTGACTGATTTTATTATTGATTTTATATTGATTTTCATAGATTTTAAAGAATTGTAAATTTATATGAACTATTTTTATATAAAAAAAATCAATTTAAAAAAAACAAAAAAATATTATTATTCTAATTATTATAATTTTTTTTATCACAAAATAATTTATTATTAATATCATGTATAAATAATTATTTTTAACGAAAATATAATAAGATAAATTTTCTCAAATAAAAATGTTAATACTGTGATTAGTGTAACTAACTAACAATTGTTTTATTTTTATTTTTCGTATTTGAGTTTTGGTATTGTAAAGAAGTCCATTGAAATTTCAGAGATTTCAAAAAGTCAAATTTAGTTATATTTTGTAAAGAGAATCCATCAAAATCCATAAAATTTTAAAATTCATTATAATCCATAGACTTTTGAATACTTACGGATTTTTTAAGACTTTTTAAAATCCTTATTGAATACCTCCGGATTTTAATGAACTTTTAAAAATCCGGATTGAATACACCTGAACTTTAAAAGTCTATTAAAATCCTATAGATTCTTAATTGAATACATCCCCTAGTCTAATATGAGTAGGAGTAATACGATCATGTACCCCTATAAATACCAATCAGTCAATCTAGCCCTAGACGTACTCCTACTTACTTAATTGTTCTTCTTCGAATCATGTCCGATCTCATGAGTGTTGCCGCAATGCTTCCTCATAATCTATTCGGCAATCCGCTAATGGATATTGTGATTGTGGCTGCAATGCTTCCTCATAATGTATTTGAGGCTCGTAATAATACGTCGACCAATGATTTTCCGTGGTTGCCTCATCACCTTTTCATCAAACAGCGAGAGCGAGAGCGAGAGCTTCAAGTTTCTCTTCCGTGGCTACCTCATCACCTTTTCATCACACAGCCAGACCCTCTCCATTACTTTGTTTAGTTTTTGATCGCCTATATTTTAGTGTTAATGCTCATGTGATCGATTAGCTCTGTGTATTAATTCTTTAAAGCATGAAAAACATTGTCCATGTTATCAAATTTTTCGATACATTTGTTTACATATACATACTTTTATATTTTTTAAATAATTTTCAATCTACTACACTCGTGTAAAATTGAAAACGAGTAAATCTATAATAAGATACACAATCATCGTAGAGCTCATTTGGGCTCAAGGATTGGGAGTTCGTCCTGGGGGCTTGCTGGGATTTTGGTCATGCTTATTTTTGTTGGATTTTGTATTTTTGTGATCTCATGCCAAAATTCTGTTCTGCATTTCTTTTGGAGATAGTAAAACTTTAATGGGCCGAAGATACACAGGCCCAAAATCCAACCTTCAGTACAATTCGAAGCCCAGTCAAACACTGTTATTGTCAAAGTCAAAGAGGAAACTTACAACATGATAAGCATTATGAAACAAGACAAATCTTTTAATTCGAGTTAGAGAGAATTTCAAATTTCAATAGTTACTGATGAGCCATTTAATTTGCTGATGAGCCATTTTATTTGCTCATCTTAGAGCACTTTTACACTTTTTATTGAGTCAGTTTGAGTCGTTAACGTGTCTGGGAGGGCACAATTAAGTGTTTGGGCAGAGTGTGTGTTGATGCAGGTAACAGGTGGCGCACTGGGCAAAAGAGGCAAGGAAATCCCCTTCTTTGGGCAAAGAAGTATTCTGGAGTGGGTAGTGACAAGCAACAGTTTGACCCCCGTGGGCAAATGGGTAAAGTCATGAAGCAGAAGACCAGAATTCTTACCAAGTACCGTGCCTGGTCCGACCATCTGTGGAGGAGAAGAAATACCTGCGGATTTCAGTTTGGGCAAAAGCGGCTGTTGACAGGAGATTCGCTGCGGGCAAGCTGTCAGCGTACCAGAATTCCTGGATTTGGGGGATCTCACTTATCCTCCAACCCGTTGACTGCTGGCGCCCTATTCTTTAGGAAGGAGCAACAGCCGCTAATTCAAAATTCAAATTCGAAGTCTTTAAAAGAGGGGCGCGGTGGGCAGCAAGGGATACCAACAACACAATACGCATCGAGAAATCGAGAGAGCCGCCGGTCCCGAAGTTCGCCGTCGCCGCCGGAGAAGAGATCGGAGCTGTTCGTCCGAGTCTCTTTATTTGTTTTGCAGTAGATCCGACCTTCGGGTCGAGAAACAATTTCGTTTTATGTTTTGTTTTTAAGTTTTAATTCCGTATTTCAATTCCTTCAAAAACGTTTTACGATTTGAAGCATGAATAATATAGTTCGATTTCCCTTATTTACTTTGTCTTTTATTTCCAGAATGAGTAGCTAAATTCATCGTGCATCTGGGCAGAGACGGATCGATGGTGATTTAGGGTTTTAGTTAGGCCGCGAGGTTGAAGGGGCTAAAGTAGCCGGTTGGGCGTTTGTTCCCGAGGCAAAGTTGGTTGAGGTTTATTTCTGGGGAGTTTGGGCAAACTAGGACGACCACTAGTGAACCTTTACAAACTGGGATACTGGTGATTGGCAAACCGCATAGATGTACCTTGTAGTATTGTTGCGGGCATAGCACTAGAACTTGCAGGAGATGCGGTCGTATGTTTCGAGCATGCTATTGGCCGAGCGGGTCTGTCTAGAGGGTAATGCGGGTTTGGGCAAACTAGATCCATGTTTGGTCGCATAGGTTATCGAATTGTTCAGATCCAGGGGTTTAGGCATAGTGATAGCTAGCCTTCTCTTTACACAGTAAGGATAGATGAGGGGTGGGGCAATTGCTGGGCGTGACGCAATAGGACCACTTTTGTTTTTGCACCCTATAACTGCTGACAAACCGCTGGTAGAAATCCTTAGTGCCGATGACCGGTAGTTTGCCCTAATGATCCTGAGTGAAGTCATCTGCCCGGATGCTTTGTTTCCTATTTGATTTTAAGTTTTCCTTTTAGTATTCTGTTAGATCTGAGTGTTTGCTTTGTTTACTTTTAGATTTATTTACTTGCATGCTATTTCTGTTAGCCGTAGTTAGATCGAAGTGTTTGAAACGTTTGCAAAACCGCTGTGGTCACAGCATCCCAAACCAAAATCTTTTTGTGACAACCCCTTGGGCAAAACCGAGATCACCTACTGTAATTGCCTCCTTGTGGGACCGACCCCACGTACTTGCCATTATCTACGTTTTGTAGTTATAAGAGTACTGGCTAAATACAAATTTCATTTTGACAGCGTGTTTGCTCCACGACAAGTATTCGCGCTCGTCAAAATTGGCGCCGTTGCTGGGGAGGCAAATTTCCAACAGTAAGTCGTTTGTGCTAACAGTTTGACTTGTTTTGTTTATGCAGGATTCTGCTTCTGGCAAAGAGATTGTAACCTGGTACGATCCTGAGATCGAAAAGACCGCAAAGCGAATCCGGAAAGAAACAAGGCTAGCCAAAGCGTTAGCACGTGCCGCCCAAGAAGCTGCCCATACACCAAGGGCATAAAATCCGCGAAGGGCAAGGAGAGGTGAACCAATTACCCCACCAAGACCTTCACCGGAACCAGCCACAATGGCAAACCAAACCCTCAGGGAAATGATGTTCCCTGCCAATCTGAACCTCCGACCATCAGGCTTTGCCCACCATCAACGAGAACTGGGAGATGAAACACAATTTCATCCAAATACTGCCTAAGTTCAGCGATATGCCCATGGAAGACCCACAGAGGCATCTTCAAGACTTTGAGTTAGCCTGCGGAACTATAAGGGGAGGGCCCCCTTTGAGCGAATACATCCGTCTGCTGGCTTTTCCCTTTTCACTTGGGGATGGAGCACGAGAGTGGCTTTACACTCTGCCCGAAGGACAAATCACTACTTGGGCACAGCTCCAACAAAAGTTCTTGGAAAAATACTTCCCTGCCGCCCGAATCCAACACATGCGAAGAAACATCAGTAGCATTAAGATGGGGGCAGGCGAAGAGTTTCCCGCATATTGGGCACGGTTTAAGCAGATGTTGGCAAAGTGTCCTCGGCACCAGATCCTTGATCACGATTTGATCCAATACTTTGTGTCTGGGCTAAGGATGCACGAGAGAACCCTCTTGCACGCTGCCAGTGGAGGGTCCATCCTGAATAAAAGTGCTGAGGAGGCATTTAAACTCTTCAAGGAGATGGCAGAGGAGTTCCGAGATGATGGAAGTGAGTTGCCCAGGACCAATTTGGGGACAACCACATCTGCGGATTTAAAAATCGACAAACTGTGCAGCGCAATGGAGAAATTTATGAATACTATGGCCACCGGGCCAAAGAGAGGTGTGAAAGCTTGCCAGATCTGTCAGGGCACAGAGCATGCCACTGATGAGTGCCCCACACTGTATGACGAAGAGGTCAAAGCAATGGGGCAGAGCAACGGTAACGGGCAAGGAAGGGGGAAACCATACTATGATAATAGGTATGGGAATAACAACAACTACAATGAGGGGTATAGTGGTAACCAAAATTTCCAACGCTACAACCAACCGGGGCAATACCAACAGCATGGCCCCGGGATGTACCACCAGCCTACTCAGACCAAAGGGCCTACTTTGTCCGAAATGATGGAAACTTTGGTCAAAGAGAAGATCAAGTTCCAGCAAGAGAATGCCAAAGCCCACCAAGAGAATGAAAAATTCAAGCAAGAGACTAGAGGGCAGTTCCAAAGTCTAGGAGCACAAGTCTCACATCTCACTCAAGTGGTGGCAAAGATGGAACAGAAAGGAGGTACTTTGCCCCCAAAAGTCGAAGTGAACAATGCCCATGTTAATGCCGTCCAGCTCAGGAGTGGCAAACCACTTACCATAGTGGAAAAGTCTGCAGTAAAGGGCAAAGAGCCCGTGTTAGATGATCCCCCAGTCATTGAGGAAGACCACGGGACAGAGATTGAGCAAGAAGAGGTGATAGTCAGGGCAAAGAGGGACAAGTCCCCACCACCGAAAATCAAGCCACCCTTCCCGGGCAGACTGAGTAAAAACCGTGAGAGGGAAGAAACTCAAGAGATGTTCAAAATGTTTAAGAAGGTGGAAATCAATATGTCCCTTCTGACCATACTGAACGCTATGCCCAGATGTGCTAAGTTCTTGAAGGAACTTTGCACAAAGAAGGTTAAATATCAGGATGATGCGAAGTTTGAGGTGGGGGAGAATGTCTCTGCCGTGATTAAAAAGACTGGACCTACAAAGTGTGGAGACCTAGGCATGTTCTACATCCCATGCATCATAGGGCATATGAAGATAGAAAAGGCAATGCTCGATCTTGGAGCATCAATCAACGTTATGCCCAAAACGATGTACGAAGACCTGGAGATAGGGCAACTGAAACCTACTCGAGTTGTGATCCAACTGGCTGATAGATCGAACGTTTATCCTGAGGGCATACTGGAAGATGTCCTGGTCAAAGTGGAAGAGTTGATATTCCCTGCTGATTTCTATGTGCTCGATATGGGCAGATCAAGTAAATCCCCAGTGATGATATTGGGCAGACCGTTCCTGAAAACAGCAAGGACCCACATCGACTGCGAAACCGGTAGGCTGACGTGCAAATTCGAGGGAGAAACGGTCACCTTTGACCTCTACATTGACCAAATTGAGAAACGGTCACCTTTGACCTCTACATTGACCAAATGAAGCACCCAGCTGACACCGAAGAAATCCACTACATTGACCAAATTGAGAAGGCAGTGGAGGCAAAGGCACTCCAATGTGGCAAGTATGATCATACTGAGATAGCCATTCAACAAGGGCTTACAGAGTTTGACATGGAGGACGAACCGGAAGAATTGCAAGAGGCAATCGAGCAGTTAGATTCTCTGGAGAGTTTCAAAGGCAATCCGGGCAAACCGATAGAGATTGAAGAGATGATCATGGTGCCTTCCCTTGAAAAGCCACCAATGCTGGAATTGAAAAAACTGCCCAAGCACCTCAAGTATCTATATTTGGGAGACAATGACACTTTGTCCGTCATCATAAGTGCCTATTTGCAAGAGGCAGAGGAGGCAAAGTTCAGGTATGTGCTGGGGCAGTACAAACAGGCCATAGGGTGGACTTTGGCTGACATCAGAGGGATAAGTCCAAGCATCTGCCAACACCACATTCTTCTGGAAGATGACTCTGTGCCAGTACGTGATCCTCAAAGGAAGCTCAATCCAGCAATGAAGGAAGTTGTGCTCAAAGAGATCAAAAAGCTTCTCAGTGTGGGCATAATCTACCCAGTGTCAGATAGCAAGTGGGTTAGCCCAGTGCATGTGGTGCCAAAGAAGTCTGGAGTTCAAGTCATAGAGAATGAAAGAAATGAGCAGATTGCCACACGACTACAAACTGGGTGGAGAGTTTGCATTGACTACCGCAAACTGAACAAGGTAACCCGCAAGGATCACTTCCCTTTGCCCTTCATTGATGAAATGTTGGAAAGATTGGCTGGGAAGAAGCACTTTTGCTTCCTGGATGGCTACTCAGGGTATATGCAGATATGGGTTGCTCAAGAGGATCAGGATAAAACCACCTTCACCTGTCCTTTTGGCACCTTTGCCTACAGGAGAATGCCCTTTGGCCTCTGCAATGCACCAGGAACCTTTCAAAGGTGCATGATGAGTATCTTCGCTGACCTGCTCGAGAATGGAATTGAAGTGTTCATGGACGATTTCACCGTGTATGGAAACTCCTTTGACTCCTGCCTGGAACACTTAGAGATGGTGCTCAAAAGGTGTGTGGAGAAGAGCCTAGTTCTGAACTACGAAAAATGCCATTTCATGGTCGAAGAGGGAATTGTCCTTGGGCATGTTATTTCAGCTAAGGGCATAGAGGTGGATAAAGCCAAGATCGAAGTCATCTCAAAACTGCCATACCCGAGGAATGTGAAGCAAGTCAGAGGGTTCCTAGGGCATGCTGGCTTCTACAGACGCTTTGTGAAGGACTTTGCCCAAATTGCTCGCCCTTTGACCAGATTGCTTCAGAATGATGTAGAGTGGGACTTTGATGAGGACTGCAAGGCTGCCTTCAACCATTTGAAGGAGAGATTGGTCACAGCGCCTATTATTCAACCACCAGAATGGGGCATGCCATTCGAGCTGATGTGTGATGCAAGTGGATATGCAGTGGGAGATGTGTTAGGGCAAATGAAAGGGAAAGAAAGGCATGTGATTTACTATGCCTCGAAGACCCTTAATGCTGCCCAAAGCAACTATGCCACGACTGAGAAGGAGCTTTTGGCCATAGTCTTTGCCTTTGAGAAGTTTAGGTCTTATCTGCTGGGCAGTAAGACCATAGTGAATACAGACCACGCTGCACTGAAGTACCTCATGGCAAAGAAGGAGACTAAACCAAGGCTTATTCGATGGATCCTGTTACTTCAGGAGTTTGACATCGAAATTCGAGACAAATCTGGCAGTCAGAATCTCGTTGCAGATCATTTAAGTAGGATTCTCCAGAAAGAAGAGGATATGCCTATCACCGAGACGTTCCCTGATGAGCATCTGTATTCTATAACCACTTTAGGCGAAGAGCCATGGTTTGCTGACCTTGTGAACTTCATGGTTACTGGTATTTTCAGGGATGGCATGACCTATTACGAGAAAAACAAAATGAAACGTGAGGCAAGGAGCTACGTCTGGGATGAACCTTATTTGTGGAAAAGATGTGAAGACCAAGTCCTTAGAAGATGCATTCCTGAGTCCGAGCAGCAGGGCATTGTGGATCACTGCCACAAGCAACCCCGTGGAGGCCATTTTGGGCCTAGGCGTACAGCAAGAAAGATTCTGGATTGCGGATTCTACTGGAACACTTTGGTTCGAGACTGCTATGAGCTATGCAAGAGATGTGATGAGTGCCAGAAGGAAGACAACTTGACCAAGCGCAATGAAATGCCCTCTGTGCCCATACTGCCAGTAGAAATCTTTGATGTCTGGGGCATAGACTTCATGGGGCCATTTCCAAATTCACAAGGTAAGGAATATATACTCCTAGAAGTTGATTATGTCTCAAAATGGGTCGAGGCAAAGGCAACTCCCACCAACGATTCGCGCATTGTGGCTGAATTTCTCAAAGGGAATATTTTCACTCGGTTCGGTGTGCCCAGAGCACTAATAAGCGATCAGGGGACCCATTTTTGCAACTCTGTAATTGAGAGGATGTTGCGGAAATATGGAGTCACTCATCGAATCACTTGTGCCTATCACCCCCAGACAAACGGCCAAGCAGAACTCTCCAATCGGATTATTAAAGCCATTCTGAGGAAGACAGTTAGGCCAGAGGGGAAGGATTGGGCAGGCAAACTGGATGATGCACTATGGGCATACCGCACTGCATTTAAGACTCCATTTGGCATCTCCCCTTACCGAATGATATTTGGGAAAGCTTGCCATTTGCCCGTAGAGATAGAGCATAAGGCGCACTGGGCGGTGAATAAAGTCAACTTTGACTGGGATCTCGCGGGGAATGAACGTAAACTGGATCTGGTGGAGTTGGAGCAGTTGCGCATTGAGGCGTATGACCATGCTGCCCACTACAAAGAGCGGACCAAGAGGGCTCATGACAAATTGATTAAGAGGAAAAAGATTGAGGCTGGACAGTTAGTTTTACTGTACCAAACCAGAAATCAGTTCCGTTCGGGCAAACTGTCCTCCAAGTGGGAAGGACCTTATTTTGTTCACCATATCAGCCCAAATGGATTTGTGGAGTTGAAAAGCAAAAAAGATGATGACTATATCTTCAAGGTGAATGGCCATAGAGTGAAGCCCTACTTTGGGCAAGAGAATCTGGAAGGGCAGCTTGCCCTAATCGAGTGATGGAATAAAGCAATTGGGTCCTGTCCGGGACTATAAATAGGGCGCTGGCCAGGAGGCAACCTGGTATGTTTGTATAATTTTGTTATTTAATTTTTTAGATTAGGAATAAACTACTAGCAACAAGGGACTTTGACTATGCCACGAGAAAGGGTATGTTGTGTTTTTTATTTTGCAGGAGGACTTTGGGCAGACCAGAACTTTGGGCAAATGGGGACGCAAGTGGGCGGTTGCGATTTTCAAGGACTGGAGGCCGTCCCATCAGGGACTCTGCAACTCCACCATCATCACGCCTCTATCCCTATCCACCCGCGATTCCCGAAACTGCCATAACTCCCCTATTTTCAAAATTCAAAAAACACATTATATATCTTTTATTTCTCTCTCCATATGGTATCAACGAGAGCAAAAAACAAGTTAAGGAAAATCCCTCACGGAACCCTAATTGATCTTACTATAGGTACCGCCGCATCAAGGTTGAAGAAGATGGTGTCTCCAAAGAAATCAAGCCCTGCAAAGCCCAAATCCCCCGCCGCCGAAGAAACCATCCACGCCGTCCCACTGGCCACCATACCGCCAAGCCCAGCCACGACGGAGACAGACAACACTCCAATCGATGATCTGGCCAGAGAGATCGATGAAACCACCAGCGAGAAGGATCTGGAAACCCTAGCCACCGCCGCCCAGGAGGAGAGCAAAGCCGTTGACAGCCCCCCGAAAAAGAAGCAGAAAAAGGCGGCGGGGAACGGCAAAAAGAAGGCTTCGGTAACCCCCACTGCCGGATCTACCTCCAACGACAACGAAGATTCAACCGCCGGCGGTAAAACTCCGGTGGAAGAAGAAGAAGAGGAGGAGGTCATAAAAAGCCCAGCCCCCAAAAGCAGGACCCGTGCATCCACAAAGAAGAGGAAGGCGGTTGACACATCGGCGCGCGAAATCGCGGCCCCTAAGACGGTGTGCTTCGAATCGCTCAAACTGATGGGTGTGGAGAAGGAGGTTCGAGGTTATTTCAAGGCCATAGGGTGGGAGCCGTTTCTTGAGTGGTCTGGGAAAATCAGTGAGGAGGTGGTGCGAGAGTTCTTTGGTTCGCTGGGAATCAAAGAAACCAGAGATGAAGGAGTTATAGGGATCCAGTTTGAGTTGTTTGATCGAGTTGTTTCTATTGGTGGTAATGAACTTGATTTATGTTTGGATATGGCAGGTATCGAGGACTTGAAGGCAAAGGCGTACCAGGAGTCACTGAGGGCTTTGCCAGAGTACACAAAGAAGGAGCTGCAGAAGATCTGGAAGCAGTTGGGCAAGGGAGGCGAGTTCGTGGGGCAAAGCACCAAGTCAATCCAGTTGAAGAGCCATGCACTCAGGGTTTGCCACCGGATCCTGGCCATTAATTTCTTTGGCAAGACGGACACCAGCAGTGCCGTTTCCCATCTTGAACTGAGCATACTATGGTGCATGCATCAGAAGATTAGGCTGCATTTCAGTGCCTGCCTCTGTGTCCAAATGAAGTGGCTGCAAACTCACCCCCTCCATCGCCTATCATTGGCCCATTTTCCGATGGTGTACGCGGCCAAGATGAACCTGATCAAGAAGGGCAAAGAGTTGGAGATGATGGTTGAGGGCAAGTTTGACATCCAGTGCTTCAAGCGCATGCAGGATATTGTGCCTTTGAGTGATGGCAGTGTGAAGTTTTTGGAGGAGAAACCAGTGAAGGTAGAGGCGAGAGATTCGGTTGCTGAGGCTAAGGCCAAAGAGGAAGTTGCAGAGAGACAGGGAGCCATCGAGGCTCGTTTGGATAAGATCGAGAAGGTGTTTGAGGAAGTGAAGGCGATGATGATCGCATACTTTGACCACAGTGGATTCAGGTACACACCTGCTTCCACCTCCTAATTTGTTCCCTCCCTTGTTTTAGTAGTTGTTAGGTTTTTATTTTCTTTTATTTTTTCTGTTTTTAGTTAAGGTCACTCTCGAGTCACTTTGGTTCGGGGGAGACTAGGTTGATCTCCCTGCTGACACACTTTGCTCAGGCAAAGTGTGTGAGGGGGCAGGTGCGCCAAATTTTTTGAGTCATAGTCTGGTCGTGGTTAGCCCCTACTGATCTTATTACTTTTGCACACTTTGCCCAGGCAAAGTGTGTGAGGGGGGAAAGGGAAAGGGCAAACCCCTGTTTCTAATCGAGTTAGCATGATTATGTGTCACCTTGGGCAAACATACATACAGTAACTCAAACTTTATAGTTAAGATGCATGAAATAGGGATGATGGAACTGTTCTAGGCAAACTGTGAGAATTGAGCCTACATTGATAAATGATTTCTTTCTTTGAGAGTCTGCTGTGATCTTTACAATGCTTGTCTTTGTATGTTTGCTGAATTGAGTAGTTTGACTGAGTAGGGTTGTTAAATGATTAGGGCATTTTCTTGTTTCAGTTTGCTTGAATAAATAACACTGCCCCTTGCTAGCCCTTTGAGCCTGGTTGATTTTCTTTGTGAATCCATTCTGGTATTATGCCCACATTACATAGGCAGCCAGAGAGAAGAAAGGGAGTTAGGGCATAGTGTTCAGAAGAAAAAGAAAAAAAAAAGAAGAAGAAAAAAAAAAAACAGAAGAATAAAAAAAGTTGTTGTGCTAAGGCCCGTAAGAAAGGGGCAAAGTAGCAGAGAAAAGGCTAACATCAAAAAGCCCTCTGCCCAAATAGAGCCTACTCCTCAAAATCTACCCTTATGAGCCCAACACTACAACCCAATAAAAGCCCCTTTGATAACCCCCCTGCTTAGTTAAAACAAACTCAGATTAGCAATAAGGCAAATTTAGGCAAAGTGGAGTCACAGCAAAAAATGAGTGTCATTGAACCCATACACTAAAAAGAGAGAAACACTGTGAGGGAGTGAACCCAAAGACCTAGAACAGACTCTTGACTTATTTTTATCTTTATTTGAATTTTGTGTTATCTGTATGTACTATGCCCTATACTGATCATGCTAAAGTCCTTTGCTTTATTTCTTCCTATTTCTTTCATTTCTGTTTTCACTTTGGTCTTGAGTCAGGCAAATCAGAGCCCACGCTTGGGGACAAGCGTATCCAAGTGTGTGCGGTTCTGATGAGCCATTTTATTTGCTCATCTTAGAGCACTTTTACACCTTTTATTGAGTCAGTTTGAGTCGTTAACGTGTCTGGGAGGGCACAATTAGGTGTTTGGGCAGAGTGTGTGTTGATGCAGGTAACAGGTGGCGCACTGGGCAAAAGAGGCAAGGAAATCCCCTTCTTTGGGCAAAGAAGTATTCTGGAGTGGGTAGTAACAAGCAACAGTTTGACCCCCGTGGGCAAATGGGTAAAGTCATGAAGCAGAAGACCCAGAATTCTTACCAAGTACCGTGCCTGGTCCGACCATCTGTGGAGGAGAAGAAATACCTGCGGATTTCAGTTTGGGCAAAAGCGGCTGTTGACAGGAGATTCGCTGCGGGCAAGCTGTCAGCGTACCAGAATTCCTGGATTTGGGGGATCTCACTTATCCTCCAACCCGTTGACTGCTGGCGCCCTATTCTTTAGGAAGGAGCAACAGCCGCTAATTCAAAATTCAAATTCGAAGTCTTTAAAAGAGGGGCGCGGTGGGCAGCAAGGGATACCAACAACACAATACGCATTGAGAAATCGAGAGAGCCGCCGGTCCCGAAGTTCGCCGTCGCCGCCGGAGAAGAGATCGGAGTTGTTCGTCCGAGTCTCTTTATTTGTTTTGCAGTAGATCCGACCTTCGGGTCGAGAAACAATTTCGTTTTATGTTTTGTTTTTAAGTTTTAATTCCGTATTTCAATTCCTTCAAAAACGTTTTACGATTTGAAGCATGAATAATATAGTTCGATTTCCCTTATTTACTTTGTCTTTTATTTCCAGAATGAGTAGCTAAATTCATCGTGCATCTGGGCAGAGACGGATCGATGGTGATTTAGGGTTTTAGTTAGGCCGCGAGGTTGAAGGGGCTAAAGTAGCCGGTTGGGCGTTTGTTCCCGAGGCAAAGTTGGTTGAGGTTTATTTCTGGGGAGTTTGGGCAAACTAGGACGACCACTAGTGAACCTTTACAAACTGGGATACTGGTGATTGGCAAACCGCATAGATGTACCTTGTAGTATTGTTGCGGGCATAGCACTAGAACTTGCAGGAGATGCGGTCGTATGTTTCGAGCATGCTATTGGCCGAGCGGGTCTGTCTAGAGGGTAATGCGGGTTTGGGCAAACTAGATCCATGTTTGGTCGCATAGGTTATCGAATTGTTCAGATCCAGGGGTTTAGGCATAGTGATAGCTAGCCTTCTCTTTACACAGTAAGGATAGATGAGGGGTGGGGCAATTGCTGGGCGTGACGCAATAGGACCACTTTTGTTTTTGCACCCTATAACTGCTGACAAACCGCTGGTAGAAATCCTTAGTGCCGATGACCGGTAGTTTGCCCTAATGATCCTGAGTGAAGTCATCTGCCCGGATGCTTTGTTTCCTATTTGATTTTAAGTTTTCCTTTTAGTATTCTGTTAGATCTGAGTGTTTGCTTTGTTTACTTTTAGATTTATTTACTTGCATGCTATTTCTGTTAGCCGTAGTTAGATCGAAGTGTTTGAAACGTTTGCAAAACCGCTGTGGTCACAGCATCCCAAACCAAAATCTTTTTGTGACAACCCCTTGGGCAAAACCGAGATCACCTACTGTAATTGCCTCCTTGTGGGACCGACCCCACGTACTTGCCATTATCTACGTTTTGTAGTTATAAGAGTACTGGCTAAATACAAATTTCATTTTGACAGCGTATTTGCTCCACGACAAGTATTCGCGCTCGTCAGTTACATAACCAATTTTAAATTTTAATCACTTTTTTACATTTTTTCTAAACCAACAAATAATTTACATATGTACAAGAATTATTAAGGCAATAACACTGATGGAGAATGAATCTTTAACTGTGAGAGTCAGCTTCTAAAGCTAGCAGCCAAAGGTGCTGCGCTTGATATGGTAAGACCCCGGTCGTACATACGCTGAATCTCTTCCCTGTACTCAGTCAGGGACTTGTCCGGTATGGCCGGAGTCAATTCGACCACATCGCCCATTTTCAAGTTTAGGTTAGGATCAGTGACCGGCTCATGGTTTAGACGTGGCCTTAGCTCCTCCTTCACAGGGAATCCATACGAAGTCCATCTAGAGAAGCCACGACCGGCTCTCTCAAATACATCTTTCAGGGATGAGTTCCCCGCAAATTCCTGCACTGACATCTGCAAGTTCGTAATATCAAAGTCAGACATTGCCCTCAGGTAAATGGAAGTGTTGAACTGATAACAAAGACATGAGATATAGAATATATATACCCTTGAATAAATGGGGGAAAAACGAGGTTCCTTCTAGTTTCTACTTCCAAGTATTCATCATAAAAAATATCAAAATGCAAGACCGAATAATATCAACAAACCTTATCATTTTCGATCACGATAACGAAGACAGGCCCGTCAGACTGGCATTCGGGTTTGCAGGAAAACGTGCAGTCCTTAGAATGGGTGGGGAAATTGCAAGGCGGCGTAATGGAGTCAACATAACAGACAGAAGACAGGTCTTTGCTCATGGCCTCACACTGCCAGGAAATGACCCAACGTGCCCATTCCACCATCTGAAGCACAAAAGCGGAATGCTTACAATCTCCTTCTTTGTATCTCCAATGAGCAGCAAATCCGTACTCAGCTTGCAGATGCATCTCTTTAGTTCGGATCTGAACTTCAAAGGGAATCCTGCCCTCACCATTGACCACTGTGTGTAAAGATTGATACCTGGAAATTGTTGTGTTGAAATTGAGCATATGCCATATGGTGTGACTAACTGAATAAAAATGGTATTTTAGATTTTGAGATATAGCATACCCGTTGAATTTGGGATGAACGATATAGTCCTTGAACCTCTGGGGTACTTCATGCCATAGGCGCTGGACAACTCTAAGAGCTTTATAGCAGTCTTCTTCGGTTTCAACTATTAATCTTAATCCATGAATATCGTGAATTTCGTCCATATTCAGCTTCTTCCTACAAAACGTAAAGTCACAACAGGTTATAGTACATGTCAGGAAAAAACTTGCTATCACTATGGTTCAAGACATAGTAACAAATTAAAAACAATAACCATGTAAAAAACTGAAAAAAATCTCAATAGAATACTCGACTCTTAGTTAGGGTACTTATGGTCAATATTCAAAACATCCATACAACTCTTTACTCACACCCCAACAGCCCATCAACCAAAGAGTATGAGCTGATAATCTTAGACATGAAGGAAATATTATGAGCAAGTCCAAGATTATTTCAAGAGAAATCAAACATGACATACTTCATCATTTTGGAGTAGATGCTGTACAAGTTCTTGTGTCTGCCTGACAAGCAGTGGTAAGAAATCCCTTCAGCCTTGAGTGCCTGCTCCAGCTTCTCCAAAGAAGAATTAATCACAGCCTCGTCAAAAAACTTCGCAAGCTCGGACGACAGTTCTTGGTGATGGTCCGGGTTAAGATACTTGAAGCAAAGATTTTCTAGCTGTTCTTTCCAAGTGGAGATTCCTAATCTATTGGCTAGGGGAGCAAATATTTCCAAAGTTTCCTTTGCAAACCTCTGTTGCTTAATCAAAGGTAATGCATCCAAAGTCAACATGTTATGTAATCGGTCAGCAAGCTTTATTAGAACAGCCCTAGCATCTGCCATTGCAAGGAACATGGTATGCAATCTATCTGCCTCCACAGTCTTACAGGCAGTGTTGTTCTCCCGTGCAAGCTTGCTTAATTGGCTCAGCTTCGAAACCTGGCAGAATATTGATGGTTAAATATGCGTGTGTATGTGTATATATAACCCCAGCAAGCAAACAAGTCTTCATGATTTTATCCTCAAAATGTTTTTTTTTCTTGAACTAAAATTCTCAAAACCAATATGTCATCCCAACCGACATATTAAACCAAAGAATAATTTAAAAAATGATCTTACCCCCTCAACCAAATCTGCCACTTCAACTCCAAACGATTTAGAAATGGTTTCACAAGTAACGGAAGAATCGTCGATGGTGTCGTGCAAAAGCCCCGCAGCCACCACAGTAGAATTGGCGCCAATGTTTGCGAGAAGAAGTGCTGTTTCCACGCAATGCTGCAAATAAGGATGCCCGCTTGCCCGCATCTGCAGATATAAATTGCATCAGAACACATAATCCTAAAATCAGGAAGAGAAACGAAGAAAAATAAAAGGTGAAATTACCTGGCCTCTATGAGCTTTCTCTGCTTCATAAAATGCCTTGACAACAAATTCATCTCTGAATATCAAATTCTTCGACTGCGCTTCGGAAAGCAAGTCTTTGGCGTACGGCAGCAAGTCCATCCCGGCGAAACTATCCTCCATGGTAAAAGTAAGCTCGTGTTCACACGTAGATGATAAAGCGGCTGATAGATCGAACTCCTTCACATCAAAACCCAAAGGCGACGACGTATCGCAATCCACGCTCGAGCCCAACGCGTGCCTCACGAATCCGTTAAACATCCCCCCGCTTCCGGACCGAATCGAACCGAAATCCGGGCTAAATCTTAGCGGCGGGCTCCTCGAGGCCGCGCCGATCGAATTATTAATGCCTTGAAGCACGGAAACCGGGCTCTGGTGAGCCTGGTCTCGTTTAAACGACGAGCCTGAAGAGGAGTAGCGGAAAGAGGACCCCAATTCCTCCGTCCGCTCATGCCATATGGAACCCAGATCCTCGGTTCCGGAGGCGTAATTCGACGGTTTGATCGGCGGCGAGGAGAAGAGGCAGGATAATCCGCCGATCAGAGCAGGCTTCTGTGACGGAGATGTGGCCGACGGAGACGTTGAGCGTCCGTAGACGTCTAAATCGTGCGATGCGTGTGAGCTGATCTGGTGCGCCCCGGAGCACATGCTGCTCGGTGGGCTCGCGTAGAGCGCTATGGTCGAAAGCGCCATTGAATTGATTGTTTATACCTTCTGGAAACGAATTTCAGCCGTCGAAAACACCGAAAACGGCAACAATTCCGGCTAGTTAGAAGCCCTAATTTCAGTCTACGGCGTAATTGGATAGGAAAAAAAACAGGGGAATATTTTGAAGAATCTATAGAGGAATATGAATGTTATGTATATATATACACAGAAGGAGAATGGGAAATTGATTCGCAGATCGAATGGGAGAGGGAAGGTGAAGACAGCGAAATGAATTTGTGGGGTATTTTAGAGAGAGAACTTTTTGGTTTTTGGAGTGTTGGATCGTTATTCTTCTTCAGCCGTGATATTTCTTCAGCGGCTGAAGACCAATGAATCTTGGCTAGTAAAGGACGGGAATGCCCACGCGAGGTACCTGAAATAACGGAAATACTTGCCCTTGAAAAATGGGATCGGGGTTTATTATACTATTATTATTGTTTGGCAAATGCATAAATCAATAATGTATCTGGTCCATAGCCGACTATATCGGTTCAGTGAATTTTACTCCTTTTCCGATTAAACCTTAACATATTAATTTGGAGTTTATTTTTTTTTTTGTAATTTAATATAATATTCGAATACTAATTTAAAAAGGATACTGACAAATATTTCATGAACAAATTACAAAAGAAATTTACAATCATTTGGATAAAAAGGTAATATTACTCCATAAGTTATTCTCTCTGATCTTTAATTTCCTTTGTAATTAATTAATTTATATAATGATGTCGGGAATATGTAGATATAGGAATAATATTCAACACTAAACATATATAGATTCGAATTATTGTAGGAACTGTCGATTATAGTCTTGATTACATGTTTGGTGTTTTGTGAACCGTTTTAAAATTTAAATTAGCAGTTGAATTATTCTTTGAATATATGTTTAGTGTTAAGTAATTGAACTAAAGAATTACCACAGAGTTAATAAATGCCCTATGTATTGTATGCAGTCCTTCATTTTTCCATTTCAAACTTACAGTATATCACAGTTTGTATCTCTATTTTGTGATTATAGGTTTTATATTTATTTCTAAACTTCAAAAATTAAAATATGAAGATTCATAAAATAGAGCTGGGTACTTTAGTCACTTATTTAGATGCGTGAAAGAATCTCGGCCTGGGCTTCTCTAGAGAAAACGGAAAAGGCTACAGTTCCGGTACATCGTCAATCAAAATTCGACATTTGTAATTATTAAATTATTTAATTAATTAAATAATAATTTAATTATTATTAAAATAAATTATTAATTAAGAAAATAAATCTTAAAAATCTTTAAAAATATAAAAAATCAAATAAAAATAATCTTTCCTAATAAATAGATATTGTGGCAAAATTTATATGGAAATGAAATATTTTTGTAAAATTAATAAAATTTATCATAGGTAAAAAATAATTAATATAACAATTACATAAAAATAATAATTAAATAATTATAAGAATTAAACAATTAATTAAATTAAAGTTTAATTAATTTAAAAAGTTTGCACGTACTAAGTAAATAACTAATTAAATAAATTACATTAAACAATTAGTATATTTAAAAATTGTATCAATAAAATTAATTTAATTAATTAATTAAAATGAAATGTATTAAAAATTGCTTGATTACAAAATTTCTGTTAAAATTTAACAAATTAAGAATAAAATTGTATTTTTTCCAATTTAATTAATATATTGAATTTATTGTACAAAATACTTTTATTATGTAAAATAAATATAATTTGATGGTATTAGTACGATTTAATGATGATATATATTTTTTTTAATTTAACAAAATATTTAAGTAATTTATATAATTTATTCTTAAATTTTGATCATATACTTCTAGATCTATTAAAAAAACTACATCTATATTAATTAAAATGGATACGTAAAATTATTTTTAAAAAAATAAATATATAAATTATCTATATTTTAATTAAAAACGCAATTTTTAATATTTTGTTTGAAGCATAACTAAATTGTGATATTTTTTTACATGTTTGATTTAAAAAATATATTTAATTTTTACTCTTATAATATAATTAAAAAAAAATACCTTTTAATTCTATTATAATTTGATAATTGATTAGTGCTATCAATTGTATGTTCTAATATTAATTCTATTATAATTTGATAATTGGTTAGTTATATTTGACAGTTTATCGTGAAATTTCGTTCATAATTATATGAAAAATAAATAAAATATTACTATGTATATAATTCAATCTTGTGTAGGGTGGATTAACGAGTTCCTCGGACCGTTAAGTTCGTGATCGTTAAGCTCGTGATCATTAAGCTCGTTGTCACTAAACTCGTTAATTTTAACGAGTTCAAACTCTTGATTAGCTCGGTTCGTTAAATACTCGTTTAGCTCGTGAGTGTTCACGAGCTGATTGTTAAATTCATACGTAGGCAGGTAGCAAATCATGTCAGCAAGGAAGTAGCATAAAATGGAGCTCATAATCACGTTTTAACAACTTAAAGACAATAAGTCAATAACTCAAAGACCCAACTCACGTACTCAACCACTGTTCTACTAGAAACAACAAAGTAGCAGGCAGCAGCAGCATGGGCTGGGCTTCTATACGTTTTAGCGAGCTTTACGATTATTATTAAGTTTCTATTTTATATCTACATTTATAATTTAATTAATAGAATTGATAATTTAAAAAAAAAACTTTTTACGTAAAAATATATTATTGATTTATGTTTACAATTTTAATAATCTGGTTGGTTTAGATTAGTTACTTTGTTTCATTAAAAATTTAATCAATTAATTAACTTAATAAAATCATTTTCTTTTAATACATATTTTGAATATTTCAATTATTTTATTTTTTAATTCATATTGATTATTGGTTAGGTAATGTTTTTAAATTAATTTCAAAAAGTTATGAATTTCTATGTCAATTTAATTAATTATTTTTTACTTTATTTGTAATTTATCTTGATTAATAATTATTTAATGTTTTTAAATTAATAATAAAAAATCGTGAAAATCTACAAATTTAATTAATTATTTTTAATTTATTTTTTATTCGTAATATTTATAATTAAATTAAATGATGTATACATTAATTTGATGTATACATTCATTTTTTTTATCAAAATACTTTATAAAAATAAAATATGTTTTTTAATCTCTTAGTTACGTTTTTTATTTGTTATCTATATTTTAGAGAAAAAATCTAATAGATTTTGTAAAATATTTAATATTTGAAAAGATTATATTGATTTTATTTACTTAACATTTTAGAAGATTTTTGTAATATATTTTCCTAATTAATAATTTAATTTAATAATAATTAAAATACTAATTATTTAATTAATTGATTGAATAATGACACGTGTAACATTTTGATTGACGATGTACCGGAAGCTCGGTACATCATGTGTAACTGTATCATCTTCCAAGAGAAAACCTACTAACTGCAATGAGTGCACGTGGCCAAAAAACGAAAGTTCATTAAAATTCGAATTTATCAAAATACAAAAATAAAAAGGGTTGATTATAAATTTGGTTTTATTCGGTGGAGAAAAGCAAATGGAAATACAACAGTGCAGTAGGTGCCACGTGGTGGTCACTGGTCAGCTATGAAGGCTGACACTCGTTAATGTCCATTTCCTTGCTTAGAATTGCCCTATTTGATAGATATTTTATCGAGTACAAAATTGGAAAATATGCAAAATTATATTTACAAAATATGAATAAAAAAAATAATTTAATAAATTGTTGTTAGACGTAAGAATAATAATTAGTTAATTACCATGCATGTCGACGTATCGTTTAATTAATTTTCCAAGACCCAAAAATCGTGGAGCAGTCGCACTCTCTGCACGTGAACTATTATCATGTGGCGCAAATCAAACCAGTATTTCAGTCTTTGATTTGTATAAATTGTAATGAATCTCGCAACAGTGTCGTTTTGCATGTATATATATACACTGTATATATGTATCATTCATCCTCTCTCTTGCGTATAAAATGGACTTTAATTTTGGTTGGTTATTTCAAGTTTCCAACATAAAATATATTCTCTAGATCCATTAATATCTCTATACTTTATGTTTTGAGATTTCTCATTTATATTTAGGATATCAATCGGGTCAACTCACTCGATTTTGGTCTAATCAATTTTCAACTGTTGAATTATTTCAGTTCAAACGGAAAAAAATTCTGATTGCAAATTAATAGTCCTAACTTTAAAATCTCCGATTTTGAGCAATTTCGAACGTTAAAAAATAATATTATTATAATAAAAAAATTGTTAATTATAAATTTAAATTTAATATTAATAAATTATTAATATTTAAATAATTATTATTATAATTAATTAAAATGTTTAAATTGATCAAAACCTTAAATATTCTTCATATAATATTTAAAATTACAATTTAAGTTGACATTTTATATATATTCAAAATATTTTGTATCAATACTTAAAATAAATTCGAATTTAAGTGAAAAAATCGAGTTGGAAGTTTAGTTTAGCCCATGTTTATCGAGCTCTTTCGATTTGAGTTGATACGGTTTTGATTTCGATCGAGCTGAAAATATTCTACTTCAATTTATTCGGATTGAATTGACATTCCTAATCTCAACACCAAAAAAATTAAATAATTATGTTTATATTTTTATTTTAAAATATATAATACTCTTAATTTTTCATCTAATTTTTTGTTTTTACTTTATTCGTATTTTATTATTTTTTTATTTTAAATCTAATTTACTTTTTTTTTCTTTTCAAAAATATAACAAAAATATGCAAAATTATATTTAAAAAATATGAATAAAAAAATAATTTTATTCTATTTCAATTCATTTTCTAATAAACGCCCACAATTTAATTTAATTAATTGTATATTGTTATATGCATGCCTAATTGAGTACATACGTGTGGACTACCAATTCGCATTGCGTAGGAACAGCGGGTTTTGAAAACGTGCAAGTCACAACATTTCCTTTTTGTACTTATTCTAACATCAATTAATTATGGATATTTAAATATAAAATTCAATCATACTCATACATAAACCCTCCAATTTCAATACTAAAAAAATTAAATTACAGTAAATTATAAGAATTATGTTTGAAGACAATTTAAATTTATTAAAATAAAACCCAATTAATGTAATATAACCCTATAACCCAATTAAAATATCTTTGGGACAGAGAGAATAAGTTATTCATACTCTCACACAAATTCTGAATCACACAAATCTGTAAAGTTAAGAAAATCCCCAGGTGTGTTTACGGGGCTTGCAGAGTCATCAGTGACGTCATGTCCATGCACGGCCAGTATATCGTTCTCGTTGTTGTTGGTCATGATCGTCGTAGGCATCTGATCAGCCTCCATTTTCTCATTAATCCCACCGTCTTTATTCTGATCATCTAATTCGATTTCTGAATTGAGGTTTCGTGAGCCTTCCCCTTCCCCTACCTCATTAATAGTCTGCTCGGAAGATGTGTTGCCTAGTTTCGGCATCAACCCGAACCGCCTCAGTTTGTATGGGGCCACGTGGTTGGTTGACATGGATTTTCGCTCTTTGGGGTATTGCCAGTTGTTGTTACGACATTTCTAGTAATGCACATGTAATTAATTAGGGTTAGTACATAAACCAATATTTATGTTGTAATGTTTTATTTTTATCGTTGAAATTAAACAAAAACGAAGAACCTGCAAATGACTCGCCACTTGCGCCCTTGTTAGCCCAATCACGTTCATCAGCTCGAGGATGTCTTTCGGAGAATGCCCTATATATTATTCATGTAAATAATTATATGTTTGCACATAACTATATATATATATTTAGTTAATAGTGAAAAATAATTTTACTTACTTTGGTGGCCTAGTACTTTTACCGCGTCCATAAACTTCTCATGGAGTTCTCGAGTCCATTTGGTACACATTTTTCTTTTAATTTTACCATTCTTCCCATATTTCTCATCTTCATCTTCGTGTTGATCTTCTACTTGCAAGATACCCATTCCACCGCCCGTGCAGTCATCTTTCTTAAACTTCTCGTTCTCCATCATGTTATAATTTCCTCCAACGTTGTTAGGATCATTGTTCGCAAGATGACCAACTTCTTCCCCATGTACATTAATGCCCCTTGCATTATAATTGGTTGCTAATAACCTTCCTTCGCCTCTAGATATGTGAAGCCTTTCCTTTACTACATGTTGCCAAATGGGCTTCAACATCTCTATTGTTATCGGCTTCTTCAGATAAAAGAATGCCCCGTTTTCTAAGGCCTTCAATGCCATGAATGAACTGTTATCGTTCGACATCACTACATCAAAAAAATGACCATATATTGTACGATGAGTAAATTTATAAGGGTAAATGTATTTGAAGAATGTTGAGATTATAAAGGGTTCGAGAACATTGACATACCAACAAACGGTATGTTCATACTGATGGCTTGTTGTAGAAGGTTGAAGCCATGGTTGTCGGGTGAGTTAATGTTGGCCAAAATAAAATTGAATTTTACTTTTTCGGTGACCAACATTTGTATAGCGCTGGAAGCAAATTCAGCCATACTGACTGATAACATAACATATCACATAGAATAAAAGGTCACGTATCCAAATTGAAAAATGTAACTTGAAAATGATGAATACATTTTGGTACAATAGAGAAAAATTGTCTTATGACCAAAATCACTTAATTAAATCAAATTTTAAATTACAGTTATAATTAATAATTAGAAGTTGAAAGTATGTATATATCATTTTGTATTCCATTTAATACCTAACCTTCACACAAATTGTAAACAAATTTATTAAAAATATAATAAATTAACAGTTAAAATATACATACATTAATACACATATAATGTATTATAAATATATATAGTTACATGTATTCTCACCTTTATATTGGCATAACTCCAACGATTTAGCCGTGTTGATAATATTATCCATGTCGTGATCCACCAGCAAAACGTGAATCTCATTCATAATAGATAGATACGATGATCCACAATGTTGTACCCTTGAATCAATAGTCATCATGTTACCTGTTTCACGAGTACAAATATTGCTCGACATGAATACAAGACAACGTATTTATCTAGAAAAAAAAACTCAAAAAACGACTATCGGAATTCGAGAATACAACGTTAATATCTTTTATTGTACATGTGCAAATAAGCACAATGCAATGTGAGTTTATAGAGGGGTTGGGGGTGTTCGTGATCATTTATTGAAATTTCATATATTTTCTAAATTTGTAAATCTTCAATTAGTTTGACATGACTTCAACACTTAGAAAAAAAAGACTGTGTTTGACCCATATGAGTCAATGTTTTTGACATAACCATGCGTGTAGATTATAGATATAAATGGTGAATACTCCATATATATAATTTCTCATTTCAAATGTCTCAAATTGAGAAACGAGAATAACCTGTTAGAGCATCGTTTACTAAATATGATGATAGTCTATATTTTTTTTTCAACTTTCCTTGTATACAAGAAACATGTTCAAACTAATCCTAATTGTTTCTCGTCTTTTTAGTTTAACTCAATATATATTTTTAAAATTTATTTTAAATATGATGATTGAATAGATTTTTAATAGCAGAAATTTGTATCAAAATATATAACCACACATTAATAAAAGTTAAATTGATAAAGCTATTTTTAAGTGAAATTTTGATTTAAATATAATATAAGTAAAATATACTGTACTTCATCTTTCAAGAAAAAAGGTTATTTTTTGATTTTTTTTTACCAAAAAGTAAATTTTTAAAAATATATTTTAAACTGAAAAATAAAATAATTGTGAATAAAGTCGGGTGACAATGATACATGATTCCATGTCAATCAATTCATTTACTTATTCATACAACTTTAATGATATACCATCAAAGTGGTATACGCTACAGTATATCGTACCAATATTAAAACGTGATATCGTACATAATACAAAATTTCCATGTACTATGGTACATAATATATACCAATTTATGCCAAACTGATTAATAATACATTAATATCTTAAAATATAAAAAAAAATAATAAAAAATTATATATTATAAATGACATATTGATTATATATATATATATCATAATACAATTGTATGTTTTTCTTACTTGAACAAAAGAAAGTAAATAGAAAAAATAATTAATACACATAAACTCTAAATATAGAAAAAAAACTATAACTTGGTAACATAAGAAAAGTATTTTCATCAAAATTGATGATAATAGGAAAAAGAAAAGAAAAAATACGTTATATAAAATAAAATGCAAAATATGTTGGTAGAAATTACGTAACAACCGTTTCAATTAGTTGGTATAAATTACAATTTTTTTTATACCAATTAAATATTGATTTTACACCTACCAATCCAGCCCTAGAATAAAATTTTAAAAATAAAAAAGTAAAGTAAACTTGTATTTTAAAATAAAAAAATTAGAATAATTTTTTTTTTTTTGGTTATGTAAACACAATGTCACTATGTGGGAGTTGGGATGACATAAGTACAATTCTTTCACTATTTTAAAAGTTATTTGTATAAAAAAAAATCACCTAAATTAATTAAAAAAAATTATAGGTTAAACAATATTAAGTAAATGTATAAATGAGAATAAATGAGTTAAAAGTCAACCATAGTAGTATCGTCGAGGACAATGAAACTTAGACTCAAAAAACACAAACATTATCACGAGTAATCTGACTCTTCTAACCAACTGACTTTACCATAACTCCATTTAATTTTTGATATAAATCGGATTGACGGAGCGCGAAAATTAGTAGAAAAAAGTTTCAAAATATCCCTTTTCATATTACCAAGACCTAGTGTAAACATCTATTAACAAATGTTGATACAGTAACTTGTTAAATGATAAAGAAATAATAATATTAAATGAAAAAGACAAGTGAAGAAAAAGTATGAAAAAGGAAATAAAAAATTAAGCTTATTTTATTTAATTTAGGAATTGTTAATAACACATTATTTATTTAATAATTAAAAAAAACAAGGTAGACTATCATTTTGCTTTATTTTTCACATGTTTGTAGTGCTCTCCATAATTATTAAATAATTTTTTCATTAATATTGATTAATACAAAATATTATTCAATTTTTCTTTAAACATAATAATTATTAATAATTATTTTTTTGTGCTCCACACAATTATTATATAATTTTTTCATTAATATTGATTAATGAAAAGATTATTCAATTTTTCTCAAACATAATAATTTATTTTTTTCACACAATATTGATTAATAAAAAGATAGATTCGAGCAAATTATATATTTAATGTTAAAAGACAATTATGCTCTTATACGGCTTCATAATTTAGGTAATGAATTGTTGAAAATATATTTAAAGTTTTACCAATCAATATTAAAAATATTGATTAATGAAAATATAGATTCTTTGTTAAAGATAATTATGTTCTTATAATTCTACAAATTCAACAACTATAGTAAATATATAGAAATTAATTTAATAAATAAAATGTATGTTTGTGAGTATTGTGACCAAATTTTTCTTATTACGGCACAAACACCACACTTTCATTGTTCATTTAGGTTTCTTACCTTTTCAATTGTGTTACGATACTTTAAAAATAAAAATCACGAGCTCTCCAAAACCAAATGGAAACGGTACATGTGAGCGATGGTGAAGGAGAAGATATCGATGAAGGAGAAGAATCGCCTCAAACGGTACATGCGATCGTGAGCGATGGTGAAGGAGAAGATATCGATGAAGGAGCAGAATCGCCTCAAAACTCTCCTCGGAGTTGGTGACTATCTCCACGTCCACCTCCGCCCCTCCTGCCTCGGACTCGACTACAGCCGCCCAAGACTCTCGACTCCGACTCCGCTCCTCCCGCCAGTAGTCCTCACTTCTTCTACTAAAAATGATGTGAAAGACAATTATGTTCTTATAATTCTAAAAATTGAAACGCTCCGCATAATTTACGGTAATGAATTGTTGATAATATATTTGAACTTATAAAATTTTAATATGTGATATGATTTGTGATTGTTTTTATATTAATTTATGATTTGAGCATAAATCACATAACAACATACCTTTAATTATTCTTCACTAAAATGGAGCGAAAATAACATAATAATAATAATAATAATAATAATAATAATAAAAAAAAAAACTAAATAACTTTGACGTGATTTTTGTAATTTAAAGTGAAGTTAGTTATATTCTCAACTAAAATGGAGCCAAAACAACATAATAATAATAATAATAATAATAATAATAATAATAATAATAACTAAATAACTTTAATTTAATTTTTTTATTTTAAACATTTTTCTAATTTAAAGTGAAGTTAATATTGTAACATAGTTATGCAATAATTATTTAGCACAACTATTTAAATAATTACACAAAACTACTTGTATAATTACACAATAACTATCACATTATCTAAAAATTTGTTGAAAACCAAAATTTACTTTATTTTGTTGTCAATCCCCCGCATACAGTTAGAATAAAATTAAAGGTGAGCACAGTTAATAAAAATAACAATCCGTTATTATTGGATGGGCATACAGTTAGAATAAAATTAAAAGTGAGCACAGTTAATAAAAATAACAATCCGTCATTATTGGGTAGGTCATTATTTGGAGGTACACACGGCCACACTCTTAGGTGGTCATTATTGGGTGGGTCATTATTTAGAGGTACACACGCCCATGAACACTCTTAAGAGAGGTGAGCAAATTTTTTTTAGAAAAAAAATACAATTTTTTGAAAAGAATACTAATTAATACTTCTATATACTTTTCCCATAAATATTAATTCAATCCCTCAAAAATTTTGTGACATCTTCAATCGAGAAACTAAAACTTAAACTTAAAATAAGTTAATTTCAACCGAGAAACTAATAATAAAACGTAAAAGAATATTTTCGAAATATTTTTATTATACTATTTTTATAAATAATCAGCATCTTTACAAATTTACAATTTAACCTCTTAACTTTTGAAATTAAAAAATAATAAATATTATTTTAAGTATCCAGTAATATTAATTTTAATATCAAATGAATAATTTAATATTTAATTTAATTCCATATTATGATATTTATTTTTATTTTATTATTAAAAATATTTTTATTAAATTTTTTTTTGAAGTATTAATGACATGATTATTAAAAAAAAGTATATTGCAAAAAAAACATTAATTAAAAAACTAAAACAAATAGAAAAATAAATTTTTATGTCATTTTTATTAATTTGTAAAAAATAATGTCGATTTTATAAATAAATAATAATTATTGGTTTGAATTTGAGGAAACGTAAATTTAAGTATTTTTTGCGTAACACCCTTAAAATGTTAGTATCGATTGGAGTAGGGGTGCTCGTTTGAGCTCGAAAACCCAAGTTCGGACCGAAAACTCGCCAAAAAAGCTCCTCACGGGTCGAGCTCAATATATTTAAGGACTGGCCCGCCATAGGACCGATCCGTGAAGTGTATATGCGGTCCGAGCCTAAGCCTAAAAATATTTAGGACCGAAAGTACGGCTCATACCATCAATTTCATTTTTTATATTATATATATATATATATATATATATATATATAAAGTAAAAAAAATTACTTTACATCATCATTTTTACTTAATAAGGTTTCACTTCAAGTTTTTCATTTTGCCCTCTCTTTTGTTCTGAGTTAACACTTCAAAATAAAATAAAATTAAACAACACTTCGAATAAGAAGAAGAAATAAAATCAAAAGTATAATTGATGTTTCTAGTGCTATTGTGGTGTATATATTTTTTGTAAATCATTTTTGAATTAGTGATGATAATTAATTATTACTCTTACTTTTTTTAATTTTGACTAATTGCAAGATAGACTTGGTTTTTTATTTTTATTTTTAGATTTTTATTTGGGCAAACAACCAAGAAAATCATTTTTTGTTTTTTATTTTTAAACTTGCAGTTTAGTATCACTTATTCAAATGTTTGAAACTTTTATTGAATTATAAATTGCATGAAATTTTTAATAGAAACTCTATAAAATTTAGGATCGAAAAACCCGAAAACTCGGCTCGGGCTCGTCATGCTCGGTTCCAAGCCGGGCTCCAACCTGAAACAAACCCGACTAGGCTCCGAACGCAGAGGTCGGATTTTGAGCCGGGTTTTGATATTTTTGGGCTCGGCTAGACCCGCGCCCACCCCTAAGTCGAAGTATTTCTCATACTCCAAAAGAAATGAATTTTTGGTATGATTGAAAATGCTCTAATGAAATATTTTTTTAACAATTATATTTTCTCAATACTTATTTATTTACATTAATAGCATTAAAGTTTGTTTATTTTTTTTGTCTATTTAAAGTTTGCACAATCATAAATAAAATATTTATTATAAATGTTTTATATAATCTATTACATAAAAAATATAATTTTTTTTTAATTTATGTGAAACTTTAAACAAAAATGTAATTTTTTTGGATAATTCTACGATGTCTTGAATGTGCCATACATCTTTTTTTGTTCTAATTTAGTATTTGTATTAAATATTAATTTATATTTTTTTATTGAATATTTTTATTAAAAAATATAATGCAAATAATTACAAATAAAAAATAAAATAATATTTTTATTAAACATAAATATTTTGTTAAAAAAATAATTTATCAATTATGATATATTGTTTCAGATAAATGTATTTTTAAGTGTATCATTTAATTTAATTAAAGTATATAAATATAAACATTTTTTTGTAAATAGTTTAATTTAAGGGTGATTTTTAATAAAGGTAATTATCTCTTCTTATATTATACTATAATCTCTATCTTTTGAATAATTATAAAAAACAAGATTTACCAAATTTATCCTTGTAATTGTCTAAAACTATATTTTATAAAATAAAAATTATACGTGATCTCTAAAAATTATAATCTACCAAATAAATCAACACAATTCACTTATTCAATATACTACCCTTAATCTTCGCGTGTTCTCCCCCAAATCAGAACTTATTTTCGGCGATTTGTTGTTGCGAACGGCGAAAACTTAAACTACGAAGCCAATTACGCTATGTTTCTGCCTTATAAATTTTCACTATTTCTTCTTCCGATTTACTGTATTTTCGTTCTTGATTGATTATAATGACGATGGAATATAGATTCCCCACAGTATGAGATTTACTGTATTACTACATGTCACTCACGTCGTCCTCTCAAATCACAACGCACGAATCCTGGAAGGAGATTCGGTAGTTTTCGAGATCCGGTAGCTTTTTACTCATCTCCTGGAACAACGCAGCGAAAAACAGCGGTGCAAGACAAAACCTTCTTCTCCCTTTCTACCGATACGCGCCCTCCTAAAATTATGTATGATTTCAGGGCATGTGTTTTTCATAGTTTTTTAGTGTAATTATTGATAGGCAGTGATTTCCCATTATAAGTACCATTATAATTTAGGTTCAATTTGGTTTGGGTGTTAATTGCGCCGGTTAGTTTCTTTCTTCTTCTTCTCCCTTTCTGCTTTCGAATCCTAATTTTATAAAGTCATTGCATGTTGATGAATACGAGATCTACAATTTATGTTCCAATTGTTGATTTCTTTTGTGTTTAATCTGCCTTCAAATCTTTCATTTATAAAGTAGAAATTCTGAGCATGTTTATAAATTAATGGGTATCATAGTGGATAATAAGTAAGTACTCGACTAGATACAAAAAACTAATATGTACACTATATGTCGTTTGTGCAGTGTTGTTGGTGGTTCACCGTAGATAATATGGTTTATTTGCACTGCATTATTTGCACCACAATAGTTTAATAGAGTAATAAGTTACACCTAACGTTTGAGAAACAAAATCATAAAGCTGTAAAGGGGTGATGAACCACAAATGTTTTTACCAGACTTGTAAGTGTCTATTAAATACACTATACAAACTTGTGTAATAATATCTAAGTATGAAACTAATACTTACACTATAAATCAATGTGCAGTGTTGTTGGTAATTCAATATAGATAATATGGTTTATCTGCAGCGCCGTTGTTTAATATATTGATAGTTACACCTAACCTTTGTGAAACAAAATTATAAAGGAGTCCATGGGGTGATGAAAAACAAAGGTTGTTACCAGATTTGTTAGTGTCTATTAAATACACTATACATACTGCTTGTGTAGTGTAATTTTTGGTTTACTATCTAAATATGAAACTAATACGTACACTATATGCCGTTGTGCAATGTTGTTGGTAGTTCACCGTAAATAATATGGTTTATCTGCACCCCAGTAGTTTAGTAGAGGTGTAGTTACACTTACCCTTTGGAAAAAAAACAATAAGGGAGTCCAAGGGAGATGAATGACAAAGGTTTTTACTAGATTTGTGATAGTCTATTAAAATAACGTATACAATACTTGTTTAGTGTAAATTGTGAGTTACTATATAAATATGACACTAATACATACCCTATATGTCAATGTGTAGTGTTGTTGGTAGTTCACTATAGATAATAGAATTGGTTTGCACCACATGATTTTAATAGATTAATAGTTTCACTTAACCGCTGGGAAACAAAATTATACGAGTGTCTAGTTGGGATGAATAACAAAGGTTTTTATCAGATTTGAAAATTTTATTAAGTACACTATACATACTTGTGTAGTGTAAGTTGTGGTTTACTATTCATAAGTTGCAACACAATAGTTTACTAACAATGGAATTGGTATTTTTATATGTAGTATATCATATGTACCAACACGTTTGTGCTATGTGTATATCTTATGTTGTTTTTGCAGATAGTTTTGAGGTCTAGTTGATCACGATAGATCACTAACTAGTTTGTACAATGCCGTAATAGTTTGGAATATGTTTAACAACCTAATAGTTTACTAACTGGTTTGTATTAGCTAGTCTACTAACTATTTTTGTGCCAACACGTTTGTGCTATGTTATCAATGAGTTGTTTGGAATTAATCTGTTCCCTAACCCTGCACTATTTACTTAATTCAAAATCATAATCTATAGTATATAGTTTTTGATTTTACGTTTGTAATCGCAAAACAAGGATAAATGAGACATTTATCATGGTTTTAGTTTTTTAAATCTCAAACTTAATTAGGACTAAGACCTTAACTGTCACCTGACATAAAAACCATTGTATGAAACAATTGCTAGCATTATGTTATTTTGTTGTTGTTTTCTTGCTTCCATTAAATTCTTGAGTATACACTACCAGATCTATCCTTCAATGTAACTATGTAAGAACAGGAGGTTAACAATGCAAAGTATTGTCCAGTTGAACACAACAAGAAGCAGTTATTGTTAGGTGCATTTGGGACAAAAGTTAGATAGTTACATACATATATATGTATTACTGGTTGTTTATAATTGCTTCTCACTGGGATGTGAGAACATGAAGTTAACGAAACCAGTTTATTTAACTAAACACAATCAGAGATCGTTATCATTAGGTGCATTTCAGATAAAAGAAAGATTGTTACATACATAGTTATACTATGGGTTGTATACGTAATTACAGTGTAATTCTGTAATACAAACTAATAATTGAGTACACGTTCTCACTGAACTTCGATTGTAAAAAATCTACACATAGTTGCTGGAAAAAAAAAACCCAAAAAAATTGAAACAAAAAACATGAACAATCATACACACTTGTTTGGTTCTCCCATTAAATTCAAAAAAGTACATAAGTGCGACGATAACAATTTTATTTTAATAACATCAAAAAAAAGTGTTATATCATTCAACTGATTACAAAGTGTTCTTATTCAACCTCGGTTGAAACAAGTGATTACTAGTTTCATAAATTCTTGGAATGGTAGGCGTATATTATCACATAGCTCGGTATATGAGAAGTTGCCCCCAAACGATATTGAAGTCCCTTTTTCACAATACAAAATCTCAGCAATGAAAAAAGACATAGAACCTGGAAAAAAAATAGCAGATTGTATCAAAGTTATAATCTTAACGAAAAAGATGTCCTGCAATAAGACTAACAATATGTAACTGGCTTATACTGTGCATATTAGCGAAGACATGTAACAAACATATATACAATGATACCGATCGATAAACAACATATACAACTTCCAAAAAGGGAGAAGCTGCTGCCACACAAATCACGCAAGCAACTAAATCCAAAAGCAAAGGAACCCTTGCTGACTTCTATGATTCAAACTGAAAAAACCGCAATATACATCTTCAAATAAAAAGGAAACACTGATGCGACAAAAATCGAATAATGAAACTCAACCAATAAAGACATGTAACTTAACTATAAACTATGAAAATTGATCGATGGAACAAAGAAAAAGGACAATTATCTTACTTAAAAACAATGATACAAACTGCGAAAACCGCAATATACATCTTCAAATAAAAAGGGGAAAATTGCCGCCACTCAAGTTGATCAATGAAACATAAAAGAAAGAACTACCGGAAGCTTTAAACAGTGGGGAACGAGCGACGAAATCACAAAAAAATGTCAATAAAATGTGATGATAGAATTGATAAATCAACCCACGAAATTCAATTGTATGTCTACAGTAGATATTTAATTCGTGAAACGAATTCCGTGAGATAATTCATGAGCAAGTGGAGAAAAAACTACTTTACGCATATAAAAAATAAACAGAATAATTACCTGCGGGCTTAAGAATCTTTTTCTCTTGGATGCCGAAGAACGACTAATTACGGTATGTATGAATTTTGAAAAAAAAAATCACAATCTCCATCACAAACTACTTACCGAAAGAAGCAAAGAAGACTTATATCACAAATCTTGTCAAAAAACGTTTAAATTCGTATGCAATAAATTATATGAGTGATTAATAAAAGGAATAAAATAATAATGTAATATAAAGGTTAAACATGACATTTCAAATTTGAAAATCATACCTAAATTATGAATACACTAAAAATCAATAAATTAAATTATATATATGCAAGACATTTATTACCTTTTTTAATAGAAAGCTAAATTATGTTATTTTTTTAAAAATCTAAAAACCATTTTTATTTTTTCTCTAAATTATCCTTAATTTAATTTAATTATATAAGAATATAAAAATATTTTGTATTAAATTAATAATTGAAAAAAAAAATCTGCTATAACAAGTCACTCTTTTTTTCATTAGGTAAATTTTAATTTAGGCATCACATGTATTATAGTGGATGATAATAATTTGAGGTGTGAAATGTTTATTGGTTAGAGTATAAATGTATGTTACATTTAAATATATGAAATTAATGTACTTTAGTATTTTCCAATTTTTTTTAAATAAAAAAGTTATGTTACATAGAGATTTATAAGAATGATATATTAAAAATTAATCGAATGAAAAATTTAATAGTTTCACTAGACATGATGACCTAACTTAAATATTTTGATGATATATTCATTTAAATACGTTTAAGTATAGCTTTTAATATATACATATATACACACGGAGTATATAATAAATATGACAATATTATGTTGATAAAATATTTATTCTTTATGACACTTTTTCTGTACTTTTTCAAATTATGCAAATGATGAAGTAATTTATGCAAAAAATTGAAAAATCAAAACGTCAATGTAAATAAAATGAGAAGGAATATTTTTATTAGTAAGGTACACTTCATATTGTTTTTCAAATTAAGCGTGTTTGTTATAACCCAGAACCAAGATTCCATAAAAATTGCACTGGAACTCCAATTTTTTTTCGTTAATTATGGCTGCACGATAAGTTTGTTGAATAGTGGAGTAGTAACATTTAAATAATTAACTTAAAAAAAAAAAAGAAAAAAAGGAAAGTGGGGTTAGTGGGGATGAAAAAACCTCCGTCGTCTTCTCTCTTCAGTCAGTCCTCCCAACAAGTATATATATAAACCCCATCGCCACCTCCATTTCGTCTCTCTCCAGTTTCTCTCTATACAGTATATACAGTGCATTGATCAGCACTCCGCTTAATCCTCCAGCTGTAAAACCCTAATCGCACTGGGAATCGGATTTGTACCTACACTACTTATGCACACGGCCCATTGCTGAATAAGTAAGGACATATTTCTTCGCTCGATAAATTTCATAAGTAAATATATAGATTAATTAGTTGCTTTCTATTAAATTCTCGATCGTTCGAAACTGCAACTACGAACACTATTTAATCTGGAGTTTTTTTTTTGTGATTTTATAATAATAATAACAATTACTGTACTTATTTTCATACCATTAGGATCCAGAATTTTGGTAGTGGAATGGATGATCTGGAAAAGGCGATTCTAATCAGCTTCGACGAATCTGGTGGGGTTAATTCGGCTCTAAAACAGCAAGCCATTGCTTATATTCAGCAGGTTAAGGAGAACCCATCACTGTGCAGCGTCTGCGTCGAAAAATTGTGTTCGTCTAAGTCGTCTCAGGTCCAGTTTTGGTGCCTGCAGTGCCTCCATGAGGTGCTTCGAACTAAGTACTCCTCAATGGCCGCAGACGACAAGTCTTTTATCCGGAAATCTGTGTTCTCGATGGCGTGTGGCGAACCTGTCCCACGAAGGATATTGGATGGCCCAGCATTCATAAAGAATAAGCTCGCCCAGGCCGTGGTGAAACTGATTTACTTTGAGTACCCCTTAATCTGGCCATCTGTTTTTGTTGATTTCTTGCCGTTTTTGACCAATGGAGCCTCGGTCATCGATATGTTCTCCCGGGTGCTGAATGCCCTGCATGATGAATTGATTAGCACGGACCATCCACATAAACATCATGATTTGGTAGTGTCATGTAGGATTAAGGACGCGATGAGGATGCAATGTGTGCCTCAAATCGTCGGGGCGTGGTACAATATTGTCTTGATGTACAGAAACTCGGACCCTGAGTTGTGCTCTACTGTCTTGGATTCCATCAGAAGATACGTTTCTTGGATCGACATTGGGTTGGTTGTGAACGATGCGTTTATTGGGTTGTTATTCGAACTGATGTTGGCCGAGGGTTTATCAGAACAGCTTCGGGCTGCTGCGGCCCGTGTTGTTCTTGCAGTTGTTTCTAAAAGAATGGATCCCCAATCAAAGCTCTCTTTATTGCAGAGCATTCAGATAACAAGGGTTTTCAGGTTGGTTGTGGGGGACACAGACCCCGAGCTGGTTACGAGTGTAGCTTCTTTGCTGATTGGGTATGCCACTGAAATCCTTGAATGTTCCAAGCGTTTGAGTCCGGAGGACGGTAGAGCAGTCTCTTTGGTTCTTCTGAACGAGGTTCTACCGTCGGTTTTCTACGTCATGCATCACTGTGAAGTTGATTCGACATTTAGCTTTGTTCAGTTTCTTACCAGTTATGTAAGCACTATGAAGAGCCTATCTGAGTTGACCGAGGCACATGTGGTTCACGTGGGTCAGATACTGGAAGTGATCCGTTTGCAAGTCCAGTTTGATCCATCCTACCGTAATAATCTAGACATGCTAGACAAGGTTGGGCGGGAAGAAGAAGATAGGATGGTCGAATTCCGGAAGGATTTATTTTTATTGCTTCAGTATGTGGGCCGGGTTGCACCTGATCTGACTCAGACGTTTATTTGGAACTCATTGGATAGAGCTGTTTCATCGCCGGAAGATAGGAATGCCGAAGAAGTTGAAGTTTCTCTCTCCTTGTTTTATGCGTTCGGAGAATCTTTGAGTGAAGATGCTATAAGGAATTGTGGTGGTCTGCTTGGAGAATTGGTGCCGATGCTTTTATCAACGAGATTCCCTTGCCACTCCAATAGACTAGTGGCACTTGTTTATTTGCAGACGATAACGAGATACGCGAAGTTTGTATCAGAGAATACACAATATGTTCCAATGATATTACAAGCCTTTTTAGATGAGAGAGGTATACGCCATCCGAATGTCAATGTGAGCCGAAGGGCATGTTATCTTTTCATGAGGGTAGTGAAATTGCTCAAACCAAAGCTTCTGCCTTACATTGAGACAATATTTCAGGTAGTTGATTCACCTATTGATATTTTTTCCCATTTTCATTTTGCCTGTGTGAGATAAAGTTGCTGACGTCTCTTTTATGCCTTTTGTGTGTATATTGAATATCAGAGCTTACAGGATATGGTTGCCCAGTTTACAAGAATGGTCAGTGCCTCGAAGGAGCTTTCAGGGCCTCAAGATGGAACTCACATTTTTGAGGTTGCTTTATGTATAGAAATATTTGAATCATATGTTAAATCTTTCCAACTCTTACATCTGAGGTAATGCTTGTGTTTATATAGGCAATTGGCTTGTTAATTGGAATGGAAGATGTACCCCTTGAAAAGCAATCTGATTATCTTTCTGCTTTGCTCACCCCACTTTGTCAGAAGGTCAAGTATTGTGGCTATCACTATTTATGTTTTGAATTAACGCTGAAAATACATTGTGACTCTGAGGAAATGTTTTTGCTATCACCTTTTGTTCCCTATAGAGAGAGAGAAAGCGAATTAATACATTCTATGCTTGTGCAGGTTGAGGTGTTCCTCTTGAATGCTAAATCTCATAAACCAGAAGACCCTTTTGCGGAAATTGAAAATATCCAGCAAATAATTATGGTCATTAATGCTCTTAGCAAGGTCTATAAAGTTTTCTCCCTGGAACTTTTCTTGTGTTTAAATGAGGGCTTTTAGATGGTGTATCTTCCTGTTTTATTTCATGATTTGTCAAATGCTTCAATTTCCTAATATTGGCTCATACAATTTTACTCTATGGTGTCAAAAAAAAAAAAAACAGCAAAGATTAATTACCAAAACAAATGCAGTGTTTATCCCTGTAGTATGTGCATATTTATTTGTATCTGACATCTGCTAAACATAATAAGTTTGTAATTTTTTGCACATTTTTATTGTGGCTACATGGCTTTCATGTGATCCAGGGCTTCAGCGAGCGCCTTGTAACTTCTACCCGTCCCGAAATTGGTCTCATGTTCAAGAAGGTTAGTTCAACTCTTGACTTTGTCAAAGTACGAATTACATAATCTTCCGTTGATAATTATCTGCATCAATAATTTATTTTAGGTATTTGTTGCAGTGAATCTTGAGTTTCTCGATAAATATCTCATGTTTATACTCTTAATTTGGGCTTGTGAACTTTCATTTATTTCTTTGTTGTGATTCTTGTATAATCTCTCTCTCTCTACATTTTACTGATCCAATTGCCTTGCTGTAGACTCTGGATCTTCTCTTGCAAATACTTGTTGTCTACCCGAAGATAGAACCCTTGCGGTCTAAGGTATAAACTGTTGATCTTCATTCTTCAACTGGAGTGCTAATTTTCAAATAATGTTCATTAACAAATTTTGTTTTGTTAGGTCACATCTTTCATTCACCGCATGGTAGACACATTAGGTGCTTCTGTGTTCCCGTATCTCCATAATGCACTGAGTCAGTTGCTTACTGAGAGTGAGGTACAAAGATATGCCCTGATTTCTTTCTTTTATTTATAGTGGTACATCACAGGTAATCAAATTGATAGGTCATCTTGGTTTCTCTAATATGACTGACCGGTCTCTTGGTCATATTGTATTTGCAACTTGTACAACATTCCCATAAAAGATCTATCTAGGATGAACATGGGCTGGGTCTATATTGTGTTTTATGACCAGATTTATTGCTGTGATATTAGATTTGCTCGTTTTTGCTCGTTTTTATGACGTCTTGAAATTCATTTTAGTTATTATTTCTCTTCTCTTCAACTACAAAGTAAAGCCAATTTTTATTTCCATTATATTATTGATTTGTTGCAGCCCAAGGAACTGGTGGATTTTCTTGTACTCCTTAACCAGCTTATTTCCAAATTTGGTGCTACGCTCAGCGGTATATTGGAGGAAGTGTACCCTGTTATTTCCAGTAGGGTATTCAATATTCTCCCAAGAAATGATATTCAGTCCGGACAAGGAAGTTGCCCTGAGGTATGTGAACTAGTTGCTAAAATTTACATTGTTATTTATAAGACTTTGTAGCTAGAGCTATTATATCACTAAAAGAGCTTGTTAATAAATCTGCTAGAATTTGATGCAGATATGGATTGAACAACATAAATGACTTAATGTACACTTCCTTAGTCGAGAGCTTAGAGTGGTAAAAGGAATCCTGATCTTCAAACATATCTGAAATCATATTGAATAAGAAAGTCACCTTGAAGCTAACGTATCTGATTTAATTGGCTTTTTCCGCATTTTTGTATAAGTTTCTTCTACTAGTGAAATGTCTATAGCCCCCTCATAATACTTTCTTTGTTCTTTGCTGTTATTTGGTTGAATAGTCAGCCCCCTTCCTAATCTCCTATCACTTCAGTTGTGGTTTTAACTTTTAACTATATATATATATACCTTGAGCTTAGATAAGTGTTTACTTCTCATGTAAATATCTCCATTTAGGATTCAGCTTATAAGTAGCTTTGCTGTAAATCTCTATGATTTTTATTTTCTAACCTTTTTCAGGAAATCCGCGAATTGCAAGAACTTCAGAGAACATTCTTCACATTCTTACATGTTATTGCCACACATGAACTCTCATTGGTTTTCTTGTCTCAAAAAAGCTTTGAATACCTAGACATGATGATGCAGTTGCTATTGCACACATGTTCTAATCACAAGGACATCATGATAAGAAAGGTGTGTAATCTAAATTTTGCATGGCAAGTAAATTTCTAGATGTTTTGTTTTGGATATGCTATTCATATCAAAAGGTAGTGTAAAGATGAGACTGACCTCTTTTTTATAAAACATTCAGGCGTGTGTTCAAATTTTCATCAGGCTAATCAAAGATTGGTGTACAGTTGGTCCTTATGGAAATGAGAAGGTATCTATCCTTGGAATATGACTTGCTATGGAGTAAATTTCTATAGATTATTACTGAAGCAAAAGTATTTATCCAGGTGCCTGGTTTCCAGAATTTCATCATTGGAGCATTTGCGATGAACTGTTGTCTGTACAGTGTGCTTGAAAAATCGTTCGAATTTCGTGATGCAAATACTGTAAGTTCAGTCGTCTGAATAGAAAATAAATAAATTATTTCTTGAGTAAATTGTGGAGCTGTTAAAAATTAAGCGATGCAGTATATCTCTATTTTTGTTATATTTATCGTAACATAATGTTATTCTCCGAATGCTATCGAATCTATCTGTTGTCGCAAAGTGCCCTTTGTAACTTGCGTTTAATGTCTTTTTTCGTTTCAAAAAGTTTTGTTTAACATTTGATCTTTTGTTTGTCAGGTGAGCTTGTTTACTGAAATAGTATTGGCTCAAAAGGTCATGTATGAGAATTTTGGCAATGACTTTCTTCTCAATTTCGTTTCGAAAGGGTTTTCAAAAGTCCATTGCCCTCAAGACTTGGCAGAACAGTATTGTCAAAAGCTTCAGGTAATGTTCATAATTGGGTTGTACTATCTTTCTTTTCCTTCTCTCTTTCTTACTCCTTAGACCTACTTATTACAGTATTTACCCAACAATTAGAGCTACTTTTGACTAATTCGTATATTATATGCTGTTAATATTCTGAGTCTTCACTCTTCAGTGGATACACTTTGGAGAAAAATAAAATTGTTACATTACTATTTGACAAAATTGGATGCACAGAACAATATTGGCACATAAAGCTACATGCTAAATTGAATAACTGGATTTTATTTGATGGAGATTAAAACTGCTATGTATAATGTCTCAACTTGAGTAGTTATCTTATTTTATCTTTTAACTAAGAATAACAAAATGTATATTAAGGTTCAGTCTAATTACAAAAAAGCCTAACTATCTTTTCTTTAGTACATAATTCCTTTTTTTAAAACTTATACAGTTATACCCCTCTTCAAGGTATTTGTCAAGTATGTACAAATTTTCGAGGAATGCTGGGTATTTTGATAGATAATGGGGCTTCTTTAGAATTTTTGCAAGAAACGTTTTTTTGGTTAATCTGAAATTTGATGCTGTTTTTTTTTTTCTGATATCAGGGAAATGACATGAAGGCACTGAAATCCTTCTATCAGTCTCTCATTGAAAAGTTGAGAGCGCAACAAAATGGCAGCTTGGTTTTCAGATAACAAAATTGTAACTGGTTTCTGTGTACATCAATTTCACTTACAAATGGTTTGTGCCGTTTAGAGTTCCTGTTTGAATTTTTTTTTAATATTATTTAAAGAGATTATAGAAGAAACACTGATTTTTGTATTTTGTTTTTGCAGGTTTTTTGTTTTGTGTAAATATGGTTTGTCTGTCTATCGTGGACTGTGCGACACGACTCAAACTAAGAACTGCTTCGTTTCTGTATTGTCTCTTCCCATTGGCAGGTGCAAATTTGCGAAATTTCAATGTTCCGTACCGAAATGTTATCAACAAGGAAAGCCTTAAAGAAAGGTTGATTCTGAAACATGCCTCGTTTCTTCTGATTCTCCTGCCTGGTTTGAGCCTTTTTGTTGAGAAAAAAAGTGTTCATTGTATTCAATATGTTAGTATGGAACTTGAAATGCTCCCTAGAATCCATTGTGCAATGGTATGCTTGTAATTCCTTCTGTTTCATCAAATCTTCTTATTATTACCAATTCCGCCTCGATGTATAAAATTCCTGTCTGAGTTTTTATCGGTGCTAAATCAACACATTCTATGAAGGATGTAGTATTATCAAAGTATTTGTCTGGAAATTCCAAACACATGACCAAAGACGATTCTTTGAAGTTGTGGCTGTTAGCTGTGTTGCACAGAATCTGATATTAGAAATCCAGCTGTTTTGTACAGTATTTTCTTTGCATACGGTTTTAAAGCATTTTTCTTGCAACGTCCATGGCCTTTGTTTGGAAATTATGGGACAGGAAAAAGGAAAGACTTCTGAGTCTGACCCATTTTTTATTTTGATTTTTTAAAAGAAAAACATTAGTAATAAAAAAAATTAGGTCTCAGGTATGTATGCATCTTTAAGATCCGCAGGATCTTTAAGATCATGTGGATCTTTCACTGGATTGGATTTACACAGAACAAATCAACACGCAGATATGAATTTAAAACCTTTGAGCACGGTTAGGTGTTGTAAAATAAATATAACAAATTGTGGGTGCAAATTGTAATATAAATAATAAATAATTAAAGTTGTGGGTGCTAATTGTAATTTTTTCTGGTTTTAAAAATTATCACCTACCCTTTAGAATTACTAACAAAATTTCAACCCAAACGTGTATAAATAAATAAATATACCCAATTAGGTCATATAACACGTTTGTCTGAAATAGCATGGAAACTCGATTTCGGCTCTTAGAATTTAGAAACATGTTTTATTAAAGTGACCTCCCAACTCCAAGTCAACACAGGCATTGACCATGTTTGTTTGCTTCTTAAATTCCTTGAAATTACACAACGACCCCTTTTCTTTTTGAAGATTTTCTTTTTGGCTTTAATCTTTTAAGATGTTGACATGTGACATCCCTCACTCTTACAATTCTATAGTATATATAGGACAGGACAACTTCCCATTTCAGTTATACAATAAACACACAATGGCCTCCTTCAAAAACATACTACTTACATTGATATCATCACTTCTGCCTTCTTGTTTCAAGCCCGAAGGCCCGAACTCAGATTCGAGAAGTCGAGCTCCCAAACAAAACTCGCACTCACACCCCAGGATATCACTCCACGAAATAAGCGATCCGGGCTCGTCGCTGTGTGCTAGCGACCTGTCGAACTCCAAGTTCGCATCCAACCTCCACGTCTTCACACTTGCAGTCCTCAAAGTGATCACGAACAACTTTGCTCCGAGCAACCTTCTCGGGGAGGGCGGGTTCGGGCCCGTCTACAAGGGCTTCGTCGACGACAAATGCAGGCCCGGATTGTCGGCCCAGCCCGTTGCCGTCAAGAAGCTCGGCTTGGGCAGCGATCAGGGCCCGAGGGAATGGCTGGTGAGCTTTCATATGCATAAAGATTCAATCTTTTTTTTTTAGTATAAAGATTGAATCTTTTTTCAGTGTTAATTTGTTATATTGGGAAATTGTACATAGACAGAAGTGGTGTTTCTGGGGCAACTGAGGCACCCACACCTTGTGAAGCTGATTGGGTATTGTTGTGAGGATGAGCAGAGGCTTCTTGTTTATGAATACATCACCAGGGGCAATTTGGAGAATCACTTATTCAGAAGTAATACTACTAGTAAATTAGCTAGTTACTCATTTCAAAAAATAATACTCCTTACTATACAATTTCCTCAGGAAATTCAAGTTCATTACCATGGTTGACGAGAATAAAGATTGCAATCGGGGCAGCGAGAGGCCTAGCTTTTCTCCACGGAGAAGATCAACCAGTTATATACCGAGATTTCAAGACTTCAAACATCCTACTTGATTCGGTAATACCCGCTGATCAATCAAATTCTGAGTTCTGACATTAATTAATTAATTCTTGAATATATATTCGTGTAATTAACAGGACTTTAACGCAAAGCTTTCCGATTTCGGGCTGGCAAAGGACGGGCCGGAAGGCGACGACACGCACGTGTCGACTCGCGTGATGGGCACCTACGGTTACGCAGCTCCCGAATACATCATGACAGGTCACTTGACGACCTTGAGCGACGTGTACAGCTTCGGGGTTGTCCTGCTCGAGTTGCTCACGGGGAAACGAGCCTTGGACATGAGCCGATCCCACAAGGAGCAGAACTTAGCTGAGTGGGCTAAGCCTTATTTGAAAGATCATCACAAGCTCGACAGATTAATCGATCCGAGGCTCGAAGGACAGTACTCGACTCAAGGGGCCAAGAAAGTGGCTGTGTTGGCCCACCAGTGCCTCAGTCATGCCCCGAAGCATCGGCCTAGCATGAACCATGTGCTCGATGTCTTGGAGCCGATTATGGGCTACGCTGATATCCCCGTCGAGCCCTTTGTTTACGTCTCGCCTCACAGAACAGAACAATGATCAGGATCAGATCTCTGATAATTGATCATAATTTCATTGTTTCACATTATGTGTATTTTAGTATAACATTTTTCAATTACTACCTTCTTAAGGGTGCAATTTGTAAATTATACAAAATTTTACTTCAAACACAAAGTTATTGAATAAAAGATGGGAAGTGTTATACTCTCTCCCTCCCACAAATTTGAAACATTTTCCTTCTTGGAGGTGTGCGACAATAGTTGATAAATTTAAAAAAAATATGTTGTAACTTTTTCACTTTAAAATACTATTTTACTCTTACTTTATTCACATACTTTTTAAACTAATTTATTTTTTAACTTAAAAATACATTTTTAACTTTTACTTTTTAATCAAAAAGTCAAAAAATAATAATTTCTTAATCTTCGTGTTCACAAAAGTATTTCATCTTTAGTAAACTAGAGGGAGTGTCTTTCATTATCAACAACTCAAAACTGATAAAGAAATTGGACAATTTCACATTTATATTAATGAGTCAAATATATCTCAAATACCCTCACTTTTGGAACGATTCAAACCTCTTTAGGATGTCCAACAAGTTGATAAAGGCCTAAGTGGATAATTCATTCGAGTGGAGTCGCCGAGCGGAAGTTAAAACCAAGATCTCGGGTATTTCAAAGCTCTGATGTCGTATCATCCAACAACTCGAACTGATAAAGAACTTGAGCAATTTCACATTTATATTAATAGGTTGAATACATCTCCTATATCAAGAAACACATCTTATTGATGTTGTAATACACTCTAATATGTACTTGAGGCTTGAGCAATCACAAGCCACATTTCTTCTATATCTAAATATATACTTACAACATGTATACACTACCCATTCATATAGACACACTATTAGGGACTCCCCTGCAAGTCACCCCTGGCTCCGAACTCGGCGCCAGAAGCTCGTACGGCAACACACCCGCCCCACACCGGTTCCTCAGCTTCGGGTCCGCGTTCCTCCTCTCGATCTCCTTCTCCACCCTTCCAATCTCCGCCGAGAACTCGTGAAATGACTCGACCGCCCCCGCATCCCCCGTCCAAATCGACCTCTGATTCCTCTCCCCCAAATACTCCTCGTCGGGCGAGTGAGTCGACAGCGTGTCGACCACGGCCATGAACTTGGTCGCCTGCAGCAAGCTCGGGAGGGCGCTGAAGAAGTACCTCTGCGGGTCCCCCACGAAAACCGCGTACTCCGGGTCGTTCTCGTCGGGTATGAGGCGGCGCACGAGCGGGGGCCGGTTCGGGACGTAGCCGCCGTACGGGTACTGCCCGAAGTTGAGGGCGGCGTGCTGGGCGGATGCGAGCCAGACGAGGGTCGTGAGGATCGAGGTTAGGTCCTCGGGGGAGGCCAGCGTGGGCCACCACTCCGCGTCGCGGAGGTCCGCGTGGCCCACGTTCACCGACTCGGCGTACCAAGCCTGGAGCTCGCGGTCGTTGCACACGTGGGCCGGGTCGGGGTAGTAGCGGGCCACGTAGGCCCGAATCCAGTTCTCGATGGTGGACCATATCATGAGCCCGTCGGAGGCGTACGGGTAGTCCTCGATCGTCAGTCTGAGCCCGTGCGGCTGTGTGGGGTCCGCTACGGCCATCCCTCTGAAAAAATTAATACTCGATAAATTAATAACTGTCTCAAGATTATTACTACTACATCATTCCAATTCTACTCTTACTTTTTCCACTTATTTTTGGAACTTTACTTACAAATTATCTTATTTTTTAACTTAAATATGCATTTATCTTAATCTGGTCAACCAAATGAATATATAGTTGGGACAACGGACCAAGTAATTTATAGAGGTTTTACTGTATATGAAAACTTTTACCTTCGAATAAGATCGGCCGGGAGGCCTTCCTGGTCGAACCTCCACGAACTCTTGTAGGCGGCTGCGCTGATTTCCATGCAGTAACGACCCGGGGTGAAGCAAGACTCGATCACCCCGTCGACACTGATCAAGCTCTGCCGAGCCAGAGCATTGATCTCCAACGTGTATCTCATGTGCGGATCCAAAAGCTTGAAGATCGGATGCATCGCACTCATCTGCCTGTGCGCTGCCAGTATGAACGGCTCCATCGTCGCATGTGTTCGCAACCTACAAATCCCAAACATAAACGAGTTTATTCATCATTCAAATTTCGAAGGAGATTGAGGTCATTTTTTTTCTTAATATCGTACCAATGGTTGACTAGTTGATGGACCCCAGCGTCGTTGGAGCAAACGTGGGCCTTCGCCAGCTGCCACGTCCAGTAAGTGGTGGCGTCGGCCGGAGGCGTCACTACCCTCTTCGACCCGCGTGAGCTCATCGCTGAGGTCGGCGGGAGGCTGAGCTCGATGGCTATCGGTTTCAGAGTCCCCAAATCCGTCAAGAAGAAAATCGTACGCGTGGCGTACGATTTTCTCCCGTCGAGGGCGTTCATCCGGTCGAGGAACGGCAAGTAAACGTCGTGGTAGTCGATTATATATAACCTGTTTTTGTCCAATGCCTGTCGAAGTTTCGATTAACCACTGGGGTTCGGAGTATTTACGAAAAAGACTCGATTTTTATTTTATTTTTTGGTTTTTACCTCTTGGATAGTCATGCCATTGAGTTGACCCGCAATGAGCTCTTCCTTGATAGCCGACTCGTTCGGTCCGTACATTTCGGGGTCGAGCTTGCTCGTAGGAGGGAAAGCCGTAAGCCTCTCGATGTTGACCGGGTTGACCCCTGCAATGGCTTGTCGCGCGAACTCGTCGTCTCGCAACCACGCGAATTTGTCCTCTGAAGAAAACATAAGACAGTTTTAGGAAAAGGCAACAAGAAGTTTAGAGATTTTAACTAACTCACTCGATACAATCTTTGGGATGTTGTATTTTAGTAGACCGCCTTCTTGAATCTGGTTAACGGACATAGGCATCGGGATTTTCTTGAGGATTTCGTCGTGGAAACCGAGCTTAAGGAGAAGCCCTTCGGTGTAGAGGCTGTCGATATCCGAGAAGCCCTTGAAGTCTTTGTTATTGGCGGAAATGCTTGCCATCAGAGAAGGTATGAGGTTGTGGAGGACTGCCTTTAGCCTCCCGGTCGAGAAGGTGTTCATTTTCGACTCCTCGAATTGCTCGTCTCGAGGCACGTACATGGGCGACGGCTTCTCCACCCGGCTCTCGGAGAACATATCTGGATTGGGATGATTAATGAGACTCATGTAATGAATTAACAAGCATGTTTTTAGTAATTTTATCGACTTGTTTAAAGGGATAATTACATAAAACACCCATAAGGGTATCGAAATTACAAGGAAACATTACTCAAGACCTTTTCTTGGTAAATTTGAAACTTTTCTGGGATGATTTGTAAATACAAACTAAAAAAAGTGGTTAGCTTTCACTGGGCATAATTGCATAAACCACCCTAAATTTTGGAATATTTACAAAAACACCCACAAACAGTTTTAAAATTACAAAAAACACCCAGGATTGATTCTGCTTTATTACTCTCTTTCATCAACAAATAATAAATTCTGAAATGCTCACTAAATTCATGAAAATATTGTAAAATTACCCCTTAAATATAAGGTGGAATCAAAAGAGTTTTCTTCAATTATAATTTTAAAACTTATCTGTTTTTTTTTATTACTCCTTACCTCAGGGCTCAGAGTTAATATTTACAATTATATCCTTTAATTATGAGATAATTACATAAACCACCCTAAACATTGGTATATCTTAGAAAGCAACAAAAAACACACATAACAGTTCCAAAATCACTCTTTCATGTGCAAAACTCAATTAAGGACTGACCGGTATAGGTAGGAGGGCGTCCCGTCCGGCATCGCCTAGGAAAAGGGATCTTTTCACCACCAAGTATCGGTCGAGCGGAGTCGATCCCTTTATCGGGATTTCCGAGATCATTGTACACATCAAAGTCGTATATTCTATCAGACAATTTCCTTTCACCTTTCCCATCCCCTCTCAGTTCCCTGAGCTCCTTCTCTCTCAGAGCTCTCAGCCCCGCTGGTGTCTCGTTCGGCAAATACGGCTGTTGAAAAAGCAATCACTTATAGTAATCAAAGATTGACCTCTTTTTTTTTTTTAATTCAGAAAAGCCCCCATGCAGAAAAGGGGTTCAAAAGTTGAAACCATCAAATTTGACAACAGAATTTTCAAAAGAATACAACTTTGACCCCTCATCTTTTGATTAATTAAAAATTAAAATAAAATATACCTGATTAGAGAAGAAAACTCTTTTCCCTCCCTTGTTAGGCTGAACCCAAGAATTGCAGGGGAAGTGGATGGGCCCACATGCAAAACCCTCCACTGTGATGCTCTCAACAAAGAACTCTCTCTGGTGTTTGTTATCCACTGTGACTGCGCCCGGCACCCCGAAGCTCGAGTCCACCTGGAAATCTGCGGTGTAGTGCACCCTCTCACTCTTCAGGTTTGACTTCTTTGACCAGTCCTTCAGCACACCCCCATTGCTCTTCTTTGGACCCTTGCTTTCTAGTTACAAAAATTAATCAAGAATCAATTTTTACTCCCTCCCTCCATTTGAAACACTCCAATTTCTTGGTTGTAAAATTTTAATTGCTATTTCAAATAGACGCCCAAAACGAAAAGTGAGACTAATTCAAGACTTACTTGGATCCATATGAGTGCTGACAAGTTCCAGAACAACGTTTCTCCCGATTTTATCGGCGAAAGAATCGAATTGATTGAGCATGGCCTCTTTGAAACCCTCTCTGTTCTTGTTTCTGACAGTGACCACCGCCCTCGCTTTGAAGCTCGCTGCTTTCTGATCAGGCGCCGCCGTCACCAGCTCCAAATCCTCGCTAATGGCTGCAACGGGGGTTGTACCTTTTCTCACACCCCTGCTGATCGGCGGTTGTACTCTCCTCCCCTCAAAGGGCAGAAAGAACCGGGCTTTTTGCTGGGGGAACGCCGCTCTTGAAGATGAAGAGTGCAGAAACGATGATCTGCCGATTAAAGAAGAGCCCATGATTTCTCTGCCCATCGCCATGGATTCACCTGTAAAAAAACTTGAATCTTCTTTTTTGTTTGAAAAATTGAGTCTTCTTTTGTTTTCTTTGCAAGATTTGAATCTTTTTTTCTCTCTCGAAGAGCCCTTTAATTCAGTTATTTGCGTGTGTTTGTGTGTGTACTATATAGTGGTGGTGGCATTTATTTTTGTGGTGGGAATTGGTGTTTGTAGATCCAACCGGCCACACGTTTTTATTTATGTATAAATTGTAAGACCACGTGAGGAGAAATTCGTGATTTTTAGTTTGTAATTACTTCAAACTAAAAAGGGCTTTATTTTTTTATTGTAATTAGTCTATTGACAAAAGTATATAATTATTTTTTCAAAGAATTTTCATAATCCGCAAAGGCTGCGGGGTCAAACAAACAAGTGAGTTTCCTAGATCCAACGCGTTGCAAGAACGTGAGACTATGTGTGTAAAAATGGTGACATTTTTTTAAAGCGTTTTCCTGAATAATATTCTTACTCAAAATGATACTCTAAATTTTACAACATTGATATATACTAGTATTGATTTTCGTGCAGTAATTTCTATCAACTTTTCAAATGGACGGAAAATAGCTTGGTGGCTCATCTACTCAAATGACCATTTTATCCTTTTGTGGATCATAAAGTTATGTTGATGTTTGCTTTGCTCGTGGAGTATTTATCATGCAAAAGTACGATCTATAAATACGACTTTAACTATTCATGAGTAGTGGGATTTCGATGGTAGAGTTGTATTGGATCGCAATTTCATTGGTTTCAAATTATCCGAATTTAGAAGCGTATAATTGAGTTTCGAAATTTGCAAACTCGTGCCTAGCTCATCGACAACATTACGTGTAAAATAACAATTTTATCTTATTTAAACGATAATAAAAAATGATCAATATTTAAGTTTATTAAACACTTGACACACTTCTATGCTTGGCTAATTAATATTTTTAATTTTTGTAATGAAAAATGTGGATGAAGTGTGTGTATCGAAGTTTATTAAAATGCACCTCACTTATAATTTATAAATGTACCTCGATCTTGTTATACATATATAGGAAATGACTAAATTAAATAATAAGGAAATGTTAATTATTTATCAAATTCTAGGATTTAGCATTTATTTATTTAATCCTAGCTTGAAGATTTAAATCCCAACTTGAGTAATTTTTTAATATAGAAAATTTAACTTTAAACAATATTTTAAAAAGTTCAAAAAAACAACTTCAAAATAATTTTACAACTCATCACTTCTAATATATATATATATATATATATATATATATATATATATATATATATATATATATATATATATATATATATATATATATAATTTCTAAAGAGTTCATAGACAAATTAAGTAACTTCAAAGAAAAATTTACAAAACAAGGCTTACCCAAAACAAGTTGAACATAAAATCAAAGTTTACAAATAAAAGTTAGAAACGTATATACTTATAAACTTATTTTACAGTCCTAATGAGATACTTAATACTTTTGATATAAACTCAAAATTGAGATCTTAGAGTGTAGGCGGATTCTTTTAGAACCGCACTGTAAATGAAATGCTTTGATTTGTAATGGCAAGTTGCCTATGACTTCTTTTTGATTTATGATAAATTAATTTAAAAAAATCATATTTCCTACTTTCAACAAGAATTAGATGAAGAAACAAAACAAAACTAGGAAAATAAACATAACTCAAATTACAGAAAACAGAAAAAATCAAATGTGCATAGCATTAAAAGAAAGGCCCAACACTGGTATTGCAAAGGATGTTTCCAGAAGCATCCTCTGTTGAAATGAGTCGATTGTTCTTCTGATCTTCTTCTTCTTCCCCCTTCCATCATCATCATATATATCATCCCCAAACGAACTGCAAGAGTGCTTGTTCAACTTCTTCAGCATGCGTTTGCACTTCACCCTCACCTTCGTACAAAGGCGCGCGAGAAAAAAAACGCGACGAGCTTTTTTCGCGCCGAGGCGGACGACCGTCAGCCCTTTCCTTCGCCTCATGAGGCCGAGCGGCCACCGTAATTTGGCGGCAGCAGGGCGGCGGTGGTGGGTGGGTTTTTGGGTGAGGAGAGAAATACTCATATTTGTTTGTGAAGACATAATTAATTTTTGTTACTTGTTAGTAGAGAGGATCAACATTAATTTCATTGGGCTTTATTTATGGTTTCATGAAAATGTTATGTTAATTTATTATTCAAGGTTTGGTGGGCATTGACATTCGTAGTATTAAAAAAGTTTAAAGTCCCCAACCATTTTAAACTATAGTTATATAGTCAAATGTCCATGATTCATTGCATCATTTGGCAAGAAATTAAAAAAAACAAAAAAAAAAAAAACAATAATGTCGCCTGAGAGATTCGAACTCTCGCGGGGAAACCCCATGTACTTAGCAGGCACACGCCTTAACCACTCGGCCAAAGCGACTTCACGCTTAACTTTATAAGTTTATTATATATGTTCATTAAAAATACTTTTTCATAAATTGATGTATTTTTCAAAAAAGATTTTTTAGTATTTTTTAACCAAAATTGTAAGAAGGTAGGAGTATAATTTAATCCTATTTTAGGTATATTATTTTTTTCCCCAAACAATTTGTCATTTTTTGAAACTAAATTAAAAAAAATACTAATATTTTAAGTGAAAGGCTAAAAAAATGGGACATGAAGTATTTGGCACTTGGCAGTGAGCTCGTATAACCAATTAATCATAAAATTATTTAAATTGAAGATGAGGTGATATTGTGGTTTGCCCTGGAGCTGCAGGCTTGGGTGCTCAGGGAGAAGTGTTCATGGTTTGGTTTGATGCCTTGACCCATGAATGAAGGGGTTGGAAGGACTTGAGTTGCAGATTAATCGAGTAGCTCAACCAAATTCGCAAGGAGAAATAATTAAGGGATACCAATAGAGGTCATGGAAGGGACGGAAAATGAGTAAATAATATTTATATACTATTTAATCGATACTTAAATTAAGATTTTTTTAATTGAGACAAAAAAAAGTTAGGACATTTTTTTTTTCCCCAACCCAAGCATCTGAAAACTACATCATTTTCAAATATCTTACACATCATTATCTTTCTAATTTTCTATTAACTACATATTATTATTTTTAGGACAGAAATGAATGAAATACATGGGTTTGCGGCAATATCTTTCTGATTTTCTATTAATTACATATGATTATTTTTAGGACAGAAATGAATGAAATACGTGGGTGTGTTTAGCAAACGAGAACCCATGCCCGATTTTCATTTTATTATTGGTTTTATAAAGAGAAAATCCTACAAATCATGTTTTTTTTTTACCTAAATCACGTGATAAATATGATGGAGAAAATGAAATCAATTAGAAATTTTGATGTTACAAACTAAGTGGTGGGACACACTAAACACAATGATACACACTCGTACACAAAAGTTATTAAACAACAATTGCTACTAAACCTAAACTCTTGAAATTAAAGTAACAATAGAAATAACAATGAAATTTTTAGGTACTTATTCAATAACACTCGTAACTAGTGCTAATATTGAGGTACTTGTCAACTAGTGTACCTCATATTGAGGTACTTGTCAACACTAGTCACTAGTGCTCATCATTGTAACTCATATTAAGATACTAGTCTTGAATAAAATAGGCATCCATCCAAATTTGCAAAAGTAAAATAAAGGTAAAAACAAAATAGAAGAAAACTAATTGAATTAACTAGTCACTAGTGCTCATCAGTGTAACTCATATTAAGGTACTTGTTTTGAATAAAACAGGCATCCCAGAGAGATCCAATAAAAGAAAACAAAATAGAAGAAAACTAACTGAACTAACCATCTACCACTCTCCACGCTACCACGCTCCACTTCTATCCTTTTATAACTAATGATTAATTGATAATATAAAATACATACATATATGTATATATCTTAATTTAAAAAGATTACCTTTTTAATACATACATATCTATATATCTATACATACACGTTATTTATTTAATTATATACACGTTATTTATTTAATAATTAAAAAAAAAGTAGAAATAGGATTTCTCCTATCCTTATATAACAAGCTCCACTTCTATCCTTTTATAACAACGAAATAGGATTTCTCATATCCTTATATAACAAGCTCCACTTCTATCCTTTTATAACAACGCTCCACACTATAATTAATTGATAATATACTTAATGTATTTATTTATTTTCAAATTCAAACATATATCTATATATATTAATTTAAAAAGATTACCTTTTAATTAATAAAATATTAATTTATTAATATTTTGTTTTAAGTAATAAAATTTAAAATACAATAAATTTATTCATATAAGTATTTGTTTAAAAGAATGTGTGCTATAATTAATTGATAATGTACTCAAACATTTAATTATTTTCAAATACATACATATATCTATGTATATGTATATAAGGGGACAGAATTGTAGAGATTTGGTCCGAAAAATACTAGAATTTGCGGATGAGGATATAATGGATCTTGATGATAGTATATTTGCCGCAAAGGATTCTGTTAATTTTGCCTCCTATATCGAGAATTCAACCTACCTGGCCAACTTGAAAAATGCAGCGGGTGGAGGAATATGAAGCAAAGAGCCGAGGATGGAGTCTACTGCCGTTAGAACTAAAAATGTGTATCCTAGCTACAACCTCGTATGCAAAGCTTGGGGCGGTAATTTCTTCTTAATCTCCACCGAGCTTTTGAGGCATTCCAATTCACATATTTAGAGTGAGTTTAATGTGTATATAAGTTATTGAGTTGTCTAGTTAGTAAATACAGACATACAATATTTTAGCATGAATGATTTGTTTGCAGGAATGAGTCGAAATCGTGAAATGAAGATGAGTAGGAGAATAAATTCCAAAGTAAATTTTCCTTAAGTTTAGTTGGATATTTCTTTATTAGCTGTTTTGGTGCTGCTTATTAGTAGGAATTTTCATTATGTGTTTGTGTTGAACAGTCATCACTCGATAGCCTTTGTTTATTAGTAGGAATTTTCATTATGTGTTTGTGTTGAACAGTCATCACTCGATAGCCTTTGTTTATTGTCTTTTAATGTGAATGTATTAATGAATGGAGGGATAGATGTGTGCAAGGGGAAAGAGAAGAAGAGATGAAGCTATCAAAAAGAAAAAAGAGGAACTTCAGTATAAGTAGTTTTGGGACTTACTCTTTGGAAAACTACTTTTGTTTAGGCGTTTGTTATGAACATTTAAAAATACTGGCAAACAATATTTTAGCATCAATGATTTGTTTGCTGTAATGAGTCAGAAAGATTAGTGGGAGAATAAACTCCAAAGTCTTATCAAATTATTTGTTTTTGTTTTGAATTTGCATATATATGACATGAAATATATGGAGCATGTCTATCATTCCAACTTATCATCTTTCATCAATACTACGTCTTATCTAAAATTAATATTAATTGATTAATTGGTATTAATATGAAATTTTGTTATAATAATTCATTAAAATATATAAGAACATGTTTGACAGATTAAAATATAGTATGCACACGCCTCGGCCAAAGCGACTACTTGACCGAATTTATCAGTTTATTATTATGGTTTATTAAATATTACTTTTGTCCTAAATTGTTCCAAGAGTATTTTTAGTATTGTGGATCAAAATTGTAAATTTTGTCATTTTTTGAAACTAAATTATAGAAAATACTATCTCCAATTCTGAAGAATTTGAATAGAAAAATGGGCACGAATTTAGGGGTAAGGGTCGAATTGAAGTCGATAGAGTCGCAAGTTCAGGGAGAGGTTACCCATGAATGAGGGGTTGGAAGAACGGGAATTAAGTGGATCGAACGAGCTAGACATATTGAGTGTAATTTTTATGAATTTCACAACTTTTTTAAAGGACAATAAGCAGGCCCAAGAACTGAACTCGTACCGAGTAAAATTAGAAATGAGTAAAAGATACTCTTTTCGTTTCATCCCCAACCCAACAATTTGAAATGTACATATCATTCAATTATCTTACACATCATCATATTTCTTCCTTTCTCCTCGTAGTAGAGCCTCCTTATTTTCTACTAATTTCTACAAACAAAGATGAACGAACCAAACACATTTTATTTATACAATCAAACTATGAAGAAAACCAACCCCTTTCTCCTCCTCGATCGATAAACGGATTACTAACTTTACATTGCTGCAGAAGAGCTCGTCCGCCAAACAACCGCCACCGCACTCCTCACGCGATGCCCATCCCCATCACTCCATTCGATCGACCCGAACGAAGACTTAGCACTACCCACAATCTCCATCCCTATACCACTCTTGAACGTAACCTCGTAAGACAACTCGTCTTCCTTCTCGCTGAACACCAACTTACTCGGCACCACGCTCACTTCCACTCCAGGCAGGCTCGCCACACTCACCTCGTAAACCGCATCTCTCTTTTTCCCGACATTTTTCACCGTCCTCGTATACTTCACCTCGCTATCACCGCCTTTGAAAACAACCGAAAACGAAGGGTAGTTCAAATCCCCTGGAGTTTTCAACACCGATTTATCATCGCAATCCGCACCACTTGTGAAAACCGAGATCCTCCTCGAGTCGTACCCGATCGAGCACAAGAACGACACGTAGTCGCTAACCCCCAAGTCGTAAACCAACCCCGGGTTGAGGGCTTTGTTCGGGTCGACATGGCCCGACCCGTGAACAAACGGGTTCGACTCAGCACCAGTCCCGAGGTCGGTGATGTTTCCTCCGACGTTGTCCAAATTGTAGGCCGTGGTCATCAGGGCAGACTTGATCGCAGCTGGCGACCAGCTCGGGTGAGCCTTCCTGAGCAAGGCGGCTAAGCCGCTCACGTGGGGGCAAGACATGGATGTGCCGGAGATGATGTTGAACTCGACTCTCCGGGTATCGGAATCAATGTCGGTGGGGCCGATGGATCCGGTCCAACCGGCTAAAATGTTGACTCCGGGAGCGATTACGTCCGGTTTCAGAATCTCCGCGGTTCTGTAGTTCGGGCCTCGGCTCGAGAATGAGGCAACGCGGGGAGATGGGGGGTTGGAGCTAATGACTGTTCCGCGGAATGTGATTGTTGCTGTTGGATTCGGATCGGACCGGACGTAGGCTCGGATCTTGTCTCCGGCGATCTGCCCGACCATGGTGGCGGGGATGAAGTGGGCGTCGGCCAGGAGTTCCTCTCCGGAGTCGGCTAAATTGGCCATTATCATGCCGGCGCCGCCGGCGGTGTGCACGGCGGAACCTTTCTCTGTTCTGGCGTTCCCGCCGCGGTCGCAGATCACGATTTTCCCGGCGACCTTTTTGGGATCCAGGTTGCCGGAGTAGCAGTACCTGCTTCCGCAGTCGGCGGCGTAAACCAGCGGGAGCAATTCGTCTCCGAGGGAGTCGCCGCTGTAGAGGGAAACGCCGCCGTACGTGGTGCCGTCGCCGAGGAGAACGTCGGCGGGAAATTCGCGATCGAGAGTGGAGGCTCCGACGGTCAGGATCCACGGGGCGATGTTGACCGCGGTGTGCGGGCCGGGTCCGGAATTCCCTGCGGAGCAGGACACGATAATACCGTGCTCCGCAGCGCCGAACGCGCCGATCGCGATTGAGTCGTAGTCGTACTGAGGCGCGTAGCCGTTCGCACCGACGGAGAGGGAAATCACGTTCACGCCGTCGTCAATCGCGTGCTCCATCGCCGCCAGTATATCGGAATCGTAACAGCCGAAGGTCCAGCAGATCTTGTAGACCGCGATCCTCGCTCTGACCGCCATGCCCCTGGCTTCTCCGCGGGCGTACCCGAACAAGCTGGCGTTGGAAACCCTAGATCCGGCGGCCGTCGATGACGTGTGGGTACCGTGGCCTTCCGTGTCCCTCGGGGATTTAGATCCGTTCGATTCCCCCATCGTTTCGCCTCGCGAGGCTTCGTACCCTAAATAAAAAGCCTTTGCGCCGATGATTTTTCTGTTGCAGAGAGACGCCGGGAAATCGGGGAAATCGGAGCAGCTCCCCTTCCAATTGGACGGCACGGGGGAGAGGCCTTCGTCGGAGAAGCTCGGCCGCTCAGGCCAGATGCCGGTGTCGAGAACCCCGATGATGACGTCATCGGCGTAGTCGGAGTTGGGCCACAGGCCGAAGGTGTCCGAGAGGCGCAGGAACTTCGGGGTGCGGGTGGTGTGGAGGTGCCGGACGGCGTCGGGGACGACGGAGAGCACGCCGGGTACGCGGCGGAGAACGTCGACCTGAGCGTCGGAGAGCCTAGCAGAGAATCCGCGCACGGCGAGGTCGTAGGTGTAGAGTATCTTCGCCGGTCGGTGGTGCGGCGGGAGGGATTTGATGATGCTGGTGTACCAGTGGTGGTGGGTGGAGAAGGCGAGGGGCTTGTGAGATTTGGACACGTGGACGATGAAGGTACCTTGGCCGTCGGAGGAGAAGGCGAAAGAGAGGAGAAAGAGGAAGGAGAGTGAGAACAAGAGGAGCGAGTTCGACGGAGGGCTCATGATTTCCGGCTGAGTGGGAATGAATATTCAGTGAGGGCCAATAAATAAACAGGGGAGAGGTTTAGCAGGATGGTGGGCTTGTATTGGACCACGTTGCAGAGTTTTACTGGTGGGTGGACTTTTTGAGGAGATTCTTATTGTTTCTTTATAAATCAATATACTAATAATTAAAGTAATAAAAAAAACTAATAATTGATGGTTGAAAGGAAAACACGTGATAGTGATCTGGATAAAATTAATGGGCTTATAAAAATAGCCCATACAAAACATGGGCTTCGGTAGATAAGAAGTGGTAGACGGGTAGCTGGGCATATCAACTTCATCAATTTTGAAATAAGAAAAGTGCCATGAACCTAGACCGGAATGGTGACTAGGTGATTTGATTTTTCAATTATTATAAAAAATGATCTTAGTCATTTGTTTCGACTCAAGCTCGAGCAACAACATAATCGCAAGGCAAAGCATGACATGATGATTAGCTTCAATAACAATTATTGCATTTCCATGTAAGGATTACCAAAATCAAACACAGAAGAAGAAGAATTCTAGACTAAAAAGAAGCCTGGTTATACTTATATACATACAACAATCAAACAAGTAATACTGTATTTCTCTCCAAGATCAAGCACAAACATAACATTCGCCGGCTTCTCTTAGATCAGGAAAACCAGCTCGTCAACTAAGCCCAGCCACCGAAACCAAACCCATAGCCCATCCCAACCTAAAACACAGAAACACCATATATATCCCGATAAGCCCCCCTCCGAGAACCCTGTTCGGACGCATATCATATCTCGGCAAAACCACAATCGCCCAAACAAGCCCCAACAGCAGAAACCCCAACGTGTAATACAAGCTATTATCCCGTGGGACAGCAAACGACCCGGGCCCCTCCGACCACGCCCTCAGCAGCATCGACACTCCCAGCCCGATCAGCGTGTTGAACATCGGGCCCGCGTAGCAGCCCGACATGGCAATCTGCACCCCGTCCCCACCATTCATCGAAAGCGCGACGTTCGAAACCAAGTCGCCCATCGAGTTTCCCCAAGCCAAAACGGTCAACCCAAGGATCGAAGGGTTGACTCCCAGAATTTGTCCTAGCCCGACCAACAAAGCAACAAGCTCGTTCGCGATCATGTAGAACCAAACGATGCTCATCAAGAACCCTCCGGCCACCCAAGGGAGTAAGCACTTGAGAGGAGGGTGTTCGGATCTCGTATTCTTATATGCCAATCCGCAAAGCCCACACCCAAATGAAACACCCACGACGTACGCGATTACTCGGCTTTCAGAACTCACGTCCTCTTGTGAGCTCCACAGGCTCGTTAGAAGAACTGGCGCGAATAGAGCAGAACCAACGGCGTAAAACCTTGACCAGTTCTCCGTCTCGACTAACGGAATTGTGAGACGCCTCGGGATTATCAAGGGCAACTCCAATAAAGAACACATTTTTGAACACGAGAGAGACTGACTTTCCATAACCGTGTCCTCGTCCGTCCATCCCCACAAATTCTTGTCCCCGTCAGGGATTTTAAGCACCTGGTTCGAGTATATGGCAACATTGGAGGCCCACATCCACTGAGGCAATGAAGCGTGCAACTGGGCATCATCAGTGTGAGTGTCGAGCTCGAGCAAGGAGGCAAACATGGAAGCTTCCTCCTCGTCTAGGTTCCCACCGGAAAACAGGCTTCCCCTCACTGGAAGCAAAGGGGTGACCGAGTCCAGTTTAAGTCTTTGCGCTTGTTCCCTCAAAACCTCATTAGCAGCAACTGAAAACGCATACACTATGTAAATCGAAACGAAAGCAATGGCAGCCCCCACGCTCACTCTACCGACAAACAAGATCATCAGAAGGGACATAAGCGTAATTATAAAGAAGATTATATCCCTTATGAAGCACTTCTTATCGATCTGAACATCCAGATCCGCCACACAAAGTGAGACGGCACCAACGACAATGCAAGTGACGAAAACGGCCCCTCCGAGAACACTATTGAGGCCCACCTCACCATTTCCTGTACCCACGAAAGCTGCAATGCTGGCAAACACGTCGGGAGCGCCATTCCCGAGAGGGAGCAAGGCAACACCAGCTACAGTCGGCGATAGCTTTAGTAGAGTCGAGAGCTTTTCTAAGGAGCAGCAGAAATAATCAGCTGCGGTGTTGCCCAGGAGATAGAACAATGCGGCTAGCCAGATGCCCAATACCAAGAAGGCCCAAGGGCTTCCTTTGCAATCGCAGTAGTAGAACTTGAGGTAGTTTAAGAACCCGTTCGATTTGCAGTGAGGGTGTGCTTTCAGGAAGTCGCAGCTGGTGTTGTACCCGATGTGGTCGAGGATTCCGGAGCAGAATTCGGGCCGTTTGATATCCATGTTATTAGTAGGATCCGACCCGTTTGTGCCAATGGGAGGATTTGCGCTCGACTCTATCATTCCCCTTCGAACCGAGGAAATTACCCCTTTTGAGCTGGAATTAGGGTTCGTCTCGAAATCCCCATGATTGACGAACAGGATAATCAAAACTAGGGTACATAACCCGATGAAAATCCCTCGAATACGAGGGCTTTGTTGACCGCGAAAATAATTAAAATTCCTCATATTCACCCCTGTAATTACGAATCGATTTCGATATCTATGCTACCTTCCCACATAATCGGGTTCTGCAATAATGAAAAAATAAAATTTTCGGGATTGAATTCAAGAGCAGCTAACCCTCACAAATAATATTAAAGAAGTAGAAAAAAAACCTGGAAATTACGAAGACGGAGAGGATGATGATGATATATGAGGAAAATGAACGTGAATTATGGATTCCGATATAGATTTAGGGTTACGATCAAAAGTTGATTTTGGGAAATTTGGAAATCGCGTACACGAGCGCTTGGTTTCTTTCCGAGAAGCTTCTCTCGGAAAGCAAAAGCTATTTCTTAATTGCGGGAATAGAGCAAATATGAGCGATGATCAATAAAATGGGTACTCAGTAAAAATAAAATAAAATTAATGACTAATAATTGAATTGAATTTTGTACACTATATATTATCAAAAATTTCATGCTCTATTTGACCATTTCTATTTGTTGGTTATTGTTCCGTGTTGGCCCATTTATTATTCTTTATTCCTTATGCAGCCTAGCTCAATTGAGTTTCGGCCCAACTGACAAAAGCCCAATTGTTTATTTCCTTCGGCCCACTTTGGTTTGAATTGTTTTTGATATACAAATATACAATTATGTTGTACCTGCATTCTCGAAGCATATAGTATGGAATTTGCGTAAGATTTGTATAATTATGTTGTTGGTTTCTAATAGAAAATTTGTAAAATATTTGTAGACAATTTAATTAAGATCAAGGTCAGATAAGTCGTCTTCACTAATCGGAGTGAAGTGATTTCTGTAAACAATAGTATACAAATACAAATAAGTTCATAGTTAAATCAATCACAAATACACCCTTGGAATTTAGTATAATCACAAATATTACTTTTCAAAATTTTGTTTCATTAACCTCTAATTGAGATTGTTTTTCAAACTCCAACTGTACACTTGTCACACCAATGAAACAAATAATTGTGTTTATGCTAATTAATTAATTAATTAATCTAAGTGTGATTAAACTTTAATTAAACAACCCCTAATTAAACATATCACACTCCTTCTCAAAAGTAGTTAACCGAATCCTCATATAAATTAAGTATCATTACGCCGTAAAAAGGATCATCAATTATTGGCATCGTATGCTTTCTTTAATCTATCAACCCTCCGGATAAACGGCACCACTATTTTGTCCGTTTTGATCGTCTAAGTCAACGCATCGTTATTCATTTGTCGACTTTTCTATAAGTACGTGCGCTCTCACATGCCTTCGATCATTTCAATTTTTCTAGGTCGATGTGGCAAAAACAACCTACAAATTCACTCCAACTTAAATTTGTACTTCCCATTAATAATAGCATTTTGTATGATGAAAAAATAAATAAATAGTCTCCAGAGCATAGTCGAGTGGTAAGGCCTGTGATGATATGGGTGTAATTCCCCGGCGACGCAGAGTTCGAATCTCGGGTGAGACAAATTTTCATTGAAATATTATGAAGGTTTGTCCTGAGATTCGATCTGTTGGCTCTCTCGCACAGGTGTCTGCTACTCGGGCACATTCCTCGATTTACATCCTACCCGATCGAGGGACCTCCGATCGAGTGAGATGGAGTTTCTCGTCTCTCCTCCTTATAAAAAAAAATAAATAAATAAATAAGTTTTGTCATAACTCTTAATTTGTTTAGAAAAGATCAATACAAGTTTCTTTCAACTTTATTAAGGGCGTGATTGGGCACCTACCAATATGGCACCACTTTATAACAAAAAGTTTGACCGAAACCGGAAAAATTATGTGTATTGCTAAGTGCAAAAGACAAGGCAATATCATTATTGAATTGGGTTCTTTTGCCCTAGGCACATCATGATTTTGGTTAGGTGCAAGAAAAATTTGATGTTTGTGAACGTGGGGTTGGGGCCCTTGAACCCTAGTCATAGATAGGTGACCAACCATTTGCTATAAACATCCACTATAAACTTCTCTCCAGCTAATATTATATTAGTATTTTTTTTATAATTTTTATATATTTTTTATTATAAGTAATTGACGGTTAAACAAAAAAAGTTTTTGACCAATGTGAAAACAGTTGTGGGACGGATTGCTCAACAGTCAAGGGACTAATGTGCAAATATCTCACCTTCATTAAAGTTTCAATTGGTAGTTTGCATGTAGTCAACTAGCTAGAGAGGTTCTTATGAGAATTGAGAATGTGTCAACCTATTCCAAGAGTATGGTTTTAGGGGTAGGACAACTAACTATATACTTTGTCCAACACCAAATCTTTCTTGTTCCATCTGTTTCAATCATCCTTCATTTTGATTCTTTTGGAGCAAATTCTCTATAGTTGACTTCACAAATAGATAATTTATGCGCCAATCACGAGAAGAAAAAATGTAAAATTTGGGATCAAATACAGTAGAATTTAACAAAATTTGGGATCAAATATTGCATTCTAGTTGTAGTCCATTTTCATTCCATAATTAACAAGATCATTATTCTCTTTACATGTGGCACTGATGATGATTCAAAATTAAGCACTACCATTTCGTACTCAACCCTTTTAGAATTGGAATTTACCATTTTAACCCCCACCCCCCCCTATTCACAACCTTCATCTATCCCACAGTAAACCGAAGAACCGGCCAGGGTTAAGCTCGGCATACAGCTATCGGACCGGGCCAACACAGCCCGCTTCAATTTGTTTCCGCTTTTGTTTGTCGGGCTGCTCGGCATCGACCTGAGAGATTTCGGGCTCTCCAGGCCCTTCCTCAGCACATGCCTCATGGCCCGAATAAGATGCACGGTCGGATCTTCCGGCGGCCCGGAAACCCGGAACTTGTTGCAGAAGCTGAAGTGCCGGGCGAAAGCCTCGTCCGGGCTTATCAGCTTCTGCGATCGAAAGATTTCATCTTTGACGGCCTCTGCACAAAGCCCGCAGATCCATTTGCCACCATACCTAATCAAAGATCCAAGAATTTAATCTCAAATAACAAAAAGCCCGGCCCGATCAAATTAGCCTAATTTCTACATACATTAATTATCAGTAGTACCTTTCTCGGACTGTTTCTATATACGATAAGGTGCATTCCTCGGTAAGCCCGCAGCAGTCGCACTTGGCGAAATCCACCTCGATTGGGCCCGATGCCATGTTGACCGGGCCGGTAACAGAGGGCCCGTCGGGCCCAGCGCTTATCGCCATCGAACCACTCATCATGGTCGACATCTATGAAATTAGCAGTCGGTGGCGGGAAAAAAATGGGATCTTGAATATGCAGAGAGACTCAGAAGTCCGGCCGATGAAATTGAAATTCCGGTAATTAAAAATTAAATAAATTAATAAATAAATTATTATCTCTCCTTTTCCCACTCCCCTTCTTCTTCCACCTTGGATTCTTCAGGGATGAAGGAGATATATAGGAAAGACATTTCAAAGAAATAATAAAAAATAACTTTTTTGAGGCGAATATGTAATTTTGAGTTAGGGTTTTTAGGGGTGGTCGCCGCCGGGAAATTTCTTTGTTCGGCCTTTTTCCGACGAGGGAGAGAGAGAATTTTGAGAGTGGGAGAGATTGTGAAAAGCAGAGGTAATAGGTTGTGAGGTTTTTATTGCTGTGTGGGAATGGGAACGGGAAGGAGGTCAATGATTGGGTGGACACGTGTCCAGTGTCACCGTGAAATGATGGTTAAAGTAAAAATTAATTTTGTTTTACAGGATTTGATTACTACGTGTTTATTTGTGTGTATTTTGGGATTGATTCGGGTTGCGAAATACCCAGAATAACCCTTTACTTTCTCACGTGGACAAATTCTTTTCGGGTGCCACGCGTCTAATAATTATGGGGTCCAGAGTAATTAAACATGAATCAATTAGTATACAGTTGTCAGAGCATCCCAATGGTAGGTACAATTATTACATGGCATGGAATTGTACCTAGGTATACCATTAGGGAGGTAGGTACAAATTGGAGAGAGAACTTTTGAGTATCAAATATTTGATACTAGGTACAATTTGATATGTGTCTTAAATTGTGGGTCCTACATGCATAAAGAAAACAAATTGTACCCCAAACCATTGGGAGTGTGAGGTATAAATTGATAAGTATAATTGTTTTGTGATGTGTCAACTAAATTGTACCTCAACATGAGGTACACCATTGGAGATGCTCTCATAATGACGGCCGATTAATACAATAATAAAGTAGTTGATGACTCATACAGTCATACTGAATAAATTAAGTTGATACTCTATTTTCTTACGCGTCTTTGAATTTATTTATGAGTCCTGTTAAATGGGCAGAATCTGCCCATGGACAGAAAACTTAAAAAAAAATATTTTATAAATTTAAATAATAATTTATTTATATTTAGATATGTATTAATATTAGTTATATCATTATTAATTTATTTAGTGTAAGAAAAATTAAAAATATAATTTTTTAAATAAAAATATCACATATTTTGACATTTTAGTATAAAAAAGACTGTTAAATAGAAATATATGTTTTAGTATATAAAAATAATAATTAAAATTATTATTTTTACATATATATTAAGTAAATTATATTATTTATTTTATAAAAAAAAGAAACAAAAAAAATAACGTAAAATTAATTTTTTGTCCATGGACAGAATATGCCCACAGAGAATTACCATTTATTTATAATTATTACTTCTATTAATATATACTCCTATATTTTGGCATAAATATAATTATAACTTTATATTTTTAGCTAGTTTTTTTAATTTTATCTTAATTATTTATTTTTTTAAAAATTTAAAATGTAATTTTTTATTTATCATCTATACAATATATAAATCAGTAAGAATTTTACCGTTGGATATATCATTTTTAATTCCCCAAAAAAATCTAGATCGTTGGATTAACTTTTATGTTCACACTATAAGGACTAAATAATAAATAATTATAGTTATGATTAAGAAAAAATTATTGATATTACCGGTTGTTTAATTCTCTAATTAATCAGATTTTAAAAATATTAAATTTCCTATTTTAGCTCCTTATTTAAATTATTATATACTCTTTAATTTACATGTTGACCGATTCAAAAATATATTTTATACTAATCTATATATTTGTTTCCAAATAAATAATAGTTGTGATTAATACATTTAAATTACCGATTGATTAATTTACTTTTATAATTAATTTGATTTTTTAATTATTCATTTACCTATTTAAACTCCTTAATTTAAGTAATTATTTTCTCATTAAATCAGAAAGAAATCGCTTACTATTTAATTATTTCTTAGTATTAATTGTTACGCGGTTACTCCTAATTAATCTCACCTATATTAATTAAAAATAATAATTTATACAAATAAATATTTTTGTTTCCATATTACACGGAACTAATTCTATTTAAACTCTTCTTCATCATCATTAATCTTTCGCTTTTAATTTTTTTATTATGTGCAATTCATTTTTTTAAAGCTTTCGATAAATTGTTGTTTGTTCTTTTGCAGATCACAACGTAAGTATCTTTTATTTATTTGTGTTAATTTGTTATGCAATTATTTTAATGTTTTTCTTAATTTCTAATTTGATTGTTTATTTATTTTATTTGCAATTTTTTTATTGATACGAATTGATGTTTTATCTCTTTTGCAGATGCCAATGTAAGTTTATAATTTATTTACAATATTTTGATCATCATATATTTTTTTTTATGTTTTTTGTGTATATTTTTTTACAGCTCTCTATCCTTTTTATAACCATTTTTTCATTGTTTTTTTGTTCTTCTATGTACATTAATAATACTTTTCATGATTTCATTTTTCTGCATATTTCAATCTAATTAGTTGTGTTTGAAATCCTTTTTGCAGGTATAAATAGTAGGTGAATAAATCAAAATATTGACTTGGCACGTCGTCGAGAAGTACTTCTAAAATCCGAGGTATTGTTTTTATTCGAACTCATGTCCCCTCTCGATCTATCGATGTGCCTAGCATCACTGATATGTCTCTCTCGACATCGGTGTCTCTCTCCGGAAAAAGCAGCTCACTCCGGCGACCATTGGGACGATTTCCCTTCCAAGATGAGTTTTGTTTCGATTTTAATTTTTATTTTGGTGCTATATTTGGATTAAATTTTTCCTTATTTTATAATATTATGATCACCATTTTTTTGTATTTGGTTGCAGTATAAATGTAAATTTCTCTCTTTAAAAACTATTTTTTTAATTTGTCTTCTTTGTTGTAATTGTATTTAATTATTTTATTTTTCTTTCTAAATTATTCTAACAACTTTATATGTTAATATGAGCCCTCTCTCTCTCGGTTTCATCGGATTAGTGCCGAGTGGTGCATCATTCTACTTATCGATTGATGCTTCAATAAATCGAGTGAGTTTCTTTATTCACCACATGTATTTATTTTTGGTGTTTTGTATAATAATCTCTTCACAATTTTTTTGTGTATTTTTTCAAATCTCTAAACGTAAGTTTCTGTTTTTTTAATTTGTATTTCTTGAATTATATATCACTATATATATGTTGCAATCTATGAGGTGAGTTTCTATTTATGTATTTATTATTTCGTGTTGTATTATAATTTCTTTACAATCTCTTTATTTTTAATTTTTAATTATATTTTTGTACTAATATTTGGGTGCAGATCTAGGGTTCTTACCATAATCATATTTTCAAATTTTTAGGCTGAAATTGCGTAATGTTTTTAATGATTTTGTATATTTTTATTCATCCTTTTAAATGACCTAAGTTCTTATTTCCAAGTTATATTTTTAACGTAATATTTTGTTGTTTTCTTTTTTTATTTTTTTTTTATTTTGTAGGTTATATTGCATTATCAAGAAAAATTGAAACTTTGGACGGAAAATTATTGTTTTCTTTTAATATTTTCTAATATGTTTAGAGAAGTCTACGTTAGCTTATTTTATTCATGACCAAATTTATGTAATGGATATACTTAATTTTTTTTGTTTATTAAATAAAATTTATATAATTTTTTTTCCTAAATTAAATTTATAATATTTATATATAATTTTTTAATGTATGATCAAGTATATTTTTTAACTGTTTTTCTTATAATTTTTTTTAACGTTTTCCTTTTCATTATTATTAATGATCTTTATGCGTATTTTATTTGTTTTCTATCAATAAGAAATTAATTTCTATAAAATAAAATAAAATACTTTACAATTAAAATAATATTAATAAGAGATAATATCAAGTTTATTTGTTTGCTATAACAAATTATTATTTCAAATTTTCATTATTTAATATATATGGTCATTAATTAAAGTAGAATTCAAATTATTTTTAAAAATAAATTCGATCCTAAATTTTTGTAAAACAATAAAATCAATAAATATTACTTAATTATATTAATATTAAAAATTATTTTTGAAAACAATCTTTAATTATAGTAGTGAAATAAAATACGTCATCACTAATTAAATATAATTAAAATATATTGATTTTCCATAAATTGAATATTTTATTGATTAATTGACTAAATATTTAGTTCCATAATTATCTCCAAACAATTCGTTTGATTATTTGTTTCACTAAATTTATTTATACTATATTAAAAAAATATGTCTTTGCCGCAATTAAATTATTTAATATTTATTTAATATTTGTTTTACAGTGATTTTTAAAATTAGTTTAATAATAATAATTGTAGTTTTTAATAAAGTTATTTATTTAATAGCGCTTAAAGACTATTATTTAATATTTATTTATTAATATTTTTACGCATTTTTTTGTTTTTATTTAAAAAATATTTTTAAAGCAGTTATTTGTAAAAAAAATTAATAATAATTTTCAAAATATTTTTTATTTATTTTTTATTTATTTAAAAACTAATTTAATAATAATTTTAAAAATATTATTTATTTATTTTTTATTTATTTAAAAACTATTTTTTACGTAATTATTTGTGAAATTTGTTTAATAATAATTAAAAAAAAAAATTTACGAATTATTTGAGTTTTTAAATACAATTAAGTGTTCCAAAATGGGAAGGTTGGTATTTTATAAACTTCTAACTCATTTTTGTATATTATTTAATATAATTAAATTATATAAAAAACTATTATTTTTAATATATTTTTAGTGTAAATAATTATATTTTTTGTTCATTTTCTAATTATATTTTTTTTTTTATACATGAATTATGTTTTGTATAATAATTGTGGTTGATGTTTGTTATTTATTAGGTGGATGTCCAATAATGTTTTGCGGAATATTGATTCCACTAAATCGCAAGTATTAAGAGAAAGCTATTCTAGGGATTATGTTTTAATTCCTAAAAATCTAGAATTTCTGTAACTCCGTCTGATACAAATTACCGTTAGTTTTCCAACGAATACAATTTCCGGTTATGATATTGTATGTCATGACGATTAATAAAAGTTAAGGTTAGTCTTTGAAAAACATTGGTTTATTTTTTAAAATACCAGTATTTACGCACAATAAATTGTATGTGGGTTTATAGACTAACCAACAGGAAAGGTTCGAAACTTCTGCTTTGTGACGAGAATTGTAATCTCATAAAAAGAACAACAAATGTAGTATATAAAGAGGTCTTTCAAAAAATTTAAGTTGATTGTAATTCAAAATAAATGAATATGTTATTTTATTCACGAGTTATACAAAATTATATTTGAGTTCAGATAGTATTTCTCAGACTCGACCGTTGCGTGAGTATGTTTGAGCAGATCCATTCGGTTGAATTTTATATACGATCAAGTGTTCATGAATGCAAAATCATGAGTTTAAATTGAATGTTTAAATTGAAAGTTTTCTATAGACTTCTAATTATTTAGTATAATCAAATTATATAAAGCAACATTATTTTTAATATATTTTTGGTGCAAATAATTATAATTGTCGTTAATTTTCTTATTATATTTTTATTACACATGAATTATGTTTTATATAATAATTTCGGGTGATGTTTGTTATTTATTATGTCGTTGTTCTAATTGTTGCGGAATATTTATGTCACTCACGGACTTTGCAATGATACACGATTGTTTATAACAAAGTTTGGTAGTTATGTTATCGAGTCGCAAGTATAAGATGTCACTCACAGTCTTTGCAATGATACGCGTTTGTTTATAGCAAAACTTAGTAGTTATGTTATCGAGTCGCAAGTATTAAGATGAAGCAATTCCGGGGATTATGTTTTAATTCTATAACTCAATTTGATACAAAATTACCATTTGCTTTTCAACGAAGAAAATTTTACGATTATGATATCGAATGTCATGACATTTAATAACAGAAAAGGTCAGTCTTTGAAACGTTTGTGTATTTATGAAGATACCAGTATTTTCGCACGAAAATTAATTGTATGTGCCGGTTTCTAGAGTAACCAACAGGAAATGGTTGAAACTTTGGCTTTGTGACGAGAATTGTAATCTCACAAACAGAACAACAAATGTAGTATATAAAGAGGTCTTTCAAAAATTTTAAGTTGATTATAATTCAAAATAAGTGAATAAGTTAATTTATTCACGAGTTATACAAAAAAAATATATCTGAGTTCGGATAGTATTTCCCAAACCCGACCGTGGCATGAGTATATTTGAGCAGATGCATTCAGTTGCGTTTTTAAATACGATCAAGTGTTTCTGAATGCAAAATCATGAGTTATTGGGACAAACGTCAGTCTTTGACAAACGTTGTATTTCAAAATAGAGTATTATTTGTACGCGACGGTTTCTAGAGTCTTTGACATTTTTCCAACGAACACAATTTTCGGTTATGATATCGTATGTCATGACGATTAATAAAAGTCAAGGCCAGTCTTTGAAAAACGTTTGTTTATTTTTTAAAATACCAGTAGTTACGCACAATAAATTGTATGTGGCGGTTTATAGAGTAACCAACAGGAAAGGTTCGAAACATCTGTTTTGTGACGAGAATTGTAATCTCACAAAAAGAAACAACAAATTTAGTATATAAAGAGGTCTTCCAAATAATTTAAGTTGATTGTAATTCAAAATAAGTGAATATGTTATTTTATTCACGAGTGATCATGTAACGATTGTATTTTTTCGGTTTATTGACCAAAACGACTGGAATCAAGTTATTGATAAAATAAAACAGTATTTTGATTGTAGATACAAATTTTACTCCAAAGCAGTTTGTAATCTCCAAAGTAGTTTGTCAAAGCCTTTTGCGAATCAAAACCATGTTCGTTTTTTGCATGACGACCAATACTAAATATGTTGATACTAAATAAAAACCATATTGGTTTAGGATGATAAAAAATAGAACGACAGTCGAGACAAAGAGGTTTATCGTTCGACATATAATCTAATTCGTATCCTAGAACTAGAGTTGTAATTTTTAAGATTATTGTTCATTGTCATTCGTGGATTCAAATTGTAAAATTAATTTTCTTTGTACAATGGAATTTGAATATAGATTCTTTACAAAAATTGTTATCCCCGTAAACTTTTAGACGATGATAAAGTAGAGGTCGATACAATAAAAGAAAATTCATTTCGGTGTTCACGAACAATGTTGCGATTTTCGTTCATCAATTTGCTGACCTCTACTTCTCTATAGTCCAGAATCAATTTGGAAAAAGTAAAAGGATATTATCTTAAGCTGACATAAAATAAACCAAAATATCTTACGAGTATGCGACGTCAATGTATTTTCAAAGTTAAGTTATTAAAAAAATTAATCAAAAATTTTCTTTGTACAATGGAATTTCAATATAAATCCTTTAAAAAAAAATTTGTCCCCGCAAACTTTTAGACGGTGATAAAGTATAGGTCGATACAATAAAAGAAGATTTATTTTGATGTACATGAACAATTTTGAGATTTTCGTTCGCCAATTTGCTGACCTCTACTTTTCTACAGTCCAGAATCAATTTGGAACCAGTGCAAGGATATTTTCTTAGCTAACATTAAACCAAATATGTTATGGGGATGAGAAGTCAAAATATTTTCAGAGGTTAGTAATTAAAAAAATTAATCAAAATTTTTAAAGAAGACAATGATCGTTTAATTATTGTATTTTATCAGTTGGATGACCAAAACGGCTTAAATAAATTTATTGATAAAATAAAACAGTACTTTTATTGTAGATGCAAATCTTACTCCAAAGCAGTTTGTATAATATTTGGATATGAAATTCCAAAACAACAAAAATAATATTTTCAGAGCAGCTTAATGTAAGGTGAAGTTTTGTCGAACCCTTTTGCGAATTAAAACCATGTTCTTTTTTTTTTTTTTGCATGACGACCAATACTAAATATGTTGAGACAATAAAGTTAACTTTTGTAGAATATTTTAATTAATTCGTTTAGTATGATAAAAAATAGAACGACAGTCGAGACAAAGTAGTTTATCGTTAAATATATAATCTAATGTGTATCCTAGAACCAGAGTTGTAATTTTTTAGAATAGTGTTCATTGTCATTTGTGGATATACATTGTAAAACGAATTTTCTTTGTATATAATAGAATTTCAATATAGATCATTTACAAAAATTGTTATCCCCGTAAACTTTTAGACGGTTTTAAATTATAGGTCGAACCAATAAAAAATATTCATTTTGGGGTTTACGAACAATATTGCGATTTTCGTTCGTCAATTTGCTGACCTTTATTTCTCTACAGTCCAGAATCGATTTGGAATCAGTGCAAAGATATTATCTTAGCTGACATTAAACCAAAATATCTTACGAGGATGATAGGTCAAATTATTTTCAGAGTTAAGTTATTAAAAAAATTAATTAAAAATGTTCAAGAAGCCAATGATCGTGTAACTATTGTATTTTATCTTTCTGAGGACTAAAACGACGGGAATAAATTTATTGATAAAATAAAACAGTATTTTGATTGTAGATGCAAATCTTACTCCAAGACAGTTTGTATACTATTTCGATATGAAATTCCAAAACAACAAAAATAATATTTTCATAACAGCTTAATTGAATCGGCAAAGTTTTGTCGAAGCCTTTTGCGAATCAAAACCATCTTCGATTTTTGCATGACGACCAATACTAAATATGTTGAGACATTAAAGTTAACTTATGCAGAATAGGCTTATCGTTCGAAATATAATATTATGTGTATCCTATAACCAGAGTTGTAATTTTTTAGAATATTGTTCATTGTCATTCGTGGATACATCTTGTAAAATGAATTTTCTTTGTACAATGGAATTTCAATATAGATTCTTTAAAAAAAATGTTATCCCCGTAAACTTTTAGACGGTGATAAAGTATAGGTCGATAAACTAAAAGAAGATTCATGTTGGGTTCACGAATAATGTTGTGATTTTCGTTAGTCAATTTGTTGACCTCTACTTCTATACAATCTAGAATCAATTTGGAACCAGTGAAAAGATATTATCTTAGCTGACATTAAACCAAAATATATTACGAGGATGAGATGTCAAATTATTTTTCAGAGTTAAGTTATTAAAAAAACTTAATAAAAAATGGTTACGAAGGAATGATCGTGTAACGATTGTATTTTATCTTTCTGAGGACCAAAACGACGGGAATAAATTTATTGATAAAATAAAACAGTATTTTGATTGTAGATGCAAATCTCACTCCAAACCAGTTTGTATACTATTTGGATATTAAATTACAAAACAACAAAAATAATATTTTCAGAACAGTTTAATTGAATCGGTGAAATTTTGTCGAAGCCTTTTGCGAATCAAAACCATGTTCGGTTTTTGCATGACGACCAATTCAAAATATGTTGAGACACTAAAGTTAACTTATGTAGAATATTCCAATAAATTCGTTTAGCATTATAAAAAATAAAACTACATCTGAGACAAAGAGGTTTATTGTTCGAAATATAATCTAATGTTTATTTTAGAATAAGAGTTGTAATTTTTTAGAATAGTGTTCATTGTCATTCGTGGATTTACATTGTAAAATGAATTTTCTTTATACAATGAAATTTCAAAATAGATCCTTTAAAAAATTGTTATCCCCGTAAACTGTTAGAAGGTGATAAAGTATAGGTCGTAATAATAGAAGAAGATTTTTTTTTGGGGTTGACGAACAATGTTGCGATTTTCGTTTGTCAATTTGATGACCTCTACTGCTCTACAGTCTAGAATCAATTTGGAACCAGTGCAGAGATATTATCTTAGCTGACATTAAACCAAAATATCTTACGAGGATGAGACGTTAAGGTATTTTCATAGTTAAGTTATTAAAAAAATTAGTCAAAAATGTTCAGGAAGGCAATGATCGTGTAACTATTATATTTTATTGGTCTGATAACCAAAACGTCTGGAATAAAGTTATTGATTAAATAAAATATTATTTTGACTGTAGATGAAAATTTACTTCAAAGCAGTTTGTATACTATTTGGATATTAAATTCCAAAACAACAAAAATAATATTTTCAGAGAATGTGTTAATTGAAGCGGTGAAGTTTTGTCGAATTCTTTTTCGAATCAAAACCATGTTCGATTTTTTCATTACGACCAATACTAAATATGTTGAGACAATAAAATTAACTTATGAAGAATATTCCAATAAATTCGTTTAGGATGATAAAAAATAGAACGACTGTTGAGACATAGCATTCGAAATATAATCTAATGTGTATCCTAGAACCAGAGTTGTAATTTTTTAGAATATTGTAAATTGTCATTCCTGAATTTACATTGTAAAATAGTTTTTCTTTGTACAATGGAATTTTAAAATAGATCCTTTAAAAAAATAGTTATCCCCGTAAACTTTTCGTAAACTTTTAGACGGTGATAAAGTATATGTCGATACAATAAAACAAAGATTCATTTTGGGGTTTATAAACAATGTTGCGATTTTCGTACGTCAATTTGCTGACCTCTACTTCTCTACAGTCTAGAATCAATTTGGAACCAGTACAAAGATATTATCTTAGCTGACATTAAACCAAAATATATTACGAGGATGAGACTTCCAGATATTTTCATAGTTAAGTTATTAAAATAATTAATAAAAAATGTTCACGAAGGCAATGATCGTGTAACGATTGCATTTTATCGGTCTGATAACCAAAACGACTGGAATAAAGTTATTGATAAAATAAAACATTATTTTGATTGTAGATAAAAATCTTATTCCAAAGCAGTTTGTATACTATTTGGATATGAAATTCCAAAACAACAAAAATAATATTTTCAGAGCAGCTTAATTGAATCGGTAAAGTTTTGTCGAATGATTTTGCGAATCAAAACCATGTTCGATTTTTGCATTACGACCAATAATAAATATGTTGTGACAATAAAGTTCACTTATGCAGAATATTACAATAAATTCGTTTAGGTTGATAAAAAATAGAACGACAGCCGAGACAAAAAAGTTTATCATTCAAAATATAATATAATGTGTATCGTAGAACCAGAGTTGTAATTTTTTAGAATATTGTTCATTTTCATTCGTGGATGCATATTGTAAAATGAATTTTCTTTGTAAAATGGAATTCAATATAGATCTTTTAAAAAAATTGTTACCCCGTACACTTTTAGACGGTGATAAAGTATTGGTCGATACAATAAAAAAAATCGTTTTGGGGTTCACAAACAATGTTGCGATTTTCGGTCGTTAATTTGCTGACCTCTACTTCTCTACAGTCCAGAATCAATTTGGAACCAGTGCAAGGATATTATCTTAGTTGACATTAAACCAAAATATGAAAGGGTTGAAGCTTCTTCTCTGCGATCAGAACGGTAATCTCACGAACAAAAACCCACAAATGTAGTATATAAGTGGTCTTTCAAAATTTATAAGCTGGTTGTCATACAAAATAAGTAATGATTTTAATTCATCATAATTATTTACGTATAATATAAAATATTTTTATTTTCTTTATCTATTTTGTGACGTGTTAAACAAGTTTAACGTATATATTAATATGAGTTACATGAAAAGTTATACTATTATTTTCTTTGTCTATTTTGTGTAGTGTTAAACAAGTTTAACGTATATATTAATATGAGTTAAATGATAAAATAAGTTATGTACGTAAACATGATAACAAACAGACGGTTAAAACAATTATTTCGAAGATCCCAGTGCAACGCACGGGCCAGTGGACTAGTTTTTTATAAAAATACAAAAAAAAACTTATAACCAACAAAATATAAAGATATTATCAATACAGAATAAATTAGGCAATACGATATTTTATGTGTTTTATTTATTGTAATGTTTTATTGTTATTTATAAATAGAATAGATTGATGTATCTGTGATCCATTAAATATTATGATAAAAAAGATAATATTATTTTTTGTCATTTTAGAAAAAATAAAATTGTAGTAGAATATCAAAATAAAATACCTAAAATTTGCGTGAAAACGAAGGAGAGATCATACTAAATTTTGGGCATGAAATGAAATGCAGTTTTTCTTGTAAAATGATTATGGACACTAACATGGTGTTGTAACTTTGAAAGGAATTATGTATGTATGGTCAAAGCATGCATGTTACCTTTTCTGTCCTTTTCTATAGGGAATGATTACAAAGTATTAATAAAGTGGAATTTTATCGTCTCGATATTGCAACGCAAAGCAACCACGTTTATAATAATTTGTTTGGTCCGTAATTCCGTCTGTAATTAACTTCAAATTTTCCTACAATTGATAGTTTCTTATTGCAAAAATAAATAAATTAGAATTTAGATTTCAAATTCAGTTTATATTAATCGAACAATTGTATTATTCACTATAATAATTATGTGATTTTTGATTTTAAAATGAAATGTGTTAAATTTTTAATCTATATAAATATATAAATTTGAGAAATCTGTTTTCACAAGTTGGAAAGTGACAAAACTCGTGCTATCTTTTTCATGGAAATTTATTGGAGTATGGTGTGTTTTGTTCAGTTGTATTATTATTATTATTATTATTATTATTATTATTATTATATGAATGCAATATTAAATCCCTAATCCCTAAAATGGTTGAAAAGTATAACCTTGTTCACATGGCTCTGTGTTCATATCTACTCTTGCACGTTTTATTTTATTTTATTTTATTAAACATCAATATCAATATCAACATCAACATCATTACTTAATTTACTTTGAACATATGCAATTATATTTTTTATAGTCAATGAATTACATAGTAATTAATTACGACGTTTTTGTAGTGTTTAATAACATTTGTCACCTTAAAAAATTGAAATATAATTATTTTATAATCAATTTTATTTGTTTATATTTTTTTAAAATTGAGTAAATTTTAATTTACTTTTCAATTTTCAGAAATATTCTCATCCTTTTTTAAGACATACTTAAAAAATACAAACAAAATACGATGTAGTAACATTTTTTTGCAAATTTTTGTATTCAAAACATGTTACTACTTGTCACACTAATATGAGCACAAAGTTTAAAAAATAATAGAAATAATAATATTATATATATTGTTGTTGACTAATTTTTAGCGTGATATTAACTTTTGTTAGGTAAAAGTGAGTATTTTAAAAATATTGTGTTGTTTTAAGTGTATAAAATGTAGTAATAATTTATTTTTTGTGTACTGACAACTAGTATAGGAAAAATAAAAATGTAATAACTTAGCATAGAAATATAATTTTTTTCTCTGACAAAATAAATTTATAAATAAATATAGTCATATAGAGATATATGAGATATATGATGGAGTAAGAAGTTACATACAGTGCTACTCATTGAGATGCATGATTATATCTTTTGATCCATTCCAAAAATATGTATACTCAAACCTCTTTCTTTCACAAAAAAATTAATAAAAATTCATCTTATTATTATGAAACCGAAAAAATATACTTATATCTAAAGATCATACAACATGTTTGATCAAGAGCCTTAGAGCATGTACAATGGTGGGTTCAGTTCATACCAACCCACCACAAATTAATAATTTATTAATTTATTTTCAATCACTTTTATTATTAACTGAACTACATAATTTATACTTGCATTGGTTTTTTGGTTTGAACCGAATTAAGTGGGTCATACAAACTTTTACTTTTTTAATTATATATATTTTTATTAAATAAAATATACATTTGAATTACAAATATTTATTATTCATTATTATGTATAAAAATAATAAATTGTATTTAATTTTGTTAATAATTTAAAATTATGTGTAAAATAATTTAAATTAAAAAATAATTATATTTTAATTTAATTAACAAATAATTTAAATTATTTAAGTTTTCATAAATTAATAATTTATGAATTTGACTGGATTGAGTTGCTTTTGCTTCTGATTTGTGCAGATAGAGTTTACGTAAATAATTTTAATTTAACACAATTAAAATTAACAATTATGATTATAGTTTAACGCAAATAATTTTAATTTAACACAATTAAAATTAAAAATTATGATTATAATTTAACGCAAATAATTTTAATTTAATAATTTTAATTTAACACAATTAAAATTAAAAATTATTATTATAGTTTAACGCAAATAATTTTAATTTAATAATTTTAATTTAAAGCAATTAAAATTAAAAATTATGATTATAACTTAATTGCGCATTTGGGGCGTGTCTTCCACACAGTATTTCTGTCCATTTATTTGGTAATAATTGTGTACTCTGACAGAAAAAAAAAAAAAAAACTCAGTTCATACCTTTGAACCGAATTCACTTTGGTGGGGTGGGATAAGTAGGGTGAGTATAATGAACTGGAACTCCCAATGGTACTAGTTCACTTTCATGAGTTCAAACTCAAAAAAATTGGTACCATTGTACATGCTCTTACACGCTACATATACTGTATACAGAATGTAGTTCATTGTCCACGTGTCCTCCTCGTCTTGGCCAATTAGTTTTTATGCAATAGCAACTATATTTAATGAAATATCAATGAAACACATAATAATATCAAATTTGGTTGAAATCAACATCTTAAAATTAATTGTCTTTGTATTTGTTGCCACCCCTCCATGAACAATAATGGGAGTAATTAATAGTACTACTAATATTCATAAGGAAATTATATATACACCACATATATTATATTTATTGGCTTATTAATCTGTATACCAATAGTGTTTTTACACGTGGGTTGTTCCACAAATCATTTTCTTGTTACAAGTTCACTGTCTGAAATTTGGGCTGTGCAGCAAACAAACAAACAACACAGAGATTAGATGGTTTTGTCAGTAAGTGACTGTGTCCGTGAACGCAATCGATGAGATGGATACCCATTTCGCATTTATTCCGATTTTAATTACGTGCTCTATTTTTTTTACTCAAAACGAATACCCATTCTTTAAAATAGTTTTTTTTTTATTATTATTTGTTTTAAAATAATTTTTTTTTTATTATTATTATTTACGTCTTTGGTCTATAATGAAAGACTTATTGTAAACATCCCTGTTATATTCCGAAAACTAATCAGAAATAATTCCACTAAATAAATGTAAGTTTTATTTGATTAAGACCTGTCTTGTAGTTGTAGATATGAAATTATGAATATACATGTGCCACAAGTTGGGTTGTAAAAAAATCAGTTTTAATGATACAAGAAATAATAATAATATTAACAATAAAAATAATAATATATTATGATGCAATTTGTATATTTTGCTTTCAAGTTACAACCACTCAAACATCATATTCCCAAACACATTATTTTAAGAAAATCTGAGATTGCGTGAGATATTGCCCCAATCCTCTCCGGTTCCCTTCCTACGGTTCATCAGCTCATGCAAAAGCGCACACCCATGTACACGCGCTTTCTGCAGCTGCGACTTCCGGAGTTTCCGGAGCAGAAACTCCGGCAAACCTCTCAACTTCCGGCAATGCGAAATCTTCAAACACTTGAGCCTCGGCATTATCACACGATCCTCGTCTCCTTCAATCAATCCATCCCACTCCTCCCAACTCTCCATTTTCAAAACCTTCAATTTCTTCAGCTTCGGAAATGCCGACCCCATTCCATCATCGTTCGCACGGATTCCCAAGAAATCGATCCCAAACGACTTCACGGAGTTCAAGCCCTCCACGTGGAGTGTAACCAGAGACGGCAATTTTCCCAAAGGAGGCATCTCCTTACAATTCACGCAATCTCGGAGAGTGAGTTGACTCAAGTTCGTCAGCTTCACCATCCAACTCGGAAACTTGGAGCCCCCGTACGAACTTATTTGCAGGGACCGCAAGTTCTCGTGAGCCTCGAGAGCTTCAATCACCTTATCTTGATTACCGTTTTGAGCCGAGGGGCTGAAGTTGAAGTCCAGGTGCAAATCGGAGAGTTGAATCTTTTCCCGCAAACCAGCTTTCTTGGCCTCGTCGGCATTCGCTACAAACCCTAGCCCTTCGATTTTGAGGCTTCCTCCGAGGCTTTTGAGTTTGTTCAAATCTTCTAACGAGCATGTCGGGTCGTTCTTATCGCTCCCTTTCACGATGATGAATTTTGTCAACGTCCGGAGAGAACTCAGCTCGGAGATTCCTTTCGGCAATGTCTTGAGGCTATCAGTTCGGCCGATCTCGAGATGCCTCAGATTGATTAGTTTCCCGATTTCGCGAGGCAGTTTGCGGAGATGGTCGCATCCAAACAGCTTCAGAGTCTGCAAATTGTACAGATCACAGAGGGCTGCGGGTAACTCCCAGAACGGATTATGGGATAGGTTTAGGAACTTCAGTTTAACCAAATTCCCTATTTCTTTCGGGATTTCACCTATTCGGTTCCGACTCAAATCCAAGGCCTTGATGCACGACAAACGACAAAAAAGACCGGGGTCGATTTTGTCGAGTTGGCTTATGATAGGGGGAGAATCGAAAAAAGACTGAACCCAAAACGTGAACAGTTTTTCCACATTCGGGACGTTAGGGAAATTCTTGTCTTCCCCACGAACCACAGTCAAATGACGGACCCGTTTCTGGGTTGATTCCATTTTTCGTTCCAAATCGTGAGAACTATTGAACTCGATCAAGCAACACATGTTCTTAGTGAGATACTGCGCGAAATCATGAACCATATCATGCATTCTTAGACTCAAAATCCTTTTGCCATCTTTATCGAATACCAAGTCCTGAAAAAACGACCTCATAGCCAAACTTTGCAAATACTCTTGCCCTATTACTTCCATCTCAACCTCCTCGTTTGAGCCGAGATACCCTTGTGCCATCCAGAGTTGGATCAAATTACTAGCCTCTATAACGTAGTCCTTGGGAAAAAAGGCGCAGAACGAAAAACACCTCTTCACGTTCGAGGGCAAGTCGTAATAACTCAGCATCAGTGGCGGGAAAAGATTTTCCGCCTCCTTTAATTCCCAAAACTCACTTCTCAAAACATTTTCCCAATCCCTCAACGTATTCTTGGTACACATCAAGCTCCCGATCGTCCTAATACTAAGGGGCCTCCCTTTGCACTTCTCGGCTATTTTCCGCCCAACACTGTCCAATCTTGTGCATTCCTCTCCGCTCCTCTCGAAAAAGGCAAACTTCTTAAACAAAGCCCACGAGTCCTGATCAGACAGCTCCCCCAACCGATGCTCATATTTGCTTCCCATCACCTTCGCAACCTTTTCGATTCTCGTCGTCACTAAAACCGTACTACCATTCGCACCCGCACTCAGGGTACTGAAAATCTGCTCCCATTTCGAGAAATCCTCTGTCCAAACATCGTCCAAAACAAGCAGAAACTTCTTCTTCTCCACGTACTGCCTGATTTTTCGCGCTATGGTTTCGAGTTCGAACAGATAAGGCGCGCTCCCTTCGATATCCTCTAAGATGGCCTTTCCGACTCTAACCTCGTCGAAAGGCTCGGACACACACACCCAAATCCTTCTCTCGAAACTCTCGATCACAGCAGTCGAGTTGTAAACGACTTGCGCTAGCGTCGTTTTTCCCATCCCCCCCATGCCCACTATCGACACTACGCTCAATCCCTGACCTTCTCGTTCGGGGACGAGTTTTTTAATAAGGGTATTTCCGTCCGAAACTCGACCCTCGACTTTCGACAGGTCGACGTACGACGTCGTTCTGACCCTATCGGAGCAGGACGGCGATTCGTCGCCCCCTGCAGCAACAGCGAACTTGTACCTATCTTTCTCCTTGGCAATATCGGCCAGGTGCTCGTTAACCTTCTGAATTTTTAAAGCTATGTCGCGGCGGAGAGTGATTTTGTTAAACCCTAAACAGGGCAAAGTGACGATAGAGTATACCTTTTTCGTTGGGGATGAATTTGATTTCCTCTCGAGCCCTTGGATTTTCGCTACCCGCATCGCCGTGATCCACTCGTAGAGGACGTCCTCGGCGTCGTGCGCGACGTCGATGAGGTTGTCGAGCCAGATTTTGACGGTCTCCTCGCTGACCTGCCTCTTCTCGGCGTCGGCGAGGACGGCCTTGATGGATTTGAACTCGCTCTCGAGCTTCCGGATTTCTTTCTCGACGCCGGAGATCAGTCGGACTTCCTCCCGGATTAGCTGGTCGAGGATGGTGGCGACCTGCGTCAGGACGACGGAGATGATTGGGTCGGACATGGTGAGGAAAGAGGGGTGTTTGATTGGTCGGTGGGTTTGGGGAGAAACAGTGCGTTGGTGATGGTGTTGGAATTGGTGTTGTGGGGATTATGTAATTTTAGCATTTGAATCGATTTGCTTGGAAATTGAGAGTGCGGTGTGAGGAAGTTGCAGAAGACTGAAGAAGACGACTAAGGGAGATATTTTTTTGTAACGCGTTAACAGATAACTTTAGTAAAAAAAAAAAAGAAGTTTTAAATTTAAAAAAGAAATAAGGGGAAAGAAATCGAACTCAGTGGTCCAGTGGAGCTACCAGGTTATCGAGCAGCAAGTAGCTCGTACAAAAATTCAACAGTGGTACGCGGTAAATTTTGACCTGCCCTATTGGGCCGAGTTGGGTCATAAAAATATGGCCCAAAATTAGTTGGACTTTTTTGGCCCGGTCCACTGGCCCGATTGGTCACACGGGACACGCCGAACCCAGTTTTTTTTTTTTTTTTTAATTTTATTTTTAATAGTATGTTTTTGCAAATATTTATAATCCATCTCATTCATATATATGAATAGGGCTGGATATTCGGATTTCGGTTATTCGGTTAGTCGGTTAACCGAACCGAATAAGGCACAATTCGGGTCACCGATACCCGAAAATGTTGATTCGGTTCGGTGTTCGGAATACAGAATTTTGTTTGTTCGGTTATCGGGTTAACCGAACCCGAATAGTAAAACCCGATTAGACCGAAACAACCGATTCCATTACAAAATTAAAAAAATATAATTTATAATTTCATTTTTTAATTATATATATATATATATACCTCCGCTAACTTAGTATGACATTTACATTTTCTTTTTTCGCTTCAGAAAGAGCGCTAACAAAATCGTAAACCCTAATCGTCTCTTCGCCGTTCACCTACCGCCGGCTACATAGGCGGCCGCCCGAAATCATCTTACAGTACGAAGTCAACCGCCGGCCAAGAGAGGTAATTTAGCATCTTTAATTTCTGATTTTATCTGCTTCTTCGATTTATTTTAATTTGAATTTTATCTGAAAGTTTTTTATCCGTAAACGAAATGTACTGAACTTTGCATGCAAAATTTCTTAACTTTTTAGATGGATAGTTCTAAAGAGCAAGCTAGCAATGCCGTTGAAGATGAGCAAGAAGAGAGCGAAGAGTTGCTTGACGACGAAGAACATACTCAGACCTCAAATCCAAAAAAACGCAAAAGAGCTTACAAGAGTAGGTCTGTTCATTGGGACGCATATGATAGGACTATCATTTTTGAAGGAGACCCTCCTGTTGAAGCTCTCAAAGGGAAGTGCAAAACTTGTCATACACTAATTGCTGCTCACACGAAGAGGAATGGTACAACGGCCTTAAAAAATCACACCATTTCTTGTCGTCGCAAATTTGCAGATTCAAAACAACAAGCCATTTTGAATTTAAAACCTAATGAAGCTGTTGGAGGAAGTGGAATGGGATCGTTAACGAATTGGAAGTTTGATCAAGATGTGGGTAGAAAGTCTATGTGCAGAATGGTACTTCGTGATGAGCTTCCCTTTAGATTTGTAGAGCATGAAGGGTTCAAGGACTTTGTTGCCGATATATGTCCTATGTTCAAGATTCCTTCTCGAAAGACGGTGAAAGAAGATTGTATCCGTTTGTTTCTTAATGAAAAAGGGGTTTTGAAGTCCTTCTTCGCAAAAAAAAACATGGGCCGAGTGTCTTTCACCACAGATTGTTGGACAGCAAGCAACAACTCAAGCTATATATGTGTCACAGCGCATTGTATCGGAGAAGATTGGAGATTACACAAGAAAATCATTACCTTTCGAAAGATTTTTGGCCACACTGGGGACGATATTGCACATGCACTCATTGAAACTATAAACGATTGGGAGTTGAAGATGCTAATTTGTTGCACGGTAGATAATGCAACGGCAAACGATAAGGCCATTCAGTATGTTCGGGGCTTCTTAGATACTCGTAATTCTGTCATTCTTGGTGGGAAGTACCTCCATTTACGTTGTTCCGCACACATAATCAATTTGATTGTTAATGACGGCTTAGACGAAATTGGAAGTTCAGTGAGAAGAGTAAGAGAGGCAGTGAAGTGGGTGAAGGCCTCGTCGATAAGAACCGAACAATTTCTTAGTTGTGCGAAAGCGTTAAAAATTAATTCCAAGAGATTTCTAAGCCTGGACGTTCCAACGAGGTGGAACTCCACATTCTTGATGCTACAGGCAGCCGAGCCATATGAGTCGACATTGAAACTATTTGGGTCGATGAAAGATATTACTTTGGTAGCCGACTTGAATAAAAAGACGTACAATGGTGCACCTATTGGGCCACCAGAAGAAGAGGACTGGAGTAATGTCCGGAAGATGATGGAGTACTTGAAGAAGTTCTACGAGTTGACTAAACTCCTTTCCGGTTCCAAATATGCCACGATACATAGGTTTTTACCAGAAATGTGCGACTTATTGGACCTTGTTTTGGAGTTAGAGAAGAGCTCGGACATCGAGGTTTCTTTTATGGCGAGCAAGATGAGGAGGAAGCTAGAAAAGTATTGGTTGGAGTTTGATACTCTAAATCCAAGGATGAACAAAGTTCTGTACATTGCAGCCGTTTTGGATCCACGGCAAAAAATGCGACATGTGGAAAGATGCTTGAAAAAAGTGTATGGAAGTGTTCGAGCAGTGGAATTGATGAAAGATGTGAACGAATCGGTCGTCGAGATGTTTGAATTATATAAGAAGATGCTTTTCACGAACTCATTACCGTCTTCGGCTCCATCTCAGTCTTCGGCTTCTTGTGAATCTTTGGATGAAGATCGAGATGATCGTCGTGGTTCATGTAGCCTTTATCTTGATGATTTTAGTAGTGATGATGAAGACAGCAGCGATAATTCGGAATTGACTATATACCTCGCCGACAAGTACAAGAAAGAGTCTAAATCCGAGTTTGAGATTCTCGTTTGGTGGTCGATGAACTGTACACGCTTCCCTATTTTAGCAGAGATGGCAAAGGATATCTTGGCCATTCCCGTATCCACTGTTGCTTCGGAGTCGGCATTTAGCACGGGAGGTCGGGTTCTAGATGACTTTAGAAGTTCTTTGGACCCTAGTACGGTTGAGGCTTTGATATGCACCGAAGATTGGTTGAGGTCTAGTTCGACTAAGAAGTTAGATGTAGAAGACCTACCTGAAGAAAAACAAGAAGAAGAATTCTTAAATGGTAAATGCTTTAATTATATTTGTTGTAGTTTTACTTCTCTATTTTTTCCCATTTCTTTTCTTATTCTTTTTGTTCCAGTTTCCCTATTTACTCTAATGCTTTTCTTTTATGTTTCAAATTTATTCATTGATTTCATAGTGCTGAAATCTATTGGAGTTGAAGGACGAAAAGCCGATTAGCCGAAGGACATTAAATTTTGAAAGAAGATGAACTTTGATCGAAGAATAATGAATTTTGGGCATGGAAAATGTTGAAGGAAGATGATTGTCGATGTCGATCGAAGACTGATAATTTTTGGCATTGCTTCAAACATTATTAATGTTTTTTTACTTTTATTTGATTTGGACTGTTCTTTTCATGTTGCCCTTTAGAACATTGGTGAACAGTCAACTTTTTGGATTAACTTTTTTTTTTAAAAACTAATTTAATTCTTACTCGGTTACTTAGCTAACTGACTAACCGAACCGAATAACCGAATTAGTAATTCGGATAACCGAATAACCGATCGGGTTCGGTGTCGGTTAGTCATTTTGTGTTAGTTTCGGTTTCGGGTAACCGAAATTTCGGTGCGGTTAACCGAACCGAACCGAATATCCAGCCTATGATCCATTCTCCGTATAGATTAAAAAAATATATTACTGCTTTTTTATTTTTTGATTACAAGATGAACTAAAAAGTAAAGTAAGAGTGTAAATGTGAAAAATAATTCAAAGAGAGAAAAATATTTTCGGGAATGGCTTACTTTATTAAAAAACTTCATCGGCTTTTATAGAGCCTTACAGGAGAATAAAAGAACAAAACAAACTACCCAAAAATGTAGCTAAGACTTATTCAAACAAATCAAAACAACCCTGAATAATTGGACTACAAGTCTGACTATCAGTCTAGTCTGACTTCTTCATTCCCTCCTCTAAACTAGATAATTTTAGAAAAAAACAACTAGTTTATCAAAGCCATGTCACAAACCCTAAGCTTGGCGCGCATTTTCTGAAAAGATTCCAACTTCAATGGCTTGGTGAATACATCGGCTATTTGATCTTGTGTACCACAATATTGTAGATTTATCACTCCATCATTTGTAAGGTTACGAAGAAAATGAAACCGTACCTCAATATGTTTGCTCCTTCCATGTAAGATAGGATTTTTTGCTAGCTTAATGGTTGAGCTATTGTCACAAAAAATCACTGTACTTTGATTTCCTTCATACCCCAACTTCTCCAGCACTCTCTTCATCCATATCGCTTGAGTGGAACATGTCGCAGCCGCTACGTACTCAGCTTCGGTTGTGCTTAAGGTAACAATCGGTTGTTTGCGTGAAGACCAAGCTACTGCAGCTGAACTTAAAATAAAAGCATAACCCGACGTGCTCTTTCGATCTTCAATATCTCCAGCATAATCACTATCGGTGAATCCGATTATCTCTTTATTTCCATCCTTCTTATACAACAATCCAAAACTAGAAGTTCCTTGTAAATAACGCAAAAGTCGTTTGGCAGCAGAAAGATGAAGCTCTGTTGGTTTCGACATATACCGACTAATCAAACTGACCGTATACATAATATCCGGTCTTGTGGTTGTCATATACATCATGCTTCCAACTAGTTGTCTGTAGTAAGTGCCATCCACCTCAACTCCATTCTCATCTCCAAAGATCTTGAAACCTGGGCAAATTGGATTTTGAACCGAATTGCAGTGTTCCATACCAAATCTTTTAAGAACTTCTTGCGCATATTTCTTTTGGTGAATAAATATTCCTTCAGGAAGCTGCAGAACTTCTATTCCAAGAAAAAATCTCATTTTACCAAGATCCGTCATGTCGAATTCATTCATTATTGATTTTTTAAAATCAATAATCATATCCTCATCGTCTCCTGCATAAATCAAGTCATCAACATAAAGTCTAATGATCAAGAGTTTACCTTGTTTATTAACCTTTGTGAAGAGCGTTTGTTCACTTTCGCATTTTTCAAAACCTTCGTTTAGAAAATAAGCTTCGATTCGACTGAACCAGGCTCTCGGGGCTTGTTTAAGCCCATATAAGGCTTTATTGAGTTTATAAACTTTGTGCATCGCCGTCTGCACTTCATAGCCTTTAGGTTGATCGACATAAACATCTTCAGTCAAATTTCCATGAAGTAAAGCTGATTTCACATCAAGTTGATAAACATGCCATCCTCTTTGCGCAGCTAAGGCAATAAACATTCGAACGGTATCCATACGGGACACAAGTGCATATACTTCTTCATAATCAACTCCATACTTTTGTGCGTAGCCTTTCGCAACCAGACGCGACTTATATTTTTCCACCTCACCGAGCTCATTAATCTTTGTTTTGTAAACCCATTTAACCCCAATCTTTCGCGCACCTGTAGGCAGCTCTGTCAAGTACCATGTATTATTTTTCTGAATAGAGGTTATCTCTGAATCCATGGCCTCTCTCCATTTTTTATCAACTACTGCTTCCTCATAAGTTGTTGGATCCATAGTGGTCATAAGGGCCCAATTTGATACACCATCATCACCAGATATCTCTTCTCCAGAGACATAATCTCTCATCCATACAGGAGCTCTTATGTTTCTTGAGCTAGTTCTCACACTTGCAGGAGGTGAAGTTGCATGTTCCAAAATATTTTGTGCAGCTTCTTCTTCACTGCTTCTTGCATTCTCGTGTGCTGGCTCTCCTGAGGTATGAATCTCATCATCGTCGCCCCACGTTAAATCAGGAGAAATCGTCTCTTTGGGCATATCATTCCAATTCCATTTCTTGTCTTCTTCAAAGACAACATCCCGACTAATTACTACCTTCTGTAGAAGAGGATCATAGAGACGATAAGCTTTCGATTCTTCACTCACTCCTATTAGATTACAATTTTTGCTTTTGTCGTCGAGCTTAGTCCTTCTCGCATCTGGAACATGATAATGCGCAACACTACCAAAAATCTTGAAATGAGCTACTGAAGGTTTAACCCCACTCCACGCCTCTTGAGGTGTCATGTCTGGGACAGACTTAGTAAAGCTCCTGTTAAGAACATAGAAACTCCAATTGACTGCCTCCGGCCAAAATGTTTTTGGGACACATTTTTCCGATAACAAGCTTCGTACCATGTTCATCACTGTTCGATTTTTCCTTTCAGCGACACCATTTTGTTGCGGTGTGTATGATGCAGTCAATTGTCGCTTTATTCCATTCTCTTTGCAAAAATCATTAAACTCATTCGAAGTAAACTCCCCACCTCGATCTGTTCTTAAACATTTTATATCGAGACTGATTTCTTTCTCTACACGATTCTTAAAGAACTTGAAGGCAGGAAAAGCATCAGATTTTTCCGTCAAAAAATATACCCAGCCTTTTCTACTATAATCATCAATGAAACTGATGAGGTACCTTTTTTTGCTGTTGGAAATTGGAGTAATAGGCCCGCATATATCAGCATGGACTAGCTCGAGTCTCTGAGAAGCTCTCCATTAATGACTCTTTTCCGGAAAAGAATTTCGATGTTGTTTTCCCTTTAAACAACCAGTACACACAGTCTTGGTGTCTTTGATCAAAGGTAAGCCTTTTACCAACTCTTTCTGCTGCAATAATTTGAGATTTTGGTAACTAATATGGCCATACCTCTTGTGCCAAAGAATTGTTGTGTCTTGAGTTTCTGCTTGCAAGCATACCTCCTTTTCCAATTTCTTCTCTGCTGATGGAGTCTTTGATGACAAGACAAACATTCTATTTGCTGTCATGTGCGTGTCGATAATTAAGCCTCTGGAAGGAGGATAAATTCGACATTTATTTGACTGGATCAGCACAGCTAGACCTTTCTCTTGCAGTTGGCCAATGCTCGGTAGGTGATTTTGCAACTCAGGCACATAGAAAACTTCAGTGACCATGTAACTTGTGCCCACCAAAAATAGTCTCACACTCCCTTTTCCAACTACATTCATCCTCGTATTATTTCCAAGCCTCACCATATGTGTGAAACTCTCATCCAAATCACAAAATAAGGAACGATCACCGCACATGTGGTTACTACAACCAGAATCAAGGAACCATAAATTATTTTTATTACCTCCATGCATCTCCACATATGACATGAGCAGTAGTTCTTCTGAATCATCAAACTCTACATGATTTGCCTCTTTTTCCCATGTTGGACAATCGTATTGGTAATGTCCAAGTTGGTGACATTTGTAGCATTCTATCGTAGCTTTGTAAGAATTTTGTCGACCTCTTCCTCTGCCTCTTCCTCCTCGGAAGGTTGATCTTCCACGTCCTCTCATATTACTCCCTTCAGCATGAGAAACTTTTAAGGCCTGTTCGTCGCAATTTGAGTGCCTTCGAAATTTTTGCTCATGAACTAATAAAGAGCTTTGCAATTCATCAACTGTCAGGGTCTTGATATCCTTCGATTCTTCAATCGAACATACAATATAGTTGAATTTCTCAGATAAAGATCGCAAAATCTTTTCCACGATCTTTTCATCCCCAATTTTTCTCCCAAATTGCGCATATTATTTGCAACAATCATCACCCTTGAGAAGTAATCATTGATTGATTCTCCCAACTTCATCTCGAGCACCTCGAAGTCTCTTCGGAGTGTCTGCAATTGTGCATTTCTGACTCTCTCATTCCCTTGATATCGCGTTCTCAATGAATCCCAAATCTGTTTTGAAGTGTCCTTCTGCAGAATCGTTTTCAACGTAGTCTTATCTATCGCTTGGAAAAGGTAATTCTTTACCTTTAAATCATTTAGCTTCATTGCTGCAAGATCCCCTTTCTGTGCAGTAGTAAGAACTTCTCCTCTTGTTGGTTGAACAACCCCCGTCTCTATCAACGACCACCATTCTTTCGAGCGAATCAAATTCTCCATAAGCATAGCCCAATGCTCATAGTCATCGTCAAGTTTAGGAATACTCAACAATGAATTTTTCTCAGCTGCCATCTACACCCTGATGTATTTCCTTACTTTCTCTCGTGTTTAAAAAAAAAAAAAAAACTCCTTTTTTTTATGAATGAATATTTTTGCTATGATACCAAATGTGAAAAATAATTCAACGAGAGAAAAATACTTTCGGGAATGGCTTACTTTATTAAAAAACTTCATCGACTTTTATAGAGCCTTACAGGAGAATAAAAGAACTCTTCTCACAGGACTGTTTGCGGAGACTACAGGTGGAGGTGGGTTTTCTATGGCCACGTGGTGGTTGGCACAGTGCCGTTTTACGGGCTGCTAGTCGATGGCGTGGGAGACATTTGATATCGTGCGCCTATCGTGGACTTCTCGCTGCATTGATCTATTTTATTTGGTTCGAGAGGAACACGAGGATACATGAGGCTCGTTCAGTGTCGTCTGGAGTGGTGGCTTCTCAGGCGCTTTCTATCATACGGGAGCGGATCCTCTCCTTACGACTTCCAGACTCTCTTCAAGCACGGGCTCTGAAGAGGGTGTGGCATATAGCCTGGTGATTGTGTTTGTATTTTTAGTGATATATGTTTAGTTTGGCAGGTTGGAGAGCTAGTCTGTTAGCTCGGTGATGCGGTAGAGTTTTCTCTATGCGCTATACTGTATTATACCCCTTTTTTCTTTTATATGTGATTGACCTTTACCAAAAAAAAAAGAATAAAAGAACAAAACAAACTACCCAAAAATGTAGCTAAGACTTATTCAAACAAATCAAAACAACCCTGAATAATTGGACTACAAGTCTGACTATCAGTCTAGTCTGACTTCTTCAGTAAATGTATTTTTAAGTTCAAAAGTAAAGTAGTCGTCAATAGAGTTTAAAAAATAAGTTGATAAAGTAAGGGTAAATGTATTTAAAAGTGAAAAATTAAAAGTATTTATTTACTTTTTTGAGATAGGCATATTATTGTGAAATATTCATTTCAAAAAAATGTTCTTTTTATTATGAATTGGAATGCATATTTTTATTATTTTATTTATTTAATATACGGAGTATATTTTATTATAACTTGTATATAATATTAAATTTATTTATGATATTTATATAGATATTTTAAATATATTATTAAAATAAAATTTTAAAATATACGAAGTATTATTTTGATTTTTAATAAAAGATGCAATACTCACTTGTACATTTGACAAAAATCAACCATATATGAGGATTTTGCTAAATGTAAGATATGAATATGGAGTGTAAATAATAAAACAATGACTTGTACACTTTACAATAATCAACCATTTTGATGTTTATTATTTTTCTCAGTTTTTTTAATTCATAATGTCAAATATCCAGATTTGAATTCAAGAAAGACAAATTATTAGTAATATTCTGATTCAATGAATAACGCGTAGGAGTTAAAATAAAATAAAAGTTATAGTCCCTAATCCCTATATAAGTACAAGTGTACATTGTATCTTCAACAAGTAATAAAAAGAAAAAAAAAGATGAATGGGCAGTTTCATAAAGCTTCGTTTTGCAGTGTTGTTGGAGTTGTCATAATTTTGACGTTGTTTAGTGGTAATTAGTTGGTTTTTTCATCAAATTAAAATTCATTTTTTTTTTTTTTGTATATTGCACCTAATTAACAATTAATTATGTGTATGCATGATCAGGAACAATGACGCGGGGACGTGATGATTGCGCCGACCCTGACGATCCTTTTTGTTCGGATCCTGATTATCTTGATTGCCTTGAACTTGGCCTGCCTATTTGTGGTAATGAGAATCATCCTTCTTGCATATGCAATGACCCTACCAATAGTAATTGCACAGCCAAAAACCATTTTTACCTGAGCAACGAAGCTTGTGCGAAGAATTGTACTACTGATTGCCAAGGGGCTCCTGGGTATTATAAAAGTGGCAGCTGCGATCCAACAATATTCAACGAAAACAAAACATGTTTTTGCCATCTCTGCTAAAATATATAATCATACATACTATATATATATATATATATATATATATATATATATAATACCTACTACTAATTCCTCAATAAGAAATTACTCCCTGTGGCGTGCTTTCATTTCAATTTATGTACTACTCCTATATTTCAATATCAATACAGTAATTAATTTGCTTTTCTATTTTATGTACACAAGTTCTACTAACCACGAAATAACATTTTGTATGTGCGACTAAATAAAGCCGATCAAAACACACACAAAAGAGATTACTATTATTTCTTTCTTATTATATATTTAGAGATTGTTCTTTTGAATAGAATAAAATGGAATTCAAAAGAATATATGAACCTGATTTTTTTATTTTTTTATAATAATTATAACAATTTTTTAGATTATAAAATAAAAATAACATTATGAATAATATTATAAGTATAAACTAAATTGGTTTCATAAAATAATTAATTATAATTATTTTTCATATCAACGAGTCAACGATTGAATAAGGGTGAAATTTCTCGTATCTCTTCGTCGTCGAAAAAGAAAAACATGTAAATACAATAAATTAACAAAAAAAATAAAATTGAATGAGAAATTGAATTGAAGTGGCATTTACACACACGAGAGAGATGTGTAAAATGAAATCATGAGTCGTGAGTCTTGACTGAGACATATGCGTACATAGCTAGCTATGTCCAACAACAACGCAAGGCACTCACGAACTGAACAACCCGTAGACCTAATGACCTATAATCTCTACCTCCCATAAAAAATCATATTTCATATTTTTTTACTGTTCTAAATTAATGGTCACCTAGTGGTGTAAATGGTACATAATTTTTGTTTCGAATCAGCATCCGCTTTTAAAATATTGTAAGCGATTCTAGAAACCCTAATCAAGCCCTTGCAATCCGCTGAGATATTTTTTTGTTTTCACGCGTTAACAGAAAACAACAGTCCTTTGGAAAATTAGGGGATAAACATTTGCAAGTGAAAAAAAAAACTACTCCTATCACATTCTTCGATTAATATAAATTCAATAAATAAATAAATAAATAAACATGTAAATAATAAATAAGTAAATAAACATGTAAATGCAATAAATAAATAAAAATTGAATGAGAAAGTGAAAGATGTTATAAACTCAAGAGGAATTGAGAGAGAATAATATAGTAGTAAGAGAGACAATAGGAGAGGAGAATAGAATTGTTATTTTATTCATATGGGGAGACCCCTTTATATAGGATACAAAGTAGGGTTTCTGTCTTGTTCACCAAGAAAGGGTAAACTAGTCATTCACTAATTAATAATATTCATAACACTCCCTTTGAATGACTATTTCATGATTGCTGCCTCGTTAAAACCTTGCTAGGAAAACCCAGTGGGACAAAACATTAGCGAAGGAAAAAGAGTGCAGATTGCTCCCCCTGATTGTAATCACCGAAGATCTTTGAATTCTTGAAAGTAATTATTTGTGATCAATCAGTCTCATTAAAACCTGTAACTAATAAAACCATATAGGAAAAACTTAGTTATTCAAATATAATTTTTGATCTTCAGGACCCAACCTTCGAGTTGTCGAGTTTCATATTCATTTGTATTATTGTATATTTTTCGTCCTTTTGGGACATGCCTTTACCAGACATCTATTGACTAGAGCATTCGCAATTGCTATAACCAGCCGGTAACTCTTCTGGAGTATATTAAATGCATCTAGTGTTCAATATACATTTTTTGACAAATGAACAATAATGTGAACTTCAATTCACAATCATTTGAACTTCAGGTTCAATACCTCAGTTTATCTCGAAAACAAACTCATATGTAACATTCTGATGTCCCCATTAATTATTATCGAGTGATGTACATGCCTCGTTAAAAACCTCGTTATAAAACCTTGTAGGAAAAAATACTCGAGGAAAAGAGTACACGACATTCACATTTATATTGTGGTGATTGTCTCGTTAAAAACCTTTAACTAAGAAAACCCCGTGGAAAAAACTTAGTAGAGGGAAAAAGAGTGCAATCACTGGTCTTCGGGACCTTATATTCAATATCATTTTTGTCCATATGTAATATGATATTTTACATGGTCAGATCATACATTCTATGCATATATCTATCGTTGTTGCTGCCATAAATATTAAGTAGCGGAACTACATGTCATCTTTAAAAATATTTGATCATCGAGTTTCTGCGAAAAACTCTTGAGCAACTAATCTCGCTTTTATATCTCACCACATCATTACTCGTTTTTCTTACGAACACCACGTATATCCTTCTGGGATAATATTTTTATCCAGCGAATAATGCTCAGCCTCAATTGCTCATTTCTATTTTAGATATGAGTTTTGGATCCAAATTTTCTAGAGCAACTCTTGAGACAACTATGTCGTTGACGACTTTTTCCATGTTGATGACAATTCATTCTATCAACCAAAAAAATCTTTAATCATTTCCCAAAATATTTAATTTGGTTGTTCCGCAATCCCAATATTTTCTATTATCATGTGCACATACTTTTTCAATGGGATTTCCATCTAACTCTCTTCAGGAGATTTTGAGGGTGGCTTAATTTCTTTGTTTTTCCGCGGATTTATTTTATATCTTAAGATCGATCTACTACGCTTCAGGCGTATATTAGAATCAACATTTGAGTTGATCTCTTTGGTATTTGAACTCTTATAGTTCATTTATCACAAATATATGTGATTTTGTCACACCTTCATTTATTTGTAAATGAATTTGGCAGATTACTTGCTGAATATTGCAAGTCACTTATGAAATTCGGGTTCAATTGATTAGTGCGTGGTTCTAGACTTGAAGATCGTTTTCATTCCATGAAATTTCTCGGCATTTACATCTTTTATATTCTTATCTCCTCCTAATGCCGGGAAATGATCTTCGTTAAATATGCAACTCAGCGTAATTGCTATAAATTGATCTTCTGGATCGGGGGCTCGAGATATTTAATATATTAATTCGCAGATGAGAAATGTTTGATTCATTTCCACGCACAATCATTCATGATATGCATCATTTTCATGTTTAAGTACATTTGTAGTACTCGGGGGGATAATTAGTAAAGCTCTTCCGGAACCCACTCTTAATATGCCATAATTTGCATAACAATATATTTACCAATGATTCTTTGGGGATACAATACATTTACCAATGATCTTTCGGGGATCAAAATATTTGTGTCTTTCAAACTCTATTGACGAACAATTGAATCAAATATTCTTCAAGAATATTTATCAAATTTAATAAATCAATTGTGTATTCTTCAGGAATAACACGTCACACAATACATTTATTCTCGATTTTCAAAATATATCCTTCAGAGATAATTCATATAATCATTGTTTCAAGAGAACAATCGATTTGACGTTTCACTATGAGTATCACGATATAACTTTATTTCAAAACATATAATATTTTGAATTTTGCTTCTTCGAGAGCAATCAATAAAAATATTTTTCAAAAATATTTTGAATTATTTCTTATAATATCAATATCGATTTAAAATATTTAAGATTTAATTGTTATTTCAAAACAATTTGAATTGATATTTCTGCGGGAATATCGATGTTCTTCAAGAACATTCAAAATTTAATTTTGATATTTATTCATGAATATCACATCATAATGTTCTTCGAAACATATAAAACTTATTGCTACTACGGGAGCAATTTAATTTGATATTTCCAAACTTATTGCTACTACGGGAGCAATTTAATTTCGAATGATATCAAATCGTGATTTTCTTCCAAAACCATCAATATAATATTTTAAACTGGAGTATATGTTCTTCAGAACAGTCGTTTTATTTGATATATTAAAAATAATTGATTTGATAATACTTCAGGAATATCAAATTTTCATAGGGATTCAAATTCATGTGGCTATCCCAATATTCAAGCAAATATCCATAGGGCTATTCAACAAGGTTGAATTAACTTTTCCTAAAGCTTTACCCACTTTGGAATTCAAGAAATACTTCAATTGATTCATGGGTCGAGTTCGCACATACGTGACTTGACCACAAAAGAATCGCACGATGTTCTTCAGGAACATTTAATTTTGATATTCTTCATGAATATTTTAATTTTTTATATTTTTTCAGGAATATAACATCAAGTTCTTCAGAAACATTAATATTTCTTCGAGAATATCTCACATTGTTTTTCAGGAACATTAAAAACTTTAATTTATTTATTAAACATAATTAATTTGATATTACTTCAAGAATATCATATTATAATGTTCTTCGGGAACATATGATATTATTTCAGGAATATCAGATTATAATGTTCTTCGGGAACATATGATATTACTTCAGGAATATCAGATTATAATGTTCTTCACGAACATGTTACTTTTGTGAAGAAGAGAGAAGAAGTAGATATATTTATAATTATTAATAAATCTAATCAAACATATTAATTCTTGCCTTAGAGTTCGTATCTTGGATGAGTAGAACTTCGATGAAGAACGCGGTTGAGCTTCGTGCTGATAACGTGTTATAAACTCAAGAGGAATTGAGAGAGAATAATATAGTAGTAAGAGAGACAATAGGAGAGGAAAATAGAATTGTTATTTCATTCATATGGGGAGACCCCTTTATATAGAGGATACAAAGTAGGGTTTCTGTCTTGTTCACCAAAAAAGGATAAACTAGTCATTCATTAATTAATAATATTCATAACAACAGGACATTTATATCCGCGAGAGAGATGTGTAAAATGAAATCATAATTCATAACCGAGACATGTGTACATTGCTATGTGCCTATTGTCCTATATGGCTATATAGGTCAATACCTTTGATTCTTAAAATACACAATTTACTAGTCCAATTTGGTTGTGGGGGATGGATCAAACATCCTTGTCCAATTTTCAATTTAAGCTGTCACGTTATTTAATTAATTATGGCCCCACCTTTGTTTATTATTTCTCCAAAATTCATTCAATATTGACTTACAATTTGGCCTTGCAATATACCAAAATTGTTATTTAATTATCACATTTTTCGCATGAGCATGCACCTTAAAAAATATTTCATCTTACTATACTACACTAATCACTTGCTACTATTTATTACTTTTATTTTTTAATTTAAATTTTAAAATGACGTGTCTTGTTTAAAGATGTGCATGATATAGATATTTATTTTGGGGCGAAAAAATGAGTAAAGAAAATAATTAATCATTAAGTGACTGATTAATTTAATAGTAATAGAAAGTTGTTTATAAATACAAGGCAGTATTAATTATTTGTATTTAATATAGTACTAAAACATACACATCAATATAATGTGGTAATGACTAATTAGCCCTTTGGGTGAAATCAAATCAACATAAATAAACTACTAATTAAGTCGGGCATTTAATATAATTACTATTTAAATACGCAGAAAGCTCGGGTTCGTTCATCTTCTCCCCCACAACAAAAAAATAAAAAAGAAAAAGAGGCCAACCGTCGATCGGCCTTCATCGTGCAACACTTTTTCGAAATCAGAATATTCCCACGAACACTGAACCCTAAAAAAAACCAAAATGGCAGCCGAATTCTCCAAGGCGGTCGGGTACGGCCTCCAGCTGGCGAAGCGAATCTACTACGGCAAGGCCGAGGTCTTCTCGACGCCGCCGCGGACGGCCGATATGACGGCGGAGCCGGAATCTCACCTGCCGACAGCGGTTATGGTTTACGCGGAGATAGTCGATCCGGCGGTGGTGGACAACCCGGACGTTCCGAGCTACCAGCCGTACGTCCACGGCCGGTGCGAGCCGCCGGTGATGATTCCGCTTCACATGCACGGGGTTTCGATGGAGGTCGATTGCTGCTTGGACACGGCGTTCGTGACCGTCAGGGGCGCGTGGCGGGTGCACTGCGTCGCCTCGAATAGGAGCTGCTGCTGCCGCATCGCTGTGCCGATGGGCGAACAGGTTTTCGCTGCTCCTCTGCTTTTACTCTTTATGCACTGCACTCCAATTTCTGCTTCTAAACTGAGGTTAGGGGTATTTGCAAATCACTCCAAAGGTTTTTCGAATCTACAAAAAGGGACCCTAATGTGATCTGGTAATGGAAATGTATTTGCAAATGTAAAGGGGAAACTCGATATTGTAATTAGTCCAAACTTCCCGGGAGTTTGGTATGCTTATGTTACATTTCCCACTATTGCTTTGGGTATCAGCATTGTATTACTTGAAGATGAACAAAAAAAATCACTTTTCATTAAGCATTGATTGGCTAACAGGGTTCAGTTCTAGGTGTAGAAGTAGAGAGCCCCTTGAAGTCGTACTCTACACTATTGATTTCACTGGAAGATACTAAAGATGCCGCCAATGTCGCCGGCAGTAAAGATGGATTTCTGATAAGAGGCTCTATATACACACTAAAAATTCCTAAGGTAACTGTGTAAAACCCTTTTTGGCTTATTACAAATTACCCTTGATTACAATTATCCTCCGAGATTCTGTTGATATTTGTAATTATGTTTTTTTGTTCTCTAGGTTGATGGAGGAACTATGCTGTCAGTTAAAGTCAGATGGTCGCAAAAACTGTTGTATCAAGACGGGCAATTTTGCCTGAATGTGCCTTTCACATTTCCTTCATATGTCTTTCCTGTGGTGAAAAACTTAGCTGGAAAGGAAATTATTTCAGTGAATGTGATTTCTGATGCTGGGGCAGAAGTTCTGTTCCAATGCACTAGTCATTCTCTGAAGGTATCTCATATTTAATTATCTATAATCATGTTTTCTTGTGGGTTTGATGTTCTTTCTAATTTATCCTTAAATGCTAGAAAATAGAACAAGAAGACACAAGAATTGGATTTTCTTACAAGAGAGAAGCTCCGATGTGGTCCGTGACCGACTTCAGTTTTTCATATAGTGTAAGACCTACATGCTCTAATTTTTTTTCTTTCTTTCTGTATTCTTAACCTAGTATTATCGTTGATGCATGATTTCTGGTGGAATTTTCAGGTTTCTTCGAGTGAAATCAATGGTGGTATTCTGTTGCAGTCTCCGTCTCTGAATGATTCTGATCAGAGAGAGATGTTTTGCTTTTATTTATACCCTTGGAAAAGAAATTCTAACAAGGTATTTCAGCACTCCCAATTTTATCCTTCTCGCTCTCTCTCGAATTCCCATGCTGTCAATTTGTACGGTTATTATTACAGGTTTTCAGAAAAGAAGTGGTATTCTTAGTGGACACAAGCGGAAGCATGGAAGGAAGTCCACTTGAGAATGTTAAATCAGCACTGTTGGCTTCTCTCTTAAAGCTTGATCCAGGAGATGCATTCAATGTTATAGCTTTTAATGGAAATGCTTTATTGTTTTCTCCATCTTTGGTACCGGCAACTAAGGAAATGGTAGAAAAAGTCTCCCAATGGATTGAACTTAATTTTATAGCCGAGGGCGACACAAAGATTTCCGCTCCTCTTAACCAGGTATTTCAGAAGAACACAATCTAGTCATAATAATTCTCATGACAAAACTTGTTCTAGTTCTCTTTTCAAAGGTTTTCCGTTTGCTGCTAAAGTGCCATTGGTGATTGCAGGGGGGGAGCCAGAAAATATTTGTAGTAGGGGCTGAAATAATTTGTATATACTATATATAATATACACACATGTTAGTAGGGGCTGAGCCTAAGTTAAATACATTTTTTCAAACAAAAAAATAAAATTGCAAAGGAAAAATGTAGCTAGCTTTAAAATTACAAAATACCCTTGAGATTTTATGACCACTTACAGCTAGTATAACTTATAATTAAAAAAATCCTTCACTTTTATGAACGTATTAAAGTTAACCCGTTAGTTTTGACATTGGATGTCCTTGGGTGTAGGTTGTCAAAGCCATGAGGAATTTATTTATTTATTCCAAATAAATTCAATTTTTGACCAAATGACAAGCTTTGTACTATATGGTTAACATGCAAGAAGCGTAAAGGTCTAACGGAAGTTTCAGTATAACCAAAATCGGCGCCTATTGCGCAAATCAAATGATGAAATATGTTATCTTATCTACCATAGAGTGTGCTCCTCATTTTTCTATCATTTGCTTATGTTAGGCAATCAACATATTCTCAAAAAATGGCAATTCACTTCCCATAATTTTCCTAATTACTGATGGAGCCGTTGAAGATGAGAGAGACATTTGTGATGCAATGAGAGACTACCTCATGAAGGGAGACTTGAATACTCCGCGAATTTGCACGTTTGGCATAGGTTTTTCGTCATTACATATATTTTTCCTTTATTTCTTTGTATTTTGTTTGTTACATACTATTGCAGAGCTATTTATCTTCACCCGGTTTTGTGACTTTTGACATGTAAGTGTGGCTTGTTCTATCAGGTTCATACTGCAATCACTACTTCTTGCAAATGCTTGCACAAATCGGAAGGGGTTACTATGACGCTGCTTTTGATATAGGTTGGCCTAAGTTCTTCCATCAAATGTGATAATTAAACACCAGACCATTTGAGATTGCTAATTACATAAAAGAAGAAGCTAACATTAAGTATTATGAACCCCCACCCAAAAAAAATAATACAAGATTGAATCATTGTTAAAATCAAGGGCCCAACCGTAATATTTTTTGTAAATATGAAATGGGTAGCTTTGAATTGTTTTTTGTTTCTGAAGAGGTAAATGTAATTTTCAAAACCTGAACCTTTTTTGTAAATAGGTCGGACACCGGGGGCAATTTTTGTAGTTAACACTTATTACTGGTTTGTTTCCTTTACCCTTGAATAATTTGCATATTGTTTTGGTTGAAGCGTATACTGTATAGTAGAGACTTACCTGCCTTCAAATTTCCTTTTAAACTCAAACTTTTCAAAAATATGATACTAACCTGTCAGTTGCTTGATGTTCACTTTTGGATCAGGTTCGGTCAACTTGAGGATGCAAAGATTTATTAGTGCTGCATCATCCGTCGTACTCGCAGACCTTAGGATCGATGCTTTTAAACATATTGATTCTCTTGAGGTATGAAGACATTTATAAGGTTCAGTAAAAAATCTATCCTATACATTTTATCCACTTTTTTACAAAAAAAAATAAAATTAAACTTGTTTTGATGGTATATTTGCGACTCTTCTGCTGAGTTCTTCACTTCAGGTTTATCCATCTCATATTCCAGACCTGTTGTCCGGATGCCCACTCCTCATAACTGGAAGATATTCTGGGGACTTTCCTGAAAGTGTCCAAGTTGGTGGCACTCTAGCAGATTTTAGTAATTTTGAAATTCATGTAAAAGTACGAAATGCAAAGGAAATCCCAATTGGCAGAGTAAGCTCTTATCTACTGTTAACAAGTTAATCGGGACATGAGGTTCAGATTATGAAATCACTGTCAAACATTTTAATGACAGGTCTTTGCAACTAGACAAGTAAATGCACTTACCGCCAATGCATGGTTTTCCGAAAGCAAACAGCTACAAGAAAAGGTTTGTTTTATAGACGCTGTCTCGTTTTAAGGGAATTAAATAATCAAATTAATGGAGTTGACTGTGTGAACTTGAATTAACCAATTTGATAGTACTTGTAGGCCACAGAATTGAGTTTGCTCATGGGCGTGCCTTCCGAGTATACCAGTATGATTCTAATCGAGACTGGAAAGAGCAAGTTACCTTCGGAGTCAAAAACTGCACTGGAGGTATATATATATATATATATATATATATCTTCCCGTTCCGGTCCTTGTCACAATACTTATTCGTTGTATATTTGACAATTGTCGAGACTTCTAATGAATAAAAACAAACACTTCAGGAAACAGCTGATGTCGGAAGGCAAAACACCACGTTCCTCCGAAGTCTTGGAATTGGCTTCGGAAACCTCAAGGCTACAGCCGATAACCGACCGCCCGAACACGCTGAGCCGAAACTATACGAAACATCGGAAAAGATATATAAAGCCGCCTCCGTCTGTTGCGGGAGGTTGCTCGACCGATGCTGCTGCATGTGTTTCATTCAGTTCTGTAACAAGATCAACGACGAATGTGCAGTCGTCTGTACCCAGTTGTGTACTGCTCTTGCTTGTTTCGGGTGCATCGAGATGTGCTGCGAAGTGTGTGATTGTGATTGTGATCTATAACCGTAAGAGTGCTGTGTGTGTATAGAGATATAGTTTTAAGATTTGTTACGGGCCGTTGTAATATTTACTGAGCCCGGAACTCAGATTTTCCAGTGTGTATTAAATATATATTAAAAAATGCCACGTGTGCACTTTTTTTTTTAACGTTGAAAATGAAAATAATTCCAAACGAAAGCCTGAAATGGGCCGAAGATCAATCTCAAAGCCCAGCCCAAATAAATACCATAGTAAACGAAAACCTGAAAATGGGCCGAAGATTAATCTCAAAGCCAGCCCAAATAATCTATACACGCGACCCGACTGTAGTCTTCTTCTCTCTCCAATGGCGGATTCTCGGAGGGAGAGAAGTACTGTTCTTCCCGCCCTTCCAATTACGACTGGAAAACCACAATAAATTAAATTAAATAAAAACACCAGTCTTTCCGATGGATCTCCGATTTCCCAAGTGCTCCGAGAAGAAGTTCGTTGTTCTCTGCCTTTTGCTTTTTCGTTGCGGGTGAGCAAAAAAATATTCCTGAACGAATTTTCACTCTTCGTGATTGTTCTTTCTCGTATTGAATTTCCGAATATTTGATTTTATGATACTAACACTAATTTATTCCGATCTACTATGAATTCATTATTCTTTTGGTTATGGTAATGAAATTGCTGCATCTGGATTTAGTATTGAGTGAAGGGACATTAAAATTGATGAGCTGGAAATGTTGATGAACTGATTTAAGTTTTTTTTTCTTTGTTCAAATGACTGTAATTTTGTAGAGGATCGGCTAGTGTGGATGCTGTAAAAGAGAAAACCCTAGCAATGGTAAAACCCGACGGAGTGGACGGTAAGTATGTCGATGTTATTAAGAAAGCCATTTGGGATTCTGGCTTCAGTATCGTCCAGGAAAAAGAGCTGCAATTAGAGGAGAATGTGGTAAAAGGATTCTACGAAGAGCATTCTTCAAAGAACTTTTTCTCGAGCCTTGTTCAGTACATGACGAGGTAGTGTTCGTGCTCTGTCTTGATCTTGAGTTGTGTTATCAGTATTCATCGTAGATTAAGTGAAATTCGATCAATATTCTCATCCCTTTGTCATTTTTAACCAGTGGGCCGGTTCTAATAATGGTTCTTGAAAAGGAAAATGCTGTAAGCGATTGGCGTGCTCTGATTGGACCCACCGATCCGAACCGAGCTAAGGCGACTCATCCAAGTAGGTTAGTTATTTTTTGTCATATATATCTGTTTGTCAGTATGCTCTATCACGAATGGTGTAATGGCGTTGCTTTTATCTACGGCTGCAATTTGTTTTTATGTTTTACAGTAATAAATATCCATTTTGTTACCCTAGTGTGAGAGCTTTGTGCGGAATTGACTTGCAAAGAAACTGTGTTCATGGTTCGGATTCACCACAAACTGCTGCCAGAGAGATATCATTTTTCTTTGACAAGTCATCATCAGGTCATATTTGTTAGTGGAGCTGATGTCAAATTACAGAACCCACCTTTTGAGGTCACATCCGACTTACATTATGCACATGTCGTTAGTGGAGCTAATGGAAATTGCCGTCGCCATCAAATATTTTTAGAACTGCAACCCAACTTTTATAAATATTACAAACCCCCAAATTTTTCTTCTTATATTTGGCATTTCAATCCTCAAAGTTTTCTAAGACGAAAAGTTGGGGCTATCCATAATATTTCAAAAAACCGAGCGGTGTGAGCACACTATATCTGATGACGTCAGCAAATCCTTTCAGATCAACTGATGGCAATGTGCAAATGTATGCTCAATCGCACATCAAGTGTGGTTTTTCTATTATTCATCATGCTTCGGGGTAGTGTTTGAAATCACCCCTTTCTGTAATCAGAACCGTCTTTTCGTTATTTTAACGTTGTATTTTATGCTTTGGGCTGCAGGCTTCATGTCAAGGCATAATGATGAACTATAGAGATGTAATTGCTTGCAAAAAAAAAAAAAAGAGGCTGTATTGACTGACTCACTAAGGTGCTTCTCTCGATCAGCAATAGGATTTGGATGGCATTTGGCCTACTTCGTAGGTGTGTTATTGCAGGGCTTCCCGGCCACTCTTACTTCTCCATGTCCTTATTTGTTCATTATGTTGTTTGTCTTGATAGAAATTCCGATAACAGGTTATTAAACGAAGATTGCGACTAGATCATTTTGTGGGATGTGGACAAATTTTGGAAAATAGATTATCCTTTTGGTACTTTTCAATACTGCAGATGGCTCGATATTAGTATAAGAATGTAGTTACCGGTCCACTCCTTTATGCGGGCTCAGCGGGCTTGATCTGTCCGGGCCTGACTCAACACCATTAACAGTTCTATATTTAGGTCACCGGAAAAAAAGGGTACGTGCTACTAGTATTGATGAACTCAAATTTGAGATGGAGAATTGTTGTCTTGCGTAAACAAACTCAAATTTTACGAACAATTGAATGAATGAACAAGGATGTTGATTTTTCTGTAACATGCAATTGATGAATGAACTCGATTCCGCTCGACTCTATTGCAGCAGTAACCAAGCTAGAGTACATTGAAAAGCTCATAAGATGTTGAGGTAGTCAACTATTGGCTAATGGGAATATATCCTTGTTGAAGTAAGAAGAAGCTGTCCAAGTTTCCACATTTGGAAAGTATCGAATTTCATTGCATGAATTTTGGGGGTTGATTTCTCAACCGTGGACATAGTTGATGCTAATTCACATGGCCTTTTCTTTTCTTTTCTTTTCGGTAAAAGAGAAGAAAAATAGGGTTTAAATAAGCTTCTTGATTTTAGGGATATTTCTAGTTAGGCTGTCATTTAATTTAATCATAGTATTTTATTTAATTAATATTGCATGCATCTCGAGGTATATGTGGAAATCCTATGCAAGAAAGAAGCTACGTGAAGGATAATGACGAGTTGAATGACGATTAAGAGAGTTTAGGATCGTGTACTTAAACAAGATAATTTAATGACGTGTCTTTTAACAAATCAAAAATAATTTGTATTTGTTGATTTATGTGTTAATATTTCAATGGTTTCAACTACACTACAGTTATTCATTTTTAGATGATATACCAAGTGTTTAATTTGACACTCGAATTTTTAGATGATATCAAGTATCGAATTTTTAGATGATATCAAGTATCAAATTTTTGCCAAACACGATTTCTAACTACGATTGAAATGGTCAAAATTTTTTATTTTTATTTCTATAAAGAAATAGAAGTAGTTTCTTTGAAATGTATTTTTATTTATATTAAAATTATGTAGTTACATAAAAAAATTATATCTAAATGTTTTTATTAAATTAATACTTTTGTTAAATCACCACTTGAATTTTTGCACTCGTAATCGAGATTTGGTGTAATAAAAAATTGTGAATGTTATGGTTAATTATGATTAGATGGCAGTTGGATAAGTGTCGTAAAACCCCCCATCGTCCAACACGTGTAAAAATGACAAGTGTCATCAATTCCAATGTGTCTTGCTTTTAACTCTCGAAGATTAGTAATTAATTAGTGAAGATAAGCAGAGATGATTATCATAAACATTAAACACAACATTCATTTTAACTATAAAGACTGCATGTTAGATCATCATGAAAATAAATAAAATTACTCCATTACTATTACTTCTATAAGGGTCAACATTTTATTTTTAGTCAAACAAATATGTTGAACCAAAAATGTTGGGACAACCCCACTTTGAGTTTTTGCACTCATAAAATAGGACCTGAATTTAGTTGTATGAACATGTAAACATGAAAATCTATTTTTAACAATATTTTAATTTTTTATTAACAATGATTGTAATTTATTAAGTTAAAAGTGTATATTTATCTTTTATTTTTTGATAAATAAATTACTTTTTTTTTTTTTTTAATTTTCGTGTGCTGAGTGTTGATCACAAGTAGATTGGTTTGACTTAAGCATAAATTAATTTGAATAAAATAAAAATATATTTCAAACATTGATTATTAATGTATGGTGATTAAGATCATAATCCAACAAATTATCGACATAATCTCGTGTCATCTTAGTGACCCTAAGATACAAATCAAACCTCCCGTTTTGGAGATTAACAACACATAATCAAGATTAATTAGCACACTAATGAAATCTCTTGGATTCGACAAGTGCCACGACTTCTAATTCTCATTTTATAATTAAAACAACTCTACCAATACTCAAAAGTCAAAAGTCAAATATCAAGAAAGTGGATCTCTATATATATATGGGAATGTTCTTTTGCATCAACTTATGGAGTCATTGAGAATTGTTATGCTACTAGGTTTAAATTTAGATTTTGATAACACCAAAAATAAAATAAAATAAAAAAGGTTTGATTTTGTGAGTTGTGTAATATACTCCATACTCCTATATTTTGGGAATTTGATCCATTGGCAAATTAAGCATGCCCATGCTTTTCACTACATATAGTTAGTTCATCTTTATTTATTTATTTATTCAATTACTCCCAAAACTCAAAATAATTAATCTCATTGGCTAGCTGCAACAACTTAACTGGAAGATGAAGGTGAGGAATACATTATCGTGCTTCGAAACGAAAGAACGATCCATCTTGTTAGTTCGTCATCTTGATAACATTACTTTTTTGTTTGTTTGTGTAGTTTTTGAGCTGGATGCAGAGTAAGTTCAATGGAGATAAGAAACCTAATGCAGTTCTTGTTACCAGTAAGTGCTTTATGCATTTTCTATATTTTTTCGCAATTTATGAAATTAATGATCATATGTGATGCAGAGTATATGTTGTGTTTTGTGACGCGCGAGTTATGTTGTTACGAAATATTTAAAATATATATACGCGTAATTCGCAGATCACGCGAACAAAGAACCTCCCAAGGAGGAGTTTAGGGACTGGCCTCACGGTTTACTGACAATCGGAACATTCGGAAACTCGGGTCTCCCGAACAATCAAGAAATCGTAGTCGAGCATTATCAAGAAATCGAAACCGTTCCTCAAGAACTGCAGCCTTCGTCCCCTGATTTCTCAGAATTTACGGCCGAGGAAGTTGTGAAGCTTGAGAAGGAGTTGAAGAAGCTTTTGAGTAAGAAAACCGCGAGCAATAACAACCCGGAAAAAGCAATCGCTGATCTACCGTTGGACAGATTCCTAAACTGCCCTTCTAGCTTGGAAGTGGACCGCACGATCTCGAACAGGCTCAGCGTTTATTCGGACGAAGAAGAGATTGACCGGACGATTAGGATCATACTAGGAAGGTGCAAAGATGTGTGTGAGAAGAAGAAGAAATCGATTGGGAAGAAATCGATGGCTTTTCTCGTCAAGAAAATGTTCGTTTGCACGGGAGGATTCGGGTCTACTCCTAGTTTGAGAGATACATTTCAAGAATCAAGAATGGAGAAGGTAATATAAGAAATGCATAATATTAATTCGACTTTATTTAGTATAGGGCTAATAATCGTAGACTCATTTCTCTTACAGCTTATGAGGACAATGCTCACCAAGAAAATGAACTCTCAAAATTCTTATAGAACGTCGTCCTCAAAGAAATACCTCGGGGATTATCGGCCCACGTCAAAGACAGGACAAAAAGAAGAGGAATCGAACGATAAGAGTCGCGCGGGCTCCAAATGGGATAAGACCGATTCTGAATGTGAGTTTTGAAATAAACTAAATGTTAGGGGTGGTTTTTATTATTTCACCTATTGAGATTCACCGATAATATTTCTTGTTTTGCAGATATTGTTCTAGATATTTAGACGAATCAAGAACCGGTTCATTGTGGTTGTGGAGTTGAAGAAAATAAGAGAGGGATCAAGCCCAAATTTGAATATCTGCACAAACTATAGTAAATTACACTTTTGCCCCAAAATTATGGGAGTTTTACACTTTGCCTATTCAACTTGTATTTTTTACACACTTTACTCCGGAGAGTGCGGTTGTTTTTTCGTTTTTCATGTTTTTACTCATGCCATCTCACATTCTGATGTGTGTCATGATCAGTAGATACATGTATGTTCAAATAAACGAGGGTTTGGTAAAGTGGGAAAAAAAGAAGGGGTTTTATTGTAATTTACCTAAAGTTTATTTCTTGTTGATGGGAGAAAGGAAAACTTCCTCTGGTTGTGGTGGATCTCCTCTTTTTTCCATGGTTGTCTCCATTTTGATGGATGCAGCACATGTTTGTTATATAGTATTATGATATATTATATACTCCCCTCTCTGATCGTTCGGGACGGGAAGTAGTATATAAAATGATATTTTAATTGATTTTTATGTACTTTTTCATTTTAAGTTTTATATGTATGGTTCAAGAATCATTTTTATTTGCAGTTCTATCATATATTAAAAAAATAAACTTTTTTCTACTAAATGTGTAGACAAAGAAAATCATATAAATTTGAATATCCAAAACTTAAAAATGAATTATGTTATAAAATTGTAGATTATACATATAAAAATAAAAACATCTGTTATATAAAAAATTATCAAAATGCAATATATACAAATTGCCGGGCAATTTTGTGCATTTACACAATCTCACAACCAATTAATCGAAGTATCAAACTAAAATAAGGGGTAAAAATACAAATATCTAAACTTGAAGGACTAAAGTGGTATAACTTAAGAAGTCCAAGCGCGTGAAAATCAAGAACCACTTTCATCATGCATCTATAGCTGTATTCGGATTTCGGATACTATTTTTTTTTTCTTTCCCAAATCAGATCTTCAATAAAAAACTTTGATTTTTTTTTTTGTTTTGCCGTTTTCTTTGAATTAGGGTTAGCAGCTTTACCCCTTTTGCCGTTTTATTGAAATAGGGTTAAGCAGATTTATTGCAGTCTTTTCCCCTTTTCTTCCGTTTCTTTTTGCAGGCCGTGTTTAAAAATCAGGGGGATCTCAACTGACAGTGAAATTCGTTCGTTCGAAATTTCTGGGTTTTTTTGGGTGTTTATTTTTGTTGTTATATCGAAAAAGTTGAAGTCTTGATTTTAGTTCAGCAATGTCGTGGGCGGGCCCAGAAGATGTTTACCTCTCAACTTCTCTTGCGAGCTATCTCGACAGTAAGATTTGTCTTGTTTGATTTACTTTTGTTGTTTTGAGGTTTTTGAACTGTGCCATTGCTACTTGAAGTTCTTGGTCAATTATGCGATGTGGGGTCTCTGTTGAAATCTGTAGTAAAATAGGTAAAATTTGCACATCAATTTCTATAGTGGTGGGAAGTTTTTTTTTTTTTTTTTTTTTGGTATAATTGAGTATGCCTGCACTTGGGGAATTTTATCTGAATTTATGTAAAATTAGGTGTATAAAATAAAGATGATGAGATGCATAGATTAATGGCACGCAATAGCTTTTTTTTCTTTCTCTTAGTTCTGAAGGATAATGTGTGTGCAATTAACTATGCCCTTCACTTTGGTTCTTTTTCGTTTTCACGATTGAATGTTATTTTCTCCCACGATAGTTTTTTTCTTCCGTTTTCGAGTGTTTGGATAACAGAAAACTAATTAGGTTTGTGTTATCATCCAAGCAAATATTTTGTTCATACTCATATATAGCCACTTTACAAGTGTATTACGGTAGTAAAAAGGATTTCTATTTTTTCCTCACGCTTCGTGTATGTGAATTGTATTTGATCAAATAAATGTACTATTCTAGGATGAAAATATACTGTGTGTATTTTGCTCTAATGTGCATAATTTAACACTTGTTCTAGTATCACCGAGTAATTTAGTCATTTTGTTGTATATTTTGAAACTCTTTCTTAGTTCCAACTCGTTGAATTGATATTTTTTACAGAGAAACTTCTTGTGTTACTTCGAGATGGACGAAAACTATTAGGGATTCTTCGTTCATTTGATCAATTTGGTATGGATGTAAATTTATTATATCGTATGCTCCCATTATTATTGGCTATCTAACAACAATCGGATTATTCAGCAAATGCTGTTCTAGAAGGTGCATGTGAGCGTGTTATTGTTGGTGAAGTTTATTGCGACATCCCATTGGGTCTGTATGTAATCCGTGGAGAGAATGTTGTCTTGATTGGGGAGTTGGTATGTTTCGACATTTATTTACTGTAATTTTTTTAATTTAATCACAATTTTATATCTTTCAAGCTTACATGGGATGTGAACCTTTTGTTTGGCTAGGATTTGGAGAAAGAGGAACTTCCCTCTAACATGACTCGTGTTTCGGTGGCAGAGATAAAAAGGGTAGGCTCTACTTTCCCTTCTGCTTGTATTACTCCTGATCTTTAGTTACGGAAGAAAAAATAATATCTTTTATTATAGGCAAATCGGTTAATTATATATAAAAAAGACCTCTGTTTCACATATTTAATTGTGCTGAAAGTATGAGTTATCTCAGTAGTATGCACATTTCCTCCGCTTTGAGCAGGCGCGAAAAGCAGATCGAGAAGCTTCCGAGCTCAAGGGTACCATGAAAAGGAGGATGGATTTTCTGGATATGGATTGATTCATTTTATGTTTGTGACGAATCTGGTTCTTGGTTTTTCCTCAAAAGCCACCATGTGATCTGCAAATATTATCGTGGATACAAAATGGCGGGAAAAGCAAAACAATAACTTTGCCAGAGTCAAATTTTAGTTTCTTTTCTTTTGTTGCTTTCTCTTGAAACATGGGCGAATTTAGTCTGAGTCAAGGATCATAGATGATGAACATGGGATAAAAAAACCGGAGTCTTCCATGGTTATTTTGTTTTATGGAAGATGTCGGAATTTGTTTCGTATTTGGTTTTAGCATCTAATTGTATAGACATAGTTCGATGAATGCGTATATGTTGTGTGTGATATCATTTTGTTTCTTTCATGGATTGGAATGAATAAAATGTATACTCATTCTGTGTCAGTTTGTGTAAATATTTTCTTGTTCATCTGTGATATAAGATGCATATACGAGAATGACAGCCCGAACGAGAGCGGCGCCTCGATTGGGTTATTGGACTGCAATTTTGAGTGTGTTTTTTGGAGATCTTTTTACACAATAATTTTGAGTGTTTTTTCCACATCTTCAAAAGCAAGCAACCGAAGTCCAAAAGTCAATAATTACAAATTGACATCTTTCTTATTTCGCTTTCTACACGTTTAAAAAGTAAGTAAATAAATAAATAAATCTTTCATTTATCATTATAATAAATAAATAAATTAATTGTATAAATATTCACTATCCAAATTTCCATGATTTGACCAGCCAATGCTTGCCATTTGGTCCTCTACTTTTCCAAGGACATCAATTTTGTCTCCATTAACATTAAGAGCATCCTCAATGGTAGGTACAATTCCTATGTGGCATGGAATTGTACCTAGGTATACCATTGGGGAAGTAGGTACAATTGAGAAGAGATAAAAAGGAGTATCAAAGTTTAGATACTAGGTACAATTTGGTATGTGTCTTGTATAGTGGGACCCACATGCATAAAGAAGAAAAATTGTACTTTAAAATTAATGGGATGTTGAGGTACAAATTGATGGGTACAAATAATGTATGATGTGTCAACTAATTTGTACCTAATAAGAGGTACACCATTGAAGATGCTCTAAGCTGATTTGTAGAAATTACACAAATGTTAAGGGGCTATTGTTCTGCTCTCTATCTCCATCTCTATATCTTTATCTATAAATGTTACATGTCTTTACCTTAACCAAAAGGATTCAAGGTCAACTACAGCCATCAAATATATCCGTCGTTTTCTTTTCTGGAAAATCGAATTCGTTTACTTAGTATCAACGAGGCGCATGTTACACTAAATTCATTCGATGAAAACAACCTCATTAACTACCAAACGTGAGACACTTATTTCTTTCCCCAACATTATAAGTTACAAATACAAAACACAACAATCCCCATATGAACAGAGTAAATAATAACCTGAGATCATACAAGCAAGCAACACATGCTTACAGGACAGCAGATGCATTTGAGAAGAGGCAACGACTGCTATAAATAACGCGAGCCTGAGTTCCAACTTCCAATTCCCCAGACACAAGACCTTCATCCCACAAACACTCCACCAAAACAAAAACAAAAAAATCAAAGAATGATTTCCTACAACCTAACGTGGAAGATATCCTCAATCGGCTCTTCTCCTCGAGTGCTGGGACACTGGACAGCCCTCGAAAAAATCCATGACTGCATCCTCAAGATCCTCGACCGAGTACCTGATGTAATTCTCCGGGTGCCTTCCACTCTCGATATAGCTTCTGAACCTCCCTAAAAACGATCTATACGCCGGAATGAGTAACTCTGATGCGGATATCCTCAGCTCCTCTCGAAGCTGAGCATCAGGTATCAGCCAAGTCGCCTGAGTTCTATGTACCTCATCGAAGATAGCGTTGAAAGACTTAAACCTCTCCCTCAGAGCACTTTTCGACACACCAGACGAGAAGCTCCCGCTCACGTGCAACCCCTCGTCTCTCAAGCAATGCAACACCCTCACCCAGGTCGATCGCTGGTAACTGGTCGCCGAGGATCGAAATTTTCCGGTCAACTTTTTCAAGTAACCGTCTCCGATCATCTCCCTCAGCTCCGGGGAGGACTTTACTTTCTGGGCGATGTAATGAACGTTGTTCATCATGAAGAGATGAGCTAAGGAAGAGTCCTTGTAATGCTCGGATTTGCCGGTCAGATTTAACTGTAAGTTGACGATTATCCAGATCAAGTGAAGGGCGAGTGTCGAAGCGTGGCTTTCGAACTCCGATAGATCTGTATCGGTAGAGGGCTTCGACACAATCAGTTGGATTAGGGTTTGCTTGTAATCGGAAATCAAACTGATGTAATTCATGACGTATCTGGTCAAGGGGTGGATAGTTCCTCCGGGGACTGGAACTCGGGAGGGCTCGCGAAGAACGGCGCTCTCGAATTCCGATAATATCCCTCTGGCTGCCTCGGCTAGCCGGGACAAAATCTCGGAAGCTTCCACCCGAATCGACTCGGTCGATTTCGAGTCGAATACGGACTCGATGTCGGGGAGTAAATCGGAGAGAGCATCGTGCAGATCTAAAATCTTAAACAATTTCTCCGGCGAACGATCGCTGATGCTAATCGCCTCGGCGAAATTGAACAATTGAGTAGCGGGGGCTTTGATTGTTTCGACGAAACAGGATTCGGCGGCGGCGGCGGCGGAGATCCCCAAATTCTCGAAAATCTGGTCGCAGAGTTTTCTCTCGCTGGCGAACAGGACGCGGACGCAGATCCGGGCGGCGCGAATCCAGCGGCGGATCTTCGTCTCGAGGATTTCCCACTCGAGCCTCTGGATTTCGCCGATGCTCAGCCGCTCGACGCTGAGCTTCCGGAGGGTCCCGTCGACGGCGGGCTTCCGCGCGCTCGCGTACGCCTGGATGCAGTCGCGGAGGTGCCCGGCGGCGGTCATCCGCTCGGCGATGCGGCGGAGGTCGTGGGCGGCGGAGGAAGAGATCAGATCTAGCTCGCGGATGCTGGGGGAGGACCTGTAGCAGCTGCTGCTGTTGCTCTCCTGGTGCTCGAGGGTGCGCTCGGCGGTCTCCTCGACCGGGTCGGGGTGAGTCGACTCGGTGAGCAACTCGTCCTCGATGGGGGTGGTGTGGCTGAGGAGGATGGTGCGGAACTCGTCCTCGAGGCGAGACATGGCGATCTGGAGGGTGGACGATACAGAGGCGGAGGACGTGGACTTCTGAAGCTCGTCGACGGCGTCGAGGTAAAGGTCGATTTCGAGACGGTCGCCGGCGAATATCATTTTTTTGCGGGCTTCCTCTGAGGCGGAGGAGTCCCAGCGTAGGATTACTTTTTTGGCGGCGGTGAATTCCGGCGGTTCCATCGGAGGGATATATAAAAATGATATAATCACTCTTTTTTTTTTTTTATTTGTTTTTTGGGCGAAGATAAATAAGGAGAAGTGGAGATGTTGAAGATGGTGATGATTGATGAAGAAGAAAATTGATTTTGAGAGAACTGTTTTTACTTCTTCTTTTTTTTGTGTGTGTGTTTCGGCGCGGTAAAATAAAAAGAAACTTTTTCAGTACAGTATTTTTTCGATTTTTCGATGGATATACTCCCATTTCCGGATGTTTATATATCCGATATTGGAATATTATAAAAAATTATTTTTGAAAAAATGTACTCTTTTTATTTAATAATAATAATAATATCATTTTCTGAAAAAACAAATTATTAATAGAATTTTCTTTAAAAATAAATAAATACTTGTTTTCACTTTGAATACAACACTCAGGGAGTATTTATAAATAAAAAAATAAGAAAATGCTAAAGGATAATATATGGTTAAATTGTTTTATAAAATAAAAAATAAGAATAATATATATTTTTTTAAATTGAGAGTGATCATTGATTTAGAACAAATAAAAATAAAAAGTGAAATTATTTGTTGGAAAAAATATATACTCGGTATATGTAAAATGATGATTTTGGGGCTCGATGGATTTTCTTATGCCAAGGAATAATGATGGATTATGGTTGTTTGAATAGATCAATCATAATTAATAACGCAATAATTGTTGATTAAAATGTGTATTTTTTTAATAAATTAATTAAAAAAATAATGTAAAAAAATGCATCCTTTTATTTTGGTGTAACTATTTTTTTTATTAAATTGGTCTTTTTTTCTTACGATATTATTCCTCACACTTAAGAATAAACAAAAAATTATAGTATATTACCTCAAACTCCGATGAATGATCACATTTTTTTTTTAAACACAAATGAAATGTGACCATCTTATACGAATATTTTGAAATTGAAATTTGAAGAGTAACTTTTTTTTTTGTTGATACATATATTATCGTTTGACGTCTATTTAAAAAAATTGTGAGGAGAAAAAGAGAAATTAGATTCGATGAATATACAAAAAAGTATATTTACTGTTGTTGGGCAGACATGCATGCTTGTTTTAGTTGTTTGAACCAATTTTCCAGCTGTAATTGAGATGTCAAATGTTTGAAGTTGACTTAGACCATCTCCAATAGGAGATATTACATTCCATACATATTATTTGCCACATCATTATATTTCACTTTACACGTCATCAAATATCTACAATTATTTTTCAAATATCTCTTAATCTACAATAGAAAACATTTCAAAAGTTATTTCTTTCTTCCACCTCATTAAAATATCAAAAATTGAAAAAATTGCAAAAAAAATTAGTATCCAAATCAAACAAACTTAGTCTCTATTTATAGATCTTGAAAAATAAAAAATATTGGTGCGAAAAAAATTAAATTTATTATTAATTATATATTAATATATCATTTATAAATGTAAGATGAAATTAAAGGTTGTTAATTCTTAGCTGCGGACCCCACTGTTATTACTTTTGGCAGAATAACTCCATAGTTATTCAATAATTTTTCACAAAATGTACAAAAAGATAATGCTATCAAATACTCCCTATTGGAAGGAATTATCCCTTCAAAAAACTCCTATTGGAGTTGGTCTTAGAGTCATACTGTATTTTTCATTTGTTTGATTTTATTGAGATTCTGGAAGTCCTAAAAGAGTGTTTAGCTTGTCAATTCTCACTCTTGCTTTTTGTCGTCAAGCTTGAAATTTTATTAAATTATTAAAATTCATTATTTTTACTGTATTGTTTTTGGTTAATTAAAAGAGAAGACTTTAAAACGTGTGACTCTTGACACAATAATATCCTTAATCCATGTGAAGCCTTTCTTTCTTGTGTTTGAAAACAAAGGTCAAAAAGTAGTAGTATATCTCATCATGTGTTGAGTTGCACAGCTAGCACAACTGGCTTCTCATCAAATTATCACACTACAATTTTGTATTCTTCTTCATCTCATTGTTATCATAATGAAAATGCAATTATATATAAGATCGTGAATTGTGATCATGCAAACTCGTCTAAATTTGTGTTTTTCATTTTTTTTAGTGTTCTTAAATGATAATCTTCTCTCCTAAATTCATGGTCATGCAAAAAAAAAAAAATGTGATTATTGGCATGAGACAGAATACTATATTTGAAGAAAATATATATAGACCATTTTTTTTAATTAGAGAATAGAGATGATGCAAGTAGTGTGACGCAAGAATTGAAAAAAACACACAAGATACAAGAAAATAAGTGATTCCATTGTTCATATATGTCAACTTTACTTTATTTCATCCAATTAAATTTAAGGGTAAGCTTACTTTATATTTTGAAGGGTGATATTATGGACTCATTATGCATTGAATTTCATACCAAAAAAAAAAAAGTAGAAATTCTATCAACTCCAAAAAACTATTCAAAACCTAAAAAAACAAATTATCTGCCAAAGTATTTTTACAAACTAGCTAGTGTATAGTGTGTTTAATTACATGAGACTAAGGAATTTCAGAATCAAAACTTCTCCCTAAACCAGTATGGTATTGTTCTCCAACGCTATCATTCCTCCTCCTCGATCGCTCCTTCCTTTCCACGTCGCCTAATTCTATTCTCCGCATCACCTCCATGAGGTCTAATCGCCTATTAGGGTTACTCTCCGTGCAATCCGCCCCGATTCGAAGCATCCGCTCCATCTCCCCCACAAACTCCCCCACACTCGCTATCTCCGGGTCGAGCAGCTCCACCACTCGACCTTCCCCCATAGCCTCCCTCACCCACTGCACCAAATCGGCCCCTCCTTGCGAGTTGCTCAGGTACTGAGCCGGAAATCTCCCCGTCAAAATCTCGAGAATCACAATGCCGAGACAATACACGTCGCATTTCGGCGAAATGTCGTGGTCCATGATGGCCTCGGGCGACTTGTAAGCCATCAGCGTTTGTGCGGCTTGTTCTCGGCTGATCAACGAGCACAACCCGTAGTCGACGAGAAGAGGCTCGTAATCGGTACTCATGAGGACGTTGCTCGACTTCAAGTTGCCGTGGGGCAAGTCGAGCGACGGGAACTCCGCGTGGAGGTAGCTTAGCCCGTTGGCTATCCCACGGATTATGTTGAGCCGGACGGGCCAACTCAAGTTAGCGTGGCGAGCCCCACGATCGCCTGTAGTGTCATTTTCAGTTCAGTTCAGATATATACGTAGTTCAGTTCAGTTAAATTCAATTCAGTTTAGCCAGTTTCAGTCCAAAATTGACTGAACTGAATGGATTGAATAGGTCTGAACTGAATAGTTCAGCCAATTTCAGTCCAAAAACAGATCATTTTCAGTTAAGTTCACTTAAATTCGATTCAGTTCAGCCAGTTTCTTACCGTGCAACAAGAACATCAAGCTCCCGGTGTTTTGGTACTCGTAAACGAGGAGTTTTCCATCTTTTCGGTAATGATAGGCCAAGGGCGTGAGCACGTTCGCGTTCTCCAAACTCCCGAACTTCCCCATGATGGAGTCGAACGCGTCTCGCCCCATCTCGCTCACTTCCGTCATCTTCTTCACCACCACCGTGAACCCGCTACTCATCGTGGCCTTGTAGCACGCACCCACCGCCCCCGTCCCTAGGGCTTCCGCCGAAGCCGACAGCAAATCTCTCAATCCAAACACCCCCACTTTCTCGTTGTTGTTCATCAGCTCCAAGTCCGACTTCCGCCTCGACCCTCTCATGCTCCCGAACCCTCTTCGACTCCCGAACCCTCGTCTGCTCGAGCTCGTGCTCGCGACGTTCGGATTAACAGAACCGAGCGGGTCGTCAATGTTTTCCCGACTATTATTCTCCCTCGTCGACGTTTGCGTTAAATCATCGGGAGTACTCTTGTTTTTACGCCTCATCATGTATATCCCGGCTAACACGAGCGAGAGGAGAACGAAGAAAGCAACGAGGCACCAAACGGTAATCTCGATTCTCTTCAGCTTCACGGACGGCCTCGACTTCGGCCGGCCGGTGATGTTTCCGGCGAGGCCGGGGTTCCCCTGGAAAGCCGCCGGGACGAACTTCGCCAGGGCGGTCGGGATTTCGCCTTGGAGCTTGTTGTTCGATAAGTCGAGAGTGACGATGCTTTTTTGGACGAGGGGGGGAATGCCCCCCGAGAATCGATTGTTCTCGAGGTGGAGAACCATGAGGCGGGAGAGGGCGGCGAGGGAAGGCGGGATCGGGCCGGAGAAGTTGTTCCGGGACAGCCACAGTTTCTTCAGGCCGCCCATGCCCGAGAAGTAGTCCGGCGGGATCTCGCCGGAGAATTGGTTGTCGGAGAGGTAGAGTCCCCTGAGGCGGCGGCCGAGTTTGTTGAAGGGCGGGAGAGGGCCAGAGAAGGCGTTGGACATGAAGGCGATGGTTCTGAGGCCCGGGATTGACGCCAGGGCCTCGACGTCGATGGTGCCGGAGAGGCCGGAGTGGCTGAGGTGGATCCCGGAGATGTTGCCGTCGCGGCACTTGACGCCGGGCCAAGCTCTGTTTCCGGAGGCAGGGCAGGGCGGCTCTGTTCCGGGCTTCCAGGAATCGAGGAGGGTTGGTGGGTTTGTGGTTGTGAATGATTGTTTCAGCTTTATGAGAGCTTCGAGCTCTGTGATGGAGGTTGCGACGATGGGGAAGAAGACAACGACGATCGTTAAAATGGAGAGTCTAGGCAGGGGATGTTCCATGGATGATGATGATGATCACAATGGCCATTAGTGATAATGAGTTAACAATCAAAAATCAAAAAGATGGAATTAAGATTTGGAATTTGAATTTTGGATGTTTGTTAGTTAGTTAGTTAGTTTGGAGAGGTTGGAGTACCGTTAATGGCGTTGATTTTTGGATGTTTGTTAGTTATTAAGTTGACGATTACTTATAGTGAGTGGTTTATTATATTTATAAGTTAATTTTGTGCATTTCTCAGTAAAAAAAAATACTCTATCCTTCTCAAAAGAATTAGAAAGAACTATGTATTTAAGTTTTTTTTTCAATTATAAAAAAAAATGTGACTACTTGATTGGATGATGGAGTTTTAATTGATTGATATATTCAATGCGTTCTTAATCCACAAATATAGAAGCTTATGGTAACCGGGAAATTTACACATTCAATCATATAATCAAAATGTCTAATTCTAAAGTTGATTTGAGTCATTGATCATCTCAGATTGGGTGTTTCATATGTTAACCGCGTGAGTTACGAAAAAATGTACAAACGAATGGAATAACAAATTTTGGTTGAAAAACACGTACACGAAAAAAAAATGATAAAAAATACAGCACACAGTTTCAGAGAAGAAGCGTGAAACAAAAAAAATGTGAAAATGATACCGATTTTATTGGCGCAACAAATTCAAATTTGAAGTGAAATGACAAATTTTCTCTTGAACTCAAACTCTAATGTTACCGATTTTATTTTTTAATCTCTAGCGGAAAATTTTATTTATAGTAAGAGAGCTATTAATCAATTAAAAAAGGGTTGTTGGAATAATTAAGTGCGAATATCTACTGATATTATAAACCGAGCGTCGCACGTGCAAGGAAGTAGTTGAAGTAAATATAAATAGCTGCTTTCACGTGCCAAATAAATTCCCCGTTTTTCACTGAGACCTCTCTTTCCATTTTCCTTTTTCCTTTTTTTTTTTTTTTTTCTATCTTCTTCGAGTTCGAGCCTCCTCTCCTCTTTTATTCCATCGACAAACCCTAACACTCATAACATCATCTTCTCCGATCATATCAATTCTCCGATCGAAAATGCAAAACCAGAGATTGAAGCAGCAGCAACATCAGGCGTTGATGCAGCAGGCTCTTCTTCAACAACAGTCGCTTTATCACCCCGGTCTCCTAGCAGCTCCACAGGTATCCATTCAGTTGCGATTATCATGTTTCGTTCTGTTTTAATTCGATGGTTTTCGTGATATCGGATCTTAAGGATGATTTTTCGTATATAATATAATCAATATTTTTTTCCTCCCCTGGATTTTAAGAAAAGTTTATGTGTGGCTATGTGAGGAATTTTTTTCTATTTTTTATTGTTTTCTTACTATAAGGCTGGTGAATTTTGCATTTCATTTCATAAATGGCCTTGGGTTGAGTTGGGAATTATGGCCACACTGTATGCAAGTGAGCAACTTTGTTGGAAATGTAAGGGAAGTAAAATATGCTCTTTTTATCATGTGGGCTGAACGGTTCTTTGCTATAGCTCAAGCATTTGTGTTAGTTTTAGTGTTTTACGAGTCAAGGTCCCTTTTGTTGAGTGGGGTGTGATGAGGGGGCAAAGTGATATTTGGTATATGACTATATGTGATTTGATACATTTATGGTGACATTTTGGAGTTGCCCTTATTTGGTTTCTTCTTCTACTGTCATCAATGACATTCTAACATTGTCCACTTGCTTTTTTTTTTCAACTTTCTCTTTGAGCTTTTTTAACCCTGGGTGGATAGTTGATATGGGCAGATAAAAAAGGAAGAATTTTTATTTATTTTCTTATCACCATTTCATTTTGCAGATTGAACCAATTCCAAGTGGAAATCTCCCTCCTGGGTTTGATCCAAATACGTGCCGCAGTGTGTGAGTGTTCAGTGATTTTTTTTATTCCCCACTTTCTTAATTGCTTGATTCCATAGCTTCTACTTTTTGTGCATTATTTAGGTCCTGCAGGATTTTCTAGTCTATAAGTATTAGTCTTTGCATCATGAATGTTGCTTCCAAGTCTTGCCTAATATATAGTGAAGTCAATGTGTGTGATGTGTCGGTAACTTTTTTTTATCATCTCAAATTCTCCTGGCAGTTTCTCATATTTGAAGTTTTGGTGCATCTATTCATGTGACATCATTTTGTAATTTCTAGGGGATCTCATTATAGGTTCATCTGTTTATATTTCTTTTTCTTTTGAAACTTCTAGGTATTAAATTTTTGAAAAAAAATGCAGGTATGTGGGGAATATTCACACTCAGGTGACTGAACCACTTATTCAAGAAGTTTTTTCTAGTACTGGTCCTGTGGAGGCCTGCAAGCTTATTAGAAAAGAGAAGGTGTCATTTTATCTTCAATGTCCTATTTCTCATAGATAGTGTCCAAAGAAAATTTAGTTACTTTCTCTTGAGATGATGTTGTGAACAGTTTTCTTTTTGTTTTTTTGCTATGTGCAGTCTTCCTACGGATTTATCCATTACTTTGACCGCAGATCAGCCGCGCTTGCAATAATGAGCCTCAATGGAAGGCATTTGTGAGTATGGATTATTGAAGATTTTATCTGAACAATGTATTGCAATTTGTTATAAGAATGAATTGTTTTTTTGGGGTATTCAGGTTTGGGCAACCTATAAAAGTTAATTGGGCATATGCGAGTGGTCAGAGGGAGGACACATCAAGTGGGTCTACATTTTTATGTTGTCTATGCAAAAACTTTCTGACCATTAGCATGTGCAACATTGCAATTAAGGCTAACATTTGCTTACATTTTATGATTCTTATTAAGGCCACTTCAACATTTTCGTGGGGGATCTCAGCCCAGAGGTTACTGATGCCATGTTGTTTGCTTGTTTCTCCGCGTACCCTAGTTGTTCGTAAGTTACCTACCACATTCTTGTATCTTGCGGTATACTTTTATAATTATTAGGTGCTGATTGTCTCTATATTGGTGTTAGTGATGCAAGGGTTATGTGGGATCAAAAGACCGGGCGTTCGAGGGGGTTTGGATTTGTGTCTTTCCGGAACCAGCAGGTTTGTTTTGTGAGATATTTTTACTAAATTTTTTCGAACATTAATTTCCTCCATTGAATTGAATCCTTTGGGTTTCTTTTCCAGGATGCCCAGGGTGCAATAAACGATTTAACTGGTGAGAACATTTTGACAGAACTGTGTTTCATTCTTTCTTTTATGTTGCAAAATTGATTGTTTTTCTCTCTTTTTCTTTTAGCTGGTTTATATTTGTAACTTGTAAGTGAACCTGTTGAGTTGATATACAAATTTTCAGGGAAATGGCTTGGCAGCAGGCAGATACGCTGCAATTGGGCCTCAAAAGGTGCAACCAGTGATGAAAAGGCGAATTCAGATTCTAAAAGTGTTGTAGAACTTACAATTGGCTCCTCAGGTCAGTAAGTTGGGAGAGAATATTGTGTTAGGGGACATTACGAAATGATGTGGGCAAACCAAAAATGTAGAATAAGTTAATAAAAAATATGAAGCAATGGGATGGCTGTAAATGTAAATTGTAGCGTAGGTCCATTAGGAGGATGATAAAGAGCGGTTAAGCAATTAAAAGATGCTATATATTGAAATATGTTAGAAATATTTTTTAACTGATAGATTGAGTTTAGGCTTTAAAAATATATGACATGGCTTTCCTCCACATTTGACTAGTAGTTTCTGATTAATTTTTATAACATAAAAAACACATAGAAAACTGATGGTTATAGGTTTTTTCTTAACAGAAGATGTTAAGGAGGCAGCAAGTAGTGATGCTCCAGATAGTAACCCTCAATATACCACGGTGTATGTGGGCAATCTTGCTCCAGAGGTGAGTCCCTTTCAACTGAATAGAGAAATCCCTCTATGAATGATACATCTATATCTTTTTAAATCAAAAATATTTTACTACCTATATTTTATTGGTTCTATTTGCCAGGTAACCCAAGCTGACCTCCATCGTCACTTCTATGCGTTTGGTGCTGGATCAATTGAGGAAGTTAGGGTCCAACGAGATAAAGGGTTTGGTTTCATACGGTACGGTAGTCATGCAGAGGCTGCTATGGCTATTTCATTGGGAAATACTCAGTCATACCTATATGGAAAACAAATCAAGGTTCGTTTTCTTCCCTAAATTTAAAATATGAAAAACAACTCTGACATCAAGATATAAGTAAAGGTTTGACTTGGTTTCACCCGACATTATTTGCAGTGCTCATGGGGAAGCAAGCCAACTCCAGCAGGAACAGCCTCGAACCCTCTCCCACCACCGGCACCTGCAACCTTGCCTGGTCTTTCTGCCGCTGACCTTTTGGCATATGATCGACAGCTTGCGATGAACAAGATGATGCACCCGCAGGGAGGACATATTCTGAAACAAGCGTCCATGGGGATGGGTGCAGGTGGAAGTCAGACCATTTACGATGCTGGTTTCCAGAATCTAGCTGCTCAACAGCTCATGTATTATCACTAATTTATGTGATGATTTTTTTAATTTTTTTTTTACTTTGTTGGTCTCTGTTACTATAGCTGGCACGTCGTGAGACGTCGTTTGAGTTTTGTTTTCTTCTTTTTCTTCGACCCTCTGTAGGATATTTTTGTGAGGCTTTTGTTCTAGGGATGGTGTCTCGTCTCGACTCTTATGTATTGCCGTCCCATATGTAACGTGTATGTACTATGGTGTTCTTATTGGTATAATATGGTAATTATTAATCGAGTTATTGACATGAAAAGAACGATGTTATTACGAACAAGTGCATGGAATTGATCGACTGTTACATGAAATTGAAGTTCACGACTAGGCGAGTACATGGAATTGATCGACTATATTACTTACGAATCAAATTAATGTAGTTATCCTCATATAATTTCGTCACACATGTAATAATATAATTATTGTAATACTAATAAATTTGACGTATAATATACTCATATACAGTATACTGTATATATATACACGTGCATTCTTCAGTTGGTCTCTGCATAGGTCCCTCTCTCTCTTTCACACGACGCGAGAAATACGAAACAATTTTTCAGAGTATTTCTATTCTTCTTCTTCCCAAGTACCCGTTGGTATATATACTGTATATACATAATGTATTGAGTTTCGACAGAGGCATCCTCAAATTTATGGGGATCTCGTTTAAGGTTTCCAGAACCGGCAAGAGGTTTAACCCGAAGCCCCCACCGCCCGGCGCCGCCTCTCCTCCCGCCGGAGACAAAGAATTGAACGAGGGCGTAGTTTCTGTCTCGAAGAAGACAACCGATAGCATTTCGTTTTCAACTCGCAAGCTCGTGGTACTTATCATTACTCTTAATTTGCAAAAAAAAATTGCTCACTTTATGAAATTGTAAATATCATTACGAAGATCAGTTTTTTTTCCTAATTTAATTCCTGTAATTTGTTTGATTACATCGTCAAATTTTAGAAATTTTGCCAAAATATCTTTTTAATTTTAATTTTTTATTACTCCGTATTATATACTGAATTGGGGCTTTTGTAGAATTGTTCTATGCGAAGAAGAAGGAATATCTGAACCTATATTATTGATTTCTTTTCAATTGATTATTCAAACTTCAGAAAACTGAAAAGATAGAAGAAGAAAAAAAAAGATGTCACCTCTGTAGTATTTTAATTTACTTTAATTTTGTGGTGTAGGGAGAAGCTAGTGATACCAACGGAATTGCTGAAATTTTCGGTATCGAATCCTCCCCAAACCCTCTTGAACTTTTTTTGTTTCACAGTATAGTTATTACTTTTACATCATTTTATGTTTTGTTTCTGTTATTTGGTTTTGCCAGATACTGAAGTCTCGTTCTGCCTAAACCTTTTTAACGATGGATATTCAATCTCGAAACCTACGGAGGTCTTTTTATCATATTGTTTCTTATTTGATGTCATTAAGTGTTAAATTTTGAGCTGCTTGACACTGATTTTTACTGTGGAATGTCAGACTGAACCTGAGCGTCAGACTTCTGGAGCTGTACCAAAAAATTTACATCCGTACGATAGAGCATCCGAGACTCTGTTTTCGGTAGGTTTACAATTTGAATCTTTATTTAGCTGCTTGCAATTAATCATATGGCGGAGCAAAAAAAAAAAAAAAAAGATACCCTGAAACTGCAGAAATCACTTTCTGATAAACTTTAGATCTTGCATTTTAACTTTATTCCACGAAAACAACGATTCAATTTGATAAAATAACGTTCCATGTATGAGCTGCTAGTTTTCATTGTTCCCTTACAAGGTTTGGACCCCTAATACTGATTAGTGATTAATATAACCCTCTCAATTAATTCTCCATTACTTTTTGTTTGATGTTTTGACTGCATTGATCTTTCTTTTCACATTTGATCAATTCATCGGATCTGTTGTCTCCAAAGCTGAACTACAAAAGATCCATACTTTACGTAATCGAACATATGTATTTTTGTCTTGGAAGGCAATTGAGTCTGGGCGACTGCCTGGGGACATTCTGGATGATATACCATGCAAATATGTGAATGGCACCCTTGTCTGTGAGGTATGTTATCTGGATCTCATTCTAGATATTTAAACACATTTACGAGAAACTTTATTTTATCTCAAACTAAATTCACTTGAAAATAGTTTTTTTATTCGATTTTATAATGCCTAATAGAAATTCTTATAAATCCACTGTTTGCTTGATTTTCGTGTTTACATTTTGGCTGTTGACAAAGAACTTTTATAAGAAAATACATCGTTGAATGTATCCAATTCTGTTCCTTTTTAATTATATATTTATGTAATGCAGGTGAAAGATTACCGGAAGTGCTCTTCTGAAGGACTTAGCGTGGCTTCAGGGGACAGCTCACCTGTCATTAACAGAGTGCGTCTAAGAATGTCTTTGGAAAACATAGTGAAGGATATCCCGACTATTTCAGAGAATGATTGGACGTATGGTGACCTGATGGTAAGCGACCTTCTCGTCTCAATCCACACCCTGACCCTGTAATAATATTTTTTTCTTACCCGTGGTTATTCACATTTGGGTGTAGGAAGTAGAGTCCAGGATTCTAAAAGCACTGCAACCAAAACTTACTCTAGATCCAAATCCACAGCTTGACAGACTATACCACAACCCACTTCCCACTAAGGTTTGTATATGAATCTTAAATCTTTCTTGTCAAAATGATAAGATAATTAGAAAAAAAAAAAAAACTCCCGAGGTTTAACCTAATTAGTAATTACGAAAAACACAGTTGAATTTAGCACTACGAACCATGCGAAGGAAAAGACTGAGGCAGATTCCAGAAGTTGCAGTGAGCTCAAATAATCTTTACGGCAAAAAGGTATGTCTCAGTAGAGTTCCCGAAAGCTCCAGGTTGGGAGACTCTGTATCTTTAGGTCCACAATCCGCCTATCAGAACATGACCACTCAAAACACGAGCAGCACGCTTCCACTAAGGAACAACAACTTTGGATCCGAAGGTTCTCTTCCGAAATACCAAATTGGGGATGTTAGCGACCCACGTTTACTTTCTCCCAATGGGCAGGATGGGATGATACCATTCCCCAATAACAATGCTTCTGTTTCTGTTGATGGTAAGAGAAAGAATCAAGATGGGCAATTATCTCCACTTATGAACAAGAGGACTAGGCTTGAAGGGAATCTACATCATTTGGGCCCACAAATGGACAACTTACATGGATCCGAATTACAATTGAAGAACATGGTAATGCAGCAGCAGCAGCAGTTGATTGGAAGAGGAATTCAGTATGCTAATAATAATGGCATGCAAAAATTCTCTCAGCAAGTGTTTGATGGCGGCATAAATCAGGAAGGAGTGTCCATGCCGTTCACTGTTAGGCAACAGGGTATTAGATACAACGTAAAGGAAGAACCGGTTGAGAATGAGAGGCTGGAAAAACCCGGTCATCGTATGACCATAGGTGAATTGGAGTTGACCAATATCGACCCACGGTTTCAGCAAAGAGTGCCAAGTCAGTTCATGAGATCAGGTTTCCCTCAGAGCCCGTGGAACAATATCGCCCAGAGTCTTGATAGTAATAATAATCCTAGGAAGGAGGATCCATATCAGAAGAGGAAATCAGTTCAGAGTCCTCATGTTTCTGCTGGGGGTGGATTGCCTCAGTCTCCATTGTCCTCAAAATCTGGAGAATTTTCGAGCGGCTCACATCAGTTTGGAGCCGCTGTGAGTAGTGGACTCATAACAAAAAAAGAAAAATCAGTTGGTGGAAATGATTCTATGCAGAGGCAAAATCAGGCAAAACGCAGATCTAATTCTCTTCCTAAACCCCCCTCGATGAGCGGAGTTGGTTCTCCGGTTAGTGTGAGCAATATGAGCGTGCCAATCAGTGCAAACAGCCCTACTGTTGGATCTCAACCTTCGGGTGATCAAATCATGCTCGAGAGATTCTCCAAGATAGAAATGGTGACCATGAGGTATTTCTACCGATCAAGAGGACCCGTTTTATTTCTCTCTAATTACTTTGATTTTTTTTTATTCTGTTTTTTAGGCTTCAAATTAAATTATGTACACATTTGGGGTAAATACAATCTACTTGAATTATTTATTTATTTTTATCCTTGTGTGCATTCCCTAGTGACTGCCCCTTTTCTCAGACTTAGAATACCATTCTGTTAGCTTCTTTGTTTAATAATTATATATACACCACAGACATTTAGACTTGTGTAGAGACGTTGAAATGTTGTTGTTAGTGTCTCCTTTAATTGTATGCTAGGAGTATTTTCTTAACAACGGTTTCACATACAAACGTTGTTTTTTCCTGCTTCAGGTGTCAACTCATCAACAAAAAGAACAAGATAGACGAGCATCCCATTAGGAAGCCTAATTCATATACTACTCAACATCTGACGGCTTGTCTCTCCAATGATTCAAACAATGGCATTTTGAAAGATGAAACGAATAGTTTGTCAAAGTCCCTGATTGGTGGCAACAGGAATATTTCCAAGATCAGGACTTTGAACTTCACTCAGACCGAGCACATTATCCAAGGTGTGTTGACTCCAAATCCTCAAGACACTGCCTTTATCCTTTGGGATTGTTTCAACTTACAAAACTACCCCTAGAGTTTTGCCAATCCTGTCATTGTTTACCCTTTTGACATTTGTTTCTCTGTTACAAATTGCACCAAGGGGGTGACAATGTTATTACGACAAATTTCAAGTATAGACCAAATGTTTTTCCAAGGTCTTGTCGGGCATCACTTTCGCTGGATGATGAACAACATTAATCTAGTTCCAAAAAGCTGTATACGAGAAACTGAGTTGGGACAAAAATATCATTATATGCAATTTTGTTTTTTTTTCCTTTCTGACTTTTGAGGTAAATTTTGTAATTACCTGTACTACCATTTGTTTAAAACTTAGAGTTGGAATCTGTCAGGTAATAGCTTCCAAGTAGTAACAAGGGCAAGAACCAGGATGATCATGTCAGAGAAACCCAATGATGTGGCTGTGGCAATTCATATCGGAGAAATAGAGGATGCTGAATATTTTGCTGCAGAGGATTTTCTCCCAACGTTGCCAAATACTGTAAAGTTTTTTCTACATAAAAATTTTCATTCAATATTTGATTGCACAAATTCTTCGATTATATGAAGATGACTCTATACATGTTTCACGTTTCTCTAATTTGTTAATAAATATTGTTCCGGCTCAATGTTGCTTACCTATGCCACCTGAAACTCCTGCAGCACATTGCCGACCTACTTGCAACACAGTTCAGTTCACTGGTATGTTTTCTTCATTTTCTTTTAAACATCCTTGCTCCTTAAATTTAGTTAATAATAATAATAATATACTCGAGCAGATGGCACGTGAAGGATATGACGTGGAGGATAATCTCCAACCGAAAGCTATCCTGTTCAATAATTCAGGCGGCCAGCAAGGGATCCCTCCTACACCCGATATGCAGCAGCCATTTTCTGAAGGCATTTCTATTCAGCCATCTAACGCTAATAATAATGTACAACACACCACACTGAGAATGCGACCACAAGGAAACAACAATCAACCAATACAAATGTCCCAAGGCCTTCTTCCAGCCGGAGTCTCCATGCCTTCTCAACAGCAACTGCCATGTCAGCAACCTCACCAGTTCCAGAGATCGCCTTCGATGCTCACACCCAATATAAATCCGCTGGGCCCACACATGGGGAACAAACCCTCGGCTCTTCAACTCCATCTTCTACAGCAGCAGCAGCAGAGAAACATGATGGGCAACGCGATGGGATTAAGCAGTGGAGCCAGGGGCATGGGCGGGCCCCGAATCTCGGCCCCAATGGGTCCTACCAACATCCCGAACGTGAACTCGGCCTTGAATATTGCCAACGCTATCAGGAACGGAACGATCACCCAGGAACAAGCTACTTTGTTGAAGATGAGGATACAGCAGCAGCAACACCAGCAGCAGATCAGGTCGAGCATGATTAATATGCTGGGGGTCCCGCAGTCTACAAGAGTCCAGATGCACCCGATGTTGGGCCAAGCGGCCGTGGGCCGGGCCAGCCTCAACAGCCAGATGATGCATCAGCAGCGCATGGCTATGGGGCAGATGGGCCCGCCCAAACTGATGCCAGGTGGCATGAACATTTACATGAACCAACAGCAACAGATGCAACAAGAATCAGTTGTTATTTCGACTCAGCAAGTAGGGTCACCATCGAGCATGGGGATGACGACACATCAGCTGCAGCAACATCAGGGTAGTCCACAGCAGAGGACACCGATGAGCCCGCAGCTGAGCTCAGGGGGTATGCACGGAATGTCGGGAGGTAATCCAGAGGCTTGCCCTGCAAGCCCGCAGCTGAGTTCGCAGACAATGGGGTCGGTGGGTAGTATGGTCAATTCTCCCATGGAAATGCCGGGTGTGAATAAGAGTAACGGGCAGTGATTCATCGGGCTGTATGTGGCGACTCGTGTGTACTGAATTAATCATTTTTTACAGGATTATTATCGGTCTGTCCGATGGGAGAAGAGTACATATAATTCTTTGTCGAGTTCAACTATCTGCTTGCAGAAGACACAACTGGTATTGTATAGGAGTATGAAATAAGCATGTTTTTAGCAGTTATTTTTGTGTCATCTTTTTAGTTACTATTATTTATTTCAATCGTTTTAGATTTATGGAAAAAATAAACAATTTTTTTTTTGTCTTCACTCATTTTAGATTTATGCATAGGTTTTTGTTTATTTCTAATAAAATATAAATTCTCAAAAAAAATCTTTAAAAAAAAACAAGGGTATTTAGGTCTTTTGTCAAATCTCAAAATTAGAGCAATTGTGGTGTACCAAAGTCACCAAAAGTGACAATGTAACACTTACAGACATGGTTTTGATTCATACAAAATCAAAAAAAAAAAAAAAACACAACTCATAGTCATAGATTTTCCATTCCCAGACTAAGCCAATTCATGAGAGAACTTACACCTATCCCCAAAATTGCACCTCCCTTGTGCATAGTATCTGCACGCCTGCTTCCGTTCGTAACCGACTTGTCGATTTTCTTTAGACGGAACGTGATACGAGTTTCCGAAATACCTCTGATGCTGATGCTGATGCACTCGGACAGGACTTGTTGCCGTGAAATAATCCGTACGACTCTGTCCGCCATACATGTTCCAATAATTATACCTTGAAGGAACTACGTGCATAACGGGTTGCAGTAAACTCGCGGGCCCGGCGAAGCTGCCACAGTTGGTGATGCTATTTAGAGGCTGCTTTCCTAGGACACCTTCAAAAACTGTCTTTGGGTTGCCGTTCGTTCTTTTAGGCTGGCAAGTTCCGGTGTAGGCATCATGCGGGTGCGTTTTTCGCTCGTGGATATTCTTTTGGTCCGGTCGTTTGGGTTGACCGGTCAATTTGTCCGTCGCGGGATGTAAAGAAGGCTCTGCTTTTGCTACTTGCTTTGCATTGGAATGTTGAGCTCTTGTTGGCGGCTTGTTGTGAGCTTTACGCGTTTCCTTCTGTTTTATGCGGGCTTCTCTATTCGAACGAGCAACACCGCCTCTAGCGTGCTTTTCGGACAACATCCTCTGCCTTTCGCCTTCGTCGTCCCATTTCTGAAATCACGAGAGAAAAGCTTAAGAATAATATTAGATTATTAGTAACACGACGAAAATGAACAGCACACGAACTCTACCCGTCTCATTGTCTTCAACCTGTAGAGGTTCCTGCCTTTGATAAGAAGCTGGTGAAGTGGCCCCAGCGGTTTCTCACCTTTGCTCCACAACACTTCAATCTGCTCATATCAACCGAAAGAAATTTGAACTCATTTCAACACGATGAAAACAAGAGCAAGTAAACCAAACACACCCGAGTTCTGTATATATATATATTTTATTGTTTTTTTGGCTCACCGTAAATGTATGTTGCTGCTTGGCAGCCCCATAGCTCTCCTTCACAATACGCCCGGCAATGACCCTTGTCCCACAGGGAGGACCCTTCGCACTACGTGAAGCGATACTGAACCTGACGAGGTCATTAAAGAGTCAACCAACGAGTCTTTCTAGAATTAGGCTAAAATATATGCCTTCTATCGTTAACTACAATAAACTTCATTAGGTAAAGGTCCGTTCTTGAGGCGGCCAAGGTGAAGGCAGGACTTACTCTTCATACACATTCTGTTCGAACATGACTATGTCCCCCGTGCACGCATCACCTGCGTAATATTCAAGCTCAAATAAGAATCGGACGATGGAAAAACCCCATAGGATCAAAAGTAATGAGTTATGTGTTCGGCTAAACTTCATAAGCAAACTATACTGATACTCTACCCATTTTCAAAACAAAGGGAGCTGAGAAAAAAGATGTTTACCTTTGCAATCGAACACGAAACCGGATGCCGGATATTTTCTCTCCCCGCCTCCGTTGACAACACTGAAATATGATTGCATCATGAGTTATAAACGAATGAATTGAAGTGAATACCGGCTTCGATAAACGCAAATAATGAGTGTACAAGATTACTCGATATGCTCTTTAATCCGCAGAATTAGAGTCTCCTTATTGCCGCTCAATCTCAACCCATGTTTTCTTAAGTAAATCTTGCATTGATCCACTTTCAATCTCTCCACTTGACCACCTGATATTACATCATCACTCAGATTTATATACACAAATAAAATAAAAATATGAGCATCGAGAAAACAGGTCTTTGGGTATATATTAAACAAACCTTCAATAATTTTCTGAATATTTTCATAAATTTCTTGATCATCCTCATTAAGCTCTGGCATAGGCATTTCGATAATATCCGATGGGTCGCATTTTCCATCCACTCCCTTAACAACACTATTAAGAAAAAAAAATTGGGAATACATATAAAAAAGATGGCAATACTACATAAGCATTTTTAGGGAGATATACAATCAATCGGATCTGAAATCTCAAATTTCCAATCAATCGATAATGTGAACGCGGGTTTTTTCGATGAATAGATACCTGGTCTTGGTTTTTCTCTTGAGGGAGAGATTTGAGAAGGTTAACCGAGTTTCCTCAACAGCATCGAAATTCGGGTCTTCTTGCGAGTCATCGGAATATTCTGATTCAGATTCTTCGTATAATTTTTCATCTGAAGAACCCATTTTTGTGTTTGAAATCTTTGGAAGAAATTGTGTTTTTTTTTTTTTCAAATTTAGGGGGGTTTTGGGATTCCAATTTCTAGGTTTATGAAGGGGTTTTGTTTTCTGGATTTTGAAAAAAAAAATGTTACCGTTGGAAATGGAAAAGATTTGGGCCTAGTTGGACTTACGCCTAGTGGAAGCAAACGTCATGGGCTATTTATTGAATATGGGCTTCCTAATGAAAAGCGGGCCCAAATATATAAAATCACATGCGGGAACGCGTGAAAAACCAAAGATACCAAATTTGAAAAGTGTTGCGCAAGGAAAATTTAGTATCCTAATCCTCTACAAATTCGGAACTCTCTGTTTTCTATAAATAACACACTAACCCTTTCCATAATTTGATCGTCATATTTCATCCCTCAAAATCATCATCATCAACATGAGGCGCCCTGCGATTCTTCCTCAGAAAGCAACCCGCGCCAAGCTTCCTCTCCGTCGAGGGGATCCGGTCGAGGTCACCAGCACCGAAGAAGGGTTCGTCGGGTCCTACTATGAGGCTACAGTGGTGGCAGAACTCGTGAGAAGGAAATACGTAGTCGAGTACACCACCCTCGTCACAGACGACTTTTCGGAACTACTGAGAGGGATGGCTGCGGCCGACGAGGTTCGCCCGAGGCCGCCGAATATCAACGTGGCAGAGTTCCACGTGGGCGATGACGTGGATGCTTTCGACAACGACGGGTGGTGGGTCGGGAGGATCACGGGTCGGGTCGAGAACATGTACAAGGTGTTCTTCGATAGCACGGGGGATGAGCTTTGGTACGTAAAGGAACGGCTCAGAATTCATCAAGATTGGGTCCGTGGGAAGTGGGTTTGTGTTAACCATCGGAAGTGGGGGGGTGTTAGTAGATAGGGGGAAAATACATATATACAGATAGGATCAATTATGAACTCGGATGTAATTTATTTTACTCGTAATAATATGTTTTCAAAACTTCCGATTCTGCAATAATTTTAACGTACATCTAAAATTTAGGGCAAATTAATGTGCTAATGGAACGTTTGGATATAGGGGTAACAATCTCATCCATGGTTTTGGTTGCCCCTACAAAGGCCAACTCGTGCCAAGCAATTCAACGGTGCATTGAGGAGCATGTACAAGTGTGTAACTACGATAACATTTTGTATATAAGAACATGACGCAACCACGATTTTTGCTTATCCAAGTATATGTACTTTCCAGCATTTTCCTAAAGCAGTATTTCAAAATAAAGCTAGTGACCTTGAAAGTCTTGCCATAGACCTTTGAAACATGAATTGCAATATGAAACTGCAAGACATTTTAGTAAAAGTTCTAAGCACTTCAGTATCTGCAAATGGATGCAGGATCACCATATTTTGTTCTTGGCCCAGAAGAGGAGGGAAACAACTCCTAGCACGACAAATACTGGGGCAAACATCCGAATCAACGCCTGCAGTAAACGATCAATGATGCATTAAACATCCTCCTTTTAATGATAGCAACAAATTTAATTCAGCTGGCGCAATTTTACCCAGAATCAGAAAACATGGTGGTTTTCTAAAACAATTTACACTCAAAAACAAGAATATGATTGAGGCGTATGTTAAGATCCTCAATTTTGAATACGATTGTTTATAAGTAGGTTCGAAAATGAGCTGTGACAAGAGGAGCATTTAAGTGCTGGCTGAATAGAAAGCAATGTCTGCAAGTATGTATCAGTGCAAAATCCCACTCATTGGACCTAAGAATCGAAGCCTCGACAACAGAAATAAAAAAAAATGTCAAACTAACCTGATGGTTCAAATCTTTTGCCTTCTCTGCATAAATGCGAGACTCAGATGTCAAGCGACTGGACATCTCACTGACCTCTGAAAAAAGGTTGTTATTGGAAATATTATAACTATGAGATGCATAAAAGAGCGAAAAAAAAAACAGAGAAACGATGCTCAAAATATTCAAAAACTACTCCAACGCTGTTTTAAATAAATCCAACGTAAATGCAACACGAACACAAAACTTGAAAATGAATCCACTTACCATCCAACTTTTCACCAACACCAAGAACTTCTTGCACATTGCGAGTCATTATCTGGTGAACTTCATACAACTCATCATTCAGCTTTGCTACATTCCTTTGAGTCCTCGTATCCTGGTACAGTTTCTTCGTCTTCTGAATGAATGTATCTAGCAAACACAAAACGCTCCAGTAAATAAGACACAAAAACATATCAGTTCTTACCTATAAGACATAACACACAGTAGTAACTTACCGAATTTGATAAAAGCATAAGGTCTTGCTGCAGTTTCTGTCTGATTCCCAAACGTACGCTCAAACTCATTCTTGAGGTCTTCAAGATATTGAAAGGCAAGCTTCTTAGGATAAGCACGGTCACACATTGTCAAATAGCACACACGTCCTTCAATTATATAACTAGGACCCCGAGTCAAGGGTTGTAAACTTCCAATGAAGAAGGAAGAAAAATGAATGATGCTAATAAACAAGTTCTGGCATACCAAAAAATGGCTGTCCATGATATAGGCATAAGAGAGTAACAGATATTTGGAAATGTGTAATTGCGAAAAAGCCCAGTAGAACATTAAAATTTGCAATTGATTATATCTAACTGATTTGTGGTACTGAAGCATACATTAACTGCCATTGTTTCGGATTATTTCTTACTTTTGAATTAACGCAAACAATCAAATAGAATATAATAGATAAATATCATTAGGTTAACTTAAACATGTAAAAAAGGATACTGGAATATGTATGGCCCTGTTTCAATTGACATTCTCGAAGCCTCGTTATGGCCCCTTGAGAGGTTTTTGAACAGCATCTTAACCTGCCACTTGTACATGTCAGAATCCGGGATCTCCCGTCCATCATCCAGTCCCTCTGCCAGAGGTAGGCCATCGGTAACACGAGCAATCAAAGTCAATTTCACCATCTCTATTTCTCGAGCTCACACACCTGCTGCTTGCATTTTTTCAAGAAGAACGATGAGAGAGGAAGCTACAGAGCATATATACACACATAAAACTTATTCAGCTGGTTTACTGAACTAATCAATGGTATAACATCACATGCAATTATGAAATTAATACACTGACTAAATACGAAGTGAAACACTAGAAAATCCAGCTTATTTTTTCCGTTCATTTTTCAGTTTCATCAATCCAATGTTAGGTCAAATCGAAACATAAACCCTCGCACATGACTGATTACCTCTCCTGCATTTTGCAGAAAACGATTCAACTCGAACACTAGCTAATCCAGCAAATTTCATCAAAGTACGAAACACGACATGAAAAAAAAATCGAATCGCGTGCGGAAAATATAACCGAACATCAAATAACAAAAAAAAAAAACAATGAAAAATGGAAATGAAAAAATGAAATGCCTGCGATATGCACAGGTGAGCCCCTCTCCCTGGCGCGTTTGGAAAATCTCCGACGCTGGTCTTCGATTAAGCTTTGGAAGTGTATGATTCGTGCCTCTGAAAATATATCCTCTGCTTGAAGTTTGAATGATCTGAACGAAGGATTAAGAACAGAAAAAGGGGTTTCGAAAAATAATGACCGAAATCGTGGCAGCTGGTTTTTTATTGGCTAGGTACAGAACAGGTATTGTGCACCTCAGCTGTACCCACACTATTTACATTTTCATATTTTTACGAAAAAAAAAATGGCATGTACATGAATTCGAATCCGTGTAAAATTTTCGATAAAGTTGTGAACAATACAATATGAATAATTTAATAGATACTCCGTATTTGTGAGAAATACACCGTGAATATTTCAATATTAATTATGCTAAAAATAAAGTGTATTTTTGTGAACAATGAAGTGATCAACTATATAATTGTGAAGAATACAAAAATAAATTAGGAAGAATTGAATAATAATTACAGATTATATTTTTTAAGAATGAAATATAAATATTGTGAATAATATAAAACTCTTTCTGTCTCAAAATAGATCTCCTTTTTTGTAAAATATATATATCACACATATATTGAAATAGTGAATAATATAGTGTAATAGTATGAAAAATTAAATTGAATTTATAAAATTTTATGTGAACCTAACTCAATGATATACAGTCTCATGTATCAACAAGATTTTGAATAACTTTTTTTTTTATTTATAAATATACTCAAAATGATAAATATACTCAAAATAATGTATAGTTGAATTAAACTAGTACTCCTAATATTTAGGTCATCTCCAACCGAACACAAAAACTCAAAATAGGGCTTGTTTGGTTGTCTCAAATTAGTTATCTTAGGATAAAATAGATAAAGCTGATTTGGTACTATTCATCCAAGATAAATTATCACATGTACTTGGACCGTTACTTCCTCTAAAGCGGAATAGTAATTAGTTACGGGCCTGCTTATCTAATGCAGGCCCACTAATAACAAACCAAACACCTAACTCTATAGATAACTTAGTTATCCTACCATTATCTAGGCTACCAAACGCACCCTTAAACTCAAAAATAAGTTTAGTTTTAAGTTTACGGTAATTTGGCTACAACCGAAATTTCAATACTCAAACTTAAAAAAATATTCTTAAATTATTCTTCATATACAACTTTTTATACTATTTTTATAAATAACCAATATCTTTACAAAATTATAATTTAACTCCGTAATTTTTGACATTAAATTTAAAAAAATTAATAAATATTATTTTCAATTAAAAATTTTAAAAATAATAAACATAAAAAATAGAAATAAAATATTAATTAAATATGACAAAATTGCGCAAACATGAAATATTTAATATTTAATTATAAATATTTGTTTTTATTTTTAAAATAAAATTTTATTTTAATTATTAATGATATGATTATTTAAAAAAATTACATTACAAAATATATTAAATAAAAAACTAAAATAAAAGGTTAATAAGTTTTTTTTTATTAATTTGTAAAATAAAAGAATCATTTTATAAATAATAAATAGTTTTTTGTTTGAGTTTAAGAGCATCTCCAAAATACTTAGGCCATCTCCAACCGAACACAAAAACTCAAACTCAAAAATAAGTTTTATTTTAAGTTTACAGTAATTTGACTCCAACCGAACTCAAAATTAGTTTAAGTTTACGTTTACAGTAATTTTACTCCAACCGATAAACTAATACTCTAACTTAAAATAATTTTTTTTAAATATTCTTCTTATATAATTATATATACTATTTATATAAATAATCAACATCTTTACAAATTTACAATTTTATCTCATAATTTTTTAAATTAAAAAATATAATTAATATTATTTTCAATTTAAATTTTCAAACATAATAAATATAAATAATTCTAAATAAAATATTATTTAATTATTAAAAAAATTACATTAAAAAACACAAAAAACTAATTATTAATTATTTTTGTTTTTGTAATTGGTAGCATTTTTTTAAATATCTTGTTTATTATTATTTTATTTTTAATGTTAATTATATAATTTAATTATTTAATTGTATTTCATATTGTGATATGTATTTTTATTTCATTATTAAAAATAGTTTTATTAAAATTTATTTTAATTATTAATTATATAATTATTAAAAAAATTACATTACAAAAGATATTAAATAAGATACTAAAAAATAATTGATAAGTTATTTTTATTAATTTGTAAAAAAAATAATCATTTTATAAATAAAAAATAGTTTTTGGTTTGAGTTTACGGTAAACGTAAATATAAGTATTTTTTGTGTGGGTCCCATCTATAAACCAATAATAGGTTCCTGTTTTGGTATCGGTTGGAGCATCTCCCCTACTCCAAAATAAGTTTTTGGTATCGGTTGGAGATGCTCTTAGATTTACGTTTACCTTAAACTCAAATCAAAAACTATTTATTATTTATAAAATCATCCTTTTATTTTACAAACTAATAAAAAAAACCTATTAACCTTTTATTTTAATTTTTTATTTAATATATTTTGTAATGTAATTTTTTTAATAATCATATATTAATAATTAAAATAAAATTTTATTTTAAAAATAAAAATAAATATTTATAATTAACTATTAAATATTTCATGTTTGTGCAATTTTGTCATATTTAATTAATATTTTATTATATTTTTTATTTTTTAAATTTTAAATTGAAAATAATATTTATTAATTTTTTTAAATTTAATGTCAAAAGTTACTAGATTAAATTATAAATTTATAAAAATATTGGTTATTTATAAAAATAGTATAAAAAATTGTATAAGAAGAATAATTTGAGAATATTCTTTTAAGTTTAAGTATTGAAATCTCTGTTGGAGCTAATTTACTGTAAACTTAAAACTAATCTTATTTTTTAGTTTAAGTTTTTGTGTTCGATTGGAGATGTAAATTTAAATATTTTTTATGTGGGTCACACCATAAAACCTATAATAAGTTTATGTTTTAGTATCGATTGGAGCATCTTCCTTACTCCAAAATAGGTTTTTGGTACTAGTTGGAGATGTTCTTATTAGTGTGTTATATTGAACACACTAACTAGACTCCAAATGTACGTTGTAGTAGTTTTGTAGTCTCACAGTACTACTAATTATTTTCTTTCATACTCCATTTCTTTTTCAAAATTAAACAAAAAGTATTGCCCCAAAAAATGAAAAAGATTTAAATCTATTAATAAATCGAAGTGATAAATTACTAATTTAACAATTACCCCTTTTGTCGTAATTTTTTAACCGACATGACCCACCTCGATTTTATAGTCACCGAATTCTTAAACCGTTTTTAAAACGACGGCCGGCCAATTAGTCCCGGCTCGCCTCTTCCAATTCCGTAATTAATTATACAGTCTCCACCTTTTCAATCTCTACATTTCCCCCAATTCACTCCTTTGCTTAAATTCTCCGATCCGATTCTTAGTTTTTTTTCAATCCTATTCAGAAGTTTCTAACTCACACAATGCAATCTGACGGCGGCGGCAACCGTTGCGACGGCGGAAATCGTAGTGGAAGGAACCGTGGCTGTAGAGGACGACCGTCTAAACCGGTGTATCGTCCCGTCGATCGTAGCATCCCTGTAATGTTTATCAACTCTTCACGGATACTTTTTACTCTGTGTTTCTCATTCGCCCATATTCTATGTTGCGACTAAGTTCCTCAATTGGAGTTTTTGAGTCTTCTATAATGAAGTTTTCGATAACAGTAATTTTAATAATTTAGTTACCTTGGAGTGTTGAAAACCTTTTTACTCTGGATACAAACTAGATCATTAGTTAAGGATTACATTACGTGGTGTTACTGCATTGACATTTCTTATTGCAAGGTTTCAGGTTGTAACTAATGCAGACGAAGCTTCCCCCGGAAGTGGATCTTCTGGAACTGACTCAAGCGGCAGCAGAGGTGGTGGTGGAAGGTACAATAGCTCGAGAGGGCGATCTCATCCCAGACCGGTAATGATATCAGCTCTTCACGTATTTGTTACTATCTCACTTTGTTGTCATGTTGTTATCATCGGTATTGTGTACGATGAGGTGATTGGGTTACAACTGAAAACCGAAAACAATGATGTGTAAGTGTAATTGTATCACTCTACCTGTAGATATATGTTGAAAGCTACATCAATTTGCAATTTCATGAAGTGTTGGAAGCTTTTTTATTCTGGATACAAACTAAAAGTTTGGATAAATCTTGTATTAGAGTAAGGATCACTATTAACATTTCATAGTGCTGGATTTCAGGCTGTAGCTATTTCAGATGATGCTTCACAGGGAACTGGATTTTCCAGAACTGGGAATAGATATTCGGATATACCAGAGGCCAATGGGTTAACAAAGAAATTCAATGCTGTGACAACAACTGATCATTCACATGGGCCTAATTCTGGAACCCAGCCAATACGTGATGTTTCTGAAGCAGAAATCCAAACACCAGAACCACTACTTGCGCCTGGTTATGGTAATGATGAAGAAAATCAAACACTGTCATGTTTAAGCTCCACACCACTTGACAACGTGTCACGTGTTAAAAAAGAGCCTTACCGGAGTGTGGGATCTGGTTTTCCAGCTTGTCAAACCCCTCAGGTATCCCAAACTGGAGGGAGTACTTCTGAGAGGACTATCGGGAAAGTTGACCCTGAGAAGTCTGATTCCCATGAGAATGGGCAAAATTTTGATATTTGTAGAGAGAGAGATACAAAGATTCCGAAGCTGAAACCCTCTATGCTTAAAATGAATCGTGAAATGAAGGGCCGTTCACGAGGTGGTATAGAGATCTTGAAGACTGGGATGATTCTTCTTAAGGGTTTTATTTCCTTAGACGACCAGGTGAAATACCTCATTGGCATATTGATTGATAGCTATAAAGTTTGGGTTTTGGTGCATATTATAGATTGTGTAATTGAATGTGGTTGAGGCAGTTCTTAATTGGTTGGAAGTTGGGGAATAGATGATTTTCAAGAAAGAAAAGAAATTAAATTATACAAGGAAAAAAAAGAACCCTTAAAAACATTATTGAGAATCTGTAGGATACATATGTAACATGAAAGAACGATATAAATGCCTAATAAGTGGGCTTTACGTTCTAGTAGTCCATGCGTTATTGTGTTTTGTCTATATTACATTCTTGAAAGAATATTATGCATGCCTGATGTAATCCTTGCTATTTTGATGTCTATCTCTCATTGTTTCCTTGTACATTTCATAATTTTTTTATATCCCCTTTAGTAAAATTATGATTGGGTCTTGTGTCTATTTAATTAGGTCAAATTGATAAAAGAGTGCCGAGATCTCGGTCTGGGACGTGGAGGTTTTTACCAACCTGGTTACCGTGATGGAGCAAAATTAAACTTGAAAATGATGTGCCTAGGTAAGAACTGGGATCCAGAGACAAGCACCTATGGGGATAAGAGACCCATTGATGACACCAGTCCTCCCCCTATTCCGAAAGAGTTTCAGGAGTTGGTCAAAGGAGTACTTCAGAAGTGCCATCATCATTTGGAGTTAGAATCTAAAAAAAAGAATGTGCGAGATATTATTCCTTCAATGTATCCGACTATCTGCATTGTCAACTTCTACACGAGTTCTGGAAAACTTGGTCTTCATCAGGTTTGTGTATTCAATTGTAATTCAACCTATACTATGTGGACTTGTTGCTCTGCATAAATTCAAGTCATTCTATGTGAACTACCCCACAGGCCCACACGGCTCATATCTAATTTCCGTTGTCTAAAATTGTGATGCAGGATAAAGATGAAAGTCAAGAAAGTCTACTCAATGGACTCCCTGTTGTCTCGTTCTCTCTTGGTGACACTGCTGAATTCCTATATGGAGACCAGAGGGACATTGACCAGGCAGATAAAGTTTTACTGGAATCGGGGGATGTGTTAGTTTTTGGCGGCAAGTCCCGGCTTATATTTCATGGGGTTAGTGCCATCAAATCTGAAACGGCCCCCGAGTCTCTTTTGCATAAGACGGATCTTAAACCTGGTCGTCTCAATCTCACTTTCAGACAGTATTGAGTTGTAGATCATGTGTTTTCATGCTTATGTTTTGCATCTCTTGTCTTCATATATGAGGGCTTGTGTTGAGAGATATGTTTATATATGGAAACCAGTTTTTTTAAATGTTTAAGAATATGAATGATCATTTTTTAATCTCATCGAAACTATTACATGGATCTTACGCTTTGCTTTACCAAAAAAATGAATAGTAAATTAATTAAATATTTAATTTGTTGTTTGTGTAAAGCTTAAAAGCATGATTACATGCATGGTTTTCGGTTAAGCAATCCACGGAAAGCAATGAACACATTTTTCCAAAAAGGATATGATCATGAGGTAGTAAACCAATAAAATTTAGTAAACCAATAAAATTTTAAGTAGACATGGCATGTTCGTGCTATTGAAAGTTTCGACTTACTATACTATACTTGAGCGGTTCGCAAACACTTGAAGGTTTCTCAACTTTTATTTACCATTTACCAACATACTCCATTTTACTATCTTAAATTACATAAACTGAAACATTCATCTCGCCCACGAACAAGTTATACGTTCAAAAGAGTTAAAATCGAGCTCGACCGTACACATTTCAATAGTGAGCCATTGCTTACTTTTTTAAGCACCTGCTCACTCAATCTCAGTTCATTTCATAGCGAATCATCAAAGTTTGAAAATATACTAGACTAATACTGTAAAGATTCATAATTCGACTCGAACGAGCCGCCGGAGCGTTACAAATAAAACAATCGCAACTGTTTTTAACACTTATTCATGTTAACACAAAAATAGTAGGTGTGTTTCATTAATAAACACCTGATCAATTGAATTTAAATCCTATGACACAACATTCATTCGCAACTAAATTTCTTCGCGTATTTATTTGTCTTAAATAAAATAGGTTGTCTTCCCAATTCCCATTAAAATAATTTATTCAACATAAGTAGTACAGTAATGTTTTTGCGAAATTAATAAATATGGGTATTTATGTCATTTAACCAAAGCATGGTTTCTGTTGAGATTTCAAACAATACTGAGAGTATACTGCCCACAAAAAAAGGTGAAAACAGAAATACTCGAAATGAAAAAAATTAAAAAAATTAGCAGCGCACACATTCCACACCATCCTTCTTCATCCACTCCTCCACTCTCCCACTTTCTCTATCTATACGTACACTTTCCTATATATATATTTACAGAGTGAACTCAGGAAAGAAAAACATTTGTATACCCACACACTCAAACTCCATTTTTACTGAATTAAAGCTGTATATCATCAACCGAATCCCACTTTTTTTTTTCTCAAAAAAAAAAAAAAAATCCCCTAAAAATCCTATTATTTGTTAATTGAATATTTCTGGACGTTATATACATCGATAATTGACTTCGAGAACTGAAGATCTCCGCATTGAATATTGGTGAGGTTATTTTATTTAATTTACTTTTTTATTTTTACTTTGCTTAGGCAGTGAGTTAGTTCCGATAGATATCGTTTAAATTGTATCAGTACATAATTAGATCTGACTGAAAATACGGTTCCGTTTTGATTGTTTGATCGCTTTTTTTTCACTGATTTTGAGCTGTTGCTGTGTGCCCATTTCATTTTTTAAATATTTTTTGTTATTGATATGTAGTTCAATTTCAATTACATGTGTTCTTAAGTGGAAATAAATTATTTGAATGTAGATCATATGAATTTTTTTATTATTACCAATTTAATTTGATAAATATTATCTAACTTCTTTAGGTAGAACACAGGCGGGTGAAGGCGATCAATCAGAGAACAGTGTTATGTGTTGCTATTTATAGACTTTTTTAGAGGATGGAAATGCATACATGAAAGAAGGCTAAGAAAGTTATTTCATCTCATAGTGTCGAAAACATGAACTCGGACGCTTCTCTAGATTACGCTGAATTTCAGCTTTCACCAAAGCGCACGCGGTAAACATTTGATTTTCTTTGTATTTGATATTCTAGTTATCAGTGTCCCTTGTTTACGTCGAGCTCCTTTTCGGTTCAGATGCGAGCTGTTCGTTTCAAGTGGAACCCGCATTGAGAAACTTGCTTCAGGATTGCTCAAACCATTTGTCGTGAATTTAAAAGTTGCAGAAGAACAAGTGGCCTCTGCTGCACAATCTTTTAAGCTCGAAGTGGGACGTAGTAAATATGCCGATTCTTGGTTCACCAAGGGAACACTTGAGAGGTAGCAATATAATAAAGCCTTGTTTCAGCACAATCTAATAATATTGACATTATTGCATTTCGATTTCCAGTTTCGTACGATTTGTAAGCTCACCCGATGTTTTTGAACTGGTCAATACATTCGATGCTGAGATGTCACAGTTGGAGGCAGCCCAGAAAATTTATTCACAAGTACTTAATTATGTAATATCATTTTAATGTTAAGATGGTGTTGTTTGACTGGAGAAATGTTATATTTAAATTGCTGTTTTTGTCTATTATAGGGCACAGGAGGTCAACCATCTGGTACGTGTTGATTCTTCGTATAATTGGCTTCTGGTATGGTTGTGTGACGGAATAAACTGAACAGTAAAATCTCCGGTTTCTGTTACATTGTTGGGTTTCCAGGATTTGTTCATGAGTTTACATAACGTTTATAGTTGTCTCAACCCCCAAAGCCTAATGACCATTATTTTCCAGCGCTTTTGTGATATATATAACCTCTCACGTCGATTTACTAATCTAACAAGTAACAAGTGATATTGAGCTTATATTTTACTAATTTATGTGTGCAAGTTTCTTTAATTTCATATGATAATTACAGTATGTAATTGGATGCCAGGTGGAGGTGGATCAGTGGTTGCAACCCCAGCTGCAGATGATGCCACAAAGTACTTCCCTTCTACACCTCATTGTTTTGAACTGTTACTACTAATGATATCAGTATCTATTCAGCATGTGAGATTATCCTGATATCAATCAATGCAGGAAGGAACTTCTGAGGGCTATTGACTTAAGGCTTGGAGTCTTACAGCAGGACCTATCTAATGCACGTGCTCGTGCTGTTGCTGCCGGTTTCAATGTGGGCACTGTCTCAGACCTTCAAGTGTTTGCGGATAGGTTCCGTGCTCATCGGCTAAAGTAAGGATTCTAATATTACTTCAGTTTTTCCAATAACCGCGATTTTTAAATTCAGGATCCCAAAGAAGCTATAATTGTTGATGATTGATTTCTTGAAATTTTGAAAATTTTAGTTTTTTGGTTTTTGAATTTCTAATGGATACATTGTTTGATCTAGTTAACGGCAAAAAAAATACCTAGATGTTATCATTATAATGTATAAAATGGCCATTGTCTTTACAGTGAAGCTTGTAGCAAATTCATTTCCATGTGTGAGAGGCGGCCCAACCTCACCAACCTACAGAAATATGGTCCTGATGATCAGGCCGTCCGATCCTCATTCGGATCAGACATGTCCATCGACGACGACGAAGACCCGCCCTTGACACCTCCACCTCTCCAAAAACCTTTCACCTTGCCCATTCGCTCTGCTTTAAGCAGAGATTCCATCTCTGAAGGAGACAAGCGGAATGATGCCTTTACAATAAATGGCACTGAAAACAAGACATCAACGCCTGACCCGACCGAATCAATTCCGGAAAGTCAGCCCGTGAGGCGGCTCAGCGTACAGGACAAGATAAGCATGTTTGAAAACAAACAGAAGGATCATTCTGGAAAATCAGCCTCCACCGTGGCAAAGCCCGTCGGGTTGAGGCGACTGTCGTCTGACTTGTCAACAACAATGGGAGCGGCAGCGGTTTTGAGGAGGTGGAGTGGAGTTAGTGATATGAGTGTCGACTCAAGTTTTGAAAATAAAGATACTCCCGAAAGCCCGCTGTCTAATCCATCATCATCATCAGCTGCTTTGCAGGAGTATAATATTTTGAATTTCAACGATGAAAACAGATTAAAAGAAGGTTCTAATAAGTTGAACTCTATTTTGGCTCCTGGTGAAAGTGATGGTTCTAAAGACCAATTGCTTGGCAAGGCCCAGTTAAGGTCTATTGTTAAAGATCAAGAAAATTCAGAAGAGAAACTAAGAAAATTGTTGGGTGGGAAAAATGAAAGGGTTGTTGAATTCGGGGATGGTGAACAACTGAAGATTCTTGATGGGGCCCAGTCACAAATGGAATTGCCTAATAGAGAAGATTCAAAACCAAAGTCAGTGTTTGCCAAACAGCCAAATTTGAAGTCTGCCGGAGAGTCTGAGGTTAGAATCCGAGCGCCTTTTGCTGCGCGTTACAAAGGGGTCAGAGAGAATTATTCCTCTGGTTGTCAGGAGGTTAAATCCGTTTTTGAAACAGAAGTGGTCGAAAAGAATAAAGATTCACAGGCAGGCTCTGAGAAGGCATCCAGTGGGCACGTTTCAGGCGTGGAGGATTCCAGGCCTCAGATGATGAAACTCAGTAGACAAGGTTCGGCAACTCAATTGGATAAGAAGGCGAAACTTCAAATGACGGTGTTTCAGGACGGGTTTGATTCTTTCACGACACCTCCAGATCAATTTCAGAAGGCGAGGCAAATAAAGGGAAATCAAGAACTCAATGATGAGTTGAAGATGAAAGCAAACCAGCTCGAAAAGCTCTTTGACGAGCATAAAAAACTGCGAACCACTGGGGACGATCAATTTAATTTGTCTCCTCAATCATCCAAAACTTACCAGGCGAACAAACCCATTGGGAGCTCAAAGAACAAGATCAAATCGAATATTTCGAAAAAAACGTATAACCAGGATCTCTATGGTGATGACTTGAGGAAAAGCTTTTCTAAGCTCGGTGTTTCAGAGAGTTCTCGTGGGAAATTATACGATAAGTATATGAAAAAACGGGATGCAAAGTTAAAGGAAGGTTGGAGTTCTAACCGAGCCGAGAAAGAAGCCAGGTTGAAGTCCATGCAGGATAGCCTTGAGAGGAATAGATCTGAGATGAATGCCAAATTTTTGGGATCCAGTGCTAGCAGACGTGCAGAGAGACTCAGATCATATAATAGCATGCCAATTATCAATATGAAGCAGGTATATAGAATTTACTGAAGTGTGTTAATTTCATGTAGATTTTAACCAACCATGTAAAAGTTTCATTTTGGCAGCAATACTTAGACATGGAAGATGGCCTGGATGAAGGTGTGTCTTTTGGGGATGGTATTTCTAAGACGATATTACCTAACAACAGCAATTTAACTGTTCCAAAGTCTACTTCCAAAACTTCCATGAAACGAATAACCCAAGTGGAAAATCCAATTACACATTCCATCCCAAACTTTTCGAGGACTGAAAAAACCAAGTCTTCCCCTCTAGGCAGTAAAACAAGTTCTCATTCAAAATTAAGTAACTATGGCAAGGAAGACAAATCGCTCCGATTGTCCACTAAAAGCTCTGCAAATCAAAGTAACTCATCTGATGTTGTTGTTTTGACGCCTATAAAATTCAACGAGGAAGTCCAGAAAAGTGTCCCCGGGATGAAGACTTTTCCCGGAAAGGATATTAACCACGCTTCCGGATTTCAAACTGGTAATGTACTTAACAAAGATGATGATGTGGTTTCTTTGCCAGATGAAGAATTCGAAACCACGGTTAAAGATACAGGGGTTGGAGAGGAAATGGAAGCATTCGACACTTTCTCCCGAGTGGACCAGGCTTTAGGTTCACATATGCCAGTTGACATTTCTAACCCCAACGAGATATCTGACGTATGGAACTATTTGCATTCTTCTAGTCAGATGGAGATGGAGGCTGATGCAGATGCTAATGCAGCTCGGACGAGGAAAAAGTGGGGGACGGGCCAGAAGCCCGTTTTAGTAGTGCCACACTCGTCGGCTAATTTAGTGGACCGTAAAGATACGTCGAGTGGATTTAAAAGGTTCCTGAGATTCGGGAAGAGGAACCATGGTGTGTCTGAGAGTTTGGCGGACTGGGTATCTGTGACCACATCCGAAGGGGACGATGATACAGAAGATGGAGGGGATTTTGAAAATCGGTCCTCGGAGGATGTGAGGAAGTCGAGAATGGGATTTTCTCAGGGTCATCCTTCCAATGATAACGAGCTCTTCAACGAACCAGGTGATTTTATATGTCCGAATTAGTTCGACAATCTTTTAGTGTGGCAGTGTGCATTAGAGCTGTCAATAGATATGGAAATTCACTTGCTTAATTTTGGTTTTTTCTGTTGTTTTGGTTAAACAGCCCCAAGATCGTTTTTCTCATTATCAACATTTCGGAGCAAGGGAAGTGAGTCGAAGCCTAGATGAGTATTTGTTTCTTAAAACCGTACTGTACATTTGCTTGGGCTTTTCTTCTGACCGCAATCGGATAAGGCGGAGGAGAATGATTGAAATCGGGTGAAATGTAAAGGTATGACTGTGCATGCTCATTGATGTTTGAACTGGAGTTGTAGTATGTGTGTAATAATATGCTTCAGTAGGAACAGATGTTGTTAGCCTTGTTGTGGATGAATCAATACAAATACAAATACCTCAGTATTGAGTGCATATATTGAACTAAAATTACTTCTTTCAATGTGAAAAAAAATGGAAAACAGACAGAAATGTGAAATAGATAACTTTTGGTGAGTCAATTTGCAATAATAAAATGTTGAAGGTACAAGCACAAGTTGCACTAGTGGAGGGTTAGAAAATGCAATTATAAGAAAATAAAACTTGTCGTGGAGAAAACGTGGGGCCCACACACTTAGTGAAGACAAAGATGATGAGCATCAACTGAGTCAGAAATAGCAATAGAAGACAATGTAGAGTTTAGTCTTACATTGGATTTTTTGTCAATAAATTGGATTTTTTGTCAATAAGTAAGATACTTTTGAGATACACCTAACATAAACATAAACACATGTGAATCAAAAGAAGACAGATACCAAACCATGCACAATTTTATCATTGCACATAGCCCTAAAACTCACATTATACTTTGAAAACATATTAACATCATAAGTCATAACAACAGAAAACCCACAACAATTTCACAACCAAACTTTAATCTTGCCCTCTAAATTTTTTAAAATCTCCGGCCAAGAGTTACTCCAAGGCCAGATAAGCCTAATCATCTGCGACCTTTCTTCATAATTTTTCTCCGACTGGTCTCTCCACCCATCCCAATGCAAAATCCTTCGAATTTCGCACTTTCAGCCTTGAAACTTCCGGAGCTCGTCCCAATAGAGTTGCTATATGCATCAGTATTGTACGAGCTCGAGGATGAGGAAGAACACGTAGGAGGGTTAAACGAACCACTAAAGGTATCAATGTCACTTTCGAACATTTCGTCAAACAATTGTTGAAGTTCTTCGAAAGTTTCGTTCCGATTTTCCTGTCAACGGTAGATCGAATGTAAAAAAAAGAGCTGGGGATGATTGTTTTTTAGTTTCACCACATTTACTGATTGATGAACTTTCTAGGAAAGATGAAGAGCTTTAAAACTACACACAAGACAAGATCCCACCACACCACACCACAACCCCTGCAATCCAACAAAATAAGGAATCTCACAAACACTTTACACATTCATGTAGTAGGAGTGTAGGACCATTCTGACAAGAACGTGTAGTATCTTGCGAATACTACACGTGGGGGGATCCGTAGATTTATACATCATACACGATAAAAAGAACTCAGCTGTAAAAACCTACAATTATGGAATCCCAACAGAAATGTCTCGTCTCGTATTCGACTTAATAGTATTTAGCCGCTCGACGGTGCTATTTAATCTACATATGGTTCGATCGGTCTGGTATATAAGATAATATACCCGAAAACGTTGAAAGATAAGAAGCATAGGAAAAGACTCACAGTTGGAGTAGCTTGAGTCATCAATGTTGCCATTTCATTCAAGAACTCGCCCATACCCTGCAAGCAATATTAGGAAATACATGTTTTTTAAGAATGCAACATACGCATCAAAAGGGTCACAATCAGATTTTCTGTGTATATGGTCAACTCACATTTTCGTCATCATCGTCGTTGACGTCGTAGATTCCTACGTCGTACAGAAACCTTTTGTCCGAATTTGAAAGCACTAATAATAATAAATAATAATCATAGTACTTAAGTACTCATGATGGCATTTTTGTAATTTCGAAACTTGAATGAAAGAATTAGGAAATTACCAGAATAGGCTTGCTGAATGCCTTGAAATTTCTTCTTTGCCTCCTCCATGTACTTGGGATCCCCGGAAGCACAAAACCGATCCGGGTGCCATTTCTATCAAAAAAAATATCAACTACTATTTTTTATGAAATTGTAAAAATATATTCTACTTAATTCAATTTATTTTAAATTTTAAATTTAGTTATTGGTGAAAAATAAATGGAACGAACCAGAGCAAGTTTCTTGTAGGCAAGCCTGAGATCAGCTGATGAACATTCTTTCTTCAATCCCAAAACCCCATAAAAATCATCTCCCATTTAATTACTAATTCCTATTTTCTCTACTCAAAATTCAATCTTGTCTACAAAAAAATTGCAATTTTTTTAAATATTTAACGGAGAGTGGAAGAAGCCTCCGGAAAGAAGGGAGGGGAAATGTGAATATCGTTTCTACGCGGCGAGGGGCTCCTTTTATAATATTGGAAATACAAGTGGATTGATTTTAAATAAATAAATAATTGAATATGTGGGTTGGCTTCTATTACTCAAGGAATTTTGTAAGGAATGAACGGCTAGGATAGGATTTCAGAGGTAGATATTTTTTATGGGGGTTTCTCAAGAATCTTCTCTCTCTATTTTATTTTTTTTTATGAGGAGAGACGAGAAACTCCACCTCATTCGATCAGAGTCCCTCGATCGGGTAGGATGTAAATCGAGGAATGTGCCCGAATAGCAGACACCTGTGCGAGAGAGCCAACAGGTCGAATCCCAGGACAAACCTTCATAATATTTCAATGAAAATTTGTCCCACCCGAGATTCGAACCCTGCGTCGCCGGGGAATTACACCCACACCACAGGCCTTCTCTCTCTATTTTTACTTCAGTTTTCATGTCACAGGATTTAGTCAAAACTATTTGGAGAAGAAATAATTATTTAATATGTGTATTTAAACTGATCAAACTCATTTGGATAACTTGAACTTAATTAATTATTAGCATTAAATAAGGTTGGTGGGAATAGCTTTTATAGGCATCTTATGTTGTACAGGATTTACTTGTAAATCAAATCAACCATAAGCATGATCTAATATATTTTCAAACATAATTTACATCATCAAAGTGATGAGATTATAAAATTTAGGTTTCACACCTTATAATAATAATAAAAAATCAAGATAAATGGTTACAATTGATTAATATACTTAAAATCTTTACAAGGACTAATTTTGCATTTCTCTCGCTGGAATAAAGTTGAACAAGTTGGCAACTTGAAGTCATAGAAGAAAACTGTAGAAGTGTGTGCAATGCAAATTGCAGCTACCAAATTTTAAAAGGGATGGTGGTAGAAGAAGCTCTCAAATAAATTAAAACAGCTGCCACTTATTGTATTTTACAACTTGCTCCAATCCTTGTCAAAAACTTCTCTACCAAATTTACAAAATATCATAAACATCCACATAAAACATGAGCTGAAATTAATTATAAGTATCGACAATTGTCGGCGTTGTCGCTTAAATCATAAGTCAACGACAAATTATTATATGAACTCGAGTTCACAGTCAATTTAAGTAAACTTCCAAAGATTACGTGATATGAAAATTATGATACTACCACTTTTTTCACATAATAAAAAACTGTGGTTGAAATAAAACTTACTGTGGGTGAAAAGTGAAAACAGGCTCAGAAGTGTGATCTTTTCAGCCACAATTTGGGCCCGGCCCAGGCCCACAGTGAATGAGCAGGCTTGTATTGTCCTGTCATTCTAAGTTCTAACCATCCACCAATTATGTCGATCCGTGGACCATGGAATTATATGCCAAAAATGTATTTTTGGTATTTATTTTCTAATTAAAAAAATACTATACTCTGATACATCTCTTCCAAAATTACGAAAGCCCCCGGATTAGTTTATAATTTACAAACTACACCATCGATTAGGACTGCAAATTATATCGGTTTCTAGATTGAAGGAAAACGAGTTTAATAACTCTGCAATCTCAAGGCTTTAATCCAATCAATCTCAACGCGAAAATCACCTGGACCAGTCGTCGCACCTGGAACTCCACCTTCGGCATTGACTGCCAGAGACATGCCGACAACTCGCCCCGGGTTCATCTCCAGCTGTGCATCTATGACATTGCCTCTCCATGTTGGCAGATATCGAGCAAGAGGAATCTGACAAGCATAAAATATAATAAAATTTAAACGATACATATATAAACAAATGTGAAGCGTAGTGAGAAAGGAGAGTACTTGCCTTGGCAATATACCAGTTGTCCTTGGGCACAAAAACGTATGCTTGCCATGAGTTATCTTCCTGTTGTCCGGGTGAATTCACCCAATTCTCCGTATAAATCTGCATTAAAATTTAGTTGAAGGCTCATCGGGTTTGACCCTAACTCCTAAGCACGTGAGCTGAATTAGAGTCGAATTTACTCACTGTGGAAATGTAGCATCTCCCGTCTCCTTTAAGTTTTAAGGCTAATGTATCATAACCGTCCAAATCAATGAAGCCATCAAACTGCAATTACAAGAGTCAGTGACATTCGACCGAGCCAGTGAAAAAACAATCATTTAATAAATTTGAAGCCTGGGTTGAGTAATACCTTCTTGGATCTCATTCCACAGAAACCACTTCTACTTATGTTCCATTTTGAACCTTCAACGACGTCCATAGAGAGGTTCCCAGAGAATAAACCTATGAGGACAATACAGTAATTATAATTTATAAGTAGCTTCCTTCCATTCATAAACTAAGATGCTGAACTACATATACTGTAACGGCAATATTCAAATCAGTTACTGACCAGTACCACTGGATTCGTTCACAGACTCTTTTATCTCTAGCGACACTGATGATAAGCCTGGAAAGTTTGGTGTAATTACTGCGAATATCCATATATCCCAAGCACAAGAAAGAATAAAACCTAGTACCTCCGTATTCAGAATCTGAATACAAGTGCCACCGCTTTAGCTCCTCTTTAGAATCAAACTTAAAGACAAATCTTTCGCTCGGAGGAACCAAGTCATCGAGGTTCCACGTGAGAGCTGGAACGGAAGACAGTAAATAAAATCTTAAGGACGACTTTCCCCAGTTGTTCGAGTATCGATTGGCTAACTCGTGTAAATCAAAGCACAAAATACAAGAACAACAAAAGTGCAATTAAGTACTGAAAATGCATTGCACCAATCACATCCTATATGCAGCTAAGATACACCTCAAGGAAAGAAAACACAACGCTATAATAATCATAAGCAAAAACCTTTCTCCGCGTAATTCCAGATGATCACACACACACATATCCCCAAAACGCCTAATTCTTAAGAATCCGATGCGAAATTTCAGAGTAAGAAGAAGAAATAGATGAATACCTCTTCTAGTCGCATTAACCGAAGATTGCCATAAAGCGCGAAACCTAGACATTTTCTACCAACTTCGGAATTCAATGAAATTTGGAGAAGAAGAAGACGCACTGAGATTTGATGTCTGACGAATCGGAGGACGAACGACTGACTGACCGACTGATGAGAGTCCACCAATCAAATGTCTTAATTGCAGTTTTAATCCATAAGCATAAGATAATTGTATTTTCGGTCCTGAAAAATACCTTACTTGATCATTTTAGCCCACATTTTTTTTGGTAGCGTTTTATAAATATTTCAGCACGACGATTTTGCTGTCCCTCAGTAATTCCTGACATTTTTTTAAATAAAAAATTACAAAATATATATAATTAGTTTAAAAAAAAAAAAAGTACAATTAGCTGGGAAAGAAAGTAGTAAAAAGAATGATACTACTATTTTTTTCAGTACAAAAAAAGACTGCCTGTAAAATGTTTCAACACATAAATTGTAGTAGTAGTAGACTACATTAGAGCAAAACTCTACTAACTTCATCACATACAATTCTTCAACGAATCACCAGCCCACTGAAAGAAACAGCACGACAGCGCGAAATCCGCTACGAAAACCCCGACGAGCGACACGACCACCGCTGACGTGGTCGACTCGCCCACCCCCTTGGCCCCACCCAAAGTCGTCACCCCCCACGCGCAGCTCACGACCGATATAATCGCCCCAAACACCCCCGACTTCACCATCGCGCTGATTATATCCCACCCTTTCAGAGCCCTTCTAGCCGAGTCCATAATAATATTGATACTAATACCGTACACCCCATCCGCCAAGAGCGCGCTCGAAGCCATCGCCACCGTGAAACACATCAGGGTCAAAATCGGAAGAGAAATGCACGAGGCTAGAACTCGTGGGGTCACCAAATAGTCGACAGGGTTCGCTCCCAGTACACGTAAAGTGTCCGTCTGCTCAGAGACTTGCATGGTCCCTAATTCGGCTGCAAAGGCACTGCCCATACGACCTGCGACTACAACGGAGGTGACGACTGGACTTAGCTCTCGGGAGAAGGCGAGGGCTAAGACACCTCCGATCGAGCGGTTGAGACCTAGTCGAGTGAACTCGCGCACGAACTGGATGGTGAATGCCATGCCGACGAAGGCGGAGGTCAGGAGGCAGACGCCGACGGACTTGGGCCCGACCCGTTGGAGCTGCTGGAGGGTGTTTTTCCAGTGGATTTTTCCGGTGAGGGTTCGGATGATGACCTGGCCGGTTAGGATGAGGACGGAGAGTCCGCGCCATAGGTATTTGGGTGGGGACCATTTGGATAGGAGAGTGGTTAGTTCTTGGTTTAAAAGAGGAGGTTCGTCTGATTCCTTTTCTTGTTCGATAAGGGGGGTAATTTGATGGCTGTCATCTGTGTTTAGAGCAAAATGCTTGGTGTTATGAAACGGGGACAGAAGGCTCCTGGTAGTCCTGGCTCTCTTGGGGAAGACATGTTTTCTTGTAAAGTGGCACGAGCGAAAATAAGCGCCTTTTTCTGGATGAGTCGAATTGATAGAACTGCACCGTAAAAAGAAAACAAGGATTATAACAAAAATTGTATTCATTAGATGGTAATTTCTGAAGGAATGGCAAAAGGGACCTGTGAGAGATGTGAATGACTGGTTGAATATGGCCTGCTGCTAGCATGTTAAATCTATCGAGTATCGAATGCTTGAACAATGTCGATAAATCGATGTAAAATACCTATCGAAAATACAGTATTCGTTAAAATTCACACTCCGGAAAACACATGAAGCAACAAACCCCGGGGATGTGGTGATGGTGAGTTGTGAAGCTCACTGAGTAAAGCCTAATTCTAAAAACTCAGTGAACCTGCACTCTCAAAACGGATAACATAATTCATTCATATGAAAGCTACGGATTCGATTATTTATATAACACTTTATTAAAGTTTTTGTTGCGTGAAGAAAAAAATTTGTATGAAATCAGATGAATTTAATCGAATTGTATGACTCTGAAAATCAGTAAGATCTGACGCCCAATCGGCGAAATTGGAATCACAATCATTCATTAAAATAAAAATAAAAAAAAAAGTAATGGAAAGAACATCAAACCTTTAGGGTTACGCAAATCGAAATTAGGCGTTGGCGGAGAAGACGACTGTGAGAATTGATCGAGTGACAGACACGTGAGAGTTGTGCTAGGGCTTGCCAAAAGAGCAAGTGGCAAAACTGAAAATTACTTTGATTCGATATTTAGAACCGGGGCGGGTCGGGCCGTGTAAGTGAAAAAACGCTACTACATGAATATCAGATGCTGCCGGCGGCGGTGAGCCTGTGATACATAATACTAATACAATTATTATTTTCTCCCGTTCTTTTGAAAAGGTTAGCTTAATTACAGATAATTAAAAACAATAATTAATTAAATGAAAATATTTTTTCTGTAATTAAAAACAATAATTAATTAAATGAAAATATTTTTTAGATAATCACATTATTATTTGTACTATTTAATTTATGGTTGGGCCGTGCAAGTGAAAAACGCTAACTATAAATTATTTTATATAAGGTGGACAGAGGGAGAATACATAATCCTTAATCGAAATACAATTATTATTTTCTCCCCGTTCTTTTGAAAAAGTTAGCTTAATTACAGATAATTAAAAACAATAATTAATTAAATGATAATTTATATTTCCATCACTTTGAAATTTGAACTATCCTTTCAAGAATAATTCCATCACAGTAGTAAAAATAATAGTAACAATAATTTCTTTTACAACAAAATTTCCTCCACAAAATAAGGTGTACTCACTCACTCACATTCCTCTATTCCTTGTGTGGGACTAGAGCCTAAGTCGTTTTCCTCTTCTTCTTCTTCGACTTGTGAACTTTCTTTGTGGGCAATTGTGATTCATTCGACTTGTGCCCTTTCTTCCTCTTCTTCTTCGGGGATAGTTGTGGTTCATCCGCATCCTCTTCTTCCTCCTCATCCTCCATCAAATGTTGATATTCCTCAAGGCTTGCAAACGGGGAAGCCCCTGAACCTCTCTTCGATTTCCTCTTCTTATTATCCCTTTCTTCCAAAAGCTCCTCAAAATCACTCCCGTCGTCCGCTTCCCCAATCGCCACGTCATCATCACCATCATCCTCGTCATCCGCTTCACCTTCCTCAACATCGCCAACATCAACATCAACATCCGAAAGAGCATCGCCATCTATCGCATCATCATCACTTGCATCGCCAATCAAGTCTTCATCATCATCACCACCCGCAACCTTATCCAGGTCGTCATAATCGTAATCATCACCATCGCCGGCTGCTAAAGAAGGATTGTCAGTGTCCAACAAATTATCAATCTCTTCATCATCTTCATCACTTCCATCCTCGTCGCCATCGACAGCGTACAGCTCTTCAGCGACCTCCTCATCATGTGTCTTTTTGATTTTCTTCTTCTTGATTTTCTTGGTGGAGTTCAATTTATTCATGTAGAACTTGTGGAATACTACGTCCTCGGGGGGTACTTCGTCTTCAGCAAGAGATAGGATTTCTGATCCTATCAGCTGGTGGTTCATATCAATCTGAAGACAAAAGAGAAGTGATATCAATACAACAAGTTTGAATAACAAAGGACACTTTCAAGACCAAAAGTCTGAGATGCACAGAAACATTACATTCTTGGTAGCTGGTTCAATCTGAGAGGCACCATGCCAAGTATTTTGCTTTGGTTTCCTCTCCATGAGTTTGTCCAGGAACGCACCGAGTGAAAGGTCAGTCAAAGGGTTGCCATTATAAACAATATTAACCCCAGAAAGAAGGGTACCGGCCATTGCAGCAACTGATGGGTGCACATGCGAAGCAAGTACAGTTAGCTCCCACCACCCCACTCTGTCAGCATTGCTGTTGCTCGAGAAAAGTAGTTATCAATAAATAAATGAAATAGAAAATGGTCATATACTTGATCATCAATTTCCCTTCTAATTGCACTAACTGGACTTTGGTTCAAATAAACCTTCACAGCACCCCAAATTTATAGTATTGAGCTTTCAGGTTATCAAAGCTTGTTTTCAGACTTCCAATTTATTTACAATTCAATCGAGGTCGGCGAGATTACATAAATTTCTTAAATAAAGTCTGCACATAATCGACCATGCTAATTCTAACACGCGGCTAGACCGAGTAATACACAAAATATACTTAAAACCAACACAACAAGAAACTTACCAATAAGTGGGCTCTCTGTTTCTTGGGTTGTAGCCTCCAGGCAATGTTGGACCTTGGAGAATATCCGTATCCACCTCATGACCAGAAGAGGTCATAATGTCATCATCGTTGTCGAGACCACCTTTGCCGAGTAAATCATCTCCTTCATTATCATCATCCCCTTCAGAACCACTTTCATCATGCAAGGAATCACCATCACTATCAGATCCATTACTGATGTCAGCAACAGAGCCTTTTTTATCTTTGTTTTTATCTGGTGCAATAATGGCCTTTATACCATCGTTTTCAGTAATATCTTCAAAATGCTCAAGATCATCATCGGCTTCAACAGACTCATTTTGTAGCACCATATTCCTAAACGAATAAAAAAAAATCAGGTTTCAACCTCCAAAAACACATTGTTATGAATGAGAAAATAACTATCTTTTACGAGAAAGTGGTCTACCAAAGAGGTGGTCTGGCTTTAAGGGCTTCTGATAGCAGAAAAAGGCAGGCACAAGCATATTGAGGTGGCAGCTGTAAAGAGACCTGCTCGGATTACCATGTTTTAGTTATAGGCTTGAAAAAGGCAAACACTAGTGTATTGATTGAGATGACTATTTTAATATTTTTTTGAAAAAAAACCTGTAATAAGCGCTTTGAGAATGCAGCAACTCGCTTTATATTGATATCATTCTTCATCGCTCTCAAAGTTAATGCAATAAACATTTCCTCCTGTAAATTAAAAAAAAAAATGACCAGGCACAGTAAATTGGACTTGGGAGAAGATGTATAGAATGTTAGACAAAATAATGTGGGAGGATACACATCCGTATATTTCCTATTTGCTTTCACAGCATTTTATTGATTCGCAACCAAATAAAGTAGTTTCATGTGCACGATGTACAAATAAAGAGTGAACAATGTTACAGACCTTGGAAGAATTCATGGCAGCTGGAAGCAGGAGTTTCGAGTACAAGGCACGATAGAACCGGTCGCTGACAATTTGATTTTTAGACGAGATTTTATCAAGAAGCATTAAGGCTTGGACCCCAACATTGAAGTTCTTCGAATGAACCTGATTAGCAAAGCACATACTCTCTAATAAAAGATTCTACATCAAGGATTACTGACCACTAAAAAGTAAATAAGTGCTAGAAATTTATGGTCATCAAAGGACCCTACCAGCTGAAATAACACTGGCGTCTGGACCTGTATCACATCATCAGCTTCATCACTAGACACAAATGGAAAAGCTCTATTCACGCCCTGCATTAGAAAAGACGTAAGTTGTTATTTATCATTTGAAAGCCTTGCTGATAAATTACAGGGTTTGATGACAGAATTAAGAAGAAAAAACAATTGGAAAGAAAATACAACACTATAAAAGCGTGATGTAATTATACTCTCAGATATCATAATCAACACCAGATATCAAAGCAACACCAGATATCAAAGCATAATGATTGGTCATAGCTACAGCTGAAAGTTATCCAAGATGTAATTATATGGCATTAACAAAGGAAGAAAAAAGTGAGATTTACTCACAGTTAAAAGAGCAGACAATAAGCGTGAATCCATTTCCACGTGTGTTTCTGGCGTGGCTTCTACTTTACCTTCTTTTGAGGATTTAGAGGTTTTCCTCTCATGCTTTCCCACGGATCGTGCTGCTCCACTCTCAGCTATCAAAAGCTGAAGTATAGTAATTTTAATAAACTATTGAACCCTCCACTGGTGAATATATAAAGGTAATACAGAGGTCATGCACATGAAATCTTTGAATCGTACCTTGAACAGAGCAAAGTAAATATCAATTAACCGCTTTGCCGCTTTAGGTCCATCTCCTTTGTGACTCAAACGGATTTGTGTCAAGAAGTTAACCTGTACATTATTAGACACAAAATTTAAGCTTATTCACGAACATAGAATTGATCAATAACTTAACCAACTTGTTGGCTGTTGTGTGATCAACAAGTACAGTTTAGTCCAATCACTATCAGACAATAAAAAATGTCAAATATTACAGTAAGGCAAGGAAAAATTATGTTAACATACAGCGTGATATTTGGATCGTAATCCAAGGTGAGGTCTGAAAAGGAAATTATCCACTTCATCAATCACCACCGCCTGTAAAAAATAAAATAATTTTACTATTCTTTCATAGGTTTGAAAATGGCACAGAGCCAGCGTATCAGAAATTACATAATTCAAATGTAAAGAAAAATGTATGTAAATGTTGACGCCTCATAGTTAAAGATTAGTGCAGTGCAAATGATTGAAGTGCACCTTCATATTTGGATGCTCAGATAGAAGATTTGCCAGGTGATAATCAGCATTTGATGCAACCTTGTTTTCGGGATCTCCAAGCTGTAAGCAAGTCCATAAAACAAATTGAACCCTTGATAGATGATTATGTAATATGTACTCACAGGCCAGCGGGTAAATAACTATACCTTATTCACCAATGCAGACAGTAGTCGGCGCTCTTGTTCGGATTTGCTCTTCAGCATTGTATACATGGTCTGAGACAGTGGATAAAAAATCATCGATAAAGTAAGAAAATCATTTAATTTTACAGCCTGTAGTTTCAATGTATTCCTATTTTGTTGAATTTCATAAATTAATATTACCAATTGCATTAATTTTTAACATTGTATACTAGTCGATTACCTACTTAATTGATATATTGGATTTAATTTGACAGAAGCAAAGCTTTATAGAAAGAAAATAAGATACAATTCATTGCTAAAGAAATAAAAATAATACAATTAAGTCGCGATAGCAATTTTGTAGTAGAAGTACTCAGGAAATGTCACATGATGCTTATTGCAAACAAAAAAAATCCTGCAAGTGTTCTATGCAAAATAATACCTACTTGTTAAATAAGAAACATAGGGACAAAACGCCCCTACAGATGATTACAGAGTAGGATTACAGTGCAAATTTTGAGTCTAGATAAATACGAAACAGAATTTCCTCTAAAAAAATCATTCTATCAAATATACAAATAACAATACCCACACGTCCTATAGTACACCAGTTACTTAAGTAAAATAATATAAACTGGTATCAACCTTATTATTATAGTGCAAGGAGCTTTGTGTGATTGAAAGATCTAAAAAATAAAAATAACAATAAAAAAATGCTGACCTTCAGCGCAATAGTTTTGAGCTTAACTATTACATCAAGGGAAGCCTCCTGAAGTGCAGCAACAAAGTGTTCATACCTGTAAAATTAACATGTATAATTCACGTATCCAGCAGACATTTCAAATGAAGTATCCATTAATCCACCCACAAATTTTATATTATTATTTTTGCATAAATATTTTTTTGTTCGTAGCATAAAGCATCAATCAGACCCCAGGGATGAGAGGTGAGAAATTATAGATACCTTTCTTTTAAGCATTCCTCCCAATGCCAAAAGAGTAAAAGAGAATAACCATCTTTCGACTCAGGCAGGTGATTTAGAGGCCGTTGAGAGAGAGTCTTTAGCTTTCGATTTGGTAAGAGACTGCAGAAAAAAAAAAGTTTGACAACATCAGCTGTAAGTATTAGTTAGCAAATAGCAATGTTTCCAAAAAAAACATGTTTGTGGAAAATAAGTACTCACATAAGAAAAATTTCTTTCAGTGCTTCAAATGCTGTGAATGCATGTCGTTTCCCGACTTTAGAAGTAACCATTCCTGCAAGTCATAATACCTATTAGATAGTGTTTAAGCACCCGAAGACCAAAAACAATTGTAACAAAACCGCTACTCAAAAAGATACATTTTTTTTCGAGCAATGCAGGATTCCTCACTAAAATCAAAAACTTCACATAACTTAGTCCATAATACAAAAAAACACACCAACAGAAGTACATTACCCAAAAGAGAGTCGACTGATCTCGAGTTCGCGACCGCATTGTCCCCAATCAAAACAGACAGCGCAGATACCTTGTCGGCAGCAGTTCCAGACCTCTGTGTGGTGAAAAGCATCTTGATATCCCCGCTTTTTCCTCGGGAGGACATATAATCCTGTGCATACTGGTAGAGCAACCGCTCCCCCATCTCTTTGTTCTTCTCCACCAAAGCCTTCCATTCCTCGGCGCTATTAACTTCGATTTTCTTATCTTTTCCTAACAGTTTCTCCTCCAGCTCAGCAGCATCGTTGTACCACACGCCCAACGAAGTGGATTTCACCAAAGGAAGCTTCGGGAGATTCTTAAATCTGCTGTCTTCTTTCTCCACCGGCAATATATTACTTTTTCTGAAATCCTGCTTTTGATTTTCAGCTGGCTTAGGGTTTCTTCTGGGGTCAGGTTTTCGGCTTTTGATGTTAGGCTTAGCTGGAGATGAGATCTTCTTAGGATTGGAGGGTGGTTGAGACTTAGGTTTGATGGGAGCTTTCTTTCGGAAATCGATGTCGTTGAAGCCGGAGTAGGGAGCGGCGGCGCCACCGGCGGACGAGGCAAGTCCAAGGGAGGAAGCGAATGAAGCGATGTCGGAATGAAGGGCGGCTGTGTCATCAGAGGGGTTGAGTTTCTTAACGGCGACCATTTTTGGACCTCTGGATTGGGAACTGGGGTTAGGCAAAGGGTTTTAAATTATGTAGTAAAGGGTTTTGGAGACGATACGACGTCGAACTGAAAATTTTCGATTAGTGTTGTAGTTGGGCCTAGATCTGTTTAAGAAACGGGTTTTTTGTTGGGCTTTTCGACTATGTATAACAGACTAGACTTTTGTTGGACTATTAAACAAAAAATATTTAAAATCGCATGATACTGTAGTAAGTTTTTAAAATTATTTTAAAAAATGGGTTTAGGTTCAATAAATTCAGTTCAAAATAACAGAATTTTGAATGGAACTGAAAAATATATATTTTAAAAGATTTTTCACAATAGTAATGTACATTAAAAAATATAATACATTTTATTTTATCACTTTAAAAAAAAAATTACATTTATTTTTAATTTATTTTATTATTTTTCTCTCAATTATTTTACCTCTTCAACTTAAAAATACATTTTCTTTAAACTTTTTTAATAAAAAAAAGTCACTTAAAAAAATACATCCCTATTATTTACATGAAAAAAAAATCTCAAAGTGTAACAAAAGGCAATATCAATGGCTAATGAGTCAATGACAGTCATTTTTCATTTATCTATATGCGTATTAAAATTTTAAAATAGTTGATATCAACTATAATAAAAAATAGGTATATTTAGGAAAAGGGGTATTTCGGTTTTCTAATTTACAAGGTAAACCACATAAAATGCACTTTATATTTAAGGGAAATGATTTTTTTTAATTCTTTATTTATTAGGGTAGTATAACTTAAATAATTAAAACAAAAGATACATTTTTAAAAGGTTGATTACTATATTACACTTAAAAAATAAAATAATTTTATTATTAAAATTATTTAGTTTTTTTCTCGTTTATTTCTAAAATGAACTGATTGGAACTGACTGATTGAAATTTTTGTTTTTTAATTTGTATAATTTTGTTTTTTAATTTGAGAATTTAATATTCAATTTTTTATAACAAAAAAAGAGTTGGATAATTTAACATTACTTACTGAATGTTGAGAATTGCGTGTGATTTTGTTTTTAATGTAATTTTGTTTTTTAATTTGAAAATTTATTATTTATCTTTTTAATTGCGTGTAATTTTGTTTTTTAATTTGAAAATTTATTATTTATCTTTTTAATTGCGTGTAATTTTGTTTTTAATTTGTGTAATTTTATTTTTTAATTTAGAATTTAATATTAAGTTTTTTTTAAGGTATATTTAAGAAAAAGGGTAATTTGGTTTGTTAATTTAAAGGTTAAACCACATAAAATACACTTTGTATTTAAGGGTAATGATTTTTTAAATTATTTATTTATTAGGGTAATATAATTTAAATAATTAAAACAAAAGATATATTTTTAAAAGTATAGTTACTATATTAACCTTACAAAATAATACTAAAATTTTAAACTGTAATATTAAAAAATAAAATTACGCAATTGTAACCGCTATGTAACTACTTACAAAAATATAATTACGCAATTATTAAATTAATTGCTAAATTTTAACCATAAATTTGAATTTTAAATTGTTAAATAACAAAACAAAATTACGCAATATCAACTTAATTGTTAAATTTTAACCAAAAAATATGAATTTTAAATTGTTAAATAAAAAACAAAAAATTGTTAAATAACAAACCAAAATTAGGCAAATTTTAAATTGTTAAATAAAAAACAAAAAATTGTTAAATAACAAAACAAAATTGCAGTATGAATTTAATTGTTAAATTTTAATAAAATATCTGAATTTTAAATTGTTAAATAAAAAACAAAATTACGCAATTCTCAACTAAATATAAATTTTAATTTTAAATTGTTAAGTTTTAACAATAAATTTGAATTTTAAATTGTTAAATTAAAAAATAAAAATAAAAAATAGTTATTAAAATATGTAACGTTTAATATATTTTTACCCTCTCATGTATATGTATATATATTAAAAAGGTTAAATTTGGAAATTTGCTCTTATTCATAATTAGGATAAACTACTACTTCTAATTATATAAATATAATTAGAACTCCCCTTAAATAAAAATAACCTTTTTTTTAATAAGTTTTGTTTTTAATTTGAAATAAAAAGGGTAAATTTGAGATACATTCCTTAAATTATAATTAAGATAAACTAGGTTATTAAATTATAAACAAACAATAATAATTACCCTTTATTCAAATTGTCCCTAAAAAATATACATTTATATGCACACGGGTAATTTAAACAAATACGCAAAATTTAAGTGAAAAAATGTAGATACAAGATATGGATTTCATTCATCTTTTGTCGGTGATAACAATTAACAACTCCGTCTGAGAACAAGAAACTCGACACCAACAGCGTGAAGGAAATATAAAACATCGTGAAGGAAATATAAATTAGCAATTCAAATAAGTATTAGAATAATAATACTGTTATTACCACTGCTATAATTATCATTATTAGTATTACTATTATACATAAAACAAGAAACGTAAAATCCGACTAAACACATCCCTACAAAAATATTTACAAAAGATCGAAAATCTGTCCACGGATTTTTTAAACGAATAACTAGTCTTCTGGCATAATTAATTCTGCAAATGTACAAATTGAGAAACCCCTCATTTCATAAAAGTCTAATCTCTGTACGAAAAAATTGTATTGAACCATTGTTTCCTTCTGTTTGCCATTTATTTTTAGTCAATTCACATCATCCACATCCTTCGGATGGATTCGGGAGTCAGAAACGGCATGAGTTTATCGATTGGCTTTGCTAGGAAATTTCACGAAACTCAACTCAAGGGAACAGCACATCTCCATTGACCCAGTGCACAAATTTTTCAGAGAATCCCAACAGCTGGTTCGACCCACTAGTGGCACCGTAACTGAGATCACCACTAGTCAGTTCCTTTCCCTACAATGAAAACGGATAGTTAAGAGATTGGAACACCTAAGGAATGACCTTTATAATTGTAACTAGTTAGTACTTGCAAAAAGTAAATTGAAAAATATAAATTGATAAAAATTAGTTCCGGGCCGTAAATTTAGAGAAATGTGCTACAAGTGAACTGACCTTCAAGCTGGATCCAGACTGATAAGATGAGCTTGGTTCCATTTTAATCTCACCCGAAGATAAGCTTGCAGATGGATACCCAATAAGTAAAGATCTGCGACCACCAACAATGGAAAAAAATTAAAAAAATGACAAGTCAAATCCTCAGTTCAACACTAACACTTGGCTTGGTAAATGTCCTTTAGAATAATTCTTTAAGCAAAGCATTTGATTAGTGATATTTTAAAATTTAAGAACGATTTTTGCTTGAAAATTGAGTGGCATGGTTACATGGGACCTGGGACTTGCAATTTTATAGTAAAGTGTACGATTTAACGATAATAGAAAAATGAATTTAACGACAATTGAAAAATGGATTTACCTTTCATATGCATCTTCTTCGCATGAATTACCAGATGAAGAGATCCAATCAACGTCAAGAAAATTTGAACAGTTAAATGAATTGCCATGTTCACCGTAATACAAAATGTTGTTTTCAAGATGCTGATCCGGTTGTGAATCGTGGAAAAGCCGTGTGCGGGACATTGAGGAGGGAGTATACCTGAAACAATCGTGCAGTATTAGAGAGAGTTCATGTAACATAAATCTCAGTGAAAAAGCAAAAAAATCGTAAACGAGGGAGAATGTTCATACTCTTCCCCTAGAGGGATTATTAAATAAATATATATTCGTCACATTCAAAATAAAGAGAATTATATCATGGAATTTGCTGGACCATCCAAAAGGCCTTTCACTAGCCCAATGGAAAGGATCATCATTTATCAAAATACTAAAATAACTTGCCTGGAATAAGACGTATCAGTTTCACAAGTTGAAAACTCTGGTGGTGAGTCTGAAAACCTCACAGTACAGCCTCTAATATTAATAGGCACTGCTCTGTGAGAATTATCCATACGTATAGCCTTTGTATCCACGATAGGTGTGTTGTCATCAGAGAGGATGTTACCATCAGAAAATGACCTTTTGATTATCGGCCTGCAAATTCAAATTTTCATTTCATCAGCAATTATGAGGGATTAAAGAATAGCAGGTCCAAACAGAACCAGGAACAAGCCCGTGTATTTTTTGCTGAACAAGCAACTATTATGCCAAAATTTCCCCTAACTAATAATATTAAAAAAATACAGCATCAACAGTATTTGACTGCATGAAGTAGAATTTAGGGGGCTGAGGCACAGCTAACTAGATAAAAAAATCTTACAGGACAAATTGCATTACCTATTTGATTTTTGGAAATATGCTCAATCCTCATACTCCCTTCGTCCCAAAACAAATGTCGTTTTAAGAATTCAGGGCATAATTGTCCATAATCTTCCAAAATTATTTGTGTATAAGTCATGGAAATGCAAAATGCGTCAAGAAGATAGAAATATGCAACTTTTTTATAAAATGACAACATAATAATTAGTTGTATGTGGATTGTGGACATGCCAGTCTTTCATAAGATTTCTTAACTTGTGTGTAGTTTTCTAAAAAGACATTAATTTGGGATGTGGGGGTATTAGTCATGGAGTCCACTACGACTGCTCATTCAACTTATACAAATATAATGGTTTGTTCACATACATTTCACAATAATTACCTAGCATTTTCTTCTGCAAAACCAGAATCACGCCTCCGAACATCATAATGCTGATCAGAATCCAGCTCCCACAGAGCTGGCTTACCTTGATGTGGTTGGAAATGCCCGAGGAACCTGCTCAGGATAGAAGCTTAATATTAATATAGTATAAAAAACATTAGATCAAATGTGCATGAGTGAAACATCCACTATAACTTTTTGGAAGGTCAGATTTGTTTACACGTTAATGGCGTCTTGTTTCTCAGCATCCATGTATGCATTACTGTAGTATCGCTGAAGGGTTCTCAATAACTCCTGAGACTGTGTAGCAGCTTTCCACTGACCTCTTGTCTCTGAAAATATCTGTTACATAAACACAAATGGGCAAGAAAATAAGAATGACATTACACTGAAGTATAAGATAGAACAGTAGAGAAACCCGAAGAGAACAGTTGATTCCACTAAGAATATAAAAGTAAACGAAACAGTAACAAACATTTTAAATAAAGGACCAAGTGTTTCACTCCTATGAAACGGCTGGAAAGACCAGTGTTGCAGATATCGGCCCTAGGCGGTCCTAGGTTGCAATTGTTTTTTAATACTCCGAAACAGCTTCGTATCAAAATATTTTTTTTTCTTGAAAAATGCTGTCCGCCACGACCAAAGATACTTAAGATGAGTAACGTTTATCATGCCTTTGGAAAACGGAGATGGAAAGTACGTATGTGTAAATATATCACAAAAAAAAGGTAGGCGTAGGCTGCTCTCCAATTCCCCACTAGGGCCTAGCGAATTCTGAAACCTTAGGAAAGACTAGTGTAATGCTAAAAGTGAACACGCACAAAAAAAAAAATGATACAAAATTACAAATTTTATACTTCCAGATATCATATTCATAGAGTTCCAAGAAACTATTTTTCTTATTTCCCACGTTATGAAAAGAAAGCAAATAATGTTTAGAAGTCCCACAGTAGAACCACATCCACTTTTAGTAGTCCAAAATATAACTAAAGTTACCTTATTGTGGGCTGCAGATCCACCATATTGAAAAGCAAGTGTATCTCCCATAGCTTCATACATTTTCATCAAATCATGAGCCAAGGCAGATGCCAAACTGATGCTTGGAACACTAATGTATCCTAATGCATGCAACTGATGGCCAAGAGCAACCAGCCCATAGACATATTGTGCCACATTTGTTCGGTCCAAACAGTCTATGCAGTTTGTTCTTAAAACCCCTTTCTGAAACGTCGGAGGCTTAACAAAAGGACTTCCATTCACATCACCATCGTTAATGTTATCATTAGTATTCGAGTGGAAAGGGTCCTCAGTCACATTGCAAAGCTCCTTGTCAGTACAATCACTATAGCAATCGTTACTGCAGGGTAGTTGTCTGTAAAATAGTTCAGTGGTAATCATGATTATTGATTTAACCTGGAAGACAGCAACATTTATTGTTCTCTGGACCAAAATGCTTATTCCCAGGCAACTTTAAAAAGATCATCTTATTATTATTACTACTATTATTAAAGATAATACCCAAAATGTGTCAAGACTGGGTGTTACAACACCTTATATAAAAAACTAGAAAATAATACTAATATACTGGGAAATGTGACTCACAAAGTCGAATATAAAAAAGGCAAAGATAATTTAGCAAACAAAAACATCTTTCATGGCCGTAGAAGACAATTCTCAGTTAAATAGTAAAAGATTCCCACATCTTACAAATAGCAGGATGTTTTTAATTTGCCATAAGACCTCATAGACTTGACCAACTAAATGGCAAATGCATATGAAACACAGATCAACGCAACCTTCAGACCAACCAAATCAGTAGCTAGATTTGGGCAAAAATGAGAAAGTTGCATGTAGGGAAATACTCGACTGCTTTTCTTGTAAATCAAAGCTTAAACAAAAGTGGACGGTCCAGTCCAATAAGACCAGCTTTTTCTATATTCCTCACCTTGAAGATGGGAGTACTTGACAATAAAAGAAGCCGGTTAAATCCAATGCATTAGCTGCTACTTTGACCAAATATTCCAACACACTCGCTGCTTTTCTGTAAAATGTTAAATGCAAAGGAAAATTTGAACCATAGTTTTGAAAGAAGATCAAAACTGAAATAAAGAAAATAGGGCAATCGTACTTTCTAGAGTATTTACTCAAATCCCAGTGAAGGAACTTTAATCGATTTTCATGTGCAAGATCATTATTTATATATTCAATGGCATTAGCAAACTCCGCACGAAGAGTAGATTCTCTGGGCTTCTTCTCACGAGTCTGGCAAATGAAAATAAAAATACAGCTTAATAGGAACTGGTAAAAAACAGAAGAATGTAATGTTAAGCCAATACATCAAACAATACAAAATTTTACCTTGATCAAATTTAATATTATAATAGGATTCCCATATCTCTTGACGAGATTCTCAAAATGAAGTTTGGTGGCCTCATACTTCTCGTCCTTCCTTGATACTGGAGAAAGAAATAGAGTCAGCGAAATAGCAAGCTATTACTAGCACTTATAAGTTATAGTAATTTATTATCTGTTAAAGTCATACATATGATGTCAGGTTTAATATTCAATTTCGAAGTCTCCTGGGACCAAAAGAGGGGTATTGAACCCCGATTCTGAACAACAGATGATACTTGAAGTAGATTTCCTTCTGGCACATCCTCCAGAAGAATTTGCTCGGTCTCAACATCATTTGCAACACGGCCCTTCTCATTCACACCCCGTTTTAAGTATCTGCAGCACGAAAGTGAGAAGGAAAAGGCTTGTTTAAAGAAGATGGTAAATTTAGGTCTTGAAATCCAGTAGCTAAATTATAGCTTAATATAAACAGAGTTCCTATCTCTAATCCGCCAAATCCATACACTGTAAAATATTACTCATGGACTATTTGAGAGACAAATTAACTTAAGATATTAAAAAAATATTGTGCCCTTACAAACACATATCTCTGGATACTAGCAGCAATATACAAAAAAGTATAAATAAAATTATTTTCCAGAGACCTGGTTCCAGCATAGTGACGAGATCTTCTGGCAATGAGAATTAGATTGAAGTCACGCCCAGATATTGAAAGTTTAACCTGGAAAAAATCATAAGATGAACATCACGTGGAACTTCCCGTTCCGACAGAAAGAAAAAAAATATAAGCATAAGCCAATGCACACAACAAACCATGTAATCCATAAAAAGACAATGTGAACAGACATGAAATGTATCTCAATAACATCATAAGCCCTGAAAGATGAGACTAACTTCTGATAAAGTTTGAATGAGAAGGAGTTCCCAAAATATCAAGAAATATTGAGAAAAAAAAATGTTAAATATCACGTCAATAATACTGCCTCATCAAATCAACCCGCACTCAGTATCAATGAAAACTATCAACCAAAGAATATATAATCAGGGTACTATCCAAGAAAACTGGCTTAGCGAGGAAAACTTACCTACCCTCTATAGAATAGTAATTACCTGTTTAAAGAATCCATATACCAATGCCACTGTCCAAAACGAGTTCTTGAGCTGATTACGAATACCGCGAGTTAAGAATTCATTCCAGACAAACATTGTCTCATAGAGGTTTAGTCCTGTTTCATGATTGCTTAGATTCTTTTGAAGACTAAGCATAACACGGTAGGAGTAGCTAAAAAAGAAGTCCTTGGTGAGATCCACTGTGCGCAGAAGCTTCTTGTATCTATATATCAACATAAGAGAAAAGGCAGGTGCAAGGCAAGTAAATACATGTCTATTTGAAAATGAAGGTAAAAAAAATAAAAATCGCCACTATATAATATAAAAACAAAAAAAAAAGGCACTAGATGTCCCCTGAAACTCTGATATGATACCTTGTCTCATTCAACATGTTAAATAAACATCACAACACCAATGTTGTTTGCCCCTGCACATTTGCTGGGAAAACTGGCACGGGTACTACAAATAATTTAACTAATGATGATGCACTAGAACAGGTGATCAATATCCCTAAACTGAATATGTTATAATCCACTCTTTGCCCCAGGATACTGCACGAAAATTCTTATACAGGTATAAATTCATTAACTTCATACCACTTACGGTCACAGAAGGGTATCGTCAAATGTCACAGAAAAGTACCTCCCCAGTTGAAAATGATATGATGAAAACTGAATATGAAATTGATGAACAGCAATTATATTTACGGCAAATAATCAAAATACACAAAAAAATAGTAACACGCAATATTTAATCTTATGTTCGGTCCTCTCAATATAACACTGCAACTTTACATTACATACGGAATTGGCAAAAGACCTGTTCTCATTCTTAGAAATAGCCACATTTGAGTGCAGAGCAGAATTCAGTATAGGAATCATCTCGCTCTTGGCAATGGAATAAACCGCGTGCCCACAAATTGTGCCAATCTTCTTTCTTTTAGTGATAATCAACATATAATAAGGTCCCAAAAATTTTATGAATCCTGAAATCAAACAACAGAAAATCACGCCGGATAAGAAAACAAGCCTTAAAACATTGATTTAGTTGATGCAACTACTCCTGATGATTTATAGCATACCAACAATTCCGTAGCAGGTGGTGACAAATTTCAATCCACCAGTACCCTTGTTCCCTTCATGAATTCTTTTTATGAGGTCGTAGCATTCGATTTCCGAGTATGTTGTAGTATCTTCAATAACATTTAGCTCGGACTGCTCTAATCTGCTGATCTTCAAGACATTCCAACGTGTTCTATTTTTGTCTCGCCCAATCATATAAAAGTTCTGCAGCACCAACAAATGTATTAGTATTCCGAATTCGAAAATAAGAACAATTTAAAAGGTTTTTCAAACTGCCAAGTATTTACAGGCTACCCACCCTCGACACAATAGTGACAAACAATGTAAAGAACAAATGCAACAGATGTTGGTCAGCTAAAGTTCAAACATTTGGATTTTATAATTGGCTCTTGTTCTTCTAATTACATCTCCAGCATTTATCAATCGACAACTGATTCGCTAGAATACAATCTAAACGAGTTACATCACTCTATTTAACTCCCAGTCACACAAAAAAAAAGCGAAATTTTGAAATCACAAGGCAATCGAAACAAAAAAACAACAAAAAATCACGTTCAAACGAGTAAAGACCAGCTGAATCAAGCAAATATACCGAACGAGTTTCATAGAGTCTGAATTTCTGCAAATAAGCACCGCCACCTCCGCCGCCGCCGAAGACGCCGTGATTAGAGTCCGCATTGATTCCAACCTGGTGTTCTTTCTCATAAACCATGCTTCCCATCCCCGAGCCTTCAACTCGGGCCTCCCAAACCTAATTAGCGCATCCAATTCTCTAAACCAAAACTTCGAGCCAAACCCTAACTACCTTAAAAAATCCACCTCATACATAAAAACACACCCAAATTCAAAAAAAAAACTACAGAGCACCTATCACTGAACGAAGCTCGTTTTGTCACTGAAAAAAAAATACAACAAACGAAATTTACAGAACACGACTCCGGTGGAAAACCAAAATTATAAAAAAAAATGAGATTGAAATTAAAGGGCTGTTCGCGTAGATCCGAAAGGGATGAAGATGGGCAGAGCTCCGGCGACTACGTCCACAAAATAAATTGGCGTGTAGAAATAGAATATGAAAATATAAAAATAAAAATAATAAATATATACAAGGACTGCGGCGAGAATATATATATAAATAACGCAATATTTTAATTTAATTATGTTTTAAGTAATTCGCAATCATTGTGAATAGTGTCGTCAATAGACTACTAAAATAAAACAAACTGTGCGACGTGGAGCCGTCCACATTGTGCCAGCTGGCTACAGCTGACCAACTCACATACTCGTCAACTAATAGGTGGAAAATGTAATTCATTTTTATTATTTCTTTTTAATTGAACTTCATAAAAATTATGCTCGCGGTAAATTATGCATTCGAGTGTTTAAAATAAATTGTTTTATTTTATGATATTGGTTTCGTAATTCTTTTTTAAAAAATTCAAAAAATAAAAAATAATGGACATATTGAATACAACAATAAGTTGAAAACATACCGTTGTAAGTAAAGTTTATTAGCTGTCTCTCATAAATTTCTCATCGACTCAACCCAAAAATATTGAAATTTTGGATTCTGCATTTATAATATTCACACTTTTAAATTTCTATATAGAGCAGTGAATACAAATTGGATAAGACATATTAAATGACTCTCTGTCTTGCCAAAAAAAAAAGGAATTTTCGTTTCTTGTGGGGTTTGTTTGTAAATTAATTAGTACAAAACATTTGTGGATATCAAAATTAATTGTCCTATATGAATATATGTGCATATATTCATATTCGTTCTTATCTACAATTACAAAATGGGTGTTTTTTTTCACCGTGACATTCACCAAAGAGATTATATAGGACAATTGATTTTGATATCTCAAAGTGCTCCTGAAAAGATCAACAAATTCATTGTAAATTGAACAACTTAATTATAATAACAAAGGTTAGAACATGTTCTTTTGACTTAATTTCAGTGTAGTCCAATTCAGATCGCTTAAGTCAGTTCAGTTCAGATCGCTTCAGTCCAACTCCATTAAGTTCGTTTCACAATAAATTAACGTAAAATAAACAAAAAATAATTTCAATCTATAAATTTAAATATAAAATCTAATTATTGTGTAATTTTATTAATATTTTTTTAATTTTATTTAAAATTTTATAAAAATTATTATTATTTTTATAAAAAAATCATTCAAGTTCAGTATCTCTTCGATTCACTTCAGTTCAGATTGTTTAAGTTCAGTTCAATTCAATTTAGTTCAGCCGATTTCAGTCCAAAAGAATAGGTCCGTAATGTCACAATTTCAAAATAATAATGCGTATTTCAACTCATAAAATTTTCAATTTGCTCGTAAAGAACATGTTAAACATCCAAAATTATAAGTAAACGAATATTGAGCAGACGTACTTATAAGTTTTAAGGTGTTATTATCTTGTTGATTAACGTAATTATGATTAGACCCGACCTGACCCGCATTGGAGACCCGTGGTGGGACGACCAGGTTAAGTGCATCATCGAGTCTGCTGTCACTACGCTGGTACAGTGATGGTACTTGCTTCACCAATTTGTTAATTAGCAATAATTATTGTAATTACTAATTAGCACTATTGTTTATTTTATTGATTAACAATAATCGTGATTTCTACACACGGCATCACCTTAGTATCTTGACCTACCTTAACCTTAGACTAGGAGCAATGGGCGGGTGCAATAAAGAGTTGAAAACGGCTGTTGAATCCAAATGGGCAAGTGCATGTTGAAAGTATTCAACGGTGTGAAAATTAAAAAATGTGGGACCCGCAACCACTTGTCCACACATAATTGGATGTATAAAATTATACGGATTGAATTATTTTACCCACTCTATATCTATCACTTTTGCCACATGTTTTTTTTTATTTGTTCGTTTTAATTTTTCAGATTTTTATCTTATCTTATCTTATCTCTTTAAATTAATTATTTTATAATAAATTTATTTTTTATTTTTTATTTTTATTCGAAAATTCATCATTTTTTATCTATAAATAGAAGTTAGTTTCATTTGATTTGTACACAAAAAAAAAATCATTTTTTTCAATTTGAAAAATGAATCCCAACAATTACCCATTTCAATATTGTGAGTTGAGTTTATTGTACTAATTAAGTTGTGTGTGTTTTATTATAATTTTCTCGTGTGCTTAATATATTGTATTGCATCATAAGTATTTTGTAATTTGGTTTAATAATGACTATCCCTATTTTTTCGTCTTTTTTACTTGAAAAAAATATTTTTTATTTTACTATTCACTATTTTAATTTAAAAATTTTAAAATTAAAAACATATATATATTATTTTATTATTAATTGATATTTGTTTTATTAAATTGTAATAAAAATAAAATTATAAAAGAAAATAAAAAGATGAAATAAAAGTGATGGGGTAGGGTGTTGAATTTTATTAAATAAAGTTATTGTAATGTATAAAATTTGAATAGATGTTGAATGATTAGATGAAAGAGAGAGAAGAAGATGTAGAGTAATAAAGTAAGGTGTTGAATATTGAAACGATCGTAAATAGTCTTATCAATAATTTGATGTAATAATTCTATCCACGTTATACACATCACTAATTACAAAACAATTGATATTTCTAAAATCCAATTCATATTTTTTTAGTACTATTTCGTTTCAAAAAAAATCTACACACTTATTTTTATAAATTTAAAAAAAAAAAGTAAGCATACATTTGTGAAATAAATAAAAATAGCTCAAAATATGTCAGTATATTTAAATGGTTAATATTTCTTAGAAAATCAATCAATCAATCAAACTCAGTGATCCTATTAATGGAGATGATTTACATAAATTGGTTTTATACATGAATGCGCTAGCTTTCAAAAAAATCAAATTCACGTCAAAAGTCTATTTTATATATATATATATATATATATATATATATATATATATATATATATATATTTTTTTTATTTATTTATCCATTTTAAAATATAAATTATGAATTAGAGTATTGTGAAGTGTAAATGAGATAATTGTAAGTTGCAATTGAACTAACATAAAAATATTTTACGAAGAAACATGGTTAATTGATTCATCATGCAACTCTCGAATCAAGTTCTATCTATGATTGTATTTACACGACGTTTTAATTTTTTAATTATTTTGCAATCTAAATGAGCTTTTAATATATTAAATGATAAAATTAAGTAAATTCACAATTGTTTTCAAATTTTTTTATAAATGATTTTTTAACCAATTATATATATATATATATATATATATATATATATATAATTTTCAATACATATTTCCTATAATTAATTAGTTTTTTAATAATAATATGTGAAAACTTAGGATGGTCATCTATTAAAAATATACTAATTGAATGAATAATGCAATGTTTTTTTTCGAGTTGCCACAAATTTTAATTGAAATTATAATCAATACTGTACTGATTCTTATATACTTTCAAAATGTTTAATTAACTTTTTATACGGAGTATTTATTAATCTCGACGTGTCAGGAAGGCTCCCTTACCTACGGTGGGAATTCTTAATATACTCCCAGCTTACGTGTCTACATTAATTGGTCCAACTCATTTGTATGTAATTATTTAATTTGACTACATTAATATAGTATTAATTATTATTTCTCCTCCTCTCTCCAGTTTAATTGTCCGCAATTTTTATTTTCATTAAAGCAACTAAAATTCAGAAACTCTTCTGTAACCCTAAACTAATATTAATGGCAGATGACATCAATTGCAGCTCATCACCATCGTCACGCACGCCACCATCAGGTATTTATTAATGTTTTCTTGTTATAGTAATTAATAGTATTAATATTTTATGTTAAGATTGAATTACTAATTTGTAAATACAATTTCAATATAAATAAAATAAATATTTTTATGCCAAAAAAATTAATCGAAGAATAATATTTTATATTTTTACATGTTCTTAATATTTTGAATACACTGATTGAAGATGAACCAGAAAACACAATTTGTATTCCACACGTCGTCATTGGTGTTGTTCCTAAAGTTGGTCAAGAATTCCACTCGCATCAAGAAGCACAAGAATTTTATAATAATTATGCTAGACAAGCTGTGTTTAGTACACGAATCGATAATAGCAAAAGGAGTAAAGAAACTAGAGAGGTCATTTGGAAATTGTTTGTATGCTCTAAAGAAGGTCAAACCGATGAAACATGGCAAAAGAAATTGAAGAATAGTGTGCCTCGGACAGGAGAAAGAAATCGTGGTCATACAAGATGTGGATGTGAAGCAAGAATGGCCATTAAGAAGTCCAAAGATAAAGATATGTGGAATGTAAGTCAGTTCGTTGAAAAACATAACCACGCTCTCACTACTCCTAGTAAAGTTCACTTGTTAAAGTCACATCGAAATGTTTCTACAGCGAAGAAGGCTCTTGTGCAACAATTAACGGAAGCTAATATTCCTACTTGTCAGCAAGTGAAATTGTTAGAGATAAATGCAGGAGGTCCTTCATCAGTTGGGTGTTTGGAAAAGGACATTAGAACCCATGAAAGAGACATCCGCGGTGAGTTATTTGGACATGATGCCGAAATATTGATCCAGCATTTTGAAATGGAAAAAGAGCGAAATTCGAACTTTTACTTCTCTTATGAGACCGATGACAATGATGTTTTTCGTACATGTTTTTGGGCTGATTGTGCTTCTAGAAGATCATATGCACTTTTTGGTGATGTAGTGGTGTTTGATACAACCTACAACACAAATAAATATGGTATGATCTTTGCTCCGTTCGTTGGAGTTAACCATCATCGTCAAACTACTTTTTTTGGGTGTGGATTGTTAAGTGACGAGAAGGCAGAGTCTTTTATGTGGTTATTTAATGAATTCCTTGAAGCAATGTCAAATCATGTGCATCCAAAAGTGATCATTACTTATCAGGATGCAGCAATTGCACGAGCAGTCCCAGTGGTATTTCCAGACATATTGCATCGGTTTTGTTTATGGCATATACTTAACAAGTTTTCTGAGAAGTTGGGTGTTCTGTTGTACAAAGAGCAATATCACAATTTAGCAAATATTATTAAGGAGTCAGAATCAATTGAGGAGTTTGAGCAACGATGGATAGAGATGATTAGTACTACAGAGCTGGGGAACAACGAGTGGTTAAGCAGCATGTATGAAATACGTCATCGTTGGGTGCCAGCGTATGTTAGACATGTGTTTGCTGCAGGGATGTCTAGTAGCCAAAGAGTCGAGAGTAACCATTCTTTCTTTAAGAGGTATGTGAATCACAAAAATTCTTTAACAGATTTCATTACACGCTTCAACAGGGCACTTGTCCACCAGAGACATCTTGAGTTACAAGCGAACCATATCGATCTTAGTCAAAAACCACGGATGGTCACAAGTTGTTTGATGGAACAACAAATGGCTAAAGTTTATACAAAGGCAATATTTCTTTTATTTCAGAAGGAGTTGCAGGAGAGTATGTCATATATATGCAATATGATTTCAGAAACTGATGACACTTCAATATATGTGCTCAAGCGATTTGATGAAACAGGGAAACTATTTCATCGACAACGAGAGTTAACATATCACACTTCTTCTGATTTATTATCTTGTAGTTGTCACATGTTTCAATTTGAAGGATATTTATGTCGTCATATGTTATGTTGGATGAGGCTCCGACAAGTTATGTTGCTTCCACAAAAATACATCAACCAAAGATGGACTAAGAATGCAAGAGTTGGTATGATTTATGAGCCTATGGGAAATTCTGTCGAAGGTGAATCTTTTATTTCAAGACGAGGTATATTAGCTCATGTGGCAATGGAATTGGTTGACGATTGTTCGTTAACAGAGGCACGTAGCAAGTTTTTAATGGACGAATTAACTAAGTTGAAGATAGCAGCACGTGATATTGACGATGGTGGCAACATCGGCACACAAGTTAATAAGATTAGAAATGATCACAACTCTACAGAGAATGTTCAAGATCCATGTCAAATAAATTCTAAAGGAAAACGACTGAAATCTTCAAAGGAAAAGGCGACATCACAAAGTAATAGAACTTGCGGTGTATGTGGTCAATGCGGGCATGATAGACGAACATGTCCGGATGTACATTTTATGTACGGTAACTTGTGCGATTATTTTTAATATATTTTATTTTTAATTTTAGTTTTTTTAATAATTATTATTTTATTTGCAGGTCACAACCGATGGATGAATCGAATTATAATGGACATTTCCACAACACACAGTAGCCTAAAGTCATTGGTTAAATTACATTGATTTTTTCGATAAACTTTTGATAAAAATATCTTTGTTTACGAGCTTTTGTTCAGTGAGACTTTTTTATTACGAAATATGTTGGATTTTTTAGTTTATTATGAGATAAATTTATTTATCATTTGTTAGTCAATGCTCTGCTCCTTGAAGCATTTTTCCTACACTATACATTCATTGTGTTGTTTATATATAAATGTAAATCGTTTCTTTATTTCATAAAGTCGTAAACGGTACCCACCCTTGTTGAAGACTATGAACAATAGGCAACTGATAAGAAAAAATATTGTTCATATATAAGAAATACATATATTAGTTTAGTACAATAATCTTAATCTCTACAAGTACTCTCTTAGAACACTATCTGGAATACGAGCAGAATTAGAAGCACTCCGTGTGTTTCCACAACTTCCAACAAAAAAACCAATTTTTAATCGAAGAAGTAAAGTAGTTATGAATAGAATTACCGTGTTTTATACGTATACATGTCCAAAATATCATCGACAACTTCATCGACCACGCTCGAAATCCGGGACTTGATCCTCACCCCAACCTCAAACAACTCAACGTCGTACTCGAGTCACGAGCTCCCGTTTTTCCCGCTCATGTCACTGTCGACTATCTCGTCTACCATGATCAGTGCCCCATCGAACCCCACCCGGAAATCTCCTTGCACACGTCGTCACCTAGTTTACTCTTCCTCACGACCATCCTAAGACCCTTCGCCCAAGGTCATACCCCGCGAACGCGTCTCGTTCACACAATCGAACACGAGCCTTCTCTGCATTCTTGAATTCGGATGTCCTTTCCTATTTTCCAGTTATCTGAAAAAACGAGGCTTTACCACATCCTTAGTCTTGCCCAAGGCGTAATCCTTGAACATCGGTTCGATGTTGTTCAGCAACTCCTTCACGTAGTCTAATTATCATCACCCAACTAGTCTTAGCAGAAGCTGAAGAAGCCGTGTTTGATAAGTCTGCTGAATCTTGAAACTGAATCGAGGAACATGACTTGACACCTCAGCTGTTATTGTCGGCTGTATCCAACGAACTGCAATTCTCTGCGATGGGAAATCGCTCGAGAACCAAAACCGGGCTTGGAAATCGACATTCAAGATGCAAGCTCGACAATTAAACCGGAGAGAGAAGGAGAAATAATAATTAAATACTATATTAATGTAGTCAAATTAAATAATTATATACAAATGAGTTGGACCGATTAAGGTAAACACGTAAGCAAGCAGCGGGGGTATATTAAGAATTCCCACCGTGGGGAAGGGAGCCTTCTTGCTCGACGTGTATAATTTAATACGTATATATTTGATTTGGGCCCGATCCAAAACTCGACCCGTCTAAAACCCTCAAAGCTCACAGGTTCCCGCCGCCGCCATAACTATCTGCCCCGCCAATCGCCATACCGAAACCGACTCTACTCAGAAATGTACACCAGAAGAGCTGCGTTCTCCACCTTCGAATCTCTCCACCCTCTATTAAAGCTGCGCAGGACAACAGCTCCGGAGTTTCCATCTTCCGCGAATGCCCTCGGTTTTTCTAGAAACATCGGCACTGCCACCGAGAGATCGGAGTTTTACGACCATAGGGATGACGGGAATATAGCTGATAATCACAACGGCTCGTTCTACGGGAGGGGCTTACGTGGATTCGACCAAAACCAAAACCCTAGACAAAGCCCGAATGGGCCGTGCGGTAATTTCATTTCTGAGAAATCGAATTTTGGTGGGGGCAATGCTGTGAATCACCCGAATTACAGTTCCGGTCATCAACGCAGTCGTTCTGATGGTGGGGATTCGGATTCATATGAGCTGAATCGAAACCCTAATCGGCTCTACCGGCAGAACTCTGAATCTGTGTATGCGGGGAATGGCCGGAGTAATTCTCAAAGTTATCATGGTGGAAATGAACACGTGTCAGGCCATAGTGTTCATGATCCGGCCATGTATCAGCAAAGTGTAGCTGGGAAAAGTTATAACAATGAATCTCAGGTAACAAATTATACGAACCCCATCGAAGAGAGTCGACCCAGAAGCAAATTAGAGGATCTCGACGAATTTATCAAGGAAGGGAAGCTACAAGAAGCCGTGGAACTTTTGGGAGTTTTTCAGGATGAGGGCATCCAAGTCGACCAGTCTCGTTACATGTCCTTGATGAAAACGTGTGGTGAAAACGAGGCTTTAAACGAAGCGAGATCTGTTCACGAGCACCTTGTGAAGTTGGGTGTTCATATCGAAGTTAGAGTTTACAATTTGATTCTTGAAATGTATTCCAAATGTGGTTCCATGATCGACGCATTCCGCGTGTTTGATCAAATGCCGCAACGAAATCTGACGTCCTGGGACATCATGATATTCTGGCTCGCCAAGAACGGCCATGGGGAAGATTCTATTGAATTGTTTTCTGAATTTAAAAGTTCAGGATTGAAACCGGACGGACAGATGTTCATCGGAGTCTTTTCTGTGTGTGGTGTTGTAAGTGATACTATTGAAGGAATGTTGCACTTTGAGTCAATGACGAAAGACTACGATATTGCCCCCACCATGGATCACTACACTAGCATTGTGGACATGCTCGGAAAAGCGGGATGCGTAGATGAAGCTTTCGAATTCATCGAAAAATTGCAAGTCGAACCGACTGTAGACGTTTGGGAAACTCTCATGAAATTCTGTAGAATTCACGGAAATACAGAGCTGGGGGACAGATGTGTCGAGCTGATCAACCTCCTAGACCCCTCACATCTGAATGAACAATCGCAAGCCGGGCTCATACCAATAAATGCCTCCGACATTGCAAGAGAGAAGGAAAAAAAGAAATTAAATGGCCCAAATCTCCTAGATGCGAGGAGCAGGAGCCACGAGTACAGAGCAGGGGATAGATCACATCCTGATCAGGAGAAAATTTATGCATTGCTTACGGGTTTGAAGTATCAGCTGAAAGAAGCTGGGTATGTACCACAAACTAGATTCGTGCTTCATGATGTTGACGATGAAGTGAAGGAGGAATCTCTCATGGCCCATAGTGAGAGGCTTGCTGTAGCGCAGGGTTTCTTGACTAGCCCGGCCCGTTCGGATATACGTATCATTAAGAATCTTCGTGTCTGTGGTGATTGCCACAATGCATTTAAGATCATATCGAAGATAGTTGGACGGGTAATTATCTCGCGAGATACTAAGAGGTTTCATCATTTTAAAGATGGGGCGTGTAGTTGTAATGATTTTTGGTGAACTATTATTTTTTATGTAATTCAGATCAAACTTGTGCTCGACTTCTTATTCAGATAGTAACAATAATTTTGGCTTCTTCAGTTCTTTTCTCCAGATACAGTTAAATCTGTAGTTTCTCTGAAGTACGTGGAAGAAACAATGATTATGAATTTGAGTATACTACACTACAACAGCGAAAGAGCATTTCTTGGAGACTGATTGTGAAATCGAAGGAACTGATATCTGCAGATTCACCAAAAAAAATGATGGGGATGGGGAAATGAATTCAGAAGACTGTAATGTGTAGCTCAAGTGAAGAAGGTACGTACCAAGTGATCGTGATTCGATTTCATGCTGTAAACTTCGCTGCTAAGTGAAAGCCTCGATTGATCGACATTTATATTACAATCCAAAGATATCTAAACAGCGCATAGCGAATTCAAAAGTGTTAGTTCTGTTCATCGACAAAAAAAAAAAAGTCAGAATGGGGGTTTACCGTGATCTTAGGCGAGGTGACACGAAATATCCGAACATGTGCTATAACATCACCCATTATCCTGATACCATCTGAAACTCCTCTTGATGAATCATCTGTCTTGAAACTTCTATACAGTACGTCACTAACGTTTACTGATTCAACCAACACTCGCGCTTCTATGCTCGTGTTTTTGCTCAAGGGAGGTTGGTGAAACCGTGGAATTCTAATCAATCCGACTACTAATCCCTGACTCAAAACATGGAACATGGAAGGGCCATAGCTCAATCCAACCTTATTTGGATTTTCAGCAAGCAAGTTAAGAGAAAAAACCGAGGAAACCATGAGGTTTTCGGAGCTTATGGCGAGCTTGTAAGAATGCACTTTTATTGCTTGAAGGGAAAAATCCGGAGTTTGGGGTTTCAAGATTAGGACGATGCATAAAAGAGGGACTCCGAACAGAATAAATAGCAAGAAAACGAAAATGAGAAGAACTAACAAGGCGATTCTCATGAAGGAGAATGGATGTTGAAGATGTTTGGTTGATCATTTTTTCCCAAATTCCTTATTTCGTACAAGTGCACACATATATATTTTTCTTTTTACTTTCTCTATTGAAGAAGAGGAAGGAATGTGATGTTTTTCGTATGGAACTATCTTTTGTTGCTATTCCTTTCTTGTTGCAAATTCTTTTCAATTTTTTATTTTGGGTTTTACCTTTTTGGAGTGTACATTTGTAGTCCAAGCTTTCTCAATGGTCTTTTGTGGAGCTTTCGATTTTTCAAACATAATTTTTTAGACAAAGTGAAAAGTTTGAACCAAATTCAGGTATTTGACCAATACATTCATCTTCTAAAATTGAAGTGAAAAGTTTGAACCAAATTCAGGTATTTGACCAATACATTCATCTTCTAAAATTGATTGGTAATCAGAAGTTTCTGTTTATTACTTTATTCAAAATCGATTGTTTGGTAAAAGATCGTGCAATTATAGTTAGGAGCCAACATCCACTGGTTCGATAACCCAAACTAGACTTAATCCAAATTGAATTCCAAAATCCCAACTTGATTTGATAAAAGAAAAAAAAAATGATCGAATCACCCCAAATTCAACGAACAAACAATTCGGAGTAAATTTTATCACTTGATCTTTTTGACCAGCAATAGAGAACTGGCCTAACACCTGGACTTTGTTTAGAACAAAAACAACCTCACAATTTTCACGAACCACTTATTGATTTGTGGATGACAATCCCAGGTACTAAACTCCCTGAACTTTTGTGTTTTAATATATACTACACTATATAGTATATAAGGTACATGAAATTAGAATCTTGTACCTGAAATTTAGGTACATGTAAATGAGCAAAAATAGGAAGCTGGGTAGAGAGACAAAGTAACAAACACATAGGTATATTATAAGTTTGCATCAAAAGTATATCATATCCATACACAGTCATAATGATAATATAACAATAATAATGATTTCAAAATCATCCTCTCAACCTTATAGTAGTCTTGAAACAGCAAGATTCAACCTAAGTTACCTATTTCACTGCACAATAACAAGGGAGAGCCCTATTAAAACCACCATCATCCATGGCTTAAGCATGCTTCACAGTTTGCCCTCCTTCGACTTACCAGCAACAAACAAACCTAAAACAGCAAGTAAAAGAAATCGAATCAGTAACCAGAAATTAAGAAAACCTCGATGCAGCTTTTGACATAATCCCAAAACAAGTTATAAAAGGAAAAGAGCACACTAACATGTAGCCTTATTTACAGAAAAAGGCCAGCGATAAACAGCAACCAGCCTCAATAGGCACCTTCCAGCATGGCAGGGATATCATCAAAAGACCAAAGATCCATTCCATTCCCACCATCCTGATTCCCCTCTCCGTTAATAAAAGCATCGATTGAAGCATCCCAATTGCTGTCAAGGTATGAAGGCATCTCAAAGAGCTTCATCTGGGACTCGAACCCCGGTAGATCCTCAGGGCTCGACTTTGCTTTCTTCTCGGGGCTAGCATCCACATCCTCGATAACAGTCGACAGCACGGACGTTATCTCTGGAGTCTTTGCACAGTTTTCGCCCCAAGTAAAATCTGAGCAATCAAAAGAATTGCTCCCTTGATCGGAACTGAAGTAAATGTTCGGACCCTGGTTCATCTGGGGTTTTTCTTCCAGTAAGTTGAATGAGTCATAGCAGTCATTGTTCAGCATGCTTGTGAAATTCACAGTTTCACTCGGGTCAGGCAGAATGGATTCTGGGCTTTTCTTGGGAAGCGCTTTACGCGGAGCTGCCTTGGGAGCGGCTAGAGGAGGTTCTTGGGGGAAATTCACCTTAGCTTTCTTGCCCCTGATCCTACGTGCCTCGGTGTCGTAAGCTCTTGCAGCTTCCTCAGCAGTGTTGAACGTTCCGAGCCAAACCCGGACCCCTTTCCTCGGGTCGCGAATCTCAGCCGCCCATTTGCCCCACGGGCGCTGGCGAATGCCTCTGTACTGATTCTTCCTCTTCCTTTTTGAGGACTTTTCAGTATTATCATCGGAATCAGCAGAGTCTGTTGGTTTCGGATCTTCAGAGAAAAAGCAAATATAATATGTTAGGCCGGTAGCCCATCAAAACTTCTATATTGAATCATAATAAAACAGCAAGAAATCCTAAAATAAAGTCATTCTATACAAAAAGAGAGCAGCAACATGCGTTGGGAGGATAAGGTTGGAGACGACGGTGAACGTGCGTCCTATTGAAGCTATTACAAAGAAAAACCACTTGTGACTTCACTACTTTATCTTTATTTAACAAATAAATGACTCGGTTATTGTTTCCACCGGCCACTAACAACAATCAAATATATGGGTTAGGACTTGAGGATCAGATCCAATATATTGCTAGAAGATTTGATGAACTACTATTGAAGGCAAACAAAATGTTACCCTCTATGGGAGTTTGCAAAAGAGTGTATTTGCAGATTGCAATTTCGTTGTATAAAAAAAAAGGTTTTACCCAAGCAAAGCAAGAAGCTTTTTTAGAAGAACATAGGTACCCTAATTCAATCAGATTCATCAAACATCGCTTAAAGAAAACTTATAACAATAAATAAATTCACAAACTTCACCATTATAAAATAAATAAAAAATCAGAAGAATAAAATGAAAAATCAGCATTACCCTTAGAGCCCGAATCCTTCGAAGCAGAGAAAGCGAACGGCTTCTTCACATCGTTCTCTCCTTCATCGTCTGAAAAATCCTTGAAGTCCTGAAAATCTGCCTCGAAATCGTCGTACAAGTCGATGATCCGCTCAGATCTCCGAGGCTTGGAGTGAGGGTTCCCTTGATTGTTCTTCCTCTTGTTCAGATCGGCTGATCCGCCGCTTCCCCATAGCAACTCTGCCGTCAGCCGACGAGACGATCGGTTCGCCGGCGCGATGAAATCGGATATTATTGCTCCACCGCACATAATCAACCTTTTATAGTAATGCTCCTTTGAATTTCAGCAAATTTCTCGGGGTTTTAATCACAAATAATTTTTGGGGAAAATGAAAGAAATGAGAATGGAGGTTTTAGCTGGGCCGCTCTTCTAAATATATTACGCACAGGGGAGCAGGTGAAAAATCGGCAGCAACGAGGTGACGACTTTTGTTCATTTACCATCATACCCCTCTAAAATGACTTTAATTACAAAGTTCGTGTGCTTAGACTGAAATGCCCTCGACTCAGCTCCCGTGAAAATAGTCTTTTCTATTATCAAACCAAAGTGTTATCCAAATGCATTACGCAATTAAAATTGTTTACGTGTTAATAAGTGTGATTAGTGGGTAACTTTTCGAGAAAGGGCGATACTGATTTTGTAAATCATTTCATTTTTGACTATTTTCTCAACGCATTTTTTTCACCGGTGGTGATAGTATTTAGCACGTGGCACGTGAAATTGACTTGTGAAACGACACCACCCGAAAATGACTAATCATGTCTTATTTTTAACCCTACAATGAAAAAGGTTTGAATATTTCATTGTTATTTTATACCGTAACTAAAATAAATTTTAGTGTGTTTGAAGGTTTGAATTTTAGGTTGTATGAAAACATTATACATATGTGTAATTGTAATTGTTAAATATATTTTTAATAAATTTTAAAAAAGATAAGACTTTTGACAAAAATAAATAAATTCGGAAGAGTGACTCAAACCCTCAAACACTGTACTTTTTTTATCCGAAAACATTTGTTTAGTAGGAGTAATTAATTAAGACGATTGAAAGTTGAAACCAAGTTGAGATTTTATAATGATAATGTTAATGTTAATGATGTTTTAATTATTAATTTAATAGAAGGGTTCATGCATCGCATCGCATAACACACTAGTGGCACAATGATCACCTGTGTCACGGAGCAGGTGGACCCCGCGTTTGAAACTAAAATCGGAAAGACGACAACAAAGGTGATAGGTAACAATTCCTGAAGATGGGCCCACGAAACGGACCTTGGGGCCCAACACACGAGGAATACACGAAACTGTCAGCACAGCCCACACCTAATAAACCCTTCAAATGTTGCTTTTAGTTACTATTCAATCCAAATATTCATACTTTTATGCGCACAAACAAAACAATGATCATTTGATATTTAAAATTAAAATTTTAAAATATTTATATTTAATAAAAAAAATTTAGAACGTATAATTTTTTTTAAGTGTAAAATCTATATCTATATGTGAGACAAGTTAAAAAACAAAATGTTAAGCATATAGTACTACTCTCTAATTCACTTCTTTTGCAAATAAAAAAAATAGTTATCTTTTTAGAAACAAATGGAATATACAGTAGTAGTATACATATAGTACATGATGGGCACACATTCGTATAGTATATTGTAGTACTGTGCAGTACTACATATATTGTCAAAAATATTTTCAACTACTTTTAAAATCTGTTTTTTTAATTTGGACTTTTCTTTTTCGGTTCTGATTCATTGAATGATTGGTCTTTTTGAAACATTTTTATTACACTTACTTAAAAAAACATTATGAACTATTTTAAATGCAAAGCAGAGCACAAAAAAATTATATAAAAATTAAACACGCCACTTACAAAAAATTATAGTATAAAAATTAAACACGTCACTTACATAAATATTTTTTAAAAGAAAGGAGTATTAGTATTTTATTTTATTTTCACCACTTCCATAAATAATTGCGTTATCTTTTGGTATTTATCAACTTGACAATGAGGAAATGCACAAACATATAGGAGTATTAATTTATTAAAATAAAAAAAAAACAATCAATTATTGAGACAACAAACATGTTAAAAAAACAGGCCACTAAACGATTGTTTTGTAATGGACGGTTCAGATTCAATCAACGGACAAAACAATGTTTGTACGGTTTGAAGTTGAATACAGTAAAATCTAACCGACAAACCCGTGGATCCCCAAACCGGATGGCCTAATAAGTGATCGATCCAGTCCAGTGCATTGTTTCGGGCCTTGGATGTAATGGGCCATTCATACCTCCAATGATTTTGGTTGGGCCCCGTTCCTGCCCAACTAAAATTTTGTAGTCATATGAAAACCAAGTAAACAACTATTCTTTGTATTTATTGGCACAAAAATTAAAAAATATATACTTGTTATAAACTCAAAAGAAATTGAGAGAATAATATATTAGAGTAAAAGAAAATATAGAGAGGAAGATGGAATTGTTATTTCATTCATATAGGAAGACACTTTTATATAAGATACAAAGTATGGGTTCTGTCTTGTTCACCAAGAAAAGGTAAACTAGTCATTCACTAATTAATAATATTTATAACACTCCCCCTTGAATGAATTTTTACAGGATTGTTGCTTCGTTAAAACCTTGCCAGAAAACCCAGTGGGATAAAACCTCGACGAAGGAAAAAGAGTACAGCTCTCCCTGATTGTAATCACCGAAAATCTTTGACTTCTTGAAAGTAGTTATTGGTGATCAATCTTTCTCATTAAAACTTGTAACTAATAAAACCATATAAGAAAAACTTAATTATTCAAATATATATTTTGGTTTTCAGGACACAACATTCGAATTGTCGAGTTTTACATTCAATTATATTATTGTATATTTTACGTCCTTTTGTGACATGCATTTACCATACATCTATATTGACTAGAGCATTCGCAATTGCTATAACCGGCCGGTAACACTTCAGGAGTATATTAGATGCGTCTAATGTCGAATATACAATCCTTGACAAATGAATAATGTGAACTTCAATTCACAATCATCTAGAAAATTATATTTTTCTTTGAACTTCAGGTTCTCTCGAAAACAAACTCATATGGAACATTATAATGTTCTCATTAATTATTATCGAGTGATGTACATGCCTCGTTAAAAACCTCGTTATAAAACTTTGTAGGAAAAACTAGTCGAGGAAAAAGTACATGACATTCACATTTATATTGTAGTGATTGTCCTGTTAAAAACCTTTAACTAAGAAAACTCTGCGGGAAAAAACTTAGTAGAGGAAAAAAGAGTACAATCACTGGTTTTCGAGACCAATTACCGGTCTTCGGGATCTTGTCTCAATATTATTTTTGTTCATAATAACATATGTAATATGATACTATACATGTTTTGATTTTCATTTCTTTTATTTCAGGAATCTTAAAATCCATCCAAGATTTTCATGTATGTATATTTCTAATGATTTCTACATGGTCAAATCATACATTCGTGCATATCTATATTTATCGTCGTTGCTGCCAGAAGTATAAGGTAGCGGAACTTAATATCATCATTAAAAATAGAGTTTTTGCGAAAAAATCTTGAGCAACTAATCTCGCTTTTATATCTCACCACATCATTACTCGTTTTTCTTACGAACACTCACGTTTATCTCAACCTCAATTAGCGATCTCCCTGTCCGGATTTATTTCTCTCCAAAAAGAATCTCTTCATCAGCCCGATCAATCGCACGCCGAAAGTATCGAGAAAATAGGTCGTCATCACGATCGCTCGCAATTCTGATCTAGAATGTTCTTCCTTAAAAGGTTGATTTTGCCCGAATCATATTTATGATTGTTATAAAAGAGGTGCATTTAGAAATACTGTAATTTGTTCTATAAAGAGTAGGGTAATATAGATTTTTTAAATATGTTTTAGAAAACTAAAATTTAAACTGAGAGTGGATTTAATATTTGAAGTGTAAATAAATTCACACAAAATAATGTTGTGTATCAAATGATAAATTTAAATAATATTCTAGGTTTTTTAATTTATGTTTTTAAAAATAATAATTATACATTAGAAACATATCCACTTTGTTCCAAAAAAGTAGAAAGGCTTCGTAATATTAACAACCCTGCAAAAATTATTCAAATTTTTACAAAAAAAATTGTTTAATAAGATGTAGAGACGAGAAACTTCACTTCCATTAAAGTGTGATAGATTTCGTAAAGGGAATTGATAATGTAATTGTGTGTCTATTAAGCTTAGCCAAGAGGCTTTATATAGTGCAAGTGAGTAGCTAAAATAAAGCTACATGTAAGGAATAAGACTACAATTAAGGGATACGACGAAATCAATTAGGAGTCACAATCTCCTAATATCACGCCTAATATATCACGCCTAATACCCCCCCTCAAACTGGAGCATGGAGGTCGAGAATGCCCAGTTTGCTAAGAAGATAGTGAAACTGTTTAACACCCAAAGGTTTGGTGAAAATATCTGCAAGTTGTTCAGTAGTAGAAACGTGAACTGGTTTGATAATACCGTCTGTTATCGCATCTCGAGTAAAGTGACAATCGATCTCGATGTGCTTTGATCGCTCGTGAAAGATGGGATTTTGAGCGAGATGAATGGCAGACTGACTATCACAGGATAAGGACATAGGTAAAGTAGAAACAACGTCCAAGCTGGTAAGGAGACCTTTTAGCCATTTGAGCTCACAGACAATGGCGGCCATCGATCTGTACTCCGCTTCTGCTGATGACAAAGAAACTGTATGTTGCTTCTTTGTCTTCCACGAAATAGGGGAATTACCTAAACAAACGAACCAGCCCGTCACAGAACGACGAGTCAACGGACAAGTCGCATAATCAGAGTCACACCATCCAGAAATTGTAAGGCTACTATCAGCACGTAGCAAAATACCTTGTCCCGGGCTGCCCTTCAAATATCGAACAACACGTAATGCAGATGTAAGATGAGCCTCACGAGGATATTGCAGGAATTGAGACAAGACATGAACAGCAAAAGACAAGTCTGGACGCGTGACAGCGAGATACACTAGGCGGCCTACCAAACGCCTGTAACGCTCCGGATCAGCAATGAGCGGGCTTTTATCAGTGCCAAGATTATGCGTGACCTCCATGGGTGTAGATGCAGGTTTAGCACCCAAGAGACCAGCTTCCGACACAATATCAAGTGTATATTTACGCTGATTAAGAAAAATACCCTCTTTACTTCTCGCCACTTCTAGACCAAGAAAGTATTTCAAAGGACCCAAATCTTTCATTTTAAAACAACGATTCAAATATCCCTTAAAAGAAGTAATTGCCGAGGAAGTATTACCGGCTATAACCAGGTCATCAACATAAACCAAGACATAAAGTCGTACGTCATTTAGCGAGTAAGTGAATAGTGAATAGTCTGAGTAGGACTGACAAAACCCAAATTCTCGAAGTGCACCGGCCAATTTAGCGAACCAGCAACGTGGAGCTTGACGCAAACCGTAAAGAGACTTCTTTAAACGACATACTTTCCCTTCACGACCACGACTAAACCCAGGGGGTAGCTTCATAAACACTTCTTCGGCTAAGTCACCATGAAGAAAAGCGTTATGAACATCCATTTGGTCTAATTCCCACCCCTTGACCGCAACAATAGCAAGAAAAGTTCGGATTGTAACCATCTTGACAACTGGAGCAAATGTTTCTCCATAATCTAGGCCTTCGACTTGATGATTTCCAAACACAACAAGACGAGCTTTCAAGCGTTCAATTGATCCGTCAGATTTATATTTAATTTTATAAGCCCATCGACATCCTAAAGCCTTCTTATCAGGTGGAAGCTCAGAAAGCTCCCAAGTACCATTGGATTCAAGAGCATCAATCTCATCTTGCATTGCACGACACCACCCCTCATCCTGTACGGCAACTGTAAACGAGGTCGGCTCGACACCCGTAGTTATAGCAGCTAAAAAACACTTATGTTTATTGGAGAAATTATGACAAGAAATATAATTTGCTAACGGATACGGAGTACCTGAGGGCGATGGAGTCGGACTCGGTGAACTAGACGAGGATGGACTATTAGTCGTGCTGAGAACATAATCCTGCAATCGGGAATTTGGAAATTTGAGGCGGTGACCTTTTCCCATAATTTGTGGGTCGGGAGCAGTACCGGTTTGAGAACCCGAAATAGAAGAAGTATTAGTTGTATCCTCGGTGTTGGGCTCAGGAGTAGCAATATGCTCGGTGTTGGGCTCGGGGGGTGCATTGGGCTGATTAGGAGCAGCTAAAATGGATTCCTCTGGATTGGCGTCATCATCGGTGTGCACAATTTGTTCATTTTCCAAATTAGTCGAAACGCCATTCGGACTAGAAAATGGAAAATTGTCTTCATAAAAGAAAACATCACGAGAGACACTAAATACTTGCGTTTCCAAATCGTAAATCTTCCAGCCCTTTTTATTGTGTGGGTATCCGACAAATATACATTTACGACTGCGGGGTGCAAATTTATCACCATTTGTTTGTTGATTATGAGCAAAGCAAAGGCATCCGAACACCCGTAAATTAGAATAAGACGGCGAGGTGCCCACCAACATTTCATAAGGAGATTTATTATTTAGGAGACTTGTAGGTGTGCGATTAATTAAATATGCCGCTGTAAGAATCGCCTCACCCCAAAAACTTGTAGGCAAATTTCCTTGAAATAACAAAGAGCGAGCAACATTAAGAATGTGGCGGTGCTTGCGTTCGACCCGACCATTTTGTTGAGGCGTGCCGACACATGATTTCTGAAACTGAATGCCCTGTTGAAAGAAATATGTAGCCATAGTATTGAACTCAGTACCGTTATCACTCCTCACAATTTTTACCGTTTTTGAGAATTGGGTCCGAACCATAGCCAAAAAACTCATAAACATGCTAGTAACCTCCATTTTGTCGAGGAGTAAATAAACCCATACGGACCGGGAGTGATCGTCCACAATAGTTAAAAAATATCTAGCACCACACGAAGAAGGAGTGCGATACGGACCCCAAAGGTCACAATGAATTAATTGAAAAATATCCGAAGCAACATTATCACTCAAATCGAAACTAGTACGGGTTTGTTTACCATAATAATCGGTTACAGACATACCTTTGAGTTGTCGACAATTACCGAGTTCAGTTTTTAAGGAATGAATCGAAGTGCCATCCACAACCGCGAAGCGCTCTTCCAAATCGCTCCACATAGGCTTGGCTTCCTCGACGTAGGGCACACTTTTCAGTAATTTTGGATCAATCGTGTTGCGAAGCCATTGGACAATAGTGCAGTTAACTACATCCCATTGTTCAAGCAAATTTTGGTCTGTAGGTTTCGTAATGGTTCCGTTACAAAAACCAAATTTACGACGAGACTTGAGTGACATCCGCATTGAACGACACCAATCGTCATAATTGGAACTGATTAAAGTGACAGTAGAGATTTTTATTCCAGGAACGTCATTCGATCCGAGGAAGTATGGAGACAAGGGATCAATTTTGAAAATAGGAGTGGCATCGTCACCCGCCATGAGAAAGGACGATTAATAGAAAAAAAAAATTAGGGTTCCGGCTCTGATGCCATGATAGATTTCGTAAAGGGAATTGATAATGTAATTGTGTGTCTATTAAGCTTAGCCAAGAGGCTTTATATAGTGCAAGTGAGTAGCTAAAATAAAGCTACATGTAAGGAATACGACTACAATTAAGGGATACGACGAAATCAATTAGGAGTCACAATCTCCTAATATCACGCCTAATATATCACGCCTAATAAAGTGTTGACCTTTGGTGAGATGTACTCCGTAAATCGAGAGATATTCTTGAGTAGCAAATACTTTTGAAAGAGAGTAAATAAAATTTTTACTCAAAGACAAATTTCATAATATTTCATTAAAACTTTTGTCCCACTCGAGAATCGAACATACTATACGTCGAAGGAAATTATTTTGAAATTTCGAATTCATAAGTGATTTATTTGTCTATTCGTATATATTATTCCATTCGATGTGTTAGGTCCTAACTTAAAGCCTACACCCGGTAAGTACTCCAGTAACCATGACATATTTGCTTACTTGAACATAATTTCTTTCCAAAAGAAATTACAGTACATGATTAATTCCCCGAAACAAAATTTTTATTCCCTCAAAATTAGTTACTGTAGATTTTTCTTTAACACGTACTATGTATTTTAAAGTTGAGTTGTCACTCATTAAAAGTTCAAATAGCAATTTGACCCCAGCTTCAGTACTAGTAGTAGTATTAATCAATCCCCACAATATTTACAATCAAATTCAAAAGCGAAAAAAAAGAAAAGAAAAGGGATTTATTGATTTTCTCACGATCTTCATTTCATCACAGAAAGCCACTTTTATCTTTACAAAAAACATGAATTCTTGATTCGTCATGGCCACGTTAACAGGGCACTTTGTGAACTGGAAAACTTACCCCTATTTCCTCCCTTCATCATCATCACCACCACCACCATCATCATACATACATACATACATCCAACTCACAACACTTTCCGGTGATCACAGCGGCTGTTGCAAAGTCACGACTACCGGACTAGTCACCCCTCGCTTTCCGTCCGACCACTCTATAGACCCACTCTTCACCACCGAGCTCCCGGCAGACAACTTCACCGCCTCCGTCTCGACCCTCACCAGAAAATTCAACTTCTGCCCAACTCGCCGGAAAACCAGCCTCTCCGGCTCCACCGTCACCGTCGCCCCTCTCGGAGTTCGAACTTTAACGACATAAACCGAATCCGGGTCCCCCACATTGGTCACCGTCCTGATGAAATGCGTCGACAGCCTACGCTTCCCGTACTGTTGAAAAACCGCAGCCATCGACGGGTAGTTCAAATTACCAATATGCCCTGCCCTCTTCGCCCCCTTGCAATCCGCCGATTTCCTCGTCACGGTCTGAATGTTTTTCGTCGTGTAGTTGGAGTTGCAGAGGAAATCGACGTAGTCGTAGGAGCTGAGGTCGTAGACGAGGCCCGGGTCCATGGCCTTCTGGGGATGCACGTGGCCCGATCCGTAATCCATCACCGTCGACGAATTGCCTGTGGACTCGTCCAGCATTCTCTTGCCGAGAGTGTCTCGGCTGTAGGCCGTGGTCATGAGGGCCGAGCGGATCGCAGCCGGGCTCCACTTCGGATGGGCCGCTTTCAAGAGTGCGGCTAGGCCCGAAACGTGAGGGCAAGCCATGGATGTTCCGGAAAGGATGTTGAACTCCGTGTGGCGTTTGTCCGATGGGATGCCGCTGGGCCCGACGTTGTCGGGCCAAGCGGCGAGGATGTTCAGGCCCGGGGCGATGAGATCGGGCTTGAGGATTTCGGGTGTTTCTGGGTTCGGGCCGCGGGCTGAGAAGGAAGCTACGATGGGAGCGGGCGCGACGTGGAGTCGGGTTCCGCGGAAAACGATCGTGGCGGTTGGGTGGGATTTTGATTTGAGGGATGACTGAATGTACTTTCGGATTTCGTCTCCGGCGACGGCGCCGACGGATGTCGCCGGCAGCACGTGGCAGTCGGCGACGAGGCCTTCCCCGTCGAAAACTCCGTTGGCTAAAATCATTCCGACTGCTCCGGCTTTCTTCACCACTTCACCTTTGGCTGCTCTCGAATTAATCCCTCTGTCGCAAATTACTATTTTACCCTTCACCACTTTCGGGTCGAGGGAGCCTTCTAGGCAGAGAGAGGAGGAGTAGCCGTCGCCGCCTTCGCTCCCTGCGTATATTAGGGGGTAGAGCTTATCGTGCGCCAGCGCAGGTCCACCGTAGACACTGACGCCGGGAATTGTTCTCCCATTTCCGAGTCTGACATCAGCGGGGAAGTCCCGGTCGATCGTCCCCGCTCCGACAGTCGTCACCCACGGGGCAACGTTGGTGACGGTCAATCCACCGGGCCCACCGTTTCCGGCGGAGGCCGAGACGAAAATTCCGGCCTCTGACGCGCCGAACGCACTGATTGCAATGGCGTCCAGATGGTACGGGACCACCACTCCGCCGACGCTCAGCGAGATCACGTCGACGCCGTCGGCGACGGCGGCGTCGAACGCCGCGAGGATGTCGGAGTCGTAGCAGCCGGCGACCCAGCAGACCTTGTAGGCGGCGAGGCGAGCCTTGGGCGCCATCCCCGCGGCCACCCCGCGAGCGTAGCCGAGAGTGGAAGCCGGAAAGACGTACCTCCCGGCGGCAATCGAAGCAGTGTGGGTGCCGTGGCCGTCGGAATCCCTCGCCGAGCGGAACTCGGTCGTCTGGTTCATCTTCCCGTTGCTCGCTTCGTATCCATTGCAGAAGTACCTCGCTCCGATTAATTTCCTGTTACAGAGGGTCGCCGGGAAGTTGTCGCCCGCGACGCACTCTCCCTTCCACTTAGGCGGAACGGGGGTTAAATCGCGGTCGTTGAAGCTCGCTCTCTCGGGCCAGATCCCGGTGTCAATAACCCCAATTACGAGATCCGACCCGTAATCCGACTCTCTGAGCAACCCAGCGTTATCTGCGGATCTCAAACCGAGGAACTCCGGCGAGCGAGTGGTGTGCAGCTGCCTGACTTGCTCGGGAATCACCGCCACTATCCCGGAGAGGGTCTCCAGCTTCGCGGCTTCGGATGGCGAGAGCCGAGCCGAGAAGCCGTGAAAAACGGTGTCGTATGTGTGCATAACGCGAGCGGAATCAATCGGGGCGGAAGAGAGGGATCTGAGAGCGGACTCGTACCAGAGGCCGTGAGTGGGGAAAACGGAGGGCTTCGCATCGCGGTGGACGCGAATGATGAAGGTCTCCTCCGATTGTTCAATTGATGATGGCGAAACGAGCGCCGGCGAAATCAAGAGATACAGTGAACAGAAAAAGAGGGTTGAAATCGCCGCCATTGGAGGAGGGGTTAGGGTTAGAGGTGTGTTATCTCAGCTCAGTGCATATATTGATGAGTGGAATTCCAAAAAAGCGAGTCAGTTGGGCAGAGAAAGGTAACAGAAGTGAGCTGGAAGTGAGTGAGGTTGTGGGACGCCATTGAAATTGTAATCTAATGACGGAGATACAGATACAGATATATCATTATCTTAATTTAATTATAATTATATGTCGGCAAAAGCTTAATTGCAATTTCATTTCTCTAATAATATTGGTTTACAACCTAGTATTATTTATTTGTATTTTAAATTTAACTGTATATTAATCATACTCTTTCTTTTTTTTAATCTTAAAGCACAATTAAAATTAATACTGTACTTATTAAACAGCTTATATAATAATTCTCAGCACGTTCTCATAAAGTACACTTTATTTAATGTAAGTAGTAAATCGTATTTGTTGAAAATGAATAAATAAGTAAAGCACGGAGATGCCAAAATTGACTATCTTATGACCCTATGTGACCAAAGTCGTTAGACTCGTTACACTCTCGTCCCATTGACATGTGGATAATTTTCAATACAGTACAACATTTTCTAGCTGAATAAAATAAAGTTAAAATATTTTAGTGGCATGAGTAGCCTATTTAATAAATTTAAATATTTTCATAATTTGAAACAATAGGAGTTGAATAATTTAAAACATGTTGTATCAAACTGATGTTAACTTGAACAAAGTTTGGTTGATGAATAGAACGAAGATTAGAGTGTTAATGAATCAATGGAAGATAAATTTCTTGGTGCTCTCAAAGAATTGGAGTCATATTACAGATGTTGAAATAGTACAAAGGTAGAATTTGAAATTGAGAGGAAGACAAAAGAAGGTGAAAGGGAGGAAAAAAATGTAATATGCAATAGCTAAATAATAGGAGTAAAACGTACATCTACTATAAGAAATTGTATATTCATCCCTTAATACTCATTTTTAATTCCCGACTTCATGATTAAAAAAATGGTTCCGATCTGAGCAGAAGTATTACTTGTAATCGTTTGATGATTTTGTGTTTAATAAAATTTCATTACATATACATAAAACAGAGAAAGAAAAAGAGCTCCCCACAATTATTGCGACTTATAATTGTTTTGGTATAGCTTTTGTTTAGTGATCCATGTCGCCTGAAGTGGGATGGTCAAAAATTCCTTTATGGCCAAAAGGGAATTTTTAAGTTTTACCATTAATTTTTGATACACACGTGTGTGTATCAAACATTTCAAAAAATTGGATAGAAGCAAAATAAAAATAAAAATGCACTATAGGCTAAAAAACACGCAATTACAGTAGTATTTACGTAGAAGAGAATTCACAAACACTCAAGGATTTGCACCTTAAAGAGCCGAGACCCGTTGAAGAAGGAAACATGAACTAAGCGTCCCTAAAATACCACCAAGCTTATCGAATTCGATACAGAACAATTAACCTCTTAACTCAGATCGACCCTCTTCGATCCTACGTACGTTGCTAGTGTCACATTTTGCTGATCTATATATACGTAATTCTTAGCGTAGACATGTATGTGCATACGAACAATATATAGCTTTTGATCATACTGGAAAAAAACTTATTAATGAGTCCAGTGATTTTCGATGATTTCACGTATCCATAAACCTCGTTTTGTTTTACTTATGGTTAGCATATTTTCAAACATTTCAATAGGCGCATGGGCGGACTCAATAATTCAATTACTCAGTAATTCAATTGAGAGGGGCCAAATTTTTTCCCTATTAACTATTGATTTTTTTTAGTTATTTACTATAAAAATATAGTTTTACGATTTTTAAAAAGTTAAAGATACATTTTTTAGCAGAGTTTAAGAAAAATGTTTTTTTCTTTATAAAAAATTCAAAAATAAAAATATTTTTTTAATTCAAAATTAAAGTTTGAAAATAATAAATAAAATAAATGTAATTTTATATTTCAAAATATAAAATATTTAAAAAAGAAATTGAGTCAAATTAATATTTTGGGGCTAGAAACTAGAAACAATATCAATAAAAGGAAAAGTATAAAAAAAAACCGAAGAAATTATAATTGATTCAAATAAATCAAATAAATAATAAAAAATCGTAAAATTTAATTTTTTTATAGATAATTATTTTATTTAAAATTTAATAAATATTGAATAATTAACTCTCTCAATACATTAAGTAATTTTAAAAAGCACGCTTTATTTATGTTTAATAAATAATTATACAAAATTAAAAAAACAAAAAAATGATGAATTATTTACATAAAAACATTCATAATTTATCATACTTTTAAATGAGTTATAAATTTCTATTTAATTATATTTCACCTAAAGTTGACTATATAATTCAATCTTTTTTATAATTAAATGCAATTTATATATTGAATATGGTATTCATCTTTAAGTGGTTTGACACAAAAAAATTAAATGAGATTTTGGGACTTTGTTTAGCCTAAGTTAAAGTGCCCGAATAACATTATATAAGTATCTACTATTTAACTTTATTGGTAGACTTTTCACGGACAGATTTGAGCGGGTATACCTCTAAATAATGATCTGACCATATAATAACTTGTTGTCATTTTTATCAACTGTACCCACTTTTAATTTTATTCTAACTGTGAGGTCGGGCCAAAGCGGGTGCGAACGGATTGACATGCGAAATAGTGGGTTAAAATATGTTATAAATTGACAAAAAAACAAGAATAAAACTAACAAACTAAATAAAATTAACACAACTAATAGATTTATTAATTCAAACTTTTAATCAAACATAACAAAAGCATTAAATAAATAAAAAAATAAGAAATCTAAAAATACATATAAATAATAATCCTATTAATTTTTTTAGTTTTGGGATTGTAAATAAAATGAGATGCAAACTTACAAGCAAAACACACCTCACTAACATTCAAATTAAAACTCTGGAATATAGTATATATAGTGGAGCCAGGATTATGATTCTGAGGTAGACCAAAAAATTAAGCTCGAGACCGTAAATAATATCCAACCTTTTAATATTTGTATTGCATTGATGACTTTTTAAATAAACGCAACACAAGCTAAAAATAACAAAATCTTCAAAATGTTAAACATAAAATTATTTTTTATAAAAATTAAATAATTAAAACGAACTCATGTTACAAAATATTAGAGTATTGATTTTTTTTTACTAATTACAAATATGAATTATTTAACCTAACAATATTTATGAACAATAAGCAAAAATACTATATTCTTGGTGAATTGTTTGAGTTTTTCTTATTTATCAAAATTTAAGTGTAAATATATTTTTAAGTTGAAAAATATAATATTTATGAGTAAAATTTAAAAAATTATTAAATAAAACATGGTATAAAATTTTATTATAAGTAAAAATAAATAATTTATTTTAATTTATTTTAGGTGTATCAACTATTGAGATCGACCTAAAAAATGTATCACTATTATGAGATAAAAGGAGTAATATAAACAACTAAAATTTAATATATATATATATATATATATATATATATATATATATATATATATATACTATTTTTTAATAATTTGGCATGAAACTAATTAAAAATTAAAAAGTACACTATTAAAAGACTTACGTTAAAATTTTACACTAAAATTACTTATGTTTTAATATTTTTTTACTTAACTAAAATCATTATAATTAGAATCATTATAATTAGTTTTAAATTATTTGTAAGTAAAGTAGTAAATTATAAACAATCCAAAGGCTGGAACGAGTGAGTGCTAAAAAAATTTAAAAAATAAATTTAGGAAATAAAATAATTCAATATTCATATAAAAGTACAAAAATTAAAATAATAAATGTATTGAGCACAAAAATAATAATTTTATTTGTGAAAAATAAGTTAAGAATAAAATATTTTTTTTAGGTAAAGTATATAAATAAGTCATTGTATTAAAAGTGTTAGAGGGGAAATAAGACCTTTTTAATCTTGATTTTGATGCTTTCTCTCATTACAAATGAATTCTTGTTCTTCTATGGAAAGTCATTCACATTTATATATGTTAACAATCCAAGTGCATTTAACTTCCATTCTTCTTCCTTACAAATGAATTCTTCTTCTTCTTTGTAACGTCATTCATATCTCAAACTTGACACAGTCCTTACTATCCTTATTAATACAGTTATAGTGCTAAGTTTAAACCACTCATTGAGCAAGTCTACTGCCCATGAATCCATCATACGACAAGAAACATGTCTCCAACATTCAAATGCCGCCTCACTTGATCAGTGATGTGCGTCAGTCTTATGCTCTCGGATGTAATAGTTACTAGATACACCGAATGACGTTTTATATCTTCCATTTAAGGCGAATTCATGGAGATATCGTCTTGCTGTTGGACATTAAAAATCTACACCTTTTATTCTTAGTAAGCACACATTTTAAAGTCACTAATCATTTTATAAATTATATTGAACATCTATATAAAAAATCATAAAAAAAATAATAAACATGTGTGGAGCAAAAAATAATAAGAAGAAAACAATCCTTTTATAAATAATAATAACATTTATATAAACTAAATTATATACTCCGTTTAAAAATAATAATTAATAATAATATTTATATAAACTAAATTATATACTCTTATGAAGTTTAAAAATAATAATTATGCAAAATCTTACACCTTTTATTCTTAGTAAGCACACATTTTAAAGTCACTAATCATTTAATAAATTATATTGAACATCTATATAAAAAAATCATCAAAAAATAATAAACATGTGTGGAGCAAAAAATAATAAAAAGAAAACAATCCTTTTATAATTAATAATAATATTTATATAAACTAAATTATACTCCTATGAAGTTTAAAAATAATAATTATGCGGGACAAAAGATTATATTGAATGAAATCAATAATAAATATGTCTCACAAAAATTTATAAAAAATTAAATAATAAATGTGTCAGTACAAAAATGTATAAAACCATTTTTGGAATCGGGATCACCATTTCCAATTCCTTGCGTAAGCCATCATCTAACTTGGATATTGCAGCAGCCACACGTTTATTATCTAACTTGGATATTGCAGCAGTCACACGTGCATTTCGGTTGACATGAGGTTCCTTATTCGTTCGCTTGTCCAAGTAGGTTATAATATTGAAAGCGTCGATTCGAGCCTCCAAGCTAGGAAGTGTCAGCTCCTCGTTTCCTCAAGGTCGGAGCTCTCCCTGAGGCCATGCCCTTGTCTGTGGGCCGAAGATGAAATGCGGGTAATCCGGAATGGTTGGTTCAGGTAAGGGAGGGGGAGAGGGGTTGGTGCTGAATCTATTTAGGGTTACTGCAGGGCAGACCATTAAGAGGAATCTGGTTGCCAAGCACAAAAATAATTAAAATAATAATTATAGAGATTAAAATGAGTATTTTTTTTTATATATTTTAAGGGATATGAATGTAAGGTTGTGTAATGAGAATGTAAGAAAAAAATAAACAATAAACGTCTCACAAAAAATAGTTAAAATAATAATTATAGAAATTAAAATGAGTATTTTTTTTATATGTTTTAATGAATATGAATGTAGGGAAAAATGGCAATAAGGCCATTTTTTAACATTTTTTGACCAATAAGGCTTTCGAGAAATTACGCGTGTCAATTAGGCCGCCTAAAATGTGTAAAGACCGCATTACCCCTTTTTCCCCAAATTCCAACTCTCCTCCCTCACGCACTCTCCAATCTCTCCTCGTCTCTGTTCTCTCGTTTGGAGTAAAGACTTCAACACCTTCACAGACCAAGCTCGACGGCAACGACGACGGAAATCTCGACTCCGTCAACATCACCGATCTCAAAGGCGGCATGGTCGGATTCGGCTCCGCCGTCCCAGGCTCCCCCCTCGACTCCTCCTTCACCACCGCGGCCCACCGATCGAACGCGCGATCGTACGTCAGTCGCGTCTCCCGATTTCGGCGACTCTCGCGAACTACACCTCGAAGGCGAGATCTCCTGATTCGATTTCTCCAATTTCGCCCAATTGAAAACGATCGAGCTCGGGAGATTCGAATTCTCGCCGGCTGCCGGAGCCTCACCGCCCTGATGCTCGCGAAGAACTTCTACAACGAAGCGTTCCCCGATGGAAATCTCGACTCCACCGGCTCGAGAAGGCCGCCTCGGGAATAGGCACGCTCAGCCTCATATGGGCTACTGTCGTGCTTCTCGGAGGGTTCGCCATAACTCTCGAAAAAACCGACTTCGGGTTCATCACCGTGATCCTCTTGATCGAAGGGACGCGGATCTTCAGCCGTAGCCACGAGCTGGAGTGGCAGCACCAGGCCACGTGGTCCATCGCCGCGCACTGAAGTCGAGCTCGAGATACGTCGTCAAGAAGGTCAAGTCCGCTATCCGGACGATGAGCACCAGTAGAGAGATATCAATAGCTTGGAATCAGGCACGTGATTAAGCAGGTGAATCACTCCATTGTATTTTGGGTAAGCAACTCTATCTATTTATACTTTGTTGTAGTGGAGGTAATCAAATACTGTATATGCTATGTACTGAATAATTTATGTGTGTGTGTGTGTCAAAATTTATCAAATATTGATTTTAGTTAGTTAGTATATTTATGTTGCGATTACACGAACCGAACGGGGCCCAAGTTCTCATCCCGGTTGCTTGTCGTCTAATCGAACTCTTCAGAGATTTACACGGTTTCTCAAAATTCTTGCAGGTACTTTTAAAAGATTTGTTAATGTAACGCCCCGGCCCGTTGAGGGGTCGAAGCCCGACCCTAATGGGTCGGCTCGGTTACCAATGACTGCCGTCGGGAGTGATATCCTGGCCCCACTATACCAACACTTGTCTTTTCCAGCGCACTTTGTCCTCACTCGTGCGCACCCAGGAGACTTCCCAGGGGGTCACCCATCCTAGAACTACTCCAGAGCCAGCACGCTTAACTTTGGAGTTCTTATAGGAGGATGCCCAGAAAAGAAGATGCATCTGTTGGTATGAGTAGCATATTCAATTCCTTTAAGCACTTGCATTTTTCGGGGCATTACAATCACCCCACCTTTTATGCACAACGTCCTCGTTGTGCGCCTTCCTTTCCCAGGACCTACCATCCGTGCAGGATTCTAGAGGTGGCCCCTACGGGTACTCTCACCAACTTCTGGGTGGAGCACTTGGTCCCGCATGACACTTAGTTCCCACAATTCCGGTCGGCATTTTCGAAAATCACTTTTTTAAAATAAAAACAATACTTTTAAATAAACATTTAGGCATTACTCAAAATATAATTAAAAATAAATTACATTGCAGCGGAAGTTAAAATAATAAAAAATTACAATTTAAATCAATTTAAAAGATTTCTCGTCTTCCCCTCTCGAATCATCCTCGATTATCTGAAAAATTCAACGTGTTGAAAGGGATGAGTTCAACGCTCAGTAGAGTGAATCTATATCAATCAAACGATAATTAAACCAACTTTGCACATACACGAAACATCATTTCCAATGAACAACGATATAAACATCTTTTCTTTTTCATCTTAACTTTCACATGTGGTGCGCACATAAAACACAGCCGGATCGCCCGGATGACCCGATTACTTTGGTCACTGACCCATCTTAGGTACACAGGTTTCATAAATTCATCATTCCATCATTTCATCATTTCATAATATCGTTTTAATCACCAAAAACACATTCCATGTACGTCATCATCAACTTAAATATCATAAGAATGAGTAGAAACTCCTACCTCGAAAATCGACGTAAAAACATGCATATAGAATTCATCTCCTTATCATCTTCGTAGCACATATGTATACACCTTGGTGGACCTCGATTCGATTGACGACATATCGTTGCTTATTTACATATATAATATAATAGCTAATTATATATTGTATATATGATAGTAGTATATAGGTACGGTACTATTCTTAAGAATGAACAAGACTTTTAGCTCACAAATGTGAAGTCTATTTATAGTGTAGCCTAGGTAGTGGAATCATAAGAGTCACAAACACTAAATGAAATCAATTAATCATAATATCAAAAGTTTGTCCAAGTAAAACTTACGGCCACTACATGTATATAATTAAAACTAATTTTATAAATAATTATAATTAAACATAATCAATAAAGATATGATGAATGTGGATATAGAATCCTAAAAGTCATTTTATGCATAAATAGTAATTAATTAAATAAAATATTACATATAATTATTTGAATAATTAATTAGGATAAGATTAAATTATATTAATATTATAATTAATTACAAATATTTATAAAAAAATTAGTAAAAACATTAGTTTTAATGCATATATAATAAATAATTAAATAGAATTTAAAAATAATCCATTATAATATACTCATATTTATTAAAATTATAACTAATTCCAAATAAACTTGCACACAAATTAAATAATAATATTAAATAAAAATTGATTAAAATACACTATTTTTAGTTAAAATCGTTTTCCGGATCGACGACATTTTTTTCAAAATAGAAAGTAGGGCCTAGAAGTAGCAGGTTTTAGGTGATTTTTGTACATAAAATCGACAAATTGAAAGCGGATTCCGGGGCGTGACAAACTACCCAACTTAAATAAATTTCGTCCTCGAAATTTCAAAATAAAATTAAACTTGAACCATAAAAATAGATTTTTTTTTTCAATGATTGATTATTAAAAATGTTTATAAAATTTTATGCAGTAAACAAACATTAATACCAATTCAAGTATTTTTAAAAAATAAAAAGAGATGTTGCACTCATTAGTTCTAATTAGTAATTTACTTGATTAACCAAAGTTGTATCTAATATACTAAATTACATGCATACTTATAATTTCACATTAGTTAACAGAACTACCTTCAATCCTATCCATATAGAATAAGTTAATTCAACTAATCAATTACTGTACATACAAGACAAGCAACAAATAACATAACATGACTTAAAAAAAAATCTACTACGTTACTTCACAATTTCAAAATAAAAAATTTGCTTCGATCATTACAAATTTAAAATTAAAACTTATTAATTCTATCAAGCTTATAGTTTAAACAAAATTCAATGTACATAACTTATTGACATGCATAATTTATATATTTTCATTTTAAGGGATGGTGAGGTTTTAATCATAGTGTTAATATAAAATTACATTCTGCAAGTAATGAACATGTACATCATGCAATTAAAATAACACGATTTACAATGAAGAGTCGGTTCATATTCGATCAACTAGAATAGCACAAAGCAACACATAATTATTCATTCAATTATAAATTATAAAAATTAACGTACCTTTAATTTTGAGGATGTCGAGAGGTAGACGAGACAAAAATTCTAACTTTTCATTTCAAATATAATAAATTAATTTTAAAAATTCCGAGTCTACAGAATCAAAAAGCTCTGATACCATTTGTAACGCCCCATTTTCGAAAATCACTTTTTTAAAATAAAAACAATACTTTTAAATAAACATTTAGGCATTACTCAAAATATAATTAAAAATAAATTATATTGCAGCGGAAGTTAAAATAATAAAAAATTACAATTTAAATCAATTTAAAAGATTTCTCGTCTTCCCCTCTCGAATCATCCTCGATTATCTGAAAAATTCAACGTGTTGAAAGGGATGAGTTCAACGCTCAGTAGAGTGAATCTATATCAATCAAACGATAATTAAACCAACTTTGCACATACACGAAACATCATTTCCAATGAACAACGATATAAACATCTTTTCTTTTTCATCTTAACTTTTACATGTGGTGCGCACATAAAACACAGCCGGATCGCCCGGATGACCCGATTACTTTGGTCACTGACCCATCTTAGGTACACAGGTTTCATAAATTCATCATTCCATCATTTCATCATTTCATAATATCGTTTTAATCACCAAAAACACATTCCATGTACGTCATCATCAACTTAAATATCATAAGAATGAGTAGAAACCCCTACCTCGAAAATCGACGTAAAAACATGCATATAGAATTCATCTCCTTATCATCTTCGTAGCACATATGTATACACCTTGGTGGACCTCGATTCGATTGACGACATATCGTTGCTTATTTACATATATAATATAATAGCTAATTATATATTGTATATATGATAGTAGTATATAGGTACGGTACTATTCTTAAGAATGAACAAGACTTTTAGCTCACAAATGTGAAGTCTATTTATAGTGTAGCCTAGGTAGTGGAATCATAAGAGTCACAAACACTAAATGAAATCAATTAATCATAATATCAAAAGTTTGTCCAAGTAAAACTTACGGCCACTACATGTATATAATTAAAACTAATTTTATAAATAATTATAATTAAACATAATCAATAAAGATATGATGAATGTGGATATAGAATCCTAAAAGTCATTTTATGCATAAATAGTAATTAATTAAATAAAATATTACATATAATTATTTGAATAATTAATTAGGATAAGATTAAATTATAATATTATAATTAATTACAAATATTTATAAAAAAATTAGTAAAAACATTAGTTTTAATGCATATATAATAAATAATTAAATAGAATTTAAAAATAATCCATTATAATATACTCATATTTATTAAAATTATAACTAATTCCAAATAAACTTGCACACAAATTAAATAATAATATTAAATAAAAATTGATTAAAATACACTATTTTTAGTTAAAATCGTTTTCCGGATCGACGACATTTTTTTCAAAATAGAAAGTAGGGCCTAGAAGTAGTAGGTTTTAGGTGATTTTTGTACATAAAATCGACAAATTGAAAGCGGATTCCGGGGCGTGACAGTTAATAATGGTTTGCTTCCAAAAGAATTGCCAATAATGGTTTGCTTGCTACTAAATGTTATCTCATTATTTTTCTGTGGTTGTGCATTGAGCTTGCCACTCAGTGTTTAATTGATTCAGTCAGTGTGCATCCACCATGCGCTTGGTTTCATTATGCGTTCATTCAGTGTTAAATTGCTTGATTCAGAGTGCACTGAACTGAACTAAGTGTACTTACACACTGTATCTACTTGTGTCACACTTCTCGGTCCCACACGGGCAGCGGGCCATCGAGCTCGTCGGGGGGAAGGAGAGCGCCATAGCTCAGGCTGCCCGCACAGTCCGAGGGGATTTCTTGTTCATGATGAAGCATACCAGGTATATCACCTCTATATCCTTTTTTTTTCTTTATCCATTTGTTTTTAGATTTGAATCTGTAGATCTATATCCTTTTTTTTCTTTATCCCTTTGTTTTTAGATTTGAATCTGTAGTTAGTTTTGGACATGTAATATCAACATGTATAAGATGTTTATTGTTTCCACTTTCCACACTATTAATCTCACCTATTATGTGAGTCTGATTTTCTTTTAAATGGTTATAGGCATTGGTGAAAATTGGATTTTCTCTTGACTCTCCAGCTTTCTATACTGTCAGTGAGGTTTCATAATGAAGTTTTTGTGGCCAATAACACAGAAGAAAAAATCTGACATTCAAGATGTTCTCGACCCGACGATTCTCGATGCTGACTCGAAGCATGCTGTACAACCATTTATTCATTTTGCGTTGTGTACGATTTTATTGTTTGTTTGTTAATTACAGTCAAGGCATTAAATGAATTAAAGGCGTTGCTGGGATGGAGAGTGGTGTACGCGTGGGTCGGTGATGATCCTTGTGGAGATGGGGACTTGCTTCCGTGGTCTGGTGTAACATGTTTTGCATTGTGATTCTTTCTGCAAATGAATTTTAATTAGACTTCCAAATGTAATGTACTGTGTGGTTTGAATTCAGAATCTTGCTGCAATTGGATTTAGTTACTAATGAAGTTTTTTGTGCTATTTTTAATTTGGAAAGAGATATGGGCTTTTCTTTAATTAACACTGAATGTCATATTTTAACACTGAATGTCATATTTTAACACTGAACACACTGAATGTCATATTTTAACACTGAACACACTGAATGTCATATTTTAACACACTGAATGTCATATTTTAACACACTGAATGTCATATTTTAACACTGAATGTCATATTTTAACACTGAATGACCTATTTTAACACTGAACATACTGAATGTCATATTTTAACACTGAATGACATATTTTAACACTGAATGTCATATTTAAATACTGAATGACATATTTTAACACTGAACATACTGAATGTCATATTTTAACACTGAATGCCATATTTTAACACTGAACACACTGAATGTCATATTTTAACACACTGAATGTCATATTTTAACACTGAATGTCATAAAAATACACTAAAAATAAAATAAAAATCCAAAAAACACTGAATCTCATAAAAATGCACTGAATGTAATAAAAATACACTGAAAATAAAATAAAATTCTAAATCTCATGTTCATTAATAAGGTCAAAAAGGAATTTGAGAACATCGATTGTGTGGGTCCCGGAAAGCAGACGATACGATCAGGTTTACGGCTTGTAATGGAGTCATCAACAGATACTGGATTGCTACATGCTTGATGTATAGTTTCACTCCACACACTAGAGGCCTGAAATATTTCAAAACAAAAAAGATTTGTTCAGTGCATAAAAATTGTGACAATGCATTCAGTAATTATATGCATCTATTTCTATGGCATTATACACTTTAGCAAATAATACTACATTTTAATATAAAACGAAGGTCTTGCTCTTTAAATCTTCAAAAGGGACATATAGTTCTACAAAAACATTATCAGTAGTGTTGTATACATTATGTCGAGGAAGCATCCCCAGTAATTGTTTCTGTAACTTTTTTTAGTTAGTACATTTGGAATTTGTATATACATAAAGGATCTGTATATACACATTGCAAGAATTTGAAATTTTCATAAAGTGATTGAGCTAATGTGCATCATTAATTAGAACACATGTTACAACAGAGAACATTACCTTGTATATCTTGTGATAGAAAATCCCAAGTAACCTAAGCTCGGCGTTTGAATGAGACAACTCCACCTATTATAATAAGCACAAACATGTGAGACATTATCTCTTATGCCTGCTCTTATCTAATTATCACAGAAACTTTCTTAAAATCGTTAACCGAACTCTGAGAGACGGGACCTTGACTTGGCACAGCTCCCCGAACTCTCTCCACTTCATTGTCGGCCTGTTTTGATATCGTTTTGCTTGTCCTACGGATGTGATGGTTGAGGCTACACACCGATGTCGATGAACTCGCGTCAACTGTGAATACGGTCGGGTAGAAGTTGATGAATCCCGCACACCTAAAAGAAACACTTAACCATTGGCAAGAATCAAGAAAACTTCACCAACAATGGATATCTAAATCAAATACTACAAACCATAAGCGAGTAAAAACAAATCAACCGGGAATACACAAGGATAGATCAAGGACGGGCAATAGGTTAAATACACAAATTCATATTATACTCATCAATGTCACCAACTAACATTCAGGGCGAATCATCGGTAAAAAGTCAGATCCTCCCCTACGAAACTAAGAATCGTCAATTCGATTGAGGAAATGATGGCGAGAGAACCAAGTCAGATCTGAGTCGAGGAACGAGTCACCAAAAACGACACCTCCACGCTCCTCTATTCCTCTGGCTCGACCGGCGCCAAAAGGGCGTCGTCTCCTCGCACGGAAACCTGAATACATTTGGGTGAGAAATTCTATCGAACACCTTGCGGACGTATTGCATCGACCCGCCTTCTTACTTCTGGAACTGCTCGCACTCGTCGAGCCGGTGGAGTCGGGCGGTCATCTGGGTTCCGCCGAGGAGGACGAGGTTTTTCGCATCCTCGTCGAATTCCCTTCGTCGTTGTTGATGCTCTGCCACCCGTCGTCGATGATCAGGAACCTCAGCGAGAGCCCCCCGTCGGCGAGATCCTCGACGCCTCGCCACACCCTGGCGAGCTCCACCGTGAAGTAGAAGGCGTTCCACCCATACGAAACTGAGAATCGTCAATTCGATTGAGGAAATGATCGGACAAATCCGCGTCGTTGTCCTCCTTGCCGCCGTCCCTTACTTCGTTGAAGGCGGCCGCGATTCCTCGGCGATTCGGGCTTGCTCGACGTTGACGACGTCCATGATAACGCCGCCGCGGAGCATCTGGGCGAGACCGACCTTGACGGAGAAGGAGGATTGCTTGGTGGGCTTCGTGATCGCGTCGTTCCGATAATGGGGGCGGGTAAAGGGTGCGTGGGAGAGTAGAATTGATAAAGGCTATTTTCGTCCTTCCAAGTATATTTTTTTGGCCCAATTGACACAAAATGGCCTAATCGACACGAAAATTGGAGATTGGCCTTGTTGGTGAAAAAATGTTGAAAATTGGCCTTATTGCCATTTTTCCCTTAATTGGGAAAAATGGCAATAAGGCCATTTTTCAATATTTTTTCAGCAATAAGGATTTCGAGAAATTACGCGTGTCAATAAGGTCAATTAAAATGTGCAAAGACCATGTTACCCTTCCATATATACAAATTTGAACAAGCGGGTTCTCATTTCTCTCGTTACTCTCATCCCCCTCTTCCCTTCCCCAATTCCACCGAATCCAGATGCTGCGACATCAATCCGCGATCGAGCTCAGCCGAATTCGTACAGGCACTGACCAGAACCCTAGCTTCCGCGATTTCAGCCTTGTGCGGCAAATCGGGAGCGGAGACATCGAGAGAATCTACCTCTGTCGCCCCGCGGCGCGCCGAACGACGCCGCACCGGATCTCCGCCAGTTTATGCCTCACCGCCGCCGTGCCGCACAACGTCAATGTAGCCACACAACTCGTAAACCTGTACGCACTCTGCCACTCGCTAAAATACACCCACAACCTGTTCGATGAAATTCCCAAAACAAATGTATCCCTCTGGAACATCGTGATCCGCGTCTACGCCTGAAACGGCCTGCACGAAGCCGCGATTTCCTTGTACTGGGACCTTCTCGACGGCGTTCTCGCGAAGCCCGACAACAGCTCTAATCAGCAGGTGTGCTCTGGTCTTCGCCTTTGTATAATTGTAACTGTTCTTTTAAGTTGAGGAGAATAGGTAGTCCGATTCAACAAATATGTTTGATTTTTTGTATCTCATTTCTGTTGTGCTTGTACATGGAATACATAATAGGATACTGTTGGAGTCGTCCCTCGCTTTGTTGAATTTCTTGCAAGAGATTATTACCCACAGCTTCAAGTTAAATTCATAGCTTTCAGTGTCCGTATTTGTTATATTTTCCGGTCCTATTATAATGATATTTTATCGTGTTCTAGTTTGAGGCAGCTTGGGCTCTCACAAACATAACTTCCGGAACATCTGACAACACCAAGGTTGTGATTGATCATGGCGCCATTCCTATTTTCGTGAGGCTTCTTAGTTCTCCAATTGATGATGCTCGTGAGCAGGTATGTATTGCAAAGTGTAATTTGTAGACTATGCACTCAGGTGTCAGTAAAACTTCCCCACAGTTGTTGAGAAGAAATGTTGGGTAGGCCAGCGATTTAAAAACGAAAAAACATATAATTTCACTTTTATAACAATGTCCAGCGATTTAAAAACGAAAAATCATATAATCCCACTTTTTTAACAATGTTTGGATGGAGGCAGCCTGTATCAAATGGATTATATGTTCTTAAAAAAATAGTGTTCTCCCGATAAATTATGAAGAAGAGTGGAAAGCTTTCGTCATCCGACATCCTTCCATTTTGAGGAACATGACTTTACCTTATTTGAAGTACGCTACTTGCTATTCCTCTACATTTTCATTGTCTTTTATCCATTTTTATGTGTGCTTAGTCAGGTAAATTGAAAAATGGTTGCAATGTTACACACACAAAAAAAAAAAAAAAACAATTGGCTGCAGTTGAGAATGTGCTGGTAAACTTCTGCCTACTATTTCTGTCTGGTGTAACATGTTTTGCATTGTGATTCTTTCTGCAAATGAATTTTAATTAGACTTCCAAATGTAATGTACTGTGTGGTTTGAATTCAGAATCTTGCTGCAATTGGATTTAGTTACTAATGAAGTTTTTTGTGCTATTTTTAATTTGGAAAGAGATATGGGCTTTTCTTTAATTAACACTGAATGTCATATTTTAACACTGAATGTCATAAAAACAAACTACACTGAATGACATAGTTTAACACTGAATGCCCCATTTTTACACTGAAGCATAATAACACTGAATGCCAGAGTTTCACACTGAATGTTATAAAATTACACTGAGTAACAACATACTGAATGTCATATTTTTACACTGAATCACATATTTTAACACTGAACACACTGAATGACATATTTTAACACTGAATGACATATTTAACACTGAATGACATATTTTAACACTGAACACACTGAATGTCATATTTTAACAGTGAATGACATATTTTAACACTGAACATACTGAATGACATATTTTAACACTGAACATACTGAATGTCATATTTTAACATTGAATGACATATTTTAACACTGAACATACTGAATGTCATATTTTAACACTGAATGACATATTTTAACACTGAATTGACATATTTTAACACTGAATGTCATATTTTAACACTGAACACACTGAATGTCATATTTTAACACATTGAATGTCATATTTTAACACACTGAATGTCATATTATAACACTAAATGTCATATTTTAACACTGAATGTCATAAAAACACACTGAATGTAAAATAAAAATACATAAATCTCGAATGAAAAAATACACAAAACTCGTGATAAAAACATCGATTCAACATTCCACATCAAATATATCGGAAAATTATTAATGTAGAAATAAATAAAAATTCTAAGAAACTCATATTGAGATTTAAAATTTCCCACAACAAAAATGTAAAATGACTATATTCAAAAATCATCTTAACCAACGTGCCGCCTACAACTCATTGCAATGTCAACTTCCAATATTCTTTCACCTTAATTCCATAATATTGAAAGCAAGAAAATATTATTTTCATCATATTTTTATTAAATTAATCCCACAAATTCCACTTCATGGCCTCCTCTAACTTAGTTTTCTATTCTGAATCATGGAGGGAAGGAATAACATAACAGTACCAGTACCAACAACTGCTATTTATTACTCAAATCCCCTTGATATACTCTTGCAAATAGCCTGTCATGACTCTGTTGGGATATGTCCTTCGATCCTACGTGTGCAATCGATAAAGTCATAAGGTCGTCTATGGATGTTAAATGATTATTCGATAATATTAATTGTTGGGAATAATATAATATTGATCGATAAAATCATACCTACAGGGTCACACACGAGCTGGAATTAAGTTGCTTGCTATATTGATTTAGAATCAATATATATGGAATTTCACATGCATGGGATGCATGGCTTGCATGGATGCATGTCATATGGTATGACATGGCATGCCACACAAGCAAGGGGACCACATCCATGCCAATTGGCATGGTGATGTGGAAATGACCCTTTACCTCCCCATTAACCACCATTATTGGTGCATTATGATGCACATAATGGGGGGTTACAAGGAGAGGTTAATTGTGGTGAATAAAGTGATGAAAACATGGTTTTCATATCACTTAATCATCAGCCACGAAATTCCACCCAACTAGAGAGAGAAGAGTGAGAGAATCACTCAAGAACAAGCAAGCAAGTTCAATTCCGGGTTCGTGTGCAACACGTAGAGGCCGGGCCATTTGTGCGGCTTCAACATCCGGGTGATCTAGACAAGAGGAGTGACGAGGTCATTCACAAGGAGAGCTTCGAGAGGCTGATCCATTTGAGGTGGTTCAATCGACTCAACACCACCTCAACGACATCAACGAATCACTTCATCACAAAAGTAAGTAATCGTTGAACCTTATATATATATATATTGGATGTGTATATATATATGTTTATATGTGTTCTTATACACATTAAGTGTGCACTAAGATCATGGCATAGTAGATCTATTGCTTTACACGCTTCCGCACACACGGTATATCGATCGGATCGGTATATCGTAACCTTCAATTGGTATCAGAGCCTAGGGCTCGTGCACACTTTTGTGTTGGACACGAAGGTTAAATCAACATAATTAGATTATTTGTTTAATTGTGATTATGTGATTAGATGTAAGGCCGGCCACCGTTAGTGGTCGGGTGAATGATTTCGTCGTTTTTTACGTTTCGATTGGCCGTAGTATTTGAGGGCTGCGTCCCTTGGAATCATTTTTAATAGATAGGTTTTTCTATTATATTTTTATTGTACTACTTGTAAGCGATGGACTTGGTCCATGGTTCGATGGAGGATCTCGGCTCTCCGGCAAAAATGAGAAGAAACGAAGCAAAACGAAGCAAAACGAAGCAAAACGGGCGAAACCGGGGCTGTCAGAGAAAAACGACGACCGTCGTTTTGGAAACGACGACCGTCGTTTTGGAAACGACGACCGTCGTTTTGGAAACGACGACCGTCGTTTTTATTTGACGACCGTCGTTTTGGAAACGACGACCGTCGAAATGCTGATTTTGGGTCAGATTTTTTCCGAACCCTTTCGGCGGGCGCCGTTTTGGAAACGGCGACCGCCAGTGGTGTTCGGCGACCGCTGATTGTGAAACGGCGGGCGCCGTTCGTGGTTTTTTGGGTACGGAATAGATTTGACCAAAATCGGAGGGCACGGAACTGAAACGGCGGGCGAGGACCAGTCCAGAAGATGTTCAAGGCCTATTTTTTTGCTTTTAATCTTTTCGTTTGAGAGTTGTGAGGTTCTAGGGGCCTTTCGAATACGTATTTACGTGCTTTGCTAGTTCTAGGTTGATTATGTTATAAATGTTCAACCAACGTACATACAAACCTTAACATGCATGTCCCGAAAATAATGAGTATAATGTCTTGTCCAAAACATCACACTCATGAAGCCCTCGATCATAAGTTGGTAGGTCCGCCTCAGCGGGGTACTACTTGTTATCTTGGGATAAGTGGGAGTAAAGGTTAGACCTTTACACGTGAGTTTGGTTTTCTCATCGATAGATCCACTGCAGGCGTGGCTATCGAGACATGAGATGAGAATGGGATTCTCATCGACCGAGAGTGATATTAGATATCATTGACATGGGTATGTCTACCTATCTTGAAATACTTAAGTGCGGACTCAGTCGGCTTAAAGATTTGCAAGATGAGGATCTCGGGATCGTTTTGTTCTAAGGGACAATGATATTGGATATCAATTGAACAAAATGAAATAAATAAGTTCAATTGTTAGACAACCTTATTTATTTACCGTTTTGTGGATGTTTACATACTTTAGTTATTTTTCTTTTATAGTTTATCATGTCAAATATCAACTCAATTCAAGTTTGGTTCAATTCTTGATTATGAAAAATTGAACAAATTTTCTTGATTCACAACGTAATTTGAGGATGGTCCTCAAACACGAAGATAAGGAAAATGTGTTAGATAACCACATCCTAAGATATCATTGAACAACTCAATAGCATGTTCGGGGAATATGCCAAGATTGAGCAGTTCTGAATGACCAGGGTCATCGCTTCAGCTAGGCTGAATAAGAAAAATCTATAAGGACCACATGTACAACAAATGATTGGATTATTTGCTTTAAGTGATCTCCTAAATTTTTCTAAGATGATGAGTCGTCAATTAAAAATGGACCCTAAGAGGGATATTCTTGTGATAAAGGATGAGGTAATCAAAAGAGCATGGGCAAGAAGGCTACTAGGGTTCCTAGGGAATCTGAATGCGTCTACTGCAAAGGTGTTGGACACTACTTGCAAATATGTAGAAGTTCATATTTTATTCAATTTCAAAACAAATGCCTAATTTGTCTTTCATATGATGGATTCTAAAGTTAGGATTATTTTCACCTCGGGGAGTGATTTAATCCAAAACACTTAGTTCATAAATGACACAAATTAGAGACTTTCGAGCCATGGGATGGCGTTAGTCGATTGTCTGGTTGGCTCCCTCATATTTTATGAGAGATAGGGCTTCAATTGCATGATATTATCGCTGGTTAGAAAACTTCAAGTTTTCACTTACGATTTATCACGTTTTGATATTGGGATAATTTTGAATGGGAAATTTGAATGAGACTCAATTATTGGGAATAATTGAATTTGCCCAAAGTTCAAAGAAGATGTGAATAACGGGGTTGCTTCATCTTCAGGTATTAATGATATAGACATTAAAATTCACAAATTCTACTTCTTGGGTATTGGATGCCAAACGTAGTTCTCACATTTGTATGTGGAGGAACTACATAGAAGTATAAGTTTGGTGAGTAGAGATGTCGATCTACGGGCGAGCAATGGAGCGAAGGTCGCTGCATTAGCCGTATGATCATATGATGTTGTTTTGCCTTAGGGCCTTGTTTTAGTATTATAACTATATAATTTCGTACCTTCAATAAACAATGAATATTGGTTCAGTATAGGATACTGATGGATTAGTTTTTCACTATTAAATAGTTTGGTAACTATTTTAATTGTGAATTATTCCTTGTTTTGGTACGATTATTATATTGTTTATGTATACTTTAACTTGACAAAATCACATATATCATTAAGACCAAAGGCCAAATCGAATAAGTATCAATGAGACATAACTGAAACATTGTTGATTAGATCAAATCAAAATCTAAACATGTAACGAATTCTTTTAGAATGAATTTTAGAATCATTTGACTTGGAGTCATTTGATACATGTGAATGATGTGTGATTTAAAAGATAGCAATGTCATCTTTCTTGGAGAAAGGAGAACATGTGAGTGATTAGGGATGATCCATACTGATGTATGTGGAACCTATCAGTTCACAAGCACATGAAGGTTATGTTTCAGAAAAGAGAAAACAAACTATATTAGATATAGTTCGACCATTCGATGAGAGGTCTAAATGGACTACTGGTCTCTTTTGGGAACACACAATTCTTGAATTCAACTTATACACTGAATAGGACACCGTCAAAAGCTATTGATAAGACACCATACGAGGTATGGAAAGGGAAGGTCCCTAACTTGTCTTATATCAAGGTTTGGGGATGTGAAGCTTATGTGAAGAGAAATATCTCTACAAAGCTTGAACCCAAATTGGATAAATGTTTCTTTGTTGGTTATCCAAAAGAAACACGAAGGTACCACTTATACAACCAATCCGAGAACAAAGTATTTGTTGCTCGAGATGGTGTATTTCTTGAAAAGGAATATCTTTCCAAGAAAGTAAGTGGGAGCTCAGCTGAATTGAACGAAGTTCAAGAAGAACAAACTGAGATGGAGACTCAAGACTTGGTCGAGAGTACTCCAGTGGTTTTAGAAACCACGCCTAACCCTCGAAGGTCCGGAAGGATTAGAACTCAACCTGACAGATACTTAGGTATTCTGACAAACGAGAACTATGAAGTCATGCTTTTAGAAAGAAATGAACCTTCGACCTATATCCAAGCTATGATGAGTCCAGATTCCGAGAAATGGCAGGGTGCCATGAAATCCGAAATGGAATCAATGTCTGAAACTCAAGTTTGGAACTTGGTCGATTTGCCTAATTGGGCTAGGCCCATTGGATGCAAATGGATTTACAAAATAAAAACAGACATGAATGAAAAACATAGTGTTTTCAATGCAAAGTTGGTGGCAAAAGGAGTTAATCAAATTCACGGGGTGGATTATGATGAAACCTTTTCACCAGTTGCTATGATTAAATCCATTCGGATTCTCTTAGCCATTGCTGCTCATTATGATTATGAGATATGGCAAATGGATGTTAAAACCGCCTTCTTGAATGGGATTCTAGAAGAGGATGTGTTTATGACACAACCAGAGGGTTTTATCGATCCTAATCAGGCTGAGAGAGTATGCAAGCTTAATAGATCTTAATGGATTAAAGCAAGCATCTCGGAGTTGGAATCTTAAGTTCAATGAATCCATATCGGGATTTGGATTTCAGAGGAACTCGAAAGAGTCTTGTTTTACAAGAAGATCAGTGGGAGTTACGTTGTATTAATTGTGTTGTATGTCGGTGACATACTCCTTATTGGAAACAATGTTTCTATGCTTAATTCTATTAAAGAATGGCTTGGAAATTGCTTTTCAATGAAGGATCTTGGAGAAACACAGTACATATTGGACATCAAGATCTGTCGGAACAGATCGAAAAGGATGTTTGGACTTAGTAAAGCGACCTATTTTGAAAAGGTGCTTGATAAGTTCAGAATGAAAGACGCCAAAAAGGGTCTCATTCCAATTACTCATGGCACATCTCTTAGCAAGATTCAAGGCCCTTCGGGACTTGATGAGCAAAAGAGGATGGAAAACATTCCTTATGCTTCGGCAATAGGGTCTATAATGTACGCCATGATATGTACACGACTGGACGTATCGTATGCTTTGAGCGTGATGATTCGGTTTCAAGGAAACCCAGGTGAGGCGCATTAGACTACGGCTAATAATATTCTTATGTACCTTAGATGGACTAAAGAATATTTTGTTGTCTTTGGAAGACAAAAAGAGTTGATATTAACAAGCTGTTTGAATGCTAACTTCAAAACAGACTAAGATAATTTCTGATTTTAATCTGGTTATATCTTTTGTCTGGTTAGAGGTGAAATTTGCTGGAATAGTTCCATGCAATGCAATATAGCTGATTAAACTACAGAAGCTGAGCAAAGTATTGCATTGGATGCAATAATGTTGGCAGTTAAGATTTGAAAGTTCTTGAATGAACTAGATGGCGTAACTAGCTCAGCCCATCCGATAGTTCTCTATTTATAGTAGAATTATCGCGCAAGCCAATGAGCTAGAAAGCACCGCAAGTCTAAAACTAGTGCTCAGGAAGTTCCACATTATCTGGGAGATAGTTTTGTGGAGACATCGAGATAATAAAGTTGCAACTTTTGGTAAGGTTGCAAACCCATTTTCTAAACCTCTCCAGCAGTCTAAGCTTGAGGCTTTCACGACTGCAATAGAGATCAGACATCTTAGAGATGGGTTGTGATTTCTATTACTGTATTAGATACTTTTGGAGATTTGGTAAACATTCACTCATATGTATAATACATAATTCTTCATATAAATATGGTTTAATCTATATGAATTGTCCAAATGATTAAGTTATATCAATTGGGTTATGAGGTCGACTTACCGCATAATGAAGTCCCAATGGTTGAACTGATATACTTGAATCATATAGTTGTTCCTGGTTCGTATAATCGAGTACGGACAAACCGATAATACAATGAACTAGATTGTAATGTGTACTATAGCTCCGCTTCATGGGCTAGTGATGTGGGACATCAAGTACAATTACATAGATATTAGCTGGGAGCTAATGATCGAACAGACCCGACTGGAATAGTATTTAAGATTTCGAGTCATAATACTATTTCATTGACTTTCGAGCAATTTCCTCTGACCTGAGTAGTCCAGAGTGACTCCATTGTGAAATGGTATACTTTGATACAAGTAAACGCCTTTCGTAAAAGGAGGTTATAAAACTTGTTATTGGGTATATCAGGAAGCAAGTGGGAGAGCTTGGATTGACAAGATGGGATTGTCCTCCATTTTATAAATGGGATAAATGTCTTACCGGCCACTTGGAGAGTCGAGACTGTGGAAAAGCGTGGCCACGTACAGATTCGTATCATAGTGATAAATCTGGTTTTACAGTCTGTCTCATAGTCCAAGAAAGGTTTGAACCGATTGAGGATGACTCGAGTCTTGCCTCAAGTTCAAACTTAGACATAAAGTGACAACAGGAATTTGGCAGCACACTGGCTCTGAAGGCCAAGTGGGAGATTGTTGGGATATGTCCTTCGATCCTACGTGTGCAATCGATAAAGTCATAAGGTCGTCTATGGATGTTAAATGATTATTCGATAATATTAATTGTTGGGAATAATATAATATTGATCGATAAAATCATACCTACAGGGTCACACACGAGCTGGAATTAAGTTGCTTGCTATATTGATTTAGAATCAATATATATGGAATTTCACATGCATGGGATGCATGGCTTGCATGGATGCATGTCATATGGTATGACATGGCATGCCACACAAGCAAGGGGACCACATCCATGCCAATTGGCATGGTGATGTGGAAATGACCCTTTACCTCCCCATTAACCACCATTATTGGTGCATTATGATGCACATAATGGGGGGTTACAAGGAGAGGTTAATTGTGGTGAATAAAGTGATGAAAACATGGTTTTCATATCACTTAATCATCAGCCACGAAATTCCACCCAACTAGAGAGAGAAGAGTGAGAGAATCACTCAAGAACAAGCAAGCAAGTTCAATTCCGGGTTCTTGTGCAACACGTAGAGGCCGGGCCATTTGTGCGGCTTCAACATCCGGGTGATCTAGACAAGAGGAGTGACGAGGTCATTCACAAGGAGAGCTTCGAGAGGCTGATCCATTTGAGGTGGTTCAATCGACTCAACACCACCTCAACGACATCAACGAATCACTTCATCACAAAAGTAAGTAATCGTTGAACCTTATATATATATATATTGGATGTGTATATATATATGTTTATATGTGTTCTTATACACATTAAGTGTGCACTAAGATCATGGCATAGTAGATCTATTGCTTTACACGCTTCCGCACACACGGTATATCGATCGGATCGGTATATCGTAACCTTCAGACTCCCTCCTTCACCACCAACTCCCTCCTCCTTCTCACCCTACTAATACTATCATCATCCCAAATCTCCACCACCTCCTCACAAGATAACAAACTCGATACCAACATCATCACAAGAACCGCCAACACCTTCACCTTCGAAAACCCGACCCTCCGCCAAGCCTACATCGCCTTCCAATCCTGGAAACAACACGCAATCTTCTCGGACCCACTCAACTTCACCGCCAGCTGGACGGGCCCCGCCGTATGCTCCTACAACGGCATGTTCTACGCCACACGAACTCTGAAGTGACCAAGAGATCCCCGATGGGCCCCAGATCGGTGCAGTCGCACCAGTTCCTTGTGTGTCCTCGCTCTTCTCGTCTAACCAGAGGTGCAGGTTCGCGACGACGTACCAGACGTTCAGAGCGTTCGTCACGCGGAAAGTGAAGTTGTGGTTTACGCCGTCCAAAATCAGACCCAAAAAGGGGGTGATCTCGATGTCGTAGGTAGGGAGATCGAAAGATCCGATCGCGGTGATCGGCCCATGAAGGGCTGTGGTTGATCGATTCATCGGGTCTTTGAAATGGAACCACCGGCATCTGCATACAAAAGAGCAAATCGACTGCATATAGTAAGTACATCCCCTTGGAGTTGATTTGCACAGGCTACATCATAGAAGCAAAATCGTGTTTTATTACTATATACATAGTATTCAATTCTTTTACAGCCTGATTATCAGTGTTCGTTTATACCATCGCCTGCGACGTCTCGGATTAACTGATAGAAGTAAACAACATAGTCTAATACTGCTACTCAGCACCATCAATTTCAATAAGGTGAATCAGAAGCTCAAATCTACGCATCACAAAATAATACTCAACTAATAATAAAGATTTAAATAATAAAAAATTGGAAGAAAAAAAATCAACTATCGCGGACCTGAGGTTTGGACGAGGATGAATCGCACAGAATCGACGACGACAAGTACGCCCGCCGCCTTGAATCGAAGCCGAATCGAATGAAGCACAAAATCGACGGGGGCGACGGAGATGGAGCCTCTGCCGTGCGGGGAGAATCGATCCGGCGACGGAGAAGACGGCGGCGAAGGCGGAGTGCAGCGGGAGCCGTTGCATCACCATCGACGATCGTCGATGAAACCGAGGTCGCAATTCCCTGCTCGCCGTCGGACCGAATTTGTCCAGCGAATCGAACCCTCGGCATACGTCTACGACATTCACCTGGATCGCGTCGCGGAGCTGGAGATCGAACCATTCGAACGGCTCCGAAAACCTGTGGAAATCCAAATTAGAGATTCAATTAGGTGGAAGGGTATTTTCGTCTTTGCAGATACATTTTTTTGGCCTAATTGGAACATTTTGGCCTAATTGACACGAAAATTGGAAATTAGCCTTATTGGTCAAAAAATGTTGAAAATTGGTCTTATTGCCATTTTTCCCATGAATGTAAGTATTTTTTTCATTTTTTTTTAGAATAGTGGACATTTTATGAATTAACATAATGTGTACAAATGAGTTGTTAGTGGACTCGTTGTTAGTGGACTCGGGTGATTTCTTTCATTGAACAACCTCAAGAATCTCATACTTTTTAAAAATTCAAGAGGATATTAAATACAAATCTCACACTTTTAAAAATAACTACTTTATTTTCGGTACAAATCCTAGAGGATCTTAAATCCTATAGCTAAACTTATTAATTTGGCCTAATCTATGACATGTGTTGCTCATTTCAATTCCAAAATATGGTTCGCTACTTAAAATGCAATTAAATTTCTACTTCAAATGCAATTAAATACAAATTGTTTCTTCTAATTAAAAGGATGGAAATTATTCAAAAAATATTATATAGAAATACTCATTCTTATATTCTTCATGCAATTAAATTTCTACTTCAAATGCAATTAAATACAAATTGTTTCTTCTAATTAAAAGGATGGAAATTATTCAAAAAATATTATATAGAAATACTCATTCTTATATTCTTCGGTTTGACAGTTTATGGGTTTTCTTAATAGATCTTAGTCCAATTATTGTGTTATAATAGTGGTCATTTTAATGAATTCTATGACATGTGTTGTTTATTTCAATTCCAAAATATTGTTGTACTCTAATTATTAGTTTACAAACATCGCTTAATAGATCTTGGTCCAATCATTGTGTTATAATAGTGGTCATTTTAATGAGTGGACTTATTGTGATAATGTGTACCAAATGAATTGTTTTAGTGGATGGGTGATTTTCTCCCTCTAAAATAATTGTTATCTTTACGTGATTTTTTCCCTATAAAATGATTGTTATGTTTAAGGTCAAATCATCTAGGAATCATTATTAGTAATGTATGTATGTTCAAAAATTAATTATTTTTTTTCACATTAAATTAAATTGAGATCCTTTGAGAAGTTCAAAATTGACCCATTTTATAATTGTCTGAACTTATGATATCCATATGTAGAAGAGGAAACTTTTATATCACTTAGTACTAATATTTAGAAAGTACACACGTCACAAATTTTGGATTGAAATGGTAATACTCATAAAAAAATCTTATACGAGAATTTTCAGATTGTAGAGTGTTGCTCTTAAGGAATCGCACCATTTTTTTTATTGTTTCGGAAGTATTCTTTACACCAAAGTATATAAAAGAATTAGTATATCAATTGATTTTGATGTTTTATGAATTACTATTTTTTACACCAAATTATAAGTACATAGAAAGTACAATTGATTTTGATGTATATCAATTGATTTTGATGTTTTATGAAAGTATTATTTTTTACACCAAATTATAAGTACATAGAAAGTGTGTATATGTCGTCATTGACTATCCTGCCACTATCGACGCATGATCCATACTATCAATTTTATTTTATTTTTAACTCTCCTCTCTAAATTATCTTGTTGCCTAGTATTGGTTGACCTGTGTATATGTCATTGACTATCTTGCCACTATCGAGGCAGGATCCATACTATCAATCTTATTTTATTTTTAACTCTCCTTTCTAAATTATCTTGTTGCCTAGTATTGGCTGGCCGTGATGCAAACTGGATATACTAACTTGAGACTTGAATATTCTCTCTAATTATTCCTATTTTTGATTCTTTTTAATGTAATATATGCAGGACTTGAAATATGTGTTGCGTACAAAATATGATGGCTATGTTTTCGAGCGTTTGTGTGAATCGGTAAGTGGGACATCTCATAACTTTGAGAATTACATGTATTCATATCGATCGGTTGATGCTTGATCATTTAGAGTCATTGATTTCCCTTTTCTGTCCCTGTAGGTTGATTCTAACAAATCTAAGATTGAGCGAAAATTTTGGCCCAATAATCCTAATAATCGGCTGAAAGGGATAGTGTTTTTTTTTGGGTGTGCATGACTTCAGTGTGAACGTCGTTGGGTGTGGAATCGAACACTGTTATTTAGAATGAGCCGTTGATACTAGTTCACTGAGTAGTTGGTTGGAAAGTTTGGTAATTAAGAAGTCATGTATGGGGTACTATTACATGAGAATTAAACGCTGTTCTTTAGAATGATCGGCTGACAAGGTTTTGTGCTTGCTAGGACTAGTGTTCAGAGATCGAATTTATGTTGGAGAATAAAATGTGTGAATTAGTTAGTGACTTAGTGGTTTTAGATCCAATTTCATGATAGAAATATAAAATTTTCTAATATTATGTAAATTTCAGACTTTGCTGAGAGATTTTTCCCAAGGCATGAAAACTTTTCAAACATATTTGACTTATTATTTTGCAATATATAGCTTTCAAAATGTAGCTTCTATTTGATATGTATATCCATTTTTGTGGAATTCAACTCTAATTACATAACATAAATTTCAAAAAATTAGATGAAAGCAAAAATAAATGAAAATGTATAGGCTAAAAAACACATAATTAATTACATATTTAAGCACCCAACTTTGCTACAATGTCAAATTAGCCCCAAAAAACTATTTTCATTCATGGGAGATGCACTTTCCTACTTCCTACATTCTTTCACAATTTCACCTGAGGAGTTAGGTCGGTCTGCCACGGCTTTAGACGTTGCAAAACGTCTGCACACGAAGAAGGACGTTGCAAAACGTCTACTATTTCTAATTTTTTTTGTTTAAATTATTTTTAACTAATTAAAGATTTTTCTTTTAGGCTTAGATTTTTTTTAGGCTTCGGTGGAGCAGACTATTGAGGAGCGTCGAGCCTCTACGCAGGAGGAGCCCGATGTGGACGAGGTCTACCTGAGCGTCGCCCCGAAGAAGAAGAATATGATCTTCGGAACGGGCGCCTTAGCGAAGGTTTGGATTTTAATTTTTTGTTTATTCTTAGAATCAACGAGTTTTAATTGTTTATTTACGCTTCCGCCTGCTTCAGGTCTTCAACATCTCCTCCTCTTCATTTTCTGTGTCCTCTTCGTCTGGCCCGTCAGAGTCGGAGGAGCGCATCAGACAGACTTTGAGAGAGGAGTTCGAGCAGAAGCAAAAAGAGACCGAGGAACATCTTGCTCGGGAGTGAGAGGCTGAGCGCGCTGCTGATCGTGAAGAGTTAAAGAAGGGGTTCGCTGCGAGCTTAAAAGAGATGAAACATCGTTTACGAGATGAGCTTCTAGGTCGACCACCTCCACATCCCTGATTACAAATTGTGTTTGCTTTTGTTTGGTTAACTTGAGAATTCAGATGTTTTTGAATGTTTTTGGATAATTTGGATTCATTTTGGATGTTTTTTTTATTGTGTTGGTTGATTTGAATGATTTTCATATTGTAATAAGTAGATTTTGAGTAGAAGGTTTATGATTCGGAATTGAATTTGTGTATTGTGTTGAATGATTTGGGTATTGCTGGTTTGAATTGCAGGTTGGGTAATAAAAAACAGGTTTTATCCTACAAAATTGCCAGAAAATCCCTACGGCTACGCCGTAGGGACCAAACCCAGACGTCCCCTACGAGAGGAGCCGTAGGGGACACACTCCCCTACGGGAGGAGCCGTAGGAGACACCCCTACGTCCGCCCCCTACGATATCGGCGTCGGCCGGGCCTACGGGGAGAAGGAGCGGGGAAAATGAAGCTCCCTACGAGCTCCCCTACGGGTAGGTCGTAGGAGATGTCCCATACGACGACTATTTCTCGTAGGGATGAAGCTCCCTAAGAGCCTAACCCCTACGTCTAAATCCCGTAGGGGATGCCGTAGGGGATATGCTTCCCTACGGGAATGGCCGTAGGAAATTCGCGATTTTTTTGTAGTGGAACACTGTCACGACGGCGTCAAGAACCTCTCGGCTGAGAACAGTAACCACCGAAATCGCTGCAGCTCGAATGAGACCATTAAATTTATTTTCTATTATTAAAAAAAAAAAGGGTGTTCCATAAAAAGAAAAAAAGGGTATTCGTGGAACAACTAAAAAAAAAGATTTGGTAGACGGCAAGCAGAGTCTCCAATTGGGAATAGCAGAAATGAAAATTAAGGAGGGTGTATTCAATCAGGATTTTAATGGATTTTTTAGGATTTTTAAAAGTCCGTGGATTTTTGTGGATTTTCTAAATCTACGGAGTCTAGGAAGAGTTTGATTGACTTTTTTTTATTGATTTTCACGGATTTTGATAGACTTTACATAATTGTGAAATTTATTTTTTAATTGATTTACTTGAATTATCATAGACTTTTACATATAAAGAAATCCAAATTGTTTTAAAAAAAATTCAAATTGTTTAAAAAATAAAATACAAAAAATGCATTAGTTTAAAAATAAAAAATATAATTATTTAACATTATTATTCCTATTTTTATTTACATATTGTTATACGACATTATTTTTCATAAACCATTAGCAAGCAATACTCCTTGTATGAATTAACTTGTTCATTTTTTAAATACCATTAGCAAGCAATACTCAATACTCGTTGAATGAATAGCTTGCGTTTTTTGTTTTGATGTAAATAGTATTCATGATATATATATACATATATATATATATATATATTATTTTTTGATTTCTTTATTTATTAATGTTTTTTAACTTCATTATGTTTATTTATATATTTTTAAAATTTTATTATTTTTTTAATAATTAATTAATAATTTTATTTTATCTATTTCATGTTTACTAATTTTATTTATTTTTATTTATATAGTTTTAAGTTTTATTATTTTTTTAATAATTAATTTGTCAATTAAAATAGAAATTCGTTGAAATCTCATGTATTTGGGAGAGATTTCAAATAATGAATTTCCTTTATATTTTTAGGATGAAATCAATAGAAATCCATTGACTTTTAAAATCTTGTAAAATCCATTGAGTTTTGAATTCCTGTAGATTTTAATAGACTTTTTAAAATCTGAATTGAATACTTTCGGATTTTAATAGACTTTTAAAAATCCGGATTGAATACCCCTGGATTTTAAAAGTCCAAACAAATCCTACAGAGTCTTAAACGAATACACCCCCTAAATTAGGTTACATAATTCAATGGTATAACTTAATTATAATGTAAAGATTATTAAAGACATTTTAAATTTGAACAAAATACTCAAAATATAATTATGAAACTTGTAACTAAATCAAATTATGATAAAGAAACATTAAATTTTCTTTAAATAAAATTAGTCAAAAGAATAGTATTTTTTTTATAGTATCTCTAAAATTCTCTTTAAAATATTTATATATTATAAAAAAACCAAAAAATCAATACTCCTAAATCCTAATAGTTACTGTATTAAAAAAAAAATCCGTACGAGGAAGGAAGGAGCCCGTACGAAAGCCCAAATATTCACGACCTTTAAATATCTCCGGCTTCCAGGTGATCTTCGTCTCTCTCCTACTAACTGCTGAAAAAAACGATAGAACTCATCATGTTTGAAATTTCATATCCCGCGGAGATGAATCAGGTATTATTATTTTTATTTGTTGTTGTTCAAATTTGTAATATTTATTATATTCATGATTAATTTTACCAGTTTGTTTTATTTATCTGTTAGTCATATTTTTGGGAATTGAGGTTTAAATTGAGTATTTTCGAACAGAAAATATAATAAATTTTGAAGCTTTGATTCTTTTATTGTTTAGATTTAGTTAATTAATGTTTTTGAATGAGTTAATTGAGTTTCTGTTTTCAGGCACTGCTATGTATGTAGACCCAAAGAGAACCTGTGTGTATGATATTTTAAAGAGAAGTGCGAGCTCAAATGCTTTGGCCCCAGATCCCAAGAAACCCCGTGAGGTCGATTTAAACCTCATACTATTTATTTATTAATTTTTTTTCGTTTCTTATTTATGTATGTTGTTCAGAATGAATTAATTGAGTCGTTGTTTTCAGGCATCATTAGACGCAGCTGCTTGTATGGATTCTTCTTTTGATGCCTTGGACGAAGATCCCAAGAGGCCCATTGATGATTTACCTGATGGAAATACACCTCTTAATTCCGATTCAGCCTCGGATTCTGATTACGATTACGATTCAGACTCTGACTCCGATTCCTATTCCTATTCGCCGCTGCCTAAGCTTGGTTATTTTGCCGGGGTGATCTTCATCTCTTACAATAGGGCGTGCTCGTAGTTGTGTGTTTGTTTCACTTTTTTATTTCCCTATTTATGGTTTTTTCTCTCCTTCTTTTGCAGGAAAGTTGCTTTGTTATGCTGACTACCAATGTAGAAAATGAACCAGAACTCAAACTGATGGCAACTGAGATCATCCAATCCGTCAAGTATGCTGTTAAGAATCCTGAGCATTTAAAAACTCTGGCTGCTCAAGTGAAAAACATGCTCAAATGTCCATTGTTTGTACAGGCATTTGTCAAGGCTAATGATGAGGTATTTTGTATAAATTTTGTTTTTTTGGTCAAATTGACACTTGCGTGTACATACATGTTTCTTATGTATATTTTCATTATATAGGGTCCTTACATGCTTGCGTGCATAGAGGAATATAGAAAAAACGCAGCAGATGATGAAGAACGATTCGAAAATCTCCAGGAAGATACTAAGTTCCAAAACGTTTTGCAAGACATGGAAAGCACTGATAAGGCCATGTGCGTGATGATCCTTACTTAACTACCTATGTACAGAGTATAGACACGTGACCTAGTGAGTAGTGATGTGTCAAACAAATTTGAATTTTTCTCAAGCATAAGAAATTTTGATGGAGTTAAAAAAATAATTATATTTCATAATTTATTGTAAAAAACAACCCATTTTGAACTTTGTCAAGTTATTATTTATGCTTGTTCATGTTTGTTTTTATATCTCGAGCCACCACGTGATAAATTATTCGACATTTTACTATTATTTTGTTCATGTTTTTGTTTTTATCTTGAAGTGGGGGAGTCTTGAAGATTATAATGGCATACTGGAGTGATGAAGATTTGTATAATGATTTGGTTAACGCGATCAAGATACATAGGATGGAGAAATATCCTGAACGTGCCAAACCTGCCAAACCTAAAGTGGACTTGCCGGTAACGTTCGAATCAATTACTGATATTGACTATCCTGCCACTGTCGAGGTAGAATCCATAGTATCAATTTTATTTTATTTTTAACTCTCCTCTCTAAATTATGTTGTTGCCTAGTATTTGGCTGGCCTTGATGCAAACTGGATATACTAACCTGGGAGTTGAATATTCTCTCTAATTATTACTATTTTATTGCGCGATTCATCATGCATGGTGTTTAAATCAATCAATATTTTTGATTCTTTTTAATGTAATATATGTAGGGCTTGAAAGATTTGTTGCGTACGAAATATGATGACTATGTTTACAAGCGTTTGTGTGATTCGGTAAGTGGGACATCTCATAACATTGAGAATTACATGTATTCATATCGATCAGTTGATGCTTGATCATTTAGAGTCATTGATTTCCCTTTTCTGTCCTTGTAGGTTGATTCTAACAAATCTGAGATTGAGCGAAAATTTTGGCCCAATAATCCTAATAATCGGCTGATAGGGATAGTGTTTTTTTTGGGTGTGCATGACTTCAGTGTGAACATCGTTGGGTGTGGAGTTTTACACTGTTAATTATAATGAGGAGTTGATATTATTTCACTGAGTAGTTGGTTGGAAAGTTTGGTAATTAAGAAGTCGTGTATGGGGTCGAATTATCGTAACATCAAGACGTTATTTATTTATGATGTTGTATGTTTATGGACAGGGTTACATGAGAAGGCTGTTCTTTAGAATGATCGGCTGACAAGGTTCTGTGTATCTGTGCTTGCTAGGACTAGTGTTCACAGATCGAATTTATGCTGTTGGAGAATAAAATGTGTGAATTAGTTAGTGGTTGTATAGATCCAATTTCATGATAGAAATATAAAATTTTCTAATATTATGTAAATTTGAGACCCTGCTGAGAGGTTTTTCCCAAGGCATGAATTGATTTAAAAAAATTAGATGAAAGCAAAAATAAATAAAAATGTATAGGCTAAAAAACACATAATTAATTACATATTTAAGCACCCAACTTTGCTACAATGTCAAATTAGCCCCAAAAAACTATTTTCATTCATGGGAGGCACTTTCCTACTTCCTACATTCTTTCACAATTCCACTTGGGGACCCCACACGTGTTCAAATATTCCCCCTGAAGATTTTAATGATACAAAAATAATTTGTGCAGTGTCTCTCATTCAAGAATATCCATTTCCTGATTTGTTGTTATGAACCTTTTTCTTGAAGTTGGAGACGCTGCACTGGGGGCATATGTATTCCAACCCATCTGTCTTGGCATAATCCTGAGAATATTCGACCAAATTAAAAACAGAAAGAAACGAAAAAAAACCGCGAAGAAAAAGGAATCGTAGTCCAGAAAGAGTACTTTGAAGGCACCCAATCCGGGCCTGCGGTCGCAACCAAAATGGGCCCACTCTCCGCACAAGCCGCAGTTGACCCAATCTCCAGGAGCGCTACTGGAAAATTTAAAACGAAACACAGAATTAGCGATCAACTCACGTGGTATGTTTATGTGATAATTACGAGATTATAAGTGTAACCTGTGACACAATAAACAGCACTCTCCATCCACATCATCGTGCGCCAATTCGTATTCCAAAAGGTAAGTTTCGTAGTGCCTTTTGAGCGTATTTCCAACACCCTGGTTCAAAATGTATATCAACACGAAGAAGAGAGAGAGAAAAAGAAAGTAGCCTAAATGGCAGTTTTAGAAATTCAGGGCTGACTTTTTTTTAAAAAATCAAGAAAGTTGAGTTTCAGTGCATACAGTCATTCTATTGGTCACTGTGTGATTGCGCATCTTTGAGAAAACCTGCCCTTTCCAATTGATTCCGTTGCCAACGTGAAACCCCCCTCTCGTGACCACCTGCGATTAAATATCCATGTTATATAGATTCATCGAAAATCGTGCTAGCAATTTCTTTCTTACCATTCATTAGCACAAATAATTACTGTATTACAAACCCATTCTCACCTCACGGTACAAATTAAAGAGATCGAGACGCTTAGCGTTGAGTATGGCATCTGGGAATTCAGCAAGCCCACCTTGAGGAATTAGGCGGTTATGTCCTCGGAGGATTAGAAATGACATGACATCCTTCAAAAATTCCTCCTGCGAACGAGCCGAGTAGATAAGACCAGCATATTCATGTACCATCAAATTCGTTAACGAGGGACAATTACGAAAAACTATTCCAGGTCTGATCCAATAATCTTTCAAAAATACAAAAATACCACTTAAAAGGTATTGCAAACATGAAACACCTCGTCGAAAATTCATTTTTTTTAGAAGCTCTAACCACTGAGGGCACAATTTGAGAAAAGATAAACCAAAAGTTAATTTGTAATCATAGTAAAACTCGAGGGTACTTCAGTAATTCAAATGACTTCATTTCAAAACAGTACGAAAGTTACCTCAGAGCACACATGTAGCGGGCTCCTTCCACAACCGTGCTTCTTCAGTGGAAGTGGATTCAACGATATGACCTGCTTAGCTAGATACGCACCCGAACTCGATTTCCGATTGCTAACCGGATTCCCTCCCCCACTACCGTGTTTCACTGTTTGGGCAATCGGCAAATTAGCCTTCACATAACTTCCGTCATGAAAATCGGCATCCATGAGTCTAGAAAACGGAAGCATTTTCTGGTGACGTACGTGAGGTATGGGCCTTAGGGCAGCTATTTTGATCTTTTGCCGGGCAGTTGTAAGCGGCGAGTTGACTCCATTCAACCCAGTCTCTTTACATTCATTATTTTCCTGTTTCACGAGAGCCTGACCCACTTGGGAAATTAAGGGTCTCTTTCGACTCGGAGGTGGTGGTTTTAACCAGGACGGGGGGAGGCTGGTGATTTTTCTATCGTTATTATTATTGGTACAGAAAAATAGTAATCGGTCAGCGTCTTGTTTTTCGAAGGAGGCTACGGCTAGGCCTTGTGAGCTGGCGATGCCAAGGGCAACTAGAGTGCGGTAGGATACGTCGGGTGATAGTTGTCTCAAGACCTGAAACCGAAACCAAGACACAAATAAGAAAAAAACACCTTAGAGATTGCATATCAAGATCAAGAGAGAGAGAGAAGGGGCAAGAGTGTGATATAATGAATAAATAAAAGGAATGGAAATGATCACCTGTGAAGCCCACATTGGAACCTTCACAGAGACTTCAAAAACTGCTGCTCCACAAGCTACTGAGATTGATCTTCGTGGCTCGGATACAGGAGGTTTGTGATCCTCAGATTTTAACCGTGAATGAACCATCCGAGTCTTGTCAATGATCTCACTCTTTATATGATTTTCCAATAGCTACAAAAGTAAATTCAGCATCAGCCAAAAAATAGAAAACTACTAAATTGTAACGATATAGGATTTGTAATTTTGTAAGATATTTGGGTTGTTATTGTAATTCGGTCAAACCTCAAGATTTCTAAATGATTAACGTATATATTATATTTATAACGTATTACCTGATCATCGAAGCACGTCTGAGCACTTCCCGACACCAAAAGAGATATGTGTGCCGAGCTACTGGTTGACAAATCACATCTCATTGTCACAACCCCACGGGAAAATGTGGCAGCTTGAAGAGGTGGTGGAAGGGCGCTGAACCACAAAACAACTTTTTTGAGGGCATACAATTTTTATTTATTTTTATATAATTATACCTCTAAAAATATCATCACACAGTAACTAATGACTAATCAAAGTTTGAATAGAAATATGCATGACATACGTACCTCACTCGGCTATGGAGTTTACACCCTCGCATCTGAATATGGCACAAAGGAAAAAAAAGTGTACAAAATGAGTACTCAATCAGGTCAAATTTGAAAGCCATACAACCGACTATTTTGTACAACTTGCAAATGAAAAAAAATCTGTTTTGTTACATCATCTCTATATGAGGACTTACTTCAATATTGAGGAGGGCATTTAGACCATCTTCCAAAGAACTCAACAAGCAAGCATCCTGAAAATACAAAAATACCCATAATTACAAATTCATTCTCGACTTCGCTTAAATTTTACAAACCGCACCACCATTAGTCCATTACAGAGATTTTTTTTGTTACGAAATGCAAATCTTAAGAACAAAATAGTAGGCAAGCTTAATGTTTTCATTTTCCTTTTTCTTTCTTTCCTTCTTTAATTATCACAATATGTGTAGGTATAATTACAAAATCCACCCTTCACACTTATAAAACTATTACAGTAAGCCGTTTAATTTTAGCTCCAAATAAAAGCTTGGGACACATTTGAAATTTTGAACAGTTGAGTTTTATTTAACTTTTGTAATCAGATCAACGTTGAGTGGACACATTATCACATTTTTTAATTAAGGAGACGGGGTCCAGAAAATATATAAATTTAAATGAAGTATGAACCACTACCAATGAGTTTGCCACTCCACATATAAGAAACCTCATGTTCACGTCATCGTCATATATCTTTATTGCAGGAAGCGGACCAGAAGATCTTTCTTCATCATCTACATGATCCTCCATCTCCATCTCCGGAACATCAACAGTGATCGTTGGAGACTCACCTAATAGACTGGGGCCCACTTCGACATTACTTTCTTGGCCATCACCGGTTTTATTTCGGACACAATGAAGTCTATAGGATGCCTCCGCAAGTTGAAAGGCATCCCAACTATGGCATGAAGAGCTGAAACATTAAGAAACAATTTTACATACATATATAAGGCACATCCATATTCATAATGACTTTTGAGATTAGTTTATTTGTCCCTCGTATTGAGTTTCATAAAAAAGAAAATACTCAATCACCATGTCTTATTCATATTGAATAGGAAACAAATATACTTACCTTTGTATTACAGAGAACAACGCGTGACGAAGATGGCTTGCTTCATAGCACGAAAAAGAGTTCTTCCAATATATCACATAAGGAACTCCCTGCAAAGGCGAAGGAGTGGACCGTGAAGAAAACCATCCACAAATTAAGTCCTAAATCATTGGTATAGTAGCAAAACATTCTCTGAAGTTCAGTCTAATTACAAAAAATGAAAATGTGACTTAAATATAAGCTTTGATATTTTTTTATACTTTCTCTTTCATAAACAATTTTGAATATATTTGTAAAATGTTGCAGTTATCCCCTTAGAAATTTGAGAAAATGAATGCTTCGAGTTCTTTCTTTTTTTCATTTTTTTATAATATCAAATAGTACTCCATCTAAAGGTAAATGAACTTGACAATCAATTGTAAATATTTTCCTTATGCATACCTTAGAGTGAAGAGATTCGGCAAACCTTTCACCATTTGGCACTTCCAAATAAACCTTCATCAAAGAGTTCCAAAATCCCATTACATAAAGCACAACAGACACTTTACTAGCTAGCGCCGACTGGCGAAGACAAACTTTGAGAAGAAAAACAATAATGTAGTAAAATAACAAATTACTAAATACAGAGAGGGATTGGAAACTACCTTGTGATAAATAACATCATAGTTAAAGAAACTACCCCCAAGTTTTAGTCAATAAGAAAAAACACTGGTCTTTAAAATAACTATTAGTCAGGTTTCTAATTATTTTTACAAGCAACCCCTCTTAAGAGTGTATTTTGTGAGAGAAAATGTACATACACTAGGAGGCATTGTAGAGCTAAAAAGTCCCGCGAGAGCTTCCGGAGATGATAACTCGAGCCCTTCCCAAACGACTGACCCAACTTCATTATTTGGCAGATGTTTCCCTTGAAAGTACACGAGATTCGGCTGCCATGAATCTAGAACTTTCCGGAATTCATCCGTGCTCGGGTTTCTCAATGTTTGGACCTATATAATATACAAAACTCAATAAGTTACGAAAACATATGAAAAAAAAAACCACTATGAGTAATAATGTGCACCTCTAAACGCCCGGAAGATACGACTTCCGGAAAGGGAAACCTTTTCTTCTCCTCAGAAACATTTTGGTTCGGGTTACTTTCTGATTCTCCGGTGCATAAGACGGCAAGGAGATGGCATGTGTTTTTCAAGGCTCCTTGGGTATGTAACATCTCCAAATCACTCACTCTTAGAGATAACAACAACCAAAATCCACTACTGTATTCTTTCTAGGAATTGAACTTGTTCAGCATGATGGGGTAGGTTAATCTTCACTTCAGTTATAGAACAAAAGGCAACTCTTTTCTCAGAAAAAAAAATGAGGGAATCTAAAAAAAACTATCCCCTGATCTGCAGAAAAACAATTACACATTATAAGTCAAAATCATATAATGTCTAAGCAAAACGAGTGAATCAGAAGTTTATAAAACTGCTAGAAATTTAAAAACTTCAATTCTCAAAAAACAAGCATCCTTAAAAATAACAAAATTAGCAGAAAAAACTTAAATTGGGAAAACCCAGATGAGAAAACAACAGAAACTCACCGACCCAGATGGAGAAATCCAGCAACTCCACAAACCCAGATGAAGAAATCAACAAAGATCGAAGCTTTCGCAACAAAAAAACAAATATAATATTTATATTTTACACTCCTATTGAACGAAGAGGCAAGAAAACATGAAACCCTAAAACGCAATGCACTCACTGCCTTTTAAATTTTTCCAAGCCCGACCCAATAGAAAATCAAAACCAACAAAAAAAAGAAAAAAGAAAAGGAAAATCGTGTGTTTCAAGAATATAATCTTTATCAACTGATCTTAGGAGTGAATCGACACCATCCAAAACGAAATACGAAGAAAAAAAATCATTACAATATTGAAATAATAACCTAATTTTTTTCCTAAACGAATTTCCATGTCCTAGTATGATTACTAGAATGCTGTGTCCGCTTTCATGCTGTAATTTTAAGTTGGGCATTGTGTTCGCATTATCCAAGTCAAACTACAGAAAACATTAAAATCACTATTTTTTTTCAAGAAAAACAAAAGAAAGTAATGATTTTTTTAAATGATTTTGTAAAATAAAAAAAAACCAATCGAAAGCGTTTTCTTCTGGATGTTTGTAAGATTTGAGTACATCCCATTTGGGTAACTTATTAACAAAATACTCCATATCTAACAATGGCTAAATTTAATTGAATCATAAAAATTATCTTGCCAACTCATATTGGTATTGGGCTGACTTTGGTTTGGTGTTTCATCCGCATGTGACAATTTATTTTCATGTTCATATTTGTATGATTATTTGTATGATGCATAGCTTAGTCAATTATACACAAGTATCAAGTATGTGAATGTGAGTACAAAAATTTTCATTTTAAATGTCACTCTTAAACACGACAATCAACTCACAATCAAAACCAACGAATTAAATTATCATATAACTTAATTTTAATTACTATCAACCTATAGAATTCAACTAAAATTCAATTTATTTTTTTGAAATAACAAATGATTTAATGCAAAATTACATTGTGTTCTATAACATTATCTTAATTAAATACTTAAATAATCACAATTAATTATTAATTTATATTGTGTTTTATAACATTATCTTAATTAAATACTTAGATAATCACATTTAATTATTAATTTATATTTTAATATTTATTTATTACAATTGTTTTTTATGAAGTACTGTGCTTTCTTTTGATTGATTTCTAATTTATCCCAAACAAATTTTATTACATGAGGTGATAAAATTCATAATAAAATAAAAATAAAAAGCAGTTGCGACTTTATAAAGTGATTTTACACGCTTGAACTTCCGAGAAACTCCTTCCTCCTTACTACACTCACACCACGTGTCGCTCTCAGATCGGCTGCTAATATTTGTCTGGACGCTCCAGATTTAAATTGCCCGATTCACAGCCCAGCGATTTTAAGAACACTTTCCGGCACCCCATTTTTTCCACCTTTTCCCTTTTTTCCGTCACTGTTAAACACACACTCCTCGTGAAGAGGACGCAGATGTATTTTCATTTTTACCCAAATAAAACTGCCGTTAAAGTAATTTAATCCCCTGTTTCTGTGTTCGATTTTTATTTTTATTTATTACTCGGAATAAATTCATTCATCCGGAGGGGAAAAACCGGAATGATCAAGAATTTAGGGCATACACAGAGAGAAGGATTTCCCCTGTAACCCCTCGTCGAGTGTAAACGGAGTGTGCCCGAAAGATTCGATTTTTATTGGATTTTCTCTAATATTTGTGCCCGTTTAATATCGTTCTTGATCGGAGGATCATACGGCCGTAAAGGTTTGTCAGCTGTTCTATTGTTTTGAGAGAACGTATTGATTTGAATGCTGGTTACAGGGTCATTGTTTTTTTGAGTTTGAATAGCAAGTTCGATTTTTTTTCGAGTAATATTCAGTTATACGGTTTTGTTGTGGCGAATACTTGATTGGATCAGGGAAGTGAGGTGACTTTGATTTGTGTATTTGTGCTTAAATTTGAGTTATGGGGTGGGGGAGGATTGTGTTTGTGTGTTTCTTCGATTTTACTTGAGAGTTTTAAGTAAAGAAACGAGCTTGGTGCGGTTTCTGGTACTCTGTTTTGGGGTGGGGGTTAACGATGTATAATCGAGTTTGAAGGAGATGATAACATCGCAATGAGAGGGAAAGGAGGGTTGTTAGGTCAATGGACGATAGAGGCAGGACACTAACCGACCTAGTAGGTTTATTCAAATCTTGGATCCCATGGAGGTCCGAGCCTGCCCACGTGTCGAGGGATTTCTGGATGCCCGACCACAGCTGCCGTGTGTGCTACGAGTGTGATTCACACTTTACATTGTTTAACCGTAGGCACCACTGTCGACTCTGTGGCCGGATTTTCTGTGGAAAGTGCACTTCCAATTGGATTCCAACCGAGCCGAAGACTTCGTCGGAAGATTGGGATAAGATTAGAGTCTGTAACTTCTGTTTGAAGCAATGGGAAAAGGACCTGACTGGGCATGTCGATAATGGGCCCCAGGTCGCCACCTTGGATAGCAGCTGTATTACGCAGTCAGAAACGAGTTACATTAGCACCAAGTCCAGTGAGACCTGTGGAAGCAACGCTACCTTTTTCTCAATGCCACAGTCTTCTGGACTCAGCCCACGTCAATCGCCCACTATGAAAACAATGGTAGAGAGGCAAAGTGTCGGGGCAACAATTGATCATGGTGTGGACACGGGAGAACAAACCCGATCCCAGGACCAATTCGAGTTTTGCGGCCGAAACAGGTTATTTTTGTACAAATCCTTTTGATTTCTTGAACTAAGATGCGAGTTAGTCGCTTCCTGCAACATTTAAAGTACTATTAAGTAGCTCATTTTTGGTTCTGTTTCCGGGACTCGGTCGGTAAAAATGCATTGCACCTGAATTTTCATTTTGTATGTATTTTAAGGAGACACTACTAATTGTACCATTGGAGATCTATGGCTTGTGATGGCATATATACATTTTTAAAGAACAGGAAATTACTGATCTTTTACAACCTGTTTCTATTCAATGGTCCGTTCTTTTTGGGTGAGGCGTGGGGTAGTACATATTATGTATACTGATAGTGATCTGACCTATAAGTGTATTTATGAAAAAAATTAATGGATGCTTTTGCGTTATGACACTGCTTAGTGTTTCTATTCAATGGTCTGTTCTTTGTTTTGATGATTCTACTGCAGATACTATTAGGAGATTTATGTTGCTCCATCATATAATTATCGATTCGCCATAATACTATTAGAATTAAGTTTAAGTTTTACTTTGTTTATTCTAGACTATAGGATATAACTTATACATGCATATTCCCTCAATAGGAGTGATGACGATGACGAAGAGCTTGCTTTCTCTCGCATGGATTCCCAAATAAGTCGTTTTTCACACGTCAATGACTACTACAGCCATCCTCAGTTTGATGATATCAGCAGCGATTATGAATCACGTAAAGTTCATCCTGACGGAGATGCTGTTAGCTCGAAAGTTATGAGCGACCCCCCAGTAGAAACCGGTTTCGACTCCCGAAATTCTGAAGAAGTCCATCAGGTTGTGATGAAAGGTGTTGAGCATGATGTTGTTGATGAATGCGAGGTGCCTTCATCTTCTTTTTATGCGGCTGAAGATGTCAATACGGAACCTGTGGACTTTGAAAACAATGGAATCTTGTGGCTCCCGCCAGATCCGGAAGATAAAGAAGATGAAAGAGAAGCACTTTTATATGAGGATGATGATGATGATGGGGAAGGTGCTGGAGAATGGGGGTATCTTCGTCATTCCAATAGCTATGGTAGTGGAGAGTCTCGAAGTAAGGACAAATCGAATGAGGAGCACAAGAAAGTTATGAAGAATGTGGTCGAGGCTCATTTTCGGGCTTTAGTGGCTCAGCTCTTGCAGGTGGAGAATCTTCTTTCCGAGGAGGAAAACGACAAGGAAAGTTGGTTGGAAATAGTTATAGCCTTGTCATGGGAGGCGGCCTCATTGTTAAAGCCGGACACAAGCCAAGGGGGGCAAATGGACCCAGGGGGATACGTGAAAGTAAAATGTTTAGCTTCCGGGGTTCGGAGTGAGAGGTAATTTCGTATATAACTGAATTACAATAACTGTTTTATAGAATGTCTGATAAACTCTGTCATGAATGTGAATTCCTAAATCATAAATATTCCAATTTTGAATATAGTTCAGACCACCTCGTCCCCTTATGTATAATATTTGTAATTCCTTTATTTGCTTCATTCTCCAGTTTTGTTGCTGATCTTCTTCTGGTTGATCTTGTTTCTCTTTTATCGTGATGTCTATTTTACCCAAACAGTTCAGTTGTCAAAGGAATCGTCTTCAAGAAAAACGTGGCCCATCGGCGAATGACATCGAAAATAGAGAAACCTCGCTTGCTGATCCTCGGGGGGGCTCTCGAGTATCAGAGGATCACTAATGCTCTTTCAAGCTTTGATACTCTGTTGAAACAGGTTGACATTATTTGTCATTTTTTAATTGCTTTATCATAATTCTTCTATATTGTGCGATTATATTGACGTCCTTTGATTGCTCCCAGGAAACGGATCATCTTAAGATGGCTGTTGCGAAGATAGACGCGCATAATCCTAATATTCTTCTGGTTGAGAAATCCGTTTCAAGATACGCACAGGAGTACCTTCTTGCAAAAGATATATCGCTTGTACTAAATATAAAGAAGCCACTTTTGGAGCGTATAGCCCGATGCACCGGTGCCCAGATCGTTCCTTCCATCGATCATCTATCATCACAGAAATTAGGGTATTGCGAAATGTTCCATGTTGAAAGGTGTTCCGAAGAGCATGGCACCGCAGGTCAGGCTGGAAAGAAACTCGTGAAGACCTTGATGTATTTTGACGGTTGTCCTAAGCCACTAGGCTGCACGGTATGTTTAGTATGTAATGGTGAAAAAATAATCCTGTTTTAGAGTAACAAATGATGGCCTTTATTAAGATGTTGATTTCTTCAGATATTGCTTCGTGGAGCAAATGGGGACGAGTTGAAGAAAGTGAAGCATGTTGTACAGTATGGGTTTTTTGCGGCATATCATTTGGCTATGGAGACATCTTTTCTTGCCGACGAAGGTGCCTCTCTGCCGGAATTTCCACTGAACTCTCCAATTGCAGTGGCACTTCCGGATATGGCATCATCCACCGACAGGTCCATCTCAATCGTACCTGGGTTTGCCACAGCTAGTGAAAATCCTCCCGCTCCCAGGCCTCAGTCTGTTAGTGAACCACAGAGGTCGAACAATGTGCCTACTTCAGATCTGATCAAAGTAAAAACGCCCTTCGTTCAAGGGGATGAATGTTTAGAAACATATAACTTTTCTTCTCCTATGAGTCCGCACTATGGAAATCCATTTGTCCCGTCTTCTACAGAAGATTTCCAGAGTCAACATGCATCAGAAGACAGGAGCATAGTAGATATCGCTTGGTCTTCAGGGGCAAAAACTTTTGAAACAGACATTCATAACGATTTAGGCAACTCGAACTCCAATATTACACAAATCAATGATTTGGAAATGGATGCTTCCAAAATGATTTTGAATCTATCGTCTTCAAAACCTGATGACAAGCAAATTTCCGATGAACAGGCTTCTTTAAAAGAAGAGTTTCCACCGTCTCCCTCGGACCATCAAAGTATCTTAGTCTCCTTGTCATCACGTTGTGTATGGAAAGGCACTGTGTGCGAAAGATCCCATCTTTTCCGAATAAAATACTATGGTAGCTTCGACAAGCCTTTGGGCCGTTTTCTACGGGATCATTTATTTGATCAGGTATTCCTCTCTCTCACTCTCTCTAGAAAATTAGTGTGTGATTCTATGAGGACTGACATGGTCTAACTCTTCTGACAGAACTACATATGCCGCTCGTGTGAGATGCCTGCTGAAGCTCATGTCCAGTGTTATACCCACCGACAAGGCACTCTTACGATTTCAGTAAAGAAGATACCCGAAATTATTCTACCCGGAGAAAAGGATGGGAAGATTTGGATGTGGCATCGTTGCTTGAGGTGTCCAAGAGCTAATGGGTTCCCGCCAGCAACTAACAGGATAGTCATGTCTGATGCTGCTTGGGGATTGTCCTTTGGGAAGTTTCTGGAACTAAGCTTTTCGAACCATGCAGCTGCTAGCAGAGTGGCCAGCTGCGGTCACTCTTTACATAGAGACTGTCTTCGATTTTACGGGTAGTGATATCTTTCTTTGTTTACTATGAACCTGAGAATCTTGAAGTATGTTACTTATGGTGTTGGGTTCCCAACAGATTCGGAAAAATGGTTGCTTGCTTTCGTTACGCGTCAATCGATGTTCATTCCGTGTACCTGCCTCCCTCAAAACTTGATTTCAACTATGAAAGTCAGGAGTGGATAGAAAGAGAACTGAACGAGGTGAGACGAGTATTATTTTCTTTTCTTTTATTTCTGCATTTCTATCAGATGCTTCAGTGATTACCTTCTGCTGTTTATTACAGGTGGTAGGGCGAGCCGAGCTTCTGTTCTCTGAGGTGCTTAATGCTCTTCGACTTCTGGTTGAAAGAAAATCTGCCAAAGGCATGGTCATGAGTGGCATGCACTTTTCTGAATCGAAACGTCAGATATCAGACCTAGAAGGGATGTTGCAGAAAGAGAAGTCGGAATTTGAGGTGTGACTTTTTATTTCTCTTTAGCTGGATTTTCTACTTCTATATAAAAAATTGCTCATCTTGCCCATGCTGATGATATCACAGGAAACACTTCAGAAAATTTTGAACAAGGAGCCGAAAAAAGGCGAACCCATCATCGATATTTTCGAACTCAATCGACTCCGAAGGCAACTAGTTTTCCAGTCTTACATGTGGGACCATCGCCTGATATATGCAGCTAGTTTAGACGTTAAGAATCAACCAAATGACATGGAGGTTACTGAGAAAATCCATGATACATACGACGTGGTCAAGCCAGGTTCTGGTAACAACGAATCTAATGTTCCAGATGCAACGAAGCCCGATAACCGCACTCTGAACAACCACCCCGGAGCTGTATATATGAAGACCGATACATTTCTTAGCCCAAAGGCCTCGGAAGAATCCGATCCGTTGATATCTGGTGTTTCTGTTCGTAGGGCCCTCTCTGATGGACAGGATCCGATATCTTTGTCCGAAACCCTCGATTCTGCATGGACCGGCGAGAGTTACTCCGAGACATGTGAAACAGAATCTTTACAAACCGCTGGATTATCCGAGAAGTTGGGAGCGGAAGACCACAAAGAGGACCTTACCTTGTCTAAGGTGCCTCAGTCACCTTCGGTTTTGTCTTCCAGAGGTTCTGATCATTCGGAGGACACTGTGAGTTGGTTGAGTATGCCTTTCGTAAGTTTTTACCGATCGCTAAACAAGAATTTCCATGGGCCCACTCAGAAATTAGATACGCTGGGCGAATACGATCCGGTATACATATCATCCTTTCGCGACTCCGAGGTCCAAGGCGGAGGCCGGCTCCTCCTTCCCGTGGGAGTCAACGACACTGTCGTCCCTGTGTACGATGACGAGCCGACCAGTATTATATCTTATGCTCTTCTTTCGCCCGACTATTTTATGCAGCTGCTGGACGAGCCTGAGAGAGTGAAGGACACCTCAGACTCTATGTATTCTAATCAGCATCTCGACTTGGGGAATTTTCAGTCGTTTCACTCTTTAGATGAGATGACTTTGGAATCTTACAAGAGTCTTGGATCCGGAGACGAGAGCATGCTGTCTTCGATGAGTTCACGTAGCTCATTGCCGGTGGACCCGCTTTCCTACACGAAAGCTTTGCATGCCAGAGTATCGTTTTCGGACGATAGTCCCCATGGGAAGGTCAAGTACACAGTGACTTGCTATTACGCTAAGCGTTTCGAGTCCTTGAGGAAGCTGTGTTGTCCGTCCGAGGTGGATTTCGTTCGATCTCTTAGTCGGTGTAAGAAGTGGGGAGCGCAAGGCGGCAAGAGCAATGTCTTTTTCGCAAAGACTTTAGATGATCGGTTTATCATAAAGCAGGTGACAAAGACTGAGCTGGAGTCGTTCATAAAGTTCGCTCCTGGCTACTTTAAGTACCTTTCGGAATCGATTCTCACGAGAAGCCCGACTTGTCTGGCTAAGATTCTCGGGATCTATCAGGTATAATTTCGTAGAAAGATTTCGTGAAGATTATATTGATTTTTATGTTTATCGTCTGCTTATGTTGTTGAAAAGGTTACGTCCAAACATCTGAAAGGAGGGAAGGAAACGAAAATGGACGTGCTGATTATGGAGAATCTTCTCTTTGGGAGAAATTTAACCCGACTTTACGATCTTAAAGGATCTTCCAGATCACGATATAACCCCGACTCGTCCGGAAGCAACAAAGTCCTGTTGGATCAGAACTTGATCGAAGCAATGCCGACTTGTCCGATTTTTGTCGGAAACAAAGCCAAAAGAGTATTAGAAAGAGCAGTGTGGAACGATACTGCTTTTCTCGCTGTAAGTTTGTGTTTCGACTTTCGTTTCTGCTTACTTATTTTAGAAGCATATTATTTAACATTTCCCAACTGCAGTCGATAGACGTGATGGACTACTCGCTTCTAGTCGGGGTCGATGAAGAGAAGCAGGAGCTTGTTCTTGGAATTATCGACTTCATGAGACAGTACACTTGGGACAAGCACCTCGAGACGTGGGTCAAAGCAGCGGGCATCCTCGGCGGACCCAAAAACGTGGCGCCAACTGTAATTTCTCCGAAGCAATACAAGAGAAGATTCCGGAAAGCCATGACCACTTATTTCCTGATGGTGCCGGATCAATGGTCACCTCCACTCGGTCATAGCAAATCGCAGACTGATTTGTCCGAGGAGAACTCGTAGAAGCAATGTGTAAGTTCAAGTCTCGTTTTTTCTTTTTAGAATAAGAAATCTCGATTATTTCTTACTACTTCAGCCTTAGCAAATGTTCCCAAGATCTCTTTGTTTTTCTTCGTTCTCTTTACACAATGTTTTTTGTACTCTGGGAGACGACGACTTGTATATGGATTTGTGGAATTTTGTATAGATATTTTTTTTTTGTAATCGATCATATTTTCTGCGTATCGATTGTTTTGAGCTCTGCGTTCGGAAAATTATGAAAATATTGTTATTGTAGGTATACATACATAACATAGTAACATACACAAGTACATAACATCCAGCATCTACATGTTATCAGTGAATGACAGTTTATTTAACAGAAGCTTTTACTGAAACTACTATTTCTGTTAAATTTTGAGCTCATTCTCATCAGCCACATGAAACCAGCATCTCTGAAGCAGGTCGATTATCTCGATGTCTCTGCTGTCACAAGTGAAAATATGAATCGAATAACGAGACTTGAGTTAAGGCAGAAACGGAGTCGATCAAAGATTTGCAGCAAGAAATTAAGATCAAAATACTGGAGTAGCATATTACATGTACCTTGGTTTGTATGAACATCTTGAGATTTGGTGGTGAAAACGAGGCCCCTCGTCGTATCCTTCACACGTGATCTCCCCGTTTTCATCTTTGTAGCAGATGATACCAGATGATCGATCTTCGAAGACCTGCAAGTAATCGAGATATGCATCTTATTGATGATGATCAATTGGTATACGGGACTTGTAACTGATTTCGATTACCTTTTTCCTGTGAAGATCAGACAACCTGATCTGAGGATTGTCTGAGATTCCACTTTTGGCACACATGAAGAATCTGGTTTTCTTGGAGTGGCTTGAAGGTGGCAATGTAAGAGATGATGATGAACACAGAGAGAAGCTTATAGCCATTGAATCTCTAACTATACTGTTTGGGAAATAGAATAATTATATAAAAAAATTGTGGGACTTAGTGAAGGATGATGGAGCAACATAAATTATTTAAGTGATTGTTTTTTTATTTTTGTGAAATTGTGTTGATACAGAAGTGTTAAATTAATTTGAAAGCTTTTGGTGTCTAATCAAATAATGCACTATCTTATAAGGTAAATATACAAACTGCTGGGTCCCACTTTAGCCTATCTTTGTTGATGATGGAAATGAAACCTGACTCATCTTTTTTTTTTAATTTTTTTTTCTGGTTTCAAATATTCTTTTTGAGGTTGTTTGATAGATTAGGTAATTTGTTAGTTGTCATTTAACATGATCTAATTAGTTGATAACACATCATTTTAACTTATAAAATATGTGGTTGATTATTTGTAAATTCAGGGCCCACTTTGGAAGACTTTTTTTATATATATTTAAAATGATCAATACAATAGTTGTCTTGTGCTGCACCAATACCGACTTTTCACTATCTCCAAGGGGGATTGAGGGGCCGTGCAGTGCCAAAATCCACTGCATAATAAGCAGTGCACATCTTCACCGTTAAAATTCCACTCCATTTTATTTTTCAATCTCTTCCGTTGAATCTAAATTATATTTTTTACATAATCTTTTTTATTAATAAAAAAAACACATAAATTTTAAATTTAATATGTTTTTATTACTTTACGCAAATTAAAAAATAAAAATAATAAATATTGCATAATAATTTTTTTATGTAATTTTTTTTATTAATAAAAAAACACATAATTTATAAATTTAATATATTTTTATTACTTTACGCAAATTAAAAAATAAAAATAATAAATATTTGGCCTTAGACTAAATTAATTTAAAGTAATACGCAAATACTTATTATTTTTATTTTTTAATTTGCGTAGAGTAATAAAAATATATTAAATTTAAAATTTATGTGTTTTTTTATTAATAAAAAAGATTACTTTATTAATAAAAAAGATTACGTGAAAAAAACTTGAGTGGCATAACACATAAAAAAAATTGAGTGACATAACACATTAATAATTGCGTTAAATTAAATTAATTTGGTAAAAGTAATACTCAAATACTTATTATTTTTATTTTTTAATTTGCGTAAAGTAATAAAAAAATTATGAATTAATTTGCGTAAAGTAATAATCAAATATTTATTATTTTCATTTTTTAATTGGCGTAATGTAATAATAATATATCAAATTTAAAATTTATGTGTTTTTTATTAATAAAAAAGATTACGTAAAAAATACAATTTTAGATTCAACGGAAGAGATTGAAAAACAAAATAGAGTGGAATTTTAACGCTGCAGATGTGCACGGCTTATTATGCAGTGGATTTTGGCACCCTCAATCCCTCCAAGGGTACAAATTGTGAACTTGTTTCTCAAATGTTAATGAAGGTGGAATGATAAATAAACAAATGAAAATTATACTTTTATAGTAATTATATAATATTAATAAAAAAGATGAAAAATAAAATAAAAGAAGTGTTTGAAGTAATGTTGAAAGTGTAAAATATACTTAAGTAACATAACCATGTGATAAGCATTCATTTGGGCCCAACTGGATTTGATACTTGAAAAATAATGGGCCTCATTATTAGGCCTTACTTCAAATTGATCCCAACCCAAAAATTGATATTTCCCAGAGACTCGTATGCTTTTAGTAGATAGTAGTAGTTTTCCAGTATCAAGCAAGAACACATCACAGAATAAAACAACCATAAAATTTCTAGACGAAATTTTTCGGACGATAACCCAACGGCTATCGCCTAGATAACCACTCGTTCTTTTCTCGAATTTTACCTGACTCCACCACTATGTTCAATTTTTCACCTATTTGTTTACTATCTAAATTTTTTGGTTCGTCACCGATATGTTAATACAATACTAGTAATTCTTAAGCAATGATAGAGTATAATTTAGTATAGTATTTGAAAAAGGTGTACAATTACAGAAATGACCTTTGAGTCCATCCCAGAATCCAAAATCCCCTATCAAAGTTTCTAGCAGACATAGTATAAGACTAAACAGTAGAGTTGTATGATTTTGGGGCAAGAGCTTCTCTGTGAACAGTTTTTGTCTTTTATTGCATCTTAGTCATTGTTCAACACTCTCCTATTTAGACAAGTGCTGCTCCTACTCAACACAGTTTTTTCTTTTTAATATATATTTATTTATTTAATCATTACTCCATTACTGTACTATTTAACTAGAAGCACAAAGTCAGTTTCCTGTGTGCAATAAGTAGCATCACATATCTATCTTATTTGGAACACAGAAAATCCACCACCTCTACTCACCATGTACAATTAATCAAACCTCCAATTTTTACAATCTCAACATCAACATAAAAAATCACTTTTTTTTTCACTTCCATTTCCATGGATCTCTCTTGCAACATATTTTCCTCACAAGGGGTAATCTACTCATCTTCAATTTCGTTGTCATTTCCTTTTTCTTGCAAAAACAAAAAAAAAACTGATCTTTTTTCTTTCTTTCTTTCGGACAGGACACAACAACATTGGAGAGCAAGAGCAACAACGGGCTGCCGAAAGCAAGCACGAAAAACCCATTCTTGGACTCGTTCTCAGACCCCTTTTGCAAGCTGAACCTCAAAGAGACCTCCGATTTCGTCAGATCGTTCCCGGCGACGGAGACCGGCAGTGGCATTTCTGTAATTTCGTCGCAGAGGAGGAATTTCTCGGAAGCCCCCCTGACCCCCGGGAGGCCGGTCTTCAGCTTCAGCAGCAGCGCCGCTAGCTATTCGAGAAAATGCTTCCCTTCCAAATGGGACGACGCCGAGAAGTGGCTTGCCACCGGCACCGCCGACTCTCCCTCTCATAACAATAATCACAGTAATTCGAAAATGTACTACAAGCAAAGCAGCGGGTACAAGCCCCACATGGGCGGCGGTGAGGTGTTCGCCGAGAAATCAAGAATCACAGAGGAAAAAGTCTCCAAACTGAACCCAACTGCTATCAATGGGGTTGTACTTTCTGCTCCACCAGATGTACTTCTCAAAGGTCACACCTTTTTTCTCTTTTCTTGGTGTTCAGTTGTTCATATTTGCTTCTGGGATGTCAACATCTCTTGGATTCTTAGCTTTCTTGAAAGTTTTTCAAAATTGATTTTTTGGTCCTCTAGCTTTTGAGATTGTTTCAATTCGGGTCATATTCAAAATAATTTTGCCATTCTGATCAAAGATTCAGGACTAGAATCAACAAAATCAATTTAAAAACAGAACCAAATTGGAACAAGTTAAAGAATGATAGGGCCTAAACGCAATTCTATCCAATTGAGGTTAATTACAAAAACGACCCTGAGTTTCCGCTTAATTACAGATAAATTCCCGAACGAGCTGAACCCGAAGAACTCAGAGCCAATGCAAGAAGGATTCTTGTTCGGAAACGCAGTTCAGAAGTCAGGCCCGCAGCACAGAGACATGGGCACAGAGATGACCCCATTGGGAAGCTCGACAACCTCGAGATGCCCGACCCCGTTCAAGAGCACTTCCCCGGCCCGCCACACCACCCCGTCCGACCGGTCCGGCCCACTGGGCCCGTACGGCCCGGAGGACCACAACATCGACTTGCAGGACTTCCACCTGGCCAAACTGGCCCAATCAGGCTCCGCCACCTCGAACTGGAGTTCAAGGGAGGAGGAGGAAGAGGACGTCTCCAAGAGCCTCAGGCATTTCGAGATGACTCGGAAAAGCGTTTCCGAGCCCAAGTTGCCTAATTACTGCGTGTGGGAACAGGAGGACAAAACCAAGACTTGTCTTAGGTAATTACAACACATTACGCGTGAAAGGGCAGTTTTGTCATTTCACAACACCGGCGGAATAAAACTTAATCGAGCAATGTATTTTTGTTTTCTTTCCCTTAGGTACCAAAGGGAGGAAGCTAAGATAGAAGCTTGGGTGAATCTTCAAAGTGCGAAAGCTGAAGCCGAGTCCAGGAAGCTTGAGGTACGTTTTGTTCGATTTCCCGCCATTAGTCAAATGAATCGAGTAATAACTATTTTTTAGTTGAATATTATAATTTTTTCCTCAAAAATTTCAAAGAATGAGGGGGACTGTTGTTGAAGCTTTTGCAAGATTATGTTTGGCATTTGCATCCACATTGAGCCACCCGCCAAACAAAACACGCCTTCACTCATAAATTAATAATTCTAGTTTTAATTTAATAATGAAATCACACTTTTAAAAGAAGTGATTAAGAAGAATGCAATTAGCTGCTGTCAGCAATGTTTCATGCAAGAAACTACACACAAATTAAACGTTGGAAATTTCAAGCTCATGCATGTGCACTTTAACTATATTTACAGAATCCTATGCATCTTCTTTGTGGTGTCACAATAAAATATAGTAACATGGGCAAATTCATTAGGTTATTTCTTAAAAAATCATATCTTGACCCGAAAACTATCGCCCCTTTTCCAGCCTTTTGGACCAAAACATAAGCTTTTCTGTAGTTACAGGGCCAAAATTGCAATTAAGAATATTTGTAGTGGAGTAAGTGAAAATATTTTTCAAGCTCCATTTTTTTATTAGCTTTGTCTACTCTGGTTGGGACAAAGCAAAAGACAACGTGGGCTTCAACCAAAATTCAAGACCTATTGTAGGGGCTAGGGATCTTTGCTTTTCCGCATGATTTCACTGATTCATGGAGTATTTAATATAAAAGCCCGGCCCGTGGGGCGGTCGGGCTCGACCGTTGATGCAAGATTCGATCTTTACGCAGCCCTTTTAAGTTAACAGTAGGAATTCAATTCCATTGTTCAGGTGAAAGTGCAGAAAATGAGGGCAAATTTGGAAGAGAAGCTGATGAAGAGGATGGCAGACGTGCATCGGAAAGCAGAGGAGTGGAGGGCCACGGCCCAGTTTCAGCATTCGGAGCAGATCCGACGAGCGAGCCAGCAGGCCCGTGAGGCCATGGCTAAGAGGAACAGCAAGATCTCGCACTTGTCGTCGGGGCACAAATCTTGCGGCTGCTTTCCCTGCAATAAATATTAAAATTAGGAGATCACAATGTTACTGATACAGAGGAGAGGAGAAGATGGAGATCATTGTTAGCATTTTAGATGTTCAAATTTTTTATTTTATTTATTCTTAATGTTGAGGGGGGCAAAGTAGTCATTTCGGTTTTCAAGAACTTGCATTTATTTTCAAGTGAGGTTTGTACTTTGTAAGGTGAAAAAAAGGTAAATCAGAGTTTGATGTTGAAGGCTGCAAGTTCACCATCTAATGATCAAGATTCTAATAATTGTCTGAATCACAATTCACAACAGTACAAAATTGAAGGACCGAGGTGAAATACCTAAAACACCCCTGATGACATGGTTTTGGGAGATGATGATGGGCAGTGCCCAGATTCTGAAACTGCAAACTTTCCTATTTGGTTGGTAGGAGTGGACCCAATCAAAGAACAATATATAGAGCGTCACTTTTATTAGTACTTTTTTTTATAGATTATTTTGATTTATTTACGGTTGAAATTGAATATATTGAGGACCAAAAAAGTGACTGTGGAAGTCTGTGGTTCCGTATGCAGATTGTAAAGCTTACAATTACAAAGAAGCGTTGCAGCTCGCGTGTTGTAAAGGGATACACTTGTATGTACATATTTCCTTCACAATGGTATTGCTTCTAAAAATGACTTTTTTCCGTGTTTCTTCAATTATTTTTATTTTTATTTTTCATTAATTATTAAAAAAAATTATAAACAACACAAATAATATTTTAGAAAAAATGAATAAAACAATTAGTTGCATTACAATCACATCACCACGTGCATTAGACTATGCCGTAAGACTATTTGGTAAATACTTATTTGTTAGTTGATATTTTGTAAATATTTGTTAGTTGCATGGATAAACAACACAAATTATATTTTAAAAAATGAATAAAACAATTAGTTGCATGGAAATAAGATACTTTCCTTTACAAAATAAAAAAGAAAATGTTAATATATATATATATATTAACATTTTTTTCTATTACCATAGTCCATAGGTATTACCACTAGACTATGCCGGAAGACTATTTGATAAATACTTATTTGTTAGTTGATACTACTATTTCGTAAATATTTGTTAGTTACTATTATCATATCAATTCTAAATAAAATTAACCATTGACTTGCTGGTAATAGGGTCAATCATGAGCTATATTATGAATGAATTCTTGTATATAAAAGCTTGTTGTATATGAATTGAAGCAAGGAAAGATAACGTCTTTTAATTTTCTATATATACCTATGCAAAAATAACAACACAACAAATTGGTAGTTTTAGCCTTTTAGGTGAACAACACACATCAATAAAAGTTGTTTATACTATAAGTATAGGGCACAAATATTAATAAAAAAACTGTTGAGTTATAATTGATGAAGTCTAATTATTAATTAATAAATGAAATTATTAAAAAAAAAATAGTTACGTCTAAATAAATGCATATTGAAAATTTGAAAATTGTAAAGATTTTCGATTTATGAATGTGTAAGGATTTGAGGGACGAACAAACTATGAAAAATTATGCAAACATTGAAAGAACTAGAATCACTCCCCCGTGCGATGCACGTATAATTTTTTTGAAAATTAATCGTATAAAATAATTTAAATAATTAATTTTTATTTTGTAAATTTTATTTTTTTGAAAATTAATGTATTTAATAATTAAATAATTAATTTGAATTTTGTAAAGTTTTCTAAAATTAATTGTATGAAATTATTTAAAAAATTAATTTGTATCTTTTAGATTATTAAATAATTTTTTTTTATTTTAATTTTTTTTATTGATTATTAATGTATGTAATAATTTAAATAATTCGTTGTATTTTGTAAATTATTTTAAAATTAATCGTATGAAATTATTTAAATAATTAATTTATATTTTGTAGATAATTAAATATTTTATTTTGATTTTAATTTTTTTTATTAATCAATTAATTTTACTAATAATCGTAAATATTTACTTAAAAATTTAATAAAACAAAATTAATTATTTTTATTATTTAATATTAATATATATATATAAAAGTAGCAGTTTAAATTAATTTTGGTAATAAATTAATATTAAATTTATTATATTAATCAAATTTTGATAATATTTTTTACTATTGTTAATTAGTTAATTATTTTTACACAATATTTATTTTTGAAAAATAATAATAATAATAATAATAATAAAAATAATAATAAATTCTGTTTTTATTTATAATTTTGTAGTGTTAAATCTCTCTTATCACGTAGCATGGAGAGATTCAAAAATCAAATTTTGGTAATATTTTTTACTATTTTCAATTAGTTAATTATTTTTACACAATATTTTTTTTTGAAAAATAAAAATAATAATAATAATAATAAAAATAATAATAAATTCTTTTTTATTTATAATTTTATAGTGTGAACACTTCAATATTAAACCTCTCTTATTGGTTCACGTGATTCAGGAATTATATATGTATAGATTGAATGATGATTTTTTTTGCCAATATGTTTGGAACAAAAATAAAATTTTGGATTCCCTTACATCCAAACATTCCCTACAATATAGGCGTAAAAATTTCATATTAAGAGTTTTGGTATGTCGAAATCTCCAGTATTATACTGAATTTTTGTACCGATTTTTTTACAGGGTAGATGTGGTATAAGGTATCCTCGTATAAATCACGTTGCGATGGGCTGTCCACTGACCCAAACTCGGACTGCCAGGCCATATACCATCGGCCCATATATTTTGGGCCCAACAAATCAGCCCAAATTGAAGGAAATCTGAGGTTTTGTTCAGCACAATTTCAAAGAAAAGCCCAATACACTGCAACTCACTCTAAGCTCTACCTGTACTTGTCTTGCTCGACAAGAAGGAACAAAGGCATAATTTTCTTTTCTCCTTAAATCGGGATTTTAAAGTTACTAGCAATTTCAGATCCGAAATCTATTCTCAATTCTCCATTTCAAGAACCGAACAGTGATCTAATCCTCGCGCAGTAATTTTAGGTTTTCGAAAATGTTCCTCACCAGGTAAATCGATCGTTCAGTTTCTGGGTTTTACTGTCTGTAAAATTAAATTATTATTTTTTTTCGTAAAGAACCGAGTATGATAGAGGAGTCAACACTTTCTCTCCGGAAGGTCGACTGTTCCAAGTCGAATACGCCATAGAAGCTATCAAGGTTCTCTACTTTCCTGATTTTCAATATGCAGTGTATTTATTTTGTGTTTTTTGTTATTAAATTCGATTTAAAAATGAAAATGAATAGTTGGGTTCAACTGCAATCGGGATAAAGACCAAGGAGGGAGTTGTGCTTGCTGTTGAGAAGCGCATTACTTCGCCCCTTCTGGTATAGTCTTCACCGTCTTTCCTTTGTCGATACGGTAGAATGTCGTGGAATCGAGTTACTTACGACGACGATGTACTTGTTCAGGAGCCTAGTAGTGTCGAGAAAATCATGGAAATCGATCAACACATCGGGTGTGCCATGAGCGGCTTGATAGCCGATGCCCGCACATTGGTCGAACACGCGCGGGTCGAAACTCAGGTATACTTGTTTCTCATCGGTAGTTGAACATGCCCGTTTTTGGTGCCTGATTATTCAATGTTTAATACGACTCTCTTTGCATCTTCAAGAATCATAGGTTCTCGTACGGTGAGCCAATGACTGTTGAGTCTACCACTCAAGCCCTTTGTGATCTCGCCTTGCGCTTTGGCGAAGGGGACGAAGAATCGATGGTTAGATACTTTAGAAATGCATTTGTTTCGTGGGCGCATCATCTTTTTTCTCTTCTCGAGTGATTGTGTTTGTAACGATTAGGGAACTTTGCATTTGTTTGTATCTTTCAAAAATTATACCCATAGAAGTTATTTCTTTTTACTAATTTTATTTCCTTAATTTATGCAGTCGAGACCTTTCGGTGTCTCTCTTCTCATTGCTGGTCATGATGAGAATGGTCCCAGCCTGTAAGTTCTACAATTTCAAAATGTATATTACTCATTTGCTCTTATCGTGTCTGTCCGGATATTATACGGATCCATCGAGTGACATGCCAACGTTTTTTCATGCACAGATATTATACGGATCCGTCGGGTACTTTCTGGCAATGCAATGCAAAGGCCATTGGTTCAGGTTCTGAAGGTGCGGACAGCTCTTTGCAGGAGCAGTTCAACAAGGTATCAGGATTCTCTGGATCTCGATCTCTAGTAAATTTAATCCTACAAACTTTGAATTGTTTTCTCTTTTCCGTAGATGAGTTCTTGAACTGTATGTATTTTATCTTATAACACCGTGCGTCATTTGAAAAATAAATGTTGCGTGCTTGCAGGATCTTACACTCAAGGAAGCTGAAACTACTGCCCTTTCTATCCTGAAGCAAGTTATGGAGGAGAAGGTACTGTTTGGGCTCAGTTTAAAAGTCGAATCCTCGCCTCTCTTTCAAAAAAAATAAAAACCCACACACCCTTGGTGCTGTTTAATTGTATCAGGTTACGGCCAACAACGTCGATATTGCGAAGGTTTCACCAGGGTACCATCTTTACACCCCGTCTGAAGTCGAAGCTGTCATCAGTCGCCTATGAGAAGGGAGACTCCATCGGCAAGTATTAATGCTCGGCGATTAATTGATAGTAGTATTTATTTCAATCTAGTGTAATTTTGATGTGTATTAAACGAGATCTAAGCACATGATCCGAACGAAAATCTAAAAGCAATGATTCACAAATGCACAATCTTTGTTCAATCATCATAAGTTAGTATTATAAGGCACGTTGAGCTGTGGCAGCCAGTTTTTGCCATCGATGAATTTGTCCACCGTGAACTTGGAAGCATTAGAGTCGCTGAGTTTGGGAGTATAAACGGTCCAATTCACCCGACGAGACGTGTCTGCCCCAAGGCCGGTGTTGTGATACTCGCCGTAGAAAACGTTTTTCCGTGGAGGAGGATCGTTTTCCCACTTGATCCAGCCTGCAGGATCCACACACTTATCGATCTTTGTCTTCATGATAACTGTGACTGCAGAGATTCCCCAAGGCCGCCCCAAGTAAGTTTTTACAGTCAACTTGTCGAACGGCTTTATTACACTCCGGTGTATGGAGATCCCCGAGTTCTGATTCTGGTCGGACCTCGATTGCGCAGTTATGGTATTGTACTGATATGAGTAAGCAGGGTTTCGTGGCATGATGCTGCAGTTTTGAAAAACCGCAGCCGCGTTTCCAAATATAAAGTCGATTGTTCCAATTACTTTGCATTCCAGATAGAATTGGCGATTGGAGTGTATGTAGAGAGTGTCCTGATACGAAGCGAAGGTGCATCGGTAACAAACGGATTTATCGGATTGAGACACAAAAGCCGCTGCTTGACTCTTCCATTGTCCGGCCGTGTTGTTAAACACCAGGTCTCGACCGTAGAATCCATTCCCCATAACTCCTGCAAGATCGATCGATCATATACGAATATATAATTACTACTACTTCATTCGAATTCGATTGATTGAGTATTATTAGGCCGACTCACTCAAGGGGGCTGAAATGTAGGTGAGAGTCCCATCGGACATACTGCGATTGCCTCGGATGACTGTAGGGGTGCCCGTTTGATCGCCGTAAATCATCACGTTATTAATATTACTGTTCAACACCGCAGCATTCTCATCGTACGTTCCTCCCTTCACGTAAATGACGAATATACCCTTTTGGTTCGCTGGTATTTTCGAAAAGGCTTCCGCAAGTGATTTGAAATTCCCGCTGCCGTCCTTGGCCACTGTCAAATTCGGAACGGGCGTTTTTCCCTGGAGGATCCGCCGATCCTCCTCCGAAACCCACGCCGGGAAATCGTCCGTCATGAGCCGCCGGCGGCGGTGCGGCGGGTCCGCCAGGAGCTTCGATGCGATCGCCAGGCTGTTGCTGGCGAGCTCGGTCGGCTTCCTCAGAAGGAGCTCGATCTCGGCCGCGAACCCCGCGTTGGCCTCCCGCAGCGCGTGCAGGCACGTGTCGAAGTCGGTGATGGCGGCGCTCAGCCACGTCCGGAGGTCGTCTACGTGGTCCTCCGGGGACGAGACGGTGTCGTTCAGGGCGCCGGCCGCGTCCTTGAGAAGTTCCTCGCATACGCCGAGCGCCTTCGCCGCCAGGTCGCCGCCGGCCTTCGCCGCCGCGTAGGATCTCGGGAAATTTGATATCGCTCGCAGAGCGTCGATCGCCGCCGTCAGCGAGTGCCGGAAGAGCTCCTCCGGATCGGAGGAGCCGGCGGAAAACAGGGCGGAGAAACAGGATTCGGGATACAGAGTGACGCTGCACATGGACCTGGTCGCGTCCGCTGGCGAAGTGGGCGGCGCCTGGACATCGCCGGAAACGAGAGCAGTTAGGAGGATGAGGGAAATAGAGAGGATGAATATTCGCCGGCGGGAGCTTCGGCCATCCGCGTCGATATAATTCTGATTGGACATTAATTTTGGGGGGAATTTGTTTCTTTTTAATTAATTTTGAATTTATTTATATTTTAAATCGTAAAAAAACTATTAACATCCTATTCTTATAAATACACAAATTTTAAGTTAAATTTATAAATTGTGAGGTCTATCAAATACGAAGTATCTAATCATTCATCGTTTGACATGTTTTAAGGTCTTCTCCTGGTCCGCTAGTAATTTTACATTTACTTTTTTTCATTCAATTTTTTAGTAAATTACTCAACAAGGTTTAGGGTTTTACCCCCATTCATACATTGATTTCTAGCTGCTTAAATCATATCCCTAGTCTTAGAGCTGTAAAGTCAAGATGCCACTGATTTACCGAATATGCCTGTTAAAATATAACTCAAATCCGTAGGAATTTTGTTTCCTTATTTAAAAAAATTAGAATTATATTGAATATAATTCTACTTCTTATAGATTTAGGAGTCATTTATTAAGAAAAAGATTTATTTCTAATTTTAATTGTTTCCAATTTGATAAGTTTTCTACTTATAAATGGTGATCTTTATAAACCCAATTAGATGGGTGTTGAACACCAAGAGAGACACCATTAGAGAGTTATATCACACATTGAGAGATTATAGAGGGTTGAGAGTGAATATCTATCATTTGTAATTATTTTGATATTATAGTGAAAGTTCTCTTCGTTCTTCTCGTGATTTTTCACGATTTGGTTTTCACGTAAATTTTTTATCTTCTTTACTTGTCTCCTTCTCTATTTATTGTTAAGTTATTTTCGAAGTTCTGCATTATTATTCGTACTATACATCTTCGATCTGCGTTCAGAACTTTGTCCTAAAAGGTAACAATGCCCACGATTTCAATTACATTATTTTACTACTCCATCCGATACAAAATACTAGTATTACTAAGTTATCCTAAATTCATGCAGATATGTAATCACTAATTTATATTTAACTAATTTTAATTAATGATGTTAAGAGCAATATTGAAAATTTCAAAATGACATCAAAATTGGAGTTCCTATACAGTACAACTACATGCACGGTGCTTTGTGCATTCGGCCCATTTATTTTAGAAGGCCCTAACCCGATTAGTCCATAATATATATTGAAACATGCGGCGGTTTTCTTGAAACCCTAATTTTCAACCTAATTTCTCTCGCTTCGAATTTTCAACCACGGAAAATTCTACAAGAACAAATGCAGATTACGAATTGAACATTATTGGTCGATGATTCGTTTTTAAAAAAGGTATGTGCTAAAATTCTTAATTATTCCAATCTCGAAGCGTCACTGATTTATGTTGTTTGATATCATCTTGTAAATATGCAATCATCTTCTATAAATCTCATTTTTTTTAATATACAATATTGCCGTAATGAATATTTTCAAATTTTGCATATTGATTTGCAAGAATATGCATTATGATGTTAACTACACATTTTTTGTTTTATACGAAATATTATGTGTGCTTGCAATCATCATTTGCGTATTGAGAAATCTACACTCATGTATGTATGAATCTACATTAATTTTTTGACAAAAATGAATTTGCGTTATGTTGTTTTTATGAATATTTAGTGAATCTGTAATGAAGATTTTGTTTGATTCTGATGAATATTGTATGAAATATTTAAAAATGATTCAAATGAAGATCAGACTGATTATATATTTATATATGATGAATATTTAACAATTAACCGGAATAACTCTCAACTTTATAAACTAACTTGAACTTGTTAGATAGTGGGATAAACCCAAGGACATGAATTTCCGAACGATTAAACGTTCCTATCACTTGCTTGCTTGATTTATTACCGTGAAAACGTCACACGTCTACGTGAACACGGCCATGAGTTTCGTCGCGCGACTAATATGTGCACATAACATGAATAGAATATAAAGTCCTCGATATCGAACAATTACCTGCGTACCATACACTGATATGAACTGTATTTGAAAAGGTTTTAGAAATACCCCTACCTTGAAAATGCAGAACTTGACTTGACAATAACGATTAGTCCATAATATATATTGAAACATGCGGCGGTTTTCTTGAAACCCTAATTTTCAACCTAATTTCTCTCGCTTCGAATTTTCAACCACGGAAAATTCTACAAGAACAAATGCAGATTACGAATTGAACATTATTGGTCGATGATTCGTTTTTAAAAAAGGTATGTGCTAAAATTCTTAATTATTCCAATCTCGAAGCGTCACTGATTTATGTTGTTTGATATCATCTTGTAAATATGCAATCATCTTCTATAAATCTCATTTTTTTTAATATACAATATTGCCGTAATGAATATTTTCAAATTTTGCATATTGATTTGCAAGAATATGCATTATGATGTTAACTACACATTTTTTGTTTTATACGAAATATTATGTGTGCTTGCAATCATCATTTGCGTATTGAGAAATCTACACTCATGTATGTATGAATCTACATTAATTTTTTGACAAAAATGAATTTGCGTTATGTTGTTTTTATGAATATTTAGTGAATCTGTAATGAAGATTTTGTTTGATTCTGATGAATATTGTATGAAATATTTAAAAATGATTCAAATGAAGATCAGACTGATTATATATTTATATATGATGAATATTTAACAATTAACCGGAATAACTCTCAACTTTATAAACTAACTTGAACTTGTTAGATAGTGGGATAAACCCAAGGACATGAATTTCCGAACGATTAAACGTTCCTATCACTTGCTTGCTTGATTTATTACCGTGAAAACGTCACACGTCTACGTGAACACGGCCATGAGTTTCGTCGCGCGACTAATATGTGCACATAACATGAATAGAATATAAAGTCCTCGATATCGAACAATTACCTGCGTACCATACACTGATATGAACTGTATTTGAAAAGGTTTTAGAAATACCCCTACCTTGAAAATGCAGAACTTGACTTGACAATAACGATTAGTCCATAATATATATTGAAACATGCGGCGGTTTTCTTGAAACCCTAATTTTCAACCTAATTTCTCTCGCTTCGAATTTTCAACCACGGAAAATTCTACAAGAACAAATGCAGATTACGAATTGAACATTATTGGTCGATGATTCGTTTTTAAAAAAGGTATGTGCTAAAATTCTTAATTATTCCAATCTCGAAGCGTCACTGATTTATGTTGTTTGATATCATCTTGTAAATATGCAATCATCTTCTATAAATCTCATTTTTTTTAATATACAATATTGCCGTAATGAATATTTTCAAATTTTGCATATTGATTTGCAAGAATATGCATTATGATGTTAACTACACATTTTTTGTTTTATACGAAATATTATGTGTGCTTGCAATCATCATTTGCGTATTGAGAAATCTACACTCATGTATGTATGAATCTACATTAATTTTTTGACAAAAATGAATTTGCGTTATGTTGTTTTTATGAATATTTAGTGAATCTGTAATGAAGATTTTGTTTGATTCTGATGAATATTGTATGAAATATTTAAAAATGATTCAAATGAAGATCAGACTGATTATATATTTATATATGATGAATATTTAACAATTAACCGGAATAACTCTCAACTTTATAAACTAACTTGAACTTGTTAGATAGTGGGATAAACCCAAGGACATGAATTTCCGAACGATTAAACGTTCCTATCACTTGCTTGCTTGATTTATTACCGTGAAAACGTCACACGTCTACGTGAACACGGCCATGAGTTTCGTCGCGCGACTAATATGTGCACATAACATGAATAGAATATAAAGTCCTCGATATCGAACAATTACCTGCGTACCATACACTGATATGAACTGTATTTGAAAAGGTTTTAGAAATACCCCTACCTTGAAAATGCAGAACTTGACTTGACAATAACGATTAGTCCATAATATATATTGAAACATGCGGCGGTTTTCTTGAAACCCTAATTTTCAACCTAATTTCTCTCGCTTCGAATTTTCAACCACGGAAAATTCTACAAGAACAAATGCAGATTACGAATTGAACATTATTGGTCGATGATTCGTTTTTAAAAAAGGTATGTGCTAAAATTCTTAATTATTCCAATCTCGAAGCGTCACTGATTTATGTTGTTTGATATCATCTTGTAAATATGCAATCATCTTCTATAAATCTCATTTTTTTTAATATACAATATTGCCGTAATGAATATTTTCAAATTTTGCATATTGATTTGCAAGAATATGCATTATGATGTTAACTACACATTTTTTGTTTTATACGAAATATTATGTGTGCTTGCAATCATCATTTGCGTATTGAGAAATCTACACTCATGTATGTATGAATCTACATTAATTTTTTGACAAAAATGAATTTGCGTTATGTTGTTTTTATGAATATTTAGTGAATCTGTAATGAAGATTTTGTTTGATTCTGATGAATATTGTATGAAATATTTAAAAATGATTCAAATGAAGATCAGACTGATTATATATTTATATATGATGAATATTTAACAATTGCCTATCCAAAATTTTGTATTTATTTTAATATAGGGATTGATTATATAATTTTGAAGTTGTAAATACTAATATTGGTTCTTATTTATAATAAATCACTCCTTTTTTTTCTATAACTAATTATTTTTATTTTATTTTTACAGGTAAATGAGGATGTATAAAGCACAATGTTGATTATAATTGTATGGTTCATTATAATTGTATGATTGATCTTTGTATTTATGTAAAAATATTCATTGTATTTATGTAAAATATTCAAATGTGGATACTTAAATATTCATCATGTACAAAAGAAAGTTCATTATAATGTAGAATTAAGAATGAATATTTGAAATTTAATGGACGAAGATTATAGTAACTAGAAATGAAGATTGTATAAAAACATTCATAATTAGCACAAAATTAAATCACTTATAAACATTTTCATGCATCGTAAAGCTAAATCACTTTTAACACAATATACCAATTTAATAGAAATGAAAACAAAAATGAATTGAGTTTTTTTAAAACTTATGAACAAAATAAAATTAAATCTTCACTACATAATAAAAAAATTCATCATTCTGGTACATTAAATCTTCATCATTGTACATAAAATTCGCAAATCTCTAACCAAGAACAAACATTACAAACTTAATCGCAAATCTCTAATCAAGAACAAAACATTACAAACTTAATAAAACGTCGACTTAAAACATACAAAAAATTAAAAATACATAAATACAAAAAGTAGATCTCTGCCTCAAACTTTTACTGTACATAAATACAAAAAATAGATCTGTGGAAAAATTGAATCCGATCACAACAACAAATTTATTTAACAAAAAAAGAGAGAGGAGAGAGGCGGAGAAGGAGAGAGAGGAAGAGGGAATGAAAAAAATTCTAAACAATCCACCCACCGATGTGTGACTTTGAAGAGAGAAAAAGAAGAGGGGAGAGAAAGGAGAGAGAAAAAAATGAGAAAATAAAGTGTTTATTTTGTTTTTCAATTTTTATACTCCTAGTGTATGTACGATCCTCATTGTACAACTAGTTGTATTATATAAATTGCCTCAAAATTGAAAAAAAAAATCTTTAAAACCAAAACAACATATAATATAAAATTGGAGAGAGTATATATATTTTGCTATTATCTCTAAGAAGACATATAGTAAAAATATATTCCATCTATCTTGTATAATTATGCATATGAAGAAAAATATATCTTTTTATTTTTTAACCAAAAAAGTAAAAACATGTTCGTCTATCAAATACTAAGAAGTAACTAATCATTCATCATTTGACATGTTTTAAGGTCTTCTCCTGTTCGGCTAGTAATTTTACGTTTACTTTTTCACTCAAAGTTTTAGTAAATTACTCATTATTATTTACTATATTCCAATCTTATTCAAAGTTATCCTAAACTCATGCACACAAATCAAGAAAAAAAATTAGTAGTAATAATTCTCTATTTTATTCTTCATTAATTATGTTGAAATTTTATATTAAACATTAAATTAATTTATATTTAAATAATTTTATTTTTAGTGGGATAACTAAGTGGTCAATTGCAAAATTGTAAATACTCGTACACATACGCTAAGAAAATATATATATATATATATATATATATATTAAGAGCCCATTTGAACGAGCTTATTAAAAGGAGCTTATAAGATGTTACGTCTTATAAGTTTTATTAAAAGGAGCTTATAAGATGTTACGTCTTATAAGTTGTTTTAAGAGCTGATAAGTTGTTATATCTTATTTAATAAATGGGTTAACAAGTTGTTTTAAAAGCTGATAAGCTGTTATGTCTTATTTAATAAATAAGTTGTTAACCCGTTTTGATAAAATAGATATATAAACTTATAAGATGTTAATTTGTTTGGCAATTTAAGATCTTATATAAATAAAATTACCAAAAATAAATTGTTATATATGAAAAAATAATTAAAAATATTTATATTAATTAAATAATAAATTTGGAATTTTTGAATATATATAAAATGTAATAATTTTAGGGGTATTTTGGTCTTTTAGGGTTTAAGTTACAAGAGCTTATAAGCTGTTGAAAAAAAAGTATCTCCCCCTTTACTTTTTTATAAACAGCTTTTAAGTTGTTAAACAGCTTATTTTTAAGTTTTTTAAGATTTTTTTTTAAAATTTTACCAAACAAATATTAAGAGCTTATAAGCTGTTTTAAGGAACTTATAAGCTCAGTCAAACAGGCTTTAATAATAACAGGACCGCTCCCCTCCCCACATCGGGAATTCTTAACGTGCCCTCATATCCACGTTGAAATAATTTTTATTCCAACTCATTAGTACTGTATTACTCTTAATATATTAATAAATTTATTATGTCTCTATTTCCCTTCTTCTCTGTATGTAAATAAAAAAAGTTAATCTTCTCCCAATTTTTTCTCCGATCATGAAAACAAAACTCAAATCTGCTGTATATGAATTGCGATTCGAATTCCATCATAAATTCAAATTCATATTACGAGATTGAACAACACACATCCTCAATCTACATAAAAAAACATTAGTTTAGTGAAAATCAAAACAAAAAAAAAATCTAATACGAGGTAATTTTTTTATTTATTTTTGTCAGTGAAAGAATTTATTTTAATAAATGCTTCTCTCCATAAGATTCTCTACTGCAATAGTTTGAGTTTCTCCATCGGTCGTTCCCCGATGACCACGACAACGGCGTTCCTCCTATTGCCGCATATTAGTCGGTGAAGAACTACAATTCTCATTCCACTGTAAACTCAAGTCTGATTTCCAAGACGAACAACACACTTACACACATCCTCATCCAATAAATAATAAACCATTCGATTAAATCAAAACAAAAATAATAAAATAAAAAATCAACATTCATTTTTTCCCCAATTAGATCCAAAGATAGAGAACACGAATTACTTTATTCTCTCCTTCCTCTCAGTTTCCTCACCACCTCTCATTCTCCGACGAATTTTCAATTTGTGCGTTAAAAATTGATAGGCATAATCGGCTTTGTTTTTCAAATTGTGATGATTGGAGAATTTGAGAATCGAAGAAGAGAATGAAGTTTTTTTTTTTGTTTTTTAGCAGAACGGAGAAAAGATAGAGAAAAGCAATAAATTATTAATATATTAAAATTTGTATTAATGAGTTGGAATAAATTATTATTCCACTTGGATACGAGGGCACGTTAAGAATCCCCGATGTGGGGAGGGGAGCTCTCCTGTTAATAATAATTCTCTATTTTGTCTTAAATTAATTATCTTGAAATTTTATATTAAACATTAAATTAATTTATATTTAAATAATTTTATTTTTTAATGGGACTAGCCAATTGGTCAATTGTAGAAGAGCGCGAAGGTCGCAACGTGCGAGGATGACGGGGAGGGTTATTGGTTATGCAGTTGAGTTTTATTCATCGGCGATAAATCGAAGGAAGATGTTGAGGCGCTTCTTGGTGGACGCAGAAGAGGACGGCGGAGTCGGGGCGGTGCGAGCTTGATAAATGCATGGGAAGAAGAATTATCGATCGATGGATCGGAATGAACAATATTTTCTTGTTAATTAATATCAAGTGGGTTCAAGAAAGGAGCTGCTTTGATTGCGGAGTTTAGAAAAAAAAATACAGTACAAAAAAAATCTTTCTTCGTCATTGAAAAAAAAACAGAGTAAAAGATTGGTGGCCGAAAAATTATAGATAGGTTGGTCGATTAAAGGGAATAAATAGAGAAAAAAATAAAGAAATTGTGAAGCCCTAAAGACAGTCCAAGACATCGCCTCGTCTTCCCTGCCGGAGAAGACAACCAGCGTATTCGGTCGCCGTCTCAATTGCCTTTTTTCTCGACTTTTTTTTATTAATAATTTTAATGAAAGGGGTGTGCGTACTGATATATTCTGTATCTAGAAGGATAATTTAGACTTCTTACAAATTTATAAGAATTAAAAAAATAAAAGAAGGGTGTGTAAATGAATAGAGGAGGTGTAAATATCCGTAGCTTTGTAGAATTTTAGTGCATCTCCAGTACAGCCCATTTGGGTGCATTGGGACACCCAAAGCATACTTGAGCATTCAAAAATGTTTTTTTTTCATTGGAGCAAATATGAAAATAATTGGCATGCCAACTACGGTCTTGGCCATGCCTACTTCTGACATGTCCGCCATAATTAATTTTTTTATTTTTATTTTTATATGTTGTAGTAGCACAAATGCTATATGCACATTAACGATTTTGATTTGACCGTTACCTTTTCATTTTTTTATTTTATTTTTTTAATTATATAATTAAAAACATATTTTTCAATAAAATTAATTAAAATTTATTTTTACTAAACGTAAATATTTTTATATTTTTGAAATTTACAAAATACGCATTTAATATAAATATCAATTTTAAATATTAATTAATTTATGTGTTTCTACTTATTTGTACACGCAATTAAATTCGTCTCCTATCGTCAAAAAATACTTCATTTTTAGTTTCTGAAAGTTGCGGAATAAATATAAACAAATACGACAAGACTTTTAAAATATAAAATTGCAATAGAAAATCATAAAAACATTGAAACACCTTTTTACAAAATTACGATCGAAAAAAAAACACGTTTTCCGAAAATATTAATTAAAATTCGTTTTTACGAAACTTAAATATTTTTACATTTTTGAAATTGCGCACGTAATATAAAAATCAATTTTAAATATAAATTAAGTTATGCGTTTATACTTACTCGTACACGCAATTAAATTTGTGACGAATTTCAAAACATACAAAGTTTTTTGTTTCTTAAAAAACAATTACGATGAGCATTTTCGAAAAACGTGTTTTTTTAATTTTCGATCGCAATTTTATAAAGAGGTGTTTCAATGTTTTTATGATTTTCTATCACAATTTTATACTTTAAGTCTTGTCGTATTTGTTTATATTTATTTCGCAATTTTCAAAAACTAAAACTAAAGTAATATATAAAATTCGGGACAATTTAATTGTGTGTACGAATAAGTAGAAACGCATAAATTTATTGATATTTGAAATTGATATTTATATTACATGAGTATTTTGTAGATTTCAAAAATGTAAAAATATTTACGTTTCGTAAAAATGAATTTTAATTAATTTTATTAAAAAACGTGTTTTTAATTACATAATAAAAAAATTAAAAAAAAATTGAAAAGGTTTAATTAATAAAATTGGAATTTAAAAATTAGAAAGTGGGTGATGCATTGTAGTGAATTGCCCACTTTTTTCATTTGTCCATTTTCATATGACGTGGCAATAATTGGGCCCACAAAAAATTAAAAATGGGAAAGATGCATCGGAGATGCTCTTAGACCATCTTTATCCAAAACCTTTCACAACCCAATTTTTTAATAAAAAATTATTTTCAATCTCTTCACTTTATCAATCCAACGTTCAATTCAACTTTTATTTTTTTCATCATTTATTCACAACATATAACCTAATTTAATTTAACATTTATTTATATTATTATTAACTAAATATTTAATATATTTTTAACATTTTATATTTAAAATATATAAATATATATGTTAAATTGTTAAAATACTTCAATAAATAATTATAAAATAAAATAAAAAATAAAATAAATGTAATTATTATTAAAACTATATGAATATGGATATCTATTTGTAGAGAATAAAAAATTATAAATTTTGATATAATTTAATATATATAATTATGCATATATATTATTATATATAATATTATATATATGTGTATATATAAAATATATAAATTAAATAAAGGTACCAATGTATTGATGATATCTGGAAATAAAAAGAAAAAAAACTCACGCGTGTTGTGAAGAGGTTATACAATTTATATTATTTTATTATTAAATATTTTGTCTTGTAGTGAAAGGCCCGATAAACATGGTCTTAGAGCATCTCCAATGCAGCCCATTTGGGTGCATTGGGCCAAGTGAATTGGACTTGGGCACTCAAAAATATTTTTTCTTGCATTGGAGCAAATATGAAAATAGTGGGCATGCCCACGGTCTTGGTCATGGCCATTTCTGACATGTGGGCCACAATTAATATTTTTTTTTGCTTTTTGTATGTTGTAGACTTGTAGTAGTTATATTTAATTAATAAAATTGTAATTTAAAAATGAGAAGTGGGCTTTTGCATTGGAGTGAATTGCCCACTTTTCTCATTTGCCCACTTTAACATGATGTGGCAAAAAATGGGCCCACAAAAAGTTAAAAGTGGGCTTTGTGCATTGGAGATACTCTTAGGTCTTCAATTGAAGTGCTCAAGGAATGAAGGAAACAAGACGTGACTATTTAAACAATGAGTAGCCCTATTTGCACCCTATTTCCCCTAAGTATACCCCTATAATTTTTTTTTAATTTTAATTATTTATTATTTTTATTTTATACACCACTTAATTTTCCAAATTAAACTTATACATTAAATTTTTAATTTTAATTATTTATTATTTTTATTTTATACACCACTTAATTTTCCAAATTAAACTTATACATTAAAACACCGCTTCATCCTACTACCCAAACTCAACTTAAATAATGGTAGCACTATTTGTACCCATATTTCCTCCTCTAAGTACATCTCTATAATTTTTTATTTTATTTATTTATTAATTTTATTTTATACACCACTTAATTTTCTTAATTTACCCTTATACACTAAAACCCTATTTCCTCTAAGTATACATACTCCTGTAATTTTTTTATTTTAATTATTTATTACTTTTATGTTATACACCACTTAATTTTCCTAATTTAACTTTATACACTAAAACACCGCTTCATTCTACTCAAACTCAATTTAAATAATGGTAACCCTATTTGTATCGTTGTTTCTTCTAAGTACACCTCTATCATTTTTTAATTTTAATTATTTGTTATTTTTATTTTATACACTACTTAATTTTCTTAATTTACCTTTAGGGAAAATTGATCAATATACACCTAATCGCATAATAAAACTCTTATATACACTACAATTAAAAACACAATTTTTTCTACTTTAAAAGTCTAATATACCCTTTCATTTTATAACTTACAAAAACTCTTCACATGAATACACAAAATAGTTGCAGTTGTCAAATCGTCCGACCCTAAACCCTAGACGAAACCAAATTAACATCTCCGTCCTGGCCAAAATTGCTCAGCCATATATGACCTCTCCAGAGGGCCCTCGTCTCGATTGATTTATTTTTCGGCGGCAACTCCTACGCCTTCATCCTGCTGTGGTTGGGGTGAAGATTTTTAGCAGTTCGGTTCTGCAGTTGGAAAGAGTACTACAAAATTAAAGTTATCTCACTTTGATTTTTTTGGGTTGTGTATTTGGTTTGAATTAATTATATTTAACTTTAATTTGTGTTCATGTTAAAAAATAAATTAATTAAAATTAAGGCTCATGCTTGAAAATTTGGGGATGAAGATGGTGGATTTGTCTAGGAATTATTTGTCCAGCTATTTCGTCCAAGTCTTTTTTGTTTCAATTAGGCGAACAACGAAGTAGTCTATACGAAGAGCGATTTTTGATTTGACATTTTTTGATTTATGAAATTTCTTTATGTAATACTCTCTCGGTCCAACAATAGTTTTTTTTTTCTTTTTGGTCTAGGTCAATTGCATATATTTAAAAGTACTCACACACACATTTCGGGTTCGAACCTTGAACCTTACGGTCTTCAAGTCGATGCTCAATCAACTGAGCTAACAATCCTTGACTGTCTAACAATAGTTGACACACCCAAAAAAAGAAAATAATTATTCTAACTTTTTCATTTTAATATATAATTTTATTCTACTTTATCTCACTTACTTTTCAAACTTTATGATATAATTTTATAATTTTATCCGAAAAAACAATATTTTTTATGTTAATGGTTAGAGACTTATCGATGTGTAACAGTGGTAAGTACAAACTAAACAAAAAAAAAAAAGATAAAATTTAAAATATTAAATTAGATTAGTTTAATTCCATCAAATATATATGTATCAAATTATAAATATTTTTTAATTTTAATTTATTTGCGCGTTTAACGCGTGGGTGTAGTTCTTAGTTATGTATATTAAAATAAAATCTTTTCATTTTTTAACCCAAAAATAAAAAGTAAAGTAGTTGGTTTAGCAATGCAATGCAAAGGTCATTGGTTCAGGTGCGGACAGCTCTTTGCAGGAGCAGTTCAACATGGTATCATGATTCTCTCGGTCTCGATCTCTAGTGAATTTAATCCTACGAAATTTGAATGAATTATTTTCCGTATATGAATTCTTGAACTGTATGCATTTTATCTTATAACGCCGTCGCGTCATTTATAAAATAAAAATCTTGCCGCTTGCAGGATATCTTACTCTCAAGGAAGCTGAAACTACCGCCCTTTCTACCCGAAGCAAGTTAAGGAGGAGAAGCTTTTGTTTGTCTATGTACAATAATTGTATGAGACCCTTTAGGAAGGAATCTCAAAGTGAAAACCGTGAGGGCTATGCTCGAAGCAGAAAATATCATACTAATGCGACAGAGCATTGGAAGTATTGCTCGACGATTAATTGATATATATTTACTGTAATTTTGATCGGTGGTATTAAACGAGATCTAAGCTCATGATCCAAAATTTCACAAAAAAAGGAAAAATCTAAAATGAATGATTCACAAATGCACAATCTTTGTTCAATCATCATAAGTTAGGATTATACGGCACCTTCAGCCAGTTTTTGCCATCAATGAATTTGTCCACTGTGAACTTGGAAGCAACAGAGTCATTGAGTTTGGGAGTGATCCATTTGACCCGACGAGACGTGTCTGCTCCAGGCCCGTAGTTGTTGTACTCACCGTAGAAAATGGTTTTCGACAGAGTGTTGTTTTCCCACTTGATCCAGCCTGCAGGATCCACACACTTATCGATGTGCGTCTTCATGATAACTGTGACGGCAGAGGCTCCCCACGGCCGCCCCAAGTAAGTACTTACATTCAACTTCTCCAATGGACTTATTACACTGCGGTGTATCGAGATCCCTGTGTTCTGATTCTTGTCGGACCTCGATTGCGCGGTTATGGTATTGTACTGATATGAGTGAGCAGGGTTTCTAGGTATGATGCTGCAGTTTTGAAAAACCGCAGCCGCGTTTCCAAATATAAAGTCGATCGTTCCCATTACTTTGCATTCCAGATAGAACTGGCGATTTGAGTGCACGTAGAGAGTGTCTTGATAGGAATCGAACGTGCATCGGTAGCAAACCGATTTATCGGATTGAGACACAAAGGCTGATGCTTGCCCCTTCTTGGGTCCGGCCGTGTTGTTAAACACCAGGTCTCGACCGTAGAATCCACTCCCCATAACTCCTGGAAAATATTAATTAAAGTATTAGTTAATTAGTTAGTTAGTTAGTTAGTTAGTTAGTTAGTTAGGCCGAGATCATCGTATCGATCGACTAACTCAAGGGGGCTGTAGAGTACGTCGGAGTCCCATCCAAGATACTGCTACCGCCGGCAATGACAGTAGGGGTGCCGTTTTTATCCCCGTAAATCATCACGTTACTCGAATTCAAAACCGCCTTTTCGTTGTTGTACGTTCCTCCCTTCACGTAAATGACGAAAATACCCTTCCACTTCGCCGGAATTTTCGACACTGCTTCAGTCAGTGTCTTGCATTCCCCGCTGCCGTCTTTCGCCACCTTCATATTCGCGTCGGGCGTTGTTTCCTGGAGGATCCGCCGATCCACCCACGCCGGAAACTCGTCCGACAGGAGCCGCCGCCGGCGGCGCCGGTGCGGCGGGTCCGCGAGCAGCGCCAGGAGCTTCGAGGCGATCGCAAGGCTGTTGCTGGCGAGCTCGGTCGGGTTCCTCAGAAGGAGCTCGACCTCCGCCGCGAAACCCGCGTTGGCCTCCCGCAGCGCGTGCAGGCACGTGTCGAAGTTGGTGATGGCGGCGCTCAGCCACGTCCGGAGGTCGTCGACGTGCTCCTCCGGGGACGAAACGGTGTCGTTCAGGGCGCTGGCGGCGTCCTCGAGAAGTTCCTCGCAGACGCCGAGCGCCTTCCGCGCGAAGTCGCCGTCGGCCTTGTCCGCGTAGGATCCCGGGAAATTCGATGCCGCTCTCAGAGCGCCGGTCGCCGCCGTCAGCGAGTGCCGGAAGAGCTCCTCCGGGTCGGACGAGCCGGCGGAAATCAGGGCGGTGAAACAGGATTCGGGATACAGAGTGACGCTGCATATGGACTTGATCGCGTCTGCTAGCGAAGCGGGCGGCGCCTGGACATCGTCGGTACCGGAGCGGCGGAATATAATTCCGGCGATGAGGAGGCCGGAAATGAGAGCTGTGAGGAGGATGAGGGAAACGGAGAGGATGAATATTCGCCGGCGGGAGCTTCTGCCGTCCGCGTCAATATAATTCTGACTGGACATTAATTTTGGGGGGATTTTTTTTTTTTTTTATTATTAATTTAATTTTTTGTTTCTTAAATCGTAAAAAAACTATTTCCACACCCTATTCTTATAAATACACAAATTTAAGTTAACTGAATAATGTGATGTACGTAGTTGATGACTAATTAATTGAAAAAAGTGCGTCTAGCAAATACAAGTACTCCGTTTTTAATCATTCATCCGTTTGACATGTTTTAAGGTCTTGTCCTAATCGGCTATAGTAATTTTACATTTACGTTTTTACTTAAATTTTTAGTAAATTACTCATTACTACTACTCCCTAATCCCTATCATTTTTTCTAAACTTATGCACATGATATTAAGAAAAAAATTGTATTAACACTCTATTTTGTTCTTCATTAATTATTTTAAATATTTATATTTAAATATTATAAATTAATGTTAATGACATTTTTTTTTTTAAATCACATTTAATTAAAGTAAAATTGGTTTAAAAATCACATTTAATTTTTTAAAAATGGTTTAAAAATTAAAGTAAAATTTTAATTTAATAAATGCATATATAATAAGTTGATATATTAAAAAAGAAAAGTGTATGTAATTTTTTTATTAGGAGAAATTTGGTATTTAAAAATAAGAGTGATTTTCTTTAAAAGATAATTTTAAAAATTTATATTTAATTTAGGATATTAGTTTTTCTTAATTATAATATTATTAATTATAATATTGTGTAATATTTCAAAATTATCCTTGCTTATTATAAATGTGTGGTTTGTTATATTAATTGTATTATAGTAATTAACATTTTCAAATTTTACTTTTTTTTATAATTATAAAATCAATACTACTCCAATTAATAAAAATGGTTAGTAAAAAGTAAAAACTATCTTTATTTAGAAAATATTTTTTATTAGAATTTAAACTTAAATTAATAAACCAAACTATCCCTTTTCTTAAATACTACTAAAAATAAATTATATTTAAAAGATGCCAAAATGAAACTAATAATCCAATAATAAATTTCCACAATTAACCCTCTAACAACTTTGTATGCGCGCATTTTTAGGGTTTTTACCACTTCATTCCATTTCTAACTTTAATTTTGTTTTTGTCAAAAAAACAATAAATACATGTGTTTTATAATAATACAACAATATACTTTAAAAAAATCACTTTAATCACGACTGTTTTTATTTTTTGCACCTATTTCTATAGTTTTAATTTATTCATAATTAGTGTACTTTTATCATTTTATAAAATATAATTTATTTATTTTCATTTTCAAAAGAGTATATATTACTCCAGTTAACTTTGTCTTGACTCTTGACTATTGACCGAGTTAACGCTCGCATGCATAACAGCATAAGATCACGAAATTGTTATAAGGGAGAATTTTCTTAATACTCATATGTATATATCATGTTTGATTTTAAAATTTTATCGGTGTGGAGTGTTAATTAATAGTAGCTTTTAGTCGATGATGATGAGTGAGAAAAAAATGTACGTGGTTTATGGAAGTCGTTGTCGTTGACCAATGCGAAGTCAAGATTCATGAATAGAATAATTTGAAAGTACAGTATATTATTTTTCGTTTCACACTTTTAATTGATTAAAAAAAAATTATATAGCTAATTGTCATATATATATATGTGCATAATTAAGAAGAGATTACTTCGAGGACAATTTCCTTAATACATGGTATTACTATGATGATTGATTTTAAGATTTTATTGGTGTACAAAATGTCAATTTAATTTCATTGTCGTAAACCGAGAAAAAAATATAATGGTGCGTATGCGAGAGTAGTTGAAGAATGCAAGTTAGGTTCAAAAATTAAAGTGTATAATATACCAACAATACTTCACGAGCATTCGAGCAATACCACAAGAAGATCTGTTTCTGAATTTAATGTTATACAAAAATCATTATTATTTTTTTACTTAAAATACAATTATATATATATATATATATATATACATATATATACTTATTATTATTATACAATATTAGTACCTAAGACTTTATTTGAAATGTAACCATCCATTTACAACAGAAAATAAAAACCTAAATTCAAAAATAAGTTAAATTTTAAGTTTACATTAAATTGGCTCCAATCGAAATTTCAATATTCAAACTTAAAATAATATTCTCAAAATATTTTTTTAATATCACATTTTATACTAATTTTTATAAATAACCAATATATTTACAAATTTACAATTTAATCTCATAACATTTGAAATTAAAATTTTTAATAATTATTAATTTCAATTTAAAATTTCAAACGTAATAAAAAATATTGTGATATCTCAATTTATTTTATTTTTAATGTCAATTAAATAATTTAATTATATTTCATATTTTGATATTTATTTTTATTTAATTATTAAAAATATTTTTAATTAAAAATTATTTTAATTATTAATGATATATTTTTTAAAAATAAATAAATTATATTTAAAAATGATAAATAAGAAACTAAAAAAGTTGATAAATTATTTTTATTAATTTGTAAAAAAAATGATCATTTTATAAATAATAAATAGTTTTTGTTTGAATTTAAGGTAAATGTAAATTTAAGTATTTTTTGCATTTATCCCACCTTAGAACTTATAATAGATTTATGTTTTGGTATCGGTTGGAACATCTCTCCTACTTCAAAATAGATTTTTCGTATAAGTTAGAGATGCTCTTAATCATGGTTGGAAATGCTCTTAATCAACTATTTAGAAGGAGGGAATATGCATTTGAGAACAACAGTTCAAAATATATACAGTAATGAAATACATTTCACAGTACAATTCAATATCATAAGCTGATCATACGAATAATTTATCTCTAAATATATCTTGTAGTGCTTTGTAATTAATCTATGTTTGGTTCATAACATTTGCATACCAGTTAGCCCTACGAGCTAGTGAATTCATTATAATTTTCGTTTGTTTTATTTCAATTATCTCAACAGTTAGTTTTCGTTACCATATGAAATACTACACTATAAAACAAAAAATTAATTAGAGAATTACAAATTAACAAAACCAAGATAATTAAAATTTAAAAACAACATAACACACAACTCATATTTTCACCTATCCTTGTGGAGGAGCAATATTCAAGGAAAGATTAAACGGCACCCCTTTCCCATTCAACCATTTGTCTCCTAAAATGAGTCTCTCCACCGTAAACCTCGAAGCCTCGTCTGGACTGAGGTTGGGATGAGACCCGTTCCATTTAAACCGACCAGACGTGTTTGCTCCGGGACCGATATTCATATACTCCCCGTAATAAGTGGTGTTGGGCATATGAGCTTTAACTTGATCCCAACTCATCCACCCTTCAGGATGCACAATTTTGCTCATATTCGTCTTCATGAAAACCGTACGCGAAAAATTCTTCCAAGGCCGGCCCAAGTAAGTTTCGGCAGTTAAGTTTCCGAAAGGCTCGATCACGCATCCCATGATCGAAATCGCCGTGTTCTGATTCGGGTCGGTCCTCCCCTGCGCGGTTATCGTGATCATTTGAGCCTCCAAAGGCTGTCTGGGCATGATGAAGCAGTTTTGTAGAACCACTGCCGCATTGCCAAATATGAAGTCCACTGTCCCCGTTACGTTGCTTGCCCTATAGAACTGACGATTCGTGTGAGGGTAGAGAGTGTCCTGGAATCCATGGAACGTGCATCGATAGAAAACGGATACATCCGACTGCGAATGCATGGCAACTGCCTGGTGATTCTCGGGCCCAGCTGTGTTTTCGAACGTTATGTCCTGAGCGAAGAACCCTTTCCCTTTAACCGCTGCGATGACAAGCAACTCAATAGTTATTGTTTAATGTATAATCTAATTATTATCTCTCGCAACAGTCTACTAGTTTACATGGGAAAGAAAACTGGCAAACAGTTTGCCGATTTACAAAGAAAACTTGCAAACGGTTGTGAGACTAAAAAAACTGATCACTAAACTTGCAACTCATTAGTTGTTGTTTAATGTATAATCAAATTACTGTTTCTCACAATTGTTTGCCGGTTTACAAAGAAAACAAACAAACAGTTTTGAAACAGTTTATCAGTTTTCAAAGAAAAACTAACAAACTGACAAACATTTATGAGACTGAAGTAGCTTGTAGTTTATAAAAAACAGTTTTTCAGCTTACAAAGCAAAACTAACAAACAATTGTGAGACTGAGAAAACTGACTAAAACTCACAGAAGGTGGCAGTTAACGCCGTCATAATATTATCACTGTTGACATTCTTTTGGGCGGAGATGACGGTAGCGTTTTTAGGGTATCTATCGCCGTACATCATCACGTTCCAAAGGTCCTTCTTCAGCTCGACGGACTCATTGTAGACTCCGCTCTTCACGTAAATGACGAACGTGTAATTGCTCTTCTTCGGAATTTTCTCAACGGCCTCCGCCAGGCTCGTGAAATTCCTGGTCCCGTCTTTCGCCACCGTGATGTTCGGCGTCGGCATCGCCGGCTCCTCCTCCGCCAGCATCATCCGCCGCTCCTCCTCGCCCAGCCACGCCGGAAACTCGTCCTCCGCCGCCAGGAGCCGCCGCCTCCGGTGGAGCAGGTCGCCGGCGAGGGCGGAGAGGAGCTTGGCCACGATGGCGAGGCCGTTGCTGGCGAGCTCGGTCGAGTTCCGCATGAGGACGGCGACTTCGCCCGCGAAGGACGCGCCCGACTCCTCCAGCGCGTCGAGGCACGTGACGGCGGAGCTCATTTTTTTTTTTTTTTAATTAATTGACAAGATTTAGGGGTTTACCTCATTCATAAATTGATTTCTCACAGCTTGAATCATATCCCTACTCAGTGAAATCAAGGTGCGAAGACTGAATTACCTAATATTCCCCGTTAGAAGGACTTGTTTGCATAAATTAAACGAATAGATGCAAGAGTTGTTGTAAGAGTCAAGGTTGTAAGCTCACATGGTTTTAAACACTTATTGAAAATTTTAAGTTCATACTCAACCTATGATAAAAATTGAAGAAAGTATATATTTTACTAATTATCTCTAACAAGACATAGTAAAATATATTCCATACATCGTCTATCTTCTATTATTATGCATATGAAGAAATTAAAGGTAATATTAGGGTACGGGGCAGATTGGATTTTAATATTATTTCCAACATCCATTGTTTTTCAACCTCATTTGTAGGGGTTATATATTTTTTAATTGTTTGTTTATTAGGGTATTTGTATTTTTTAAATACTAAGTAGGGGCATTTTTTAAAATGTATAAAGTCATAAATATCCCTACAATAATATTACGGTAATATATATTAATTTATTTTAATATTCACTAATATTAAACACGCTACTAATATATATTTATATATTTGCGCTAAATATATTTGGTAAAATATATTTGCGCAAACATGAGATTACATTAATATCAAAATATATTACGCAAACAAAATATATTTGCATTATATATTTATAATTATATATAAATATAATTATATATTTTGGATGAGCGAAGAGATGCGTGTTTTATGAGATGCGTATGTGGAACATTTTTTGTGTAATGTTTTTACATATTTTTTGCATCTATAATAGATTGTAAATATCTATAATAAATTTATGATTTACATTTCTAGTTTAGTTTGTAAATATCTATAATAGATTTATGATTTACGTATGTGATTTTATAAATTCTTTGATATCTATGATAGATTTCAATTTTGATTTTATAAATTCTTTGATATCTATGATAGATTTCAATTTTTTTTTCATATCTATGATAGATATATCAATATTATTATACGTAATTATCTATGACAAATTTTTGAATTCAAGTGATTTTATATCTATGATAGAAGTGTTGATTTTATATCAATAAGCTGAAGATGAAAGATTTTGGAATGTCTTTGACGAAACTTGATGTGTGTAGTCATGAGGAACTATTAAACATAGGATAGTTTAGATTTTTGCGTAATTTTATATATCAATTAATTTTGATTTTATATCAATGAGCCGAAAGATTTTTGAATGTATTTAACGAAACTCTTCAATATATGTGTAGTCGAATGAGGAACTATTGAATGTAGGATGATAGTTTAGATTTTTTGCGTAATTTTATATATCAATTAATTTCTTAATTTTTTTAATGAAAAAGGATAAAATGGGCAGAGTGCCCTGTATAATACTAAGAGAAAAAATTGGGTACTATAAATAATAATAATCTTAGAAGTGCCCTCGTTCGTGATTATCCCGAAATTAAAATATATCTTTTTATTTTTTTAAAATTGGAGAAAGTATATATTTTATCAATTATCTCTAAGAAGGCATATAGTAAAATATATTCCATATATCTATCTTCTATTATTATGCATATGAAGAAAAATATATCTTTTTATTTTTTAACCAAAAAATATATTTTAATATGAAAAAATAAATTAGTTGTAATTAGAGTTTAAAAAATATACTGTACGTGAAATTGTATTTCCAAGTGAAAAATATATTATATATTCGCTAGTCCAAAGACAGTTGTCATACTTTCTTTTTTGTTTTTTGGGGTGTACAACAATAGTTGACACACCCAAAAAAAATAATTATTCTAACTTTTTTATTTTAATATACAAATTTATTCTACTTTACCTCATCTACTTTTTAAACTTTTACTCACAACTACTTTACTTTTCACTTTTAAAATATATTTACTCTTTACTTTTTAATAAAAAAACTAAAAAATAATAATTTTCTTAAAATTTATGTCCAGCAAAATATGATATCTATTAATGGCCGGAGGAAGTATGTAATAAGTTGAGACATAAAAAAAAGAATAATGTATACTTTTCTCTCACAATAAAGATGCAATACTTTTTTTGTAAATTATAAAGGAAGTATTGAATCTTTATATAGAATGAGGGAGTATATTTTTTAGTTGGTATTTAAAAATAATGTGTATTTAAAAGATGCCAAAATGAAACTAAAGTAATGAACTTATTTAAAATATATATTTTTATGCGCCCATTTTTTGGGCTTTTTAGTTTTTACCACTTCATTCCATTTTTAACTTTAATTTTGTTTTTGTCAAAAAAATCAATAAATACATAATACAACCATGAGAACCATCTACTTAAAAAAACATTTTCACTTTAATCACGATTGTTTTTCACCTATTTTTATAATTTTATTCATATATATTGTACTTTATCATTTTAAAATGTGATTTATTTATTATTTATTTTCGTTTTCAAAAGAGTATATATATTACTCCATTTAACTTTGCGTTGCAGGGCCTCGACTATTGACCGAGTTAACGCTGGCCATGGCATGCATAAGATCACGAGATTGTTATAAGGGAAATTTTTCTTAGTACTTATATGTATCGTGTTTGATTTTTAGATTTTATTGGTGTGGAGTGTTAATTAATTACTACTGTAGCTTTTAGTCGATGATGATAGCGAAAAAAAATGTCGCCTGTGCAAGTCGTTGTCGTTGACCTTGACCAATGCGAAATCTGATTCATACACAGTAAGTAGAAAGTATATTATTTTTCGTTTCACACGTTTATAATTGATAAAAAAAAAGTATATAGCTAATTGTCATATATGCATAATTAAGAAGAGATCGATTGCTTCGAGGACAATTTCCTTAATACATGGTATTAAGTATTAATATGATGATATATTGATTTTAAGATTTTATTGGTGTACAATGTCAATTTAATTTGATTGTAGACTTTGTAGTAAACTAGTAATCCGAGGAAAAAATATATAACGGTGCGCATGCTAGAGTAGTTGAGGAATACTCCTACAAGTTAGGTTGAAAAACAAAAAGTGTACTAGTACTTAATTACACTATACTGTTTGAAAATTCGTTTCTCAATGAATGTTATAATTTATTTATTTTTTCAATTTTAAAATATAATTATATATTTATTTTTTATTTCACTCGTTATTTTACAATAGTAATACTTCAATTGAAATTTGACCATTACTAATTTACTGAGTTAAAAAAGAGGGAATATGCAGATGAGATTGAGACCTAGAAAAAATAAAATGAAATACATTATACATTTCACAATTCTAATTCAATATCATACGATAATTTATCTCTAAATATATCCTTTAGTGCCTTGTAATCAGTATTTGGTTCATAACGTTTTCACTCATTTTTTTGGTTGTACCAGCTAGTCGAACACATTGAATTCATTTTAATTAAAAAAAAAAAAATTGGATTGAATTCGAGTCATCGCTGAACATTTAGTTTTGTTACCATATAGTATATATATATATATATATAACAAAAAATTAATTATATATATTCGAAAAGAGAATTACAAATTAACAACACACAGATAATTAATTAAAAACAAAAATACCATGCAACTTATATGATCACCTATCTTTATGGACGAGTAATATTCAAGGAAAGATCAAATGGCACCTCTTTGGCATTCAACCACTTGTCTCCATTAATGAGTTTCTCCACCGTAAACCTCGAAGCGTTTTCTAGACTGAGGTTGGGATGATACCCGTTCCATTTAAACCGACCAGACGTGTTTGCTCCGGGGCCGATATTCATATACTCCCCGTAAAAAGTGGTGTTGGGCAAATGAGTGTCAACTTGATCCCAACTCATCCACCCTTTAGGATTCACAAGCTCGCCCATCTCCGTCATCATGAAAACCGTACGCGAATATAACTTCCAAGGCCGGCCCAAGTAAGTATCCTGAGTAAAGTTCTTTCCGAGATCAGGCTTGATCACGCACCACATGATCGATATCCCCGTGTTTTGATTCGGGTCCGTCCTCCCCTGTGCGGTTATCGTGTTCATTTGATTCACCAAAGGCTTTCTGGGCATGATGAAGCACTTTTGTAGAACAACGGCCGCATTGCCGAATATGAAGTCCACTGTCCCCGTTACGTTGCATTCCCTATAGAGCTGACGGTTCGTGTGAGGGTAGAGAGTGTCTTGGTATCCGTTGAACGTGCATCGATAGAAAACAGATAGATCCGACTGCGACTGCATGGCCACCGCCTGGTGATTCTCGGCCCCCGCTGTGTTTTCGAACGTTATGTCCCGAGCAAAGAATCCTCTCCCTTTAACCGCTGCCACGACGACAAAAAGCTCATTAGTTATATATATCGACAAACATTTGTAAACGAAACTGGCAAACACTTGTGAAACAGTTTGTCAGTTTACAAAGAAAACTGGCAAACAGTTGCGATACTGATGAAAACAACTAACTAAAACTCACAGAAGGTGGCGGTTGACGTCGTCGTAATATTATCTCTGTTATTCTTTTGGGCGGAGATGACGGTAGCGTTTTTAGGGTATCTATCGCCGTACATCTTCACGTTCCAAAGCTCCTTCTTCAGCTCGACGGACTCCTTGTAGACTCCGCCCTTCACGTAAATGACGAACGTAACATTGCTCTTCTTCGGAATTTTCTCAACGGCCTCCGCCAGGGTCTTGTAATTCCCGGTCCCGTCTTTCGCCACCGTGATGTTCGGCGTCGGCATCGCCGGCTCCTCCTCCGCCAGCATCATCCGCCGCTCCTCCTCGCCCAGCCACGTCGGAAACTCGTCGTCCGCCGCCAGGAGCCGCCGCCGCCGGTGGAGCGGGTCTCCGGCGAGGGCGGAGAGGAGCTTGGCCACGATGGCGAGGCCGTTGCTGGCGAGCTCGGTCGAGTTCCGCATGAGGACGGCGACCTCGCCCGCGAAGGAAGCGCCCGACTCCTCCAGCGCGTCCAGGCACGTGCTCAGGCACGTGACGGCGGAGCTCAGCCACGTCGTCAGGTCGTCGAAGTAGTTTTCCCCCGGGACGGAGGCGCCGTCGACGGCGGCGGCGGCGGAGAGGGTGTCGTTCAGGGAATCGGCGGCGTCGCTCAGCATGTCGCCGCAGACGCCGAGGGCCAGCCTCGCGCGATGGTCGTCGCCGGCCTTCTTGGCGTAGGCTGCCGGAATGTGGGAGATGGATTCGATGGCGCCGATCGCGGCGGAGAGGAGGAACCGGAAGAGCTTTTCCGGGTCGGAGGAGTCGGCGGAGATGAGGGCGGAGAAGCAGGATTTCGGATACAGAGTGACGCTGCAGATGGACCGGATCGCGTCCTGGGTCGAATCGGGCGGCGGCGGGGATTTGCTGTTGGACCGGTGAACTAATATTCCGGCGATGGAGAGGCCGGCAATGAGGGCTGTGAGGAGGATGAGGGAGATGGAGAGGATGAAGATTCGCCGGCGTGAGCTTCTGCCGTCGGCATTAACGTAATTCTTGACGAAGGACATTTTTTTTAATTGGAAATGTTTTTTATTTTATTTTTTAATTTGGGTAGTAAAAATAATAAAATCACAACTAACTCTCTAACAACTTAATTTCTATACTATATAAATACAAACTTATGTAAATATTCTCCCTCGTTGAATTAATAATTACTTTTACTTTTTTGATATAAAATACATTTTTAGTTAAAATTTTGAATCAAAAAATCAATAAAACGTGGTTTTTGTACTGCTTATATTGATTATATATTTGTATAAGTATAACAGGCATAGACCATTGACCGAGCAAAGATGTATAGCATGCTTATGGTGAGATCGCTTCAACGTCAATTCTATTGACATTATGATTGATTATACAGTTAATTATCAATATTGTATGTGCTTTTAAAATTAATTAATTAATTTGAGTGTTAATTATGTGGTGTAAATTGGCTGTTTGGTAGATGTTGATTTTTTTTTTTTTGAAATGCATGCAAGTCGTTGAGGCATGCAAACTTAATTCAAGAAGAAGATACATATAGATTTAGAGAGAGAATAATGTTGAAAATCAATGTAAAAGTATACTATTTTAATAGTTTCAATGGGAAAAAGTCATTCCTTCCTGAATTTGGATCTAAGAAATGAATTGATTTTTTAATTAATAATTTGATGATATCACAATAATTTTACTTTATTTTTAACTTATTAATACATTTTTATCATTTATTTTTTATGAAATAAATAAAAAAATAATATTTTCATTTTTATCATTTATTTTTTATGAAATAAATAAAAAATAATATTTTTCTTAAAGTTCTCTAGAGAAGTTGGGCAACTCTGAATAATTAATTCGGATGGAGTCGCACATGGCGAGAGTCGAATCGAGTGGAGTCGCACATGGCGGGAGTCGAATTGAAGACCCGCCACAAGGCTAGACTCTGATACTATGTTAGAAACCGCTTCATCTAAAAGCTCGAACTGTTAAAAAAGTTGAGCAACTAAGCATTTATAGTGGGTCGAATATATTTTCCAATATTAATATAAATATTCTCCCTAAATAACATAGCAAAGTGTGAATATATACTCTCTCCGTTCTATTTCTATACGATCTAGAATGAATTATCGTAATATATATTTCGTTCTTTCAAATTAATTGGTCACACTATTAAAAAAATATTTTTTTTCTTTTAAAATAAAATTTTACTTTTTTATATTTATTTATTTTTAAAGTTGATTCACAATGAATTATCATAATACATATTTCGTTCTTTTCAAATTAATTGGTCACACTATTAAAAATATATATATATATATATATATATATATATATATATTTTGTTCTTTTCAAATTAATTGGCCACACTATTAAAAAATTATTTTTTTTTCTTTTAAAATAAAATTTTACTTTTTTATATTATTTATTTTTAAAGTTGATTCACAATATTTTAATTTATTAATTATATATCTTTTTTTGCAAAATTAATATTTTTTTTAATTTTCGTGTGATGAATATTTGATTTTTTTTGTTTAGGTAAATTGCAGATATTTAAATACTCGCACACACATGTCTCGGGTTCGAATCTTGAACCTTACGATTCTCTAGTCGACAATCAACTGAGCTAACAATCTTTGACAACTGATTTTAGATGTATATAGAGAGTATCACGCTGTTCAAGGGTCAATATGTAAAAAGGTACTAGCATGAGTTTGATAACAAAGATTTGATAATCTCAACGAGAGACGGTATTAGTTTTTCAACCAACTAATTTTCGTGTGATGATAATATTTGATTTCTGTTTTTCAGTGTCGGTATCAGTTTTCAACCAACAAATATTGGAGATCACTTGTTTCAAAAATTTCTCAAATCTTTGTTGAATAATTTGATGTAGACAGATTTTGAACAAATTTGAGTCAAACACTACTACAATTTAGAATTATAATCAAGAAATTCAAGTAAGCTTAAAATTTTGAAGTAAAAATTTTAAAACTAATTTTCCAACCAATTTTAGAATCATAAAACATACTAGAAAAATAAAATAAAAAATTGCTTATTAATACGTTCAAATTAATTTATAAAATCATAAAAAAAATTGTATACTTTGAAATATACAATTTGATCGGGTTGGGTTTATTTGGGCTTACTTACATAGGAGAACATTAATTGAAGTTGGCCTGTATTTGGGCCTGTATAAAAAAGGGCCCAGCAATCATTTGTAACTTATAATAATAGTGGAGTAATAGTTAAAAGGAAAAAGAAAAAGACAATGGAAGACAGACATTTAATGCGGATTAGATTTCAGAGTCTGGAGGCGACGTTTTACAGCGTTTCTCCTCCCGAGGCATACCGAATCTGGGAATTCTCATCTTCTTCGTCAGCATCATCTCTGGTCGTTCAAATTCAGATCTAACATAAATCTCGGTCGGTCAGATCAGGGATTTTAATTACTCTCCGATCGATGCTTTAGGTAGCCTCTCTTAACCTATTTATTTTAATCACAATTCTCTTTTTTTTTTCCATCTTTCATTGAATTGTTTTAAGTAATAATTACTGTTTAATTGTCTTCTTTTGATTAATAAAAGAAACATATAATTCACATAAAAAAAATACGCCGTAGTAATTTTTATAAAATAATAAAATATTCAATTGAGATAACTCGATACAATTATATATTATGTAATTTCAATTTACTCAAAGCGGTACATTTAGCTAATTTGGAGTTTCAATTGTGAAAATTGCCTAATAACAACATTCTACAACCGATCGATAAAATAAATATTCTCATGCATTTTTTTTTTCATTTTTACTTAATTTTTAATCTTGTTACAAAATGTAATCAATGGAAGAATATGAGAATTACCCTTTCAAAATTTGTGATCCAATTTTTTTTTTCATTTTTACTTAATTTTTAATCTTGTTACAAAATTTAATCAATGGAAGAATATGAGAATTACCCTTTCAAAATTTGTGATCGTACGTCCTAAATTATTAGAAGTACTAAGTGATATCATAAGTTTAAACAATAATAAAAAAGGACAATTTCCAACTCCTCAAATGATATGCATTTGTGACATTTAATTTAATTAGTAATGTGCAAAAACTCAGATTAATTTTTGAACATACATACATTACTAAGTACTTGATTTTAGGAGATGATTTCACTACAAGATCAATTTTTTTTCCTAACAAGAGACCAATTGAAATTTTGTTTTGGAGATGGAATATGTTATGGTAATGTTCTTTACATTGTGATAACAATCCCGAGTAGCAGACACCTATGTCCCTCGAATGCAATTTTCTTTGTCGAATGGTCAGTCGAATGTCAGAATTTGTGTCGAATGTGCATTTTCTTTGTCGAATGTTGTGATTTGTTTTCAGTGTCGAAAGTGTGTCGAATATGTTTTTATTCTGTATCGAATATCGGGCGACTATGTGTCGAATGTGTTGATTTATGTGTCGAATGTGTTGATGTGTGTGTCGAATGTGTCCATAAGTATGTCGAATTATTATTCATAAATAAGACACTGAAAACTAGATAAAATTAAGACACTGACATTATATTTATGCTGTAAAATTAGATTTGCCAATCTCATCATGGCCGCTCCCGGATCTGCCGATCTCGCAACCGTGACGACCGAATATGTTAACCAGATATTCATTTGTATCTGTTCTGTTAAACACGATAGCATTCCCATAAGTTAATGAATGATCTTTGAAAATTTTAGGCCAACCTGTAGTGAAATAAAATTCTCCACCCTCTTTGATTAATTTGACGCCCCACGATTTGCCGGATTGATCTGTTAGCGAGAAATTCTGATTGACCAAAGCCTTTGTGCGGGGGTGTAGGCCGGGGGGAAGTTGAATTTTTTGTGCTTGATCTTGATGAATTATGATGCGGTAAAAATTTTCCATTTTTGAAACGTTTTAGCAAAGGAATTATAATGGTGAGATTAAGTAATGGACTTGTTTTTATAGACCAAAGAAAGTTGAATAGTCTCTACCTATATGGGTAGATACAACGATATCATTTATTATGGGAAACCCTAACAATTTATTACAATGAATTTAAAGCGATCCCACCAATCCCGCAACTTTATATTCATTGTAGTTTGACCTGCCAATTGCCAATTACATATTCAATAGAGAGAATTATGATTCTCCTAAGGTGTGATGGTTCGACTCAGTTAAGGTATGATTCGACAATGTTTAATTATTTAGAATCGCATTGCATGTTTGCATTATGATTGTACATACGGTTAATTATGATTCGACAATGGTTAATTATTCTAATTAGCCCTGTAATATTTATTCGTAAACCCTAAATGTAATTTTTTGTGTCGATCTGTATGTCGAATGTAAGAATATGTGTCGACAATCTGTTTATCCACAATCAGATTCGTAATAATGGTTATTCCTAAACCCTAAAGCCTAAACCCTAAACCCTTAAACATGATCCAATTACATCCAGTAAGTTACGTGAATTTAAGGTTATCCCACCAACACTAAATAATTCAATGCAAAAATCAATTCTTACCAACTATCCCACCTAATTCAATTTTTTATGAAATTACAATTAATGAATTCAATTTAATATAAATCTTCAAAACACACATTACAAACACGATTCATTATAGAGATTACGTTAATACAATTTATTCAACATTCGGGGAACAAACACAATTAGCAGAGACTGACTGCAGCCTTCTTTGCAACACCCTTTTTTCATACTCCAATTTTTCAATTTTCCCCTTCAATCTTGCAATAGTAATACGCTGTAGTTTAGCTATGTCGTCATTGTCAATCATTTTGAAGAAGCCACAATCGTCGTACTACAGGGAAACAAACTATAAGTTATATATATGAGACTCAAAACGAATGTGAATTAAAAAATATTGTCATTTGATTTTACCTCATGAATCTTGTTGTTGATGTGAGTAGCTCTGCCTCTAAACCGTGTTCACAATTGACAGGTGGCCCATCGCCTAAAGCAGATGAGAAGGTATACCGATCTCTGCTAGGAGACTCGGGAGCGGGTTTCATATTCTTTCACAAAATCAATATTCAACAATGAATATATGTGGTTTTATAGGCGTTTTCGATAACGGCTACTTGTTGTGGACCTTACTTTTGGGCAACGGCTACTAAATTTTGAACTGTTATTGATTACATTCGACACAGAAATTATAACTTTCGCCAAAGAAATGTAATCAATCGACATACAAATTAGTTGGGCAATCGACATACAAATTAGTTGGGCAATCGACATACAGTTGAAGAGGTGTATTGTTTACATTCGATACAAAATTGAAATTCGACAAAGATATTATAACATTCGCCTAGCAAATTAAAACAATCGACACACATATTGACTGTGTGTCGAATGTTATCAATTGTGTGTCGAATTGTGTGTCGAATGATATCAATTGTGTGTCGAATGTTATAAATTTTTACTGTGTGTCAGAAAAAAGATTTCCTATGATTACCTACATTAATTCTCTGAAGAGTGTAAATGCAACCATCATTCATTCAGACTTGTCTTTTCTTAAGTTTTTATTTCCAACCAGAAAACCAGGTATTAATTCCAACCAGCAACAACAACAACAATTTAGAGGTTTTTATTTTGGATTGAAAGCTACTGTTGATCATTTCCAAAGTATTGAAATTGAAATATGTCCACTTTAAAACTGTGTGTGAGATAAGGTGGTCAATGGTCTGGTTTGGAATATGTTGGAGGGGAAGATGACGTAGCTTTTGTACCGCCTGGAGAGGGTGGTTATCAAGCTTTGTGGGACAGCGTACACCATTGTGTTAACGCAGACACCAATCTCTACAGGTAAGATTTCTAATGTGTTACGGGTGTGTCGACCAGTGATATGCATATGTGTAGTGTTTAAATGAGATATGTCGAATGTTAAATACTTCGTTGCTATTTACTTTCTACATCTAGGTATATCTTTGAATCATATGTGGATTTGAATGACCACCAAATTCGGAAAAGGAAACTGAAGACGGACGATGATGTTTTTGAGTTGTTTCGGAAGGACCGGTATCCAGTTGTTTTTGTATCAGTAATAAAAATTCGTCCCACTACCACTTTCACGGGCACCAATATTTTCGCGGATGAAGGTACATCTCATCCATACGATCATAACCACGGAGCACGTACACCGAATATAGTACTGCCATTGGAAATACCCAATACAGTTATAGATCTACATGGCACGAGTACTGATTTTGGTGAGGAGTGGGGTTTGCATGGAGATCCTGAGGCAGATAATATTGGAGATGATGTGGATAATGTGGCACCAGGAGATAATGTGGCACAAGGAGAAGTAAATCTCACTCAAGAAGGAGAAGCAGCAGAGGTTTTTGAGGACCCTAATATGCGTGCCAAGTTTGAGGACTTCATGTCATGGTACAAGCTTGCCAATAACCAAAATTCCGAACCTGTTGGTAGTACCAATCGTGTCACATTTCCTCCATACCTGAGACAACAATCTACCGGAGATGGTAACACCAACCTAGATTCTGATATTGTAAGGAGCTCAAGGTGGCTAATTCCAGAAGCTCCAACTACTTGCAATGATAGTGGCCTAGAGGAAGAGGAAGGCGGATTGTTCAGAGCTAATTTCTTATATTCAATTTACATACATTATTATACTTTCGCCTAAGATTATAATAGATTCGCCTTACATTATAATACTTTCGCCTAAGATAATATTAGATTCGCCTTACATTATTATCGATTCTTCTTAATAATATGATTACACATAATATGAATACAGTATAGATTCGCCGTAGTACATAACAGATTCGCCATAGTATTATAATCGATTTACCTTAATAATATGTACTACACATACAAATTTGCGTATTCCTGATTGTCGACATTAGTTTCGACACACTGATAACATTCGCCATGGCTCTGTATATCTATGTTTTAGTTCATTAACATCCCCTCTTTTGTCCTTGTAGGTTGATTCTAAAAAATCTAGGTTTGAAAGATTGTTTGATTCTCGTCCTCTTAATGACCGCATAAAATGGATGTCCATTTACTGGGCTGACGATGACTTCCTTGTGAGAACAATTGGTTATGATGAACCTACAATTTGTAATAAGAGTGGCTGCCTCTGCTGTAAAGGGCTGGTGATCAGAAAGATTGGGTTGAAGTCATGAATGGTGACTTATTAATTGCAACTTCGAAAACAATTTAGGGGATATGATTAACCTTGGTATCTTTTTCTTTTATCTAGTTTTCAAGAAAAAATAATTATGTAATTGAACAACTAATTATGTAACAAACTAGTTCTCCTCTAATTATCTAGAGAAAAAAATTAAAGTACACTAAATGGGATAGAGAGACAGCTTATTTGCACTAGGACATAAAAAAATCGCTTATTTACACAAAAAAGCGCTGAACTTTCGGAACTGCTCTCTACCTGTGTCGATTCTTCAATTACTAACTAACATTCGACATGATCATGAAGGCGAATGTGGAGAAGTTGAAAGCGAATGTTTGGTATATATCCTTGGCGAATCTTATTAGCTTGGCGAATGTTTTTCATAGGTCGAATGTTTTTCATAGCTACTGTTGACACAGGAATAACATTCGACCTATGAAAAACATTCGCCAAGCTAATAAGATTCGCCAAGGATATATACCAAACATTCGCTTTCAACTTCTCCACATTCGCCTTCATGATCATGTCGAATGTTAGTTAGTAATTGAAGAATCGACACAGGTAGAGGGCAGTTCCGAAAGTTCAGCGCTTTTTTGTGTAAATAAGCGATTTTTTTATGTCCTAGTGCAAATAAGCTGTCTCTCTATCCCATTTAGTGTACTTTAATTTTTTTCTCTAGATAATTAGAGGAGAACTAGTTTGTTACATAATTAGTTGTTCAATTACATAATTATTTTTTCTTGAAAACTAGATAAAAGAAAAAGATACCCAGGTTAATCATATCCCCTAAATTGTTTTCGAAGTTGCAATTAATAAGTCACCATTCATGACTTCAACCCAATCTTTCTGATCACCAGCCCTTTACAGCAGAGGCAGCCACTCTTATTACAAATTGTAGGTTCATCATAACCAATTGTTCTCACAAGGAAGTCATCGTCAGCCCAGTAAATGGACATCCATTTTATGCGGTCATTAAGAGGACGAGAATCAAACAATCTTTCAAACCTAGATTTTTTAGAATCAACCTGCAAGGACAAAAGAGGGGATGTTAATGAACTAAAACATAGATATACAGAGCCAACTTGTCAAACGATCGAGTATCTATTGATCGATATAAACGCAATTGACAAAGTTACCTCATCACACATACGCTTATGAACATCGCCAGAATATGCAGTAGCCAACGCTGCTTTAAAACCCTATAAATATATTTCATTGGAAACAATCATAAATATTATGGATTCAAATACCCTAAAGAACCATCAAAAAGACCAGTACACACAATAAAACAGGACTCTACCTCAATACTTGGGGGAACGTCAAGCTCATAAATATCATCATACCTCCCCGGCTTGCTCGAACGTTTGGCTCGTTTGGGTTTTTCCATCGTATATTTCTTGAACGCTTTACCCAATTCCACATAAAAATCTTGATCACTCCAGTACCCCATTATAATCTTCACGACTCCACTTAATAAAAAAGCAAAATGTTTCCATGTCACACAAAATGTGGTTCAATCAATGTATGTCACATAGAAAAACAAGTAGCAATCATGAAGACAAAATGTGTATTCAATCAGGAAATCTAATCACTTAAAACCCCCTCACAAATACACTTGTTTACTATTTAGTAATTGCAACGTAATATCATAAGTTCAGAGTATTAGCAAGAGTGTCAATACAATTTCTCTTGTGACTCATGAAATAATATCAAACTTTAACAAGCATAAAAAGAATTGATAAAGTTAAAAAAAGACCAGGATTCTTTAAACATTAGAATAGTGTTTTAATCTTCATCAAATTTCTTAGGCTTGGAAATTTTTTTGTCGTGACTTGTGAAAACTGTTTTACACCTCACACGCTAGGTTTTGTATATATGCATAAGTAGTTATGAATCATCAATTCATCATGGCACGCACCTAATATTGGCAGTGGTTTCCGTCTCTTGCAAAATGCCCTCCAAAGCTACATCCATCTTGAGATTTTCCAATCGTTCTTCATCTTTTGAAGAGTTTTTAAAATCCTCTACGTTCACAAGCAAGTAACAATCCTATGTAATAAAAATGAAAATAAGAACTACACATACATAGAAGTGATCATTCAATTTGCCCCAAAGAAATACTATTTATATAATGAACCTTATCATATGCCTCGACAAATGCTTGTATGAAGTTTGGAGATTTGATGAAGCTTTTCACTTGTGCAGCAAGAGTTTCTACGTGCTCGACATTCGCAACAGCACGCTTAACGGATCGGAAAATTTTGGTCGCCATCTCCTTGAGTTCTAATTGGTTTTCTACTTTGCTGGTCAGAATACCAATGCCGTAGTTCTGCAAACAAAAATACATACACAAGTGAAATAGAGTATAACTTTGTATGCTCCAATTAAGCATGTTTGTTTGTTTGTTTTAGCTAAAAATCTATGTTTTGAACAAGATTAAGATGAAGATTACCCCAACAAAAGAATCAAGTAGAGGTAAATTCGGATCGAAAGGATCAAATTCAGGTTCATCTGAATCGGAATCCGAATCGACAGGCGCTGGCTTTTCATCAGGCAACTCCAGAGCGGGTTCGGAGTCGAAATCAAGAAGTTTGTTTTCATCAGGTAATTCATCAATGGGCCTCTTGGGGTCTTTGTCCAAGGCATCAGAGCAAGCACGTCTCTTTAGAGAAGAAGAATTCATATAAGCAGCAGCTGTGTCTAATGATGCCTGAAAACAACACTTTAATTCATTCTAAACACCATTAATAAGAAACGAAAAATTAAATAAAAAATATGAGGTTTGAATCGACCTCAAACGGTTTCTTGGGATCTAGGGACAACGCATTTGAGCTAGCACTTCTCTTTAGAAAATCATACACACAGGTTCTCTTGGGATCTGGGGCCAAAGCATTTGAGCTGGCACTTCTCTTTAGAAAATCATACGCACAAGTTCTCTTGGTGTCTACGTCCAAAGCATACATAGCAGCTGCATCTAATGATGCCCGAAAACAGCAACTCAATTAACTCATTCAAAAACATTACTAGCTAATTCTAAACAATAAAAAGAATCAAAGCTTCAAAAATTATTATTTTTTCTGTTCAGAAATACTCAATTTAAACCTCAATTCCTTGATATTCGATTTTTTTCACAAATTTTCAGTACAAAAATATGACCAAAAGATAAATTAAACAAACTGGTAAATTTAATCATGAGTATAATAAACATTAAAAATTTGACCAACAACACATAATAATAAGAATAATACCTGATCCAGCGATATGAAATTTCAAACATGATGAGGTAGGGTTAGGGATAAGTTGTATCGTTTTTGTTCAGCTGGTAGGATTAGGAGAGAGACGAAGATCAGCTGGTAGGTGAGATTTAAAGGTCGTGAATATCTTTCGTATGGGCTCCTTCCTTCCTCATAGGGATTTGTGCTCACTACTTTTTACTTTTGAGGCCGTATTTAATGGCCCAAGCCCAGGACCAAGCCCATACATATATATATATATATATATATATATATACTAGGGGCGATCGTCTTGCCACGCAAGACGAAGGCCCATGTGACTCGGTGCACACACAACGCTAAAGATAATGAAAAATATTCAGTGTATGAACAAGGCAAAACTAAAACCGGTATTGTGTGCACAAGTATGAAACCTAGAAGTAATTAAGAACTGAATAGAAACTCCAAGCTGTTCTCTAGGAAAAAGTCCATGACAGTTGGTATGATTTTCAAGGAGAAGCACGAGGAAGTCACCAAAAGAGGTCCAACAGAGGACCTGCAAATATACCTCACACAAATAGACCATCTTTTGCAGACGCACCATTTGTGTCACTACTCACATTTTTATGCTTTTCAACTTTGTCCAGCGTGTTCTTTCCACCTATCCCTTCTTTCGCTTTTGCGTGTTCCAGTGCTTGCTCTTTAAGCACAACTTGTCGCATCAAGCTGATAACGGACTCCATGACTATGGATAATGTTTCCTGCAGCATGTTTCAATCCCAAATAATAAAGAGAATAAGAATGTAAATATCCTACATTTGCTTGAAATTTTTAATATTCAATTTAACCTAGTTTGAATAATACCAAGGAAACAAAATGAAATATTACACACATGTACCTCAGTTGAGATTTCTCAACTGAGAAAAGCCCCGCAACATGAATTAAGTCATAAGTTCTTGGATATGTATCAAATGACTTGCACCTGAAAAGGCGCAATTTTTCACATTATCTATGCAAATAATAGATTTTGCACATAAACTTGTGTCATTGTCCATATAAAATAAATGCTTATTGATGAATCCAAAAAATGAAATATAGTTATTCGACTTTCAGGTTTATTTCACAATTTTATTTATACAGAATCAATTCCATTTGAACATCTGTTATTATTGAACAATGACATTATCATCAAAATCATACCAGTTATAAGACTGTGGTCGTATATGACAGGCAATGTATTGGGCTCATTAACAGGGACACCATTGACCAACAACCAATCTAAGCGGTTCTCAATTAGTACAGCTGCAAAACTGTAGTTACAGAAACTAATTAGCTTGTCTGAAAACAACACAACAAAATATGATAGCAGTTAATAGTGCGATGAACAATTTACCTTCCCATTGCTCTTGAAGGGTTGCTTCATGTTTATAAACGAGCTGGTGCTGCCCAAGCAAAATATCCTCCAGCACAGAGCATTCTATTGACCTCTAGTAGTAAAATCCCATCTGTACAAGAATATGCAAAAGATTAAGTTTATCATAGATCATAAATCCATTCGGAACTATTCTGACTGCGAGACTGATCAAACAAAAGAAAATTTAATATAATTAGGAAAAATGAAAGTCTATGTTGTGTAACTGGTCTGAATAAAATAAAGAACAACAATATATGTTATAGCACCAATTTACGAGAAAGCATCAGTTACCTTGTGCTCGCTGGCAGGCCATCCGAAGTAGAATCTATAATCAAGCAAGCAAGAAAACATGCAATTCAAAAATAATCGACACATATATAAGTACGACAACTGACTTCTTATGACGTTACCTTCAGAGCGGGCCTCGCAAATGCTCTGATCTAAAGGAGTACTGCTCCTTTCCAAAAGAGGGATTATCTCTTCAACAACAGAAAAGATACATATAAACAACCCCAACCTCCACTTGCAAACAAAATGTGCACACTCAACCAAAACCGAAAAGAAGGGAAAACAACAAAGAAAACGGTCGCAAATAGATAGGTCTTACCAAACATATTCACATGACTTGGCTTGATTTAAGCGAGCCACTGAGTTAGATACAAAAGGCATAATTTTTCAACCGAATCAATTTATAGTTAATAGCAATAGGTAATAAATAGCATATTCTTAGGTAGATCTGCATGCTTATGTTGGAAAAGGTAACCAAAACCCATGTGTCGAGATATAAAGAGGGAATATTATACTGTCTTTTTCCTTGTATAGTTGTGCTAGAGCATTTTATGTTAATTTAAGAAATTTTCTGGTATTTTTAAATCTCAATGAGAACACACGAGGCTAAAAATAAGTTACCAAGATTATGCCTTCGGCCCTCTCTTGCTTGCAACAGAGCTTGCTTCATCACGGGGAGAGAAGCAAGCTTATCCTAATGCTCTCCTAGAGGCTCAGTTCAACTCGTTGACTTATTGCGGTTATAATCACTGCCTTGATAACAATCAGGCACGCCAACACGTGTGCATTGCCCGAATTCGATTTCTGGAGACATCTGTATTCATATGCTCAAGAAAATCAGGCACATATAATGATATAATACAAAAATCTAAAGGAAACAATAATGATATGAACCGTTGGCATATGGAGGTTCATGCCCGGATAATAAAACCTTACCTCCTTCTGTAGATATCTAGCTTCGGCTTCCGTTAGCTTCAACCTAAATGCGTATGTCGTACTTTATCAAACAAAACCTGCATCCACATTTGAACACTTATGAAGCTTCTAATTAATCAGAAACAAAAAATCAGAAACACCTATGGACTAAAAATCAGCAAAATGACCAACATGCTCACGGGACAATTCGTAGGTACTGAATACTACATACATTGGGGATAGAAATCAGTTCATCACCTTGCGAATTCACATTTGATTGAGTCTGTATGCGTTGAAAATCGATTTCGATTTTTGAACCAAGAAGCAAATTTATACAATTTCATGAATTCAATGTCCAGAATATTCAATACAAGAAAAAATCAGAGAAACATACCCTAAATTAAGCACTACCTCATCCCGGCTTGTTGGCCATAGAGGGTGAAGCTTATACCCTTTCGGCCATGGAAGCAAGCAATCCAAAGGTCGGAAATTTTCTGGACAAAACTACGAATTGAACTTCGAAATTCCCACAAAAAAAAGGGTACAAATTCACTTGGCAGATCGATGATGAGCTCCAAATCGAGGGCGTAATCGATGTCCCAATCGCCGCCGCCCGCCGATGTCTCGCACGAGGCGGAACATGGCGCTGTGCGACAGCTTTACCGTGACCTCCAGCATCGTCTTGTCCTCGGGCTTGAGGGATCCGGGATGGTGCCTGACGCGATCTCGTTGTTGTCGCTCTTGACAACGTAGGCGATCTCTCGGATTGGGATGGAGACGGAGTAGGGGCTGGAGACAGATATCTTGGCCAGGAGGGTGAGGCCGAAGCCTTTCACGTCGACGTCGGTGATGGCCGCCTCGGGCATCGGCATGTTCATTTTTTATTCATCGGAGTAGGGGTTGGAGACGAATATCTTGTTCTTCGCTTGCTCTGGATGATAATCATTTTTGCGATCTGTGGAGAAGAATCAAGACGAAATGTAGATCTGATTTTTTTATTTTGTTGTGTCTAGTTTGGAAAAGATAATGTTAATAGGATGAAGAAAATGTATGAGGGAGCAGGTGGAGGTACACGTGCCTTAAGGAGGAGAAGAGTTTCAAGACACCTATTATTCATATTTTTAGCATTATTTAATTAAGCAATTTACATACAGCATACATACATGTTACGTACATATATGTATTAGGTAGAGGGGCGAGACGTGGCACGTAACTCTTCTCTTTATATATATAAAGATATATATATACTAGAATTTCTTCCGCCTTGCGATGCAAGACGGGCCCAGTTTAATTTATATATGTTCGATAAAGTTGATTGTAGAAATGTAGCCCAAGTCAAAACATGTAGTTCCAACAAAGCAACACATGACAGAAGAACAAATGAGAGTTCTAAACTATGTGCAAGCATTAATTAAAAAAAGCAAGCTTTTAAATAACCAACTTATCACTCGTTACAACTCAAAATAACCGTTTGTATACACTCACACTTTTAAGTTTTAAGACACTCATCTCCAATACTCATTCCTCATGCAAGTTAACACAAAATGAAGGAGAAAGAACCAAAAGAACAACAATAATTATAATTCAAATAATACTATAATAAATAAATAGACGAAAAACAGTTTTTACAAGAACTCTGACAGTTAAAAATAATATTATTCTCTAACTCGCCATTCATCACCGTCCCACCATCTCAACGATTCAAAGACTTGCACAATTGTACATTGAGTTAGCAAGTGCGGATAACTTTACCTGTTAGGACTCCAACTAATTGCATAAACTGTGTCTTTGTGGATATCCTTAGGTGACAGCTCTCCACCTATTTCACCAGTTTTAGCATCATATAATATTCCCTTTTTATGAGAGCTTAGTAATAAATTTGTTCCCATCAGGAGAACAGCGAATGCAATTCACAAAATTCGAATGATCCCTGCAGGCCAAAGTATCAAGAAACCTTGGGAAATGTCAAATCAAGCGAGCTTTAATCCAACCAATATTTTAGGTATTTTATAGGAAATGAAAAAAAAAAGCTAAAGTTAGCGATTGATATGCCTTAGAGTATGATTACATTAACTTAAAGGATTGATATGCCTTAGAGTATGATTACATTAACTTAAAGGTTCCTAAAACGCCAAATTAAACAAAATTCAAGTAAAAATGACTATCAAATTCAAGATTCAAGTAATTCGTCAAAGAAATCCACAGGAATGCAATAGAGGAAGATAATCAGATTTATGCACAAAAAAAAAACGAAAATCAGGGATGAAAAAAAATGGAATTAATTAAATTCGATACCTTTTCGAGATAAACGCGAAATAGTTGGACGAATTTTTACAGGAAACCATCCCACGAGGCAAGGTAGACCATGATCTCGATTATACTGAAATATTAAAATTGACACTATATTTAGTTTCATTGCTCAAAACATGAACATTGAAAAGGAAACTTTATCAAATCATACAATAATATATCAACTAACCAATAATCATCACATATATATACACAGAAAAATCATCAGATTTGTCTCCAAACCATATAAACCGACGAATCATTAACTTCTCATCGTTTTTAAGATTTACCTGGTGGCCGATGACAACTGGCGCATTTTGGAGTAGGAAATCCATGAAATTGTCGGTCCTCTTCAAAACCTGCGACAAATCCTCCACGGGTGACAACTGCCTATCGAGATTCTCTATACCCTTCTCTAGCTTCTTGATCAACCGTATTTCCCAAATCCTCCACGGGTGACAACTGCCTATCGAGATTCTCTATACCCTTCTCTAGCTTCTTGATCAACCGTATTTCCCTTTGAAGGTTGTCTTCTAGAAGCTTCTCCAACCGCACGACCCGCCGCTTCCAATACTCAGCACCATCACACTCCCCCTCGACCACCACCTTCTCGTCGTACCTCAGAGCCGAGCCATAGCCCTTGCTCTTCCCCAATGAAAATTGTTATGTACAACACCAAGCGATGAGGCATCAAACAGAACCGAATTACCCTTCAAAGCCTGGCAGCGCAAACTGGGATGCAAACTGCTCTATACGTGTTCGTAACTCAATGACGTATTTGTTATTTTCGAGACCCATCAGGAATGATTTCGGCAGTTTCCCGTGTTCCCTCTGCACCGAACTCGCAATCTGGGTGGCTCTAAAAAGAACTTCAGCCATGATTTCGAAATCAGGCTCGAGGAAGCCCCTTGTTGTCATCGCGGGTGTACCTATGGGAACAGAAATCAAGCCTCAATGAGCTATGACTATTGGAAAGAAAAAAATTCAAAAAGATCAACAATGTAAAACTAAGGCGACATTGAGCTATCACTATCGGACACACAAAATTCAAAAAGATACACAATGTAAGACTAAGGCAACATAGCATACTAATCCTAACACCTCTTGGAGTGATATTGCCATTGCTGTCAAATGTTGTAACTTTATTAAGAGTAATGTGACACATCTCTCACACCTTCTCTAGATTTTTACTTGCACGTGATTTTTTATTTGGAAAAAGAGGTCAGTTAAAACAATTTGGATCATAAACATTTGGTTCCAATAGAACAAATTCATGCACAATAAGGGTAATTCCATGACATATGCTTTCAAACCTCTATGTTCAGATAGTGAAGATACTTGTAAGAGTAAATGGACCTTAATGTGACAAACACATTCCAAACAAGCACATAAGTTTGATAAATGCACAAGAATACCAAGGGTAAATCAGAGAAAAAAAAAATTTATTCACCTTAGCATCTATAAGCCCACTAAGCTGAGCCATGTCACATAAGAACACTGCACCACAGTTATCCGCTATTTTCCTAAACCTCTCGTAATCCCACTCCCGAGGATACGAACTCCCACCACAAATTAACACCTTCAGGCAAAAATCCAATGCGTGTCCAGACCCATAATCCTATCCCCTGGCAGTAAAAGCCAAGTATACACAGCGAAATTAGTGGAAGTACATGAATACGACTGCACAGTAACACCTCAGCTCTCAGAATCAAGCCCAAAAGCAACCAAAGCTCGCTCCCGACACAATGATTCAATCTCATCAATGTACTGATTCCAAAAACAAGAAGCACATAAATAAGTTACTTCTCACAAAGCAAATAAAGCTTGTCCGAGGGACCAAACTCGTGGGGAGAATAGATTTGGCCACGGAAGAAACTGAGCTTCCGGTGTTTCTGTTATTCAGGACCTCAGCATTCGCCTTCAAAAAAATTCAGAAACATCGTTACACAACAGTTCAAACCTCTACAAACAAAAAAATTCGAAATATTTGTTCAAACCCTAAATCGCAGCAGAAAAGAATTCTAAATTCATCCTAAAATAATAACAAGAAACGGGAATAAAATCAGCGGAACAATCGCAGCACTTAAATTCACCGTGAAGAAATTGAGGTAAAAGAAGGGGCGAGTACCTGATACTGATTTGCTCCGTTGAATTTTACCAGAGAGGAAGATCGAGAACCCTAATCTGAGAACGACTGTCTGTCGTGAGTAAAAGAAAATCACAAATAAGATTTAAATATATACATATACGATATAAATATATACATATAGATATACGAATGTAAAGAGATTTTCCATTTGGTAATTGTAAGGACCCTCACAAATACTATACGCTCACAAATACTATACGAATACTTACAGACATTGAGCGGGGGTGAAGTGTGGAGATTGAGAGAAGATTCCGATCAAATCGCAGAGAAGAAAAAGAAGAGATTTCAGATCTGGTTTTTTTTTCTTTAAAAGGATAATGTACTCATTTATTAAAATTTTAATTTTAACATATACTGTATAATTAGTATATATATAGACACCTGTAGTTACATATTGGGTGTGTACGTGGAGTATATATATATCGGTATGTAAGTATATTGTACGTAATGCAATATATATTTTTAGGAGACGTGGCTCATTTAGATGCAAAAATTCATCTTTTCATATAATGTATAGATATATATATATATATATATATATATAAATGAATCATATATTTATATTTTATTTATTAAACAACAATGAATTATTATTTGAAAAAATCCTCATAAAAATAATTATTTATATTTCATAATTGTTAAACGGTTGAAAAATCGGATAGGCTTTCAACCGAACATGTATATTGATTTCGAGATTTGGACGAACAAGTACAAAAAAATATGACGATGAGGCTAGTAAAACACTAAATGACAAGCATAAAATAGAGAGCATAAATGTTTATATTATATAGGCTTTCAATCGAACATGTATATTGATTTCGAGGTTTGAACGAACAAGTACAACAAAATATGACGATCAGACTAGCAAAGCAGTAAATGACGAGCATAAAGTAGAGAGCGTAAATGTTTCTATTATATCCCTGTTTTTCGGGAATTGTGTTTGATTGCTAAAAAACTATTTCTAAAATCCGAAAGATTTACAAAGGTAAATCCCTCGAGTCGATCTCTCGAGGAGCAATGCTATCGGCACGTGAATGTCATCGTGTGTTCGTTTAGTTCGAGTTTCAAGAGGAACGAAATCATTATCAACTAAGGGGGGTTTCAAGTCGAGAGAGTTAACTTAACTAAAATTGAAATAAGAAAGCAATCAAACAAGTAAACAATGGAGATAACAAATGAGAGAGAGGGTTAGGGAACTAGGTTCCTTTGTTTCGAGGATTGAGTCGAGCCTTTTAAAAACCAAGATTGTGATAGAGAGAAGAGCGCTTAGGTGTGACCGCATCGTCCACTAGTGATACACCTCGAGGAGGTCCTCAACACGAGACGACCTTGAGTCACACCTAAATATCGCTCGACTTGGGTGTGAGATCCACTAGTGATGTTCCTCGGAGAGGATATTCAACACGAGACCCCACAACTCGAATCTAGCAATTCCTCAATTTATAAACGAGGTGTTTAGGTACGATCGCGTCGTCCACTAGTGATGCACCTCAATGAGGTCCTCATCACGAGACGACATTGAACTGTACATAAACATCGCTCGACTCAAGCACGTGATCCACTAGTGATGTTCCTCGAAGATGATATTCAACACGAGACCCCAAAACTCGAATCGAACGACTCCTCGATTAGTTTAAAACCCTCAAAACATCATCGAATCAACCTCTAAACAAAGTACCCTAGAACCTTAACAAGAGACCTAGCTACTCATGACAACACAAACAAACAAGAATATAATATCTAGAATACTCATAATGAAATAAAGCTCACAAGGGTGTTGGGGAGACAAGGCGGAAACGAGTCGTGCTTCCGGAATCGAGCCGAACTTCTACGTGTCACCTGAAGAAATGGCTCCGATAGAAACGACGGGCTCGGCGAGGTGATCGATGTTCGTGAATGGTATTTTGTGAGATAATAAATCGATTGAAACTAATTTAAATATTATAGCTTGAAAATCAAGAACAATATTATCTCCAAGAACAAGTTTCAAAAACAAAAACTAGAGAATGAGGTAGTGGTACAAGTCTCAAACCTAACATATTGTCTTATAGTGCATACATGCACTTTGTCTTGCCAAAAACCTACTAGAAATGACTAAAACGCCCCTCCAAATCAACTCCAAACAGGCGGTCAAAGCTGGCCCAAAAAGTCAACGAAAATCAGGCGATGTCGGCCGCCGGCCAAATGCTGTAGCCCGACAGCAATCCTTCGATCGCAGGAAATAACTTCGTGCGAAGGTTCAAATCTCTGCCCAAACCCAATTCGACATCCATTTCTTCGCAAATGTCCACACGTGCTGGAGAAATGGCCAATCTCGCCACATAAGCTACACAACTCTACATGGTAAACTTGCCTCTTGGGTTGCTCCTCAGTGCAATCTCACTTTCGGCCGACGTCTAATGCAATTTTCACCCGAAAAGCTGATTGACTTCGTTTTAACCCGTTTTGCCTACAAAACACGGAAAATGCCTCGATCGCACCATTTTAATACAAATATCAACATACGCTCATAGAACGGGAGAAACGAGCATAAAAGAGGTGACAAAATGGACCAAAATAGACCCGAACTATACACCAAAAACGAGTCAATCAGTGTTGTATCAAATGATTACTATTGTTCTTCAATTTATAAAAATGAGAAATTGGGGTTTCTATTGTGTATCGGGCCCTTTTTTTATTGGGCTTTATCATTTACAAAGTCGCGTTTACCCCTGTCGTCTTACAAAGGTAAGTAGGTAACCATTTGTTATCTTCCTTCCCCGTATGCTTGTCTGTCCGGTCTCAAGGTTCGAACAACCAGCCTCTTGTTTTGACTTCTCAACTATTTTCGATCGAGCAGACTAGTAGACCATCAAGAGAGCTTCTCAGTTGTCTCCGGTCGATCAGACTAGCAAACCACCAGGAGGGCTTTTTCAGTTTTCTTCGGTCGGGCAGACTAGTAGACCATCAAGAGGGCTTCTCAGTTGTCTTTGGTCGAGCAGACTAGCAGACCATCATGAGGGCTTTCTCAGTTGTTTTCGGTCGGGCAGACTAGCAGACCATCAGGAGGACTTTTCAGTTGTCTCTGGTCTGGTAGACTAGCTAGCAGACCATCAGGAGAGCAACGTTCTGTAATTGGGAGAACGGGTCTTCCCGTGTCCCTCGTGCCCGTCTGGTCGCCAATAATCATCAACAATAGTGCGGATGAAAGGATGAGGAGTAAATCCCTGGTCGCTCATCTCTTCCTTGGTTGTTCGCCTTTATTGCCAAAGAATTGTTCTGATAAGCTTAAGAATCTGATTTTTCCATTGGGCTTACATCATGGGCCGAACTATTGGGCCTCAATAAAAATGGAGTACAAAAATAACTCTTCCACGTTCAAAACTTTGACCTTTATGCGTTATATAACTTTTCCATGGCTCGGACATATATGACTTGGCATCTTCCCTTCTAAAGCATCCCAGGTATTTGTTTGGGTCTAAGTCGGAAAAAATATCCTCAGTTGGTGCTGGAGCCGGAGGTTGATTGTTCACAGGAGTCGATTCGTTGAGTGTTGAAACGTTAATATCGACCCAAGACGAGTTCAGTTGACGGAGTACCATAAACAACATGGACATGTCAGCGTCGTTACGTAGACGATAGATTGTTGATTCAGGAACCACCGAGAATTTTAGTTGTAAAGCCTTCACTACTACAAAAATTGGCTTTAGAGACGCTCAAAAGTGTCACTAAAAACTACTTTTAATGACGCTTTTACTATAGTGACGCTTTATTAAAGCGTCACTTGATTTGGCGTTTCAATAGGTAAGTATAGTGACGCTTGAAAAATGTCACAACAAATGTTTTTAGTGACACTTCGATGCGTCTTAATAACATTATAATGTGACATTTGACGACATCATGAAAGCATTATTTCGTAACACTTTTATATGTCATAATAACTAATAACATACTATTATCAAAATAGATTTTACATAGGATAAAAATAACTTTTAACGTCGGTTGTGGCACAAATATATATTACATAAATAAATTTAAAAAATATATTTTTTATTTAAATCAAATTTAAATGTACATTTAATCATCAAATGACAAAGACTAAACATAAAAGAATGTCTAAAAATATTACAAAAATATAAAGATAAACCGATAATCTATTCGCATCTTCTTAACGAAGACTTGGTTGAATTCAAAGATGACTTCATTCCCAGCTTTAGTATTCCCTTCCAGTTCCAGTCTTCTTCTCAATCGCACTTTGTTTTGATATCACACTCCAGGGTGCCATTCCAGGGTGTATATCACACTTCTATACTCCACCTTGCCCTAATGAAGTGAAATAACAAAATTTTAACTTCTCTGCCAAGATCAATACATACAATTGGTACCTCTATAGTGAAATTGGTATAAATAGAAAATGTCAATATTATCATATTCTATCTCCTTCAGAAAAACCAAAAGAAAAAAACAAATCAGGAAAGTGATTTACCTCTGGAAAGTGGCACTTATATAGTTATATTCTCCCTCTTTTAGTTCTTCCTCTTTATCTACTTACAACAATTTAAAACCAGCAATCAATAATAATAATAATAATAATAATAATAATAATAAATATTCACTACTTTTAGGCTGTTGTATGACTTAAAGAAAGTTGAAAGAAAATACCTGCCAATATCACTTATGAATAGCATGCGCTTAATCTAAAGTTAAGAACCTCACCTGCTCACCCGAGATAAGGAGATGGATAATTAATGCAATCAAAATTAAAACATAATATGAAGTGGGATGTTAATCAATATTCACCTGTTATATATATATACACACACAAACATTAAAATACCTCTAGGACGAGGGAGATCAATCAACTCCATTACGCCTTGTTTACTGAAAAATTACAAAAAAAATAGGAAGTTTGTTAAAGGGTTCATTGTGAGCATCAAAAGGATTAATGCACATATTTACCGAATGTTGTGGTGTTATGGTCATGCTTATGATGCTGAACTACTATAGGAGAACATGATATAAGAATATAAGTCATACTAATCTACCTTGACAGAAAAATAAATATTACAAGTCAATGCCAAAATGGTAACAACTACATACATTTGATAGATTATGTACCTTAGAGGATAATGGAACGATTATATGGAAAAAAAACTTCCATAATCGTATCCAGGTGATGTAGGTGGAGGTGATGCAGGTGGAGATGGAGATCACTAGAAGTTCATCTTCTGGCAACTGAGGGTCGTCATCATCTGATATTATATATTATGATTTCAGATCAACTAGAAAACTCGATTAGCTAGTATGTATAATATACCATTAAAAAAAAGTTGAAAAGATTTACTTACTGCTACATTTTTCCCTTTCTCATCTTCATCGGCCATGGAAATCGCAAGTGCCCTTTCGAGCTGTTCTTTCTCATAATCGGACAACTGATCATATTCAAATAAATAGGACGACCAACTAGACAAATTAATAATAAAATGAACTTAACGTAGATAATAAATGAGTGGCAAAGGGACGAGTAATATCGATTTACCGGGGAAGTAGTAGGTCATCCCCACACCACAATTTCTTCGTACTTCCCATTATTTTGGCTTTTAGAGATTATGTTGTTGGTCCCTCTCAGAATCATGGCTAGCCACAAAAATGGTAAAATGGTAAAAACATTTTCTATTGCCACAAAAATAGAGATTTAGCACTACGGTTATCATTTTGACAGCAAATCGCACCACTGAATATACCAAGATAATTCATTTCGCAAACACTACAGAACCAATTTTAAGTCATCACATAAAAAAAAATTAACAAACAAAGCTTAATATCATATAATCCACATCCGACCAGAATTAAGAGATAATTAACCGCCTTACAAATATAATTATAAATAAAATTGAATACAAAAATTATTACCTTTAAGACGAAGGAGATCTATCCAAAACGCGGCGATAATTTGTGTGGGTGTGCGCCTGAGCAAATTAATCACAAGAAAAAAGTTAGGGCATATGAAAAAATTCTTGCGCCAACAAATTTAAGGGAAATTTGTGTGAGAATTGATTTGGGTGGATTTCTTTTTGATAAATTAAAAGTAGAATATTCAATTTTGGATTTTTTGAAGAATATCGGCTTTAGATCAGAACGGGAGAGAGGTGAAGAATATCGGCTTTAGATCAGAACGGGAGAGAGGGAGGTAGGGAGAGAATTGAATTTTACTTTCAGCAGAGCATATGAATATTTATGATTTATAAGAAACCGTACTAAAAATACTAGGAATAAAATGTTTTAAAATTGTTTTTAGGAATTGAACCTCTATCCTAAGTAAAGGAGCGATTCTCTCAACAAACGTCACTATAGTACATAAAAACACAAAATGTCATTAAATATACTATATTGCGACGCTTATTTATAAATGTCACTAAGAAAGTGTCACTATATAGGGTATTTTGTAGTAGTGCTTGTCAATCAGAATCGGGAATTGGAAGCGAATATTATCGCATAGTTCGTTGAAGGTTAAGATTGAGCCAAACGAAATAGCCGCACCCTCACCACAAAACACAATCTTAGCAACATAAGCAACCATTGATCCTGCAACAAAAAGTTTCGATGTTTAACTTAGACATATATTCTGAAAAAAAGATGAGTATACAAATAAGTTGGAAACCACAGTCAGTTTATATACACTTTATATACACTGTAGGAAGTTCCAAAATATTAAAACACGATTCATCAACTACAAAATCAAACCTTGTTCATAAAAACTTTCCAACCCGATCGACATGCACAAAAAATCCACCTGTGAAGTAGTGTACAACTTGGGAGCCGATTGCTATTAAAAAAAATGACAAGTAAACAAGCAAAACGGGGTATTCTCATCGATGATCTTTTTGATTTGTTTACTAAAATTCCTTTTGATAAACACACACAAATCAATCGATTTGTTTACTCGCATTCCAGATTATCAATTAAAAAGAAGAAAAAAAATTACCTCTGGTGGAGCTCAAGAACGTACGGGTATTTTGAGAAATGCGAGAACGGCTACGAGGTTTTTTGAATTTTGAAAAAAAAAAAGAATCGCAATCAAAAAATAATTTCCCAAGAAATAGTTTTGGATTGATTTGAAGAATCTTTGTGATTGATTTCAGCTATTAACAATAATAAACGTATGTAATAAATGGAGAATATCAAAAATAAAATAAGAAGTTTAAAATAGACAAATCAATTTTGAAAAACTTACTTTCATTATGAATAAAATTAATATAAATACATTAAATTATATATAATCAAAAAATTAATTACCTTTTTTATTAAGTATGTAAACTATGTTATTTTTCTTTAAATTATAAACTCATTTTAATTTTTTTCTCTAAATTTCTCTAAGATAACAATATTAAGGTTTTTTTTGATCTTTTATTGTTAAAAGTACAAGAGGCAAGGTGTTAAAAAAAGAAAGATTTTAGAATAAGTATAAATTTAAGAAATTGTTTATAATTAAATGTGTCATTTTTCTTAATTAAAAATTAAAGTAGCTTGTCAAAAATACACTTTATTATTATACATAGGATGATGGTTATTTAATAACCGCGCGCCAAGGGTATTTTTGTAATTTTTTTACTGTTTTTAATAATTACAAAATTAATAATACTCTAATTAATAAAAAAGTAAAAATAAATTATCCTTTATTTGAAAGTGAAATTTATGGAGTTTGAAATATAAATTAATAAACTAATCTACCTCTTTTCATAAACAATTCTTAAAAAATGGAAATTTTGGATAAAGTGAAAATTTTAAATTTATGGGGTTTTAAATATAACTTAATAAATTAATCTACCTCTTTTCCTAAATAATTAAAAAAATAGAGAATTTGAATAAATTAAAAATTTTAAAATCTTTTATTTTTGTATAAGTCAATAGAGAATTTATAAATGTATGGAGTTTGAAATATAAATTAATAAACTAATCTACCTCTTTTTTTAATTTTTTTTTAAAATAGAGAATTTGGACAAATTGAAAATTTTAAAATTTTGTTTTCACATTTTTTTGAAAGAACTTCTTTTATTTTTGTATAAGTCAATTTCAATGTCTCGGGTTCGAACTTATGAACTCATAGGTCTTCAATTTTTTTATTTTTGTATAAGTCAATTTCAATGTCTCGAGTTCGAACTTATGATCTCATAAGTCTTCAATTCAACGAGTTAACTAACTGAACTAACAACTCGTGACTTGAAAGAGTTTAGGAGTTAAGCATTATTAAGTTTAACATAAAAGTATATATGTATATATAATTATTTCAAACAAAAGTAGTAGTTTTATTTTTTAAGAAAAGGAGAGGAAGTTTGAGGAATTGGCCCAACTAGCTAGCTTCGACATTCTTGAGTGTTGAATTTGGTTCCCCGATGTTTTAGGAAAGTTTTCCTAATTTGACGGGAATTAATTCCAGCTATTTTTAAACTTTTTAAAACAAGAATTATTGTTTACATACAATAATTAGGATCACTTCATATATAAAGAGAGTTGCTCCGATCCATTGACACAGATGAGTGAAACACGAGTTAACACTGATTATTCTAGTTATAATTATCAATCCTACGAATCGTGTAACAATATTATAGTAATTTGTTCGTCATTCCTCTCGTGGTTTTTTTTAATTGGGTTTCTACGTAAATTATTGTCTTCTCTATTTTATTGTTGATTTCTTTTTTTTTTTCGGTATCTCGTTATTCTCATACTGTAAGCACATAATATTAACATTGACTAGGGTGGGAAAAATACTGAAAAGTCGAAATACTGAAAAATATCGATAATTTACTCATCATTCTAATTAAGCACATCAACAGTACTCACCGAACAACGGTTAATTAAAAAGAATACTATAAGCACATAATATTTTCTTTTTATTCAAATCCCACAACTTATATATAAAAATAATTTTCAGAGGCCTAGTGAAAACGGGAAGCCGGTGGATCTCAGCCAGCTGCCGCCTCCGATGAAACTCCCCGGAGTGAACCCCTGCGCCTCCGTGGCGCTGGTGATGACCTTGAACCCCTTCCAGCTGACCCTGTTCGCCGTCGAGGCTCCGGCGCCCGTGTTTCGATACTCTCCGTAGTATAGTGTGCTGAGCGCGAAGTTGCCGTCCCACTCGAACCACCCCGCCGGGCGGACGACGTTCGTGATCGACGACTGCATCACCACCGTCCGGGAGTACTCCTTCCACGGCCGGCCGAGGTACGTCGGGAAGCTTCCGACGTCGGCGGCGAGGTCGGAGGTGGCTCCGACGCGGCAGTTCTGGATGACGATGCCGGTGTTCTGGTTGGGGTCGGTGCGGCCCTGGGCGGTGAACATGTTCTTCTGGCCGGAGTTTGGTCGGCGGGCGTGGATGTCGCAGTCCTGGAGGACGACGGCGGCGTTGCCGAAGATGAAGTCGACGGTTCCGGCGACGAGGCACTGGACGAAGAACTGGCGGTTGGAGTGGACGTAGAGGGTGTCCTGGTAACCGAGGATGTCGCACCGGTAGAAGGCGGAGAGATCCGACCCGACCCGGAGGGCCACCGCCTGGTGCTTCGAAGCTCCGGCGGTGTTCTCGAACGTGATGTCTCGGGCGATGAATCCTTCTCCCACCACAGCTGCATGCAACAATTAATTAATATATTGTTTAATTAACAATTGATAACCTACCGCGTGGTCCACGTGTCTAATTGAAGTGACGTGTCCTTTTCGATTATTTAATTAAGCAAATGATTACGTTCTAAAAATTAAATTAATACTACTAATTAATTATTGGATTCGGTGGATGAAGTAAAGTGAGCATAAAATAAGGCGCAATTGGTGGATTCATAGTCAATATTATATGGTGATAATGAGCAACAAATATAGAGAAGAACAATTATCCTAATGATTATAGTAAGAATGAAATGTACTCTAAAAACATTAATGTGGAGTAAATAAAAGAAGAATTAAGAAAAAAAATAAGATTGGTTTTAATAAAATACTATTTTCTTAATTAATAAAATGAAATTTAATCCAAACAAAAAATTATTTAAGTGGCGGATGCATTTTTTGGTCAAATAAAGACATGAAATAAGCCGCGATTGGCGGATGCATTTTTTGGTCAAATCTAAAACGTTATACTTTTATTTTGTGAGAACGACCGTGGCGACAAAAACAAAAAAGAACATTCGTCCTAAGAATACTAAGAAAAGTACTCTAAAAACAAGAGGTAGAAAATATTACTACTACTAACTCCATCCTACAATAATTGTTATGTATGAACACAAAACGTATATTAAAAAAATAGTAATATTGTTTTATTGACCGATTGATAAATAAGTTGAAGGTTTAAATAAAATTTTGAATTCATAAAATAAGTAGTTCAAAATAATATTTAAAAAAGATATAAAGATTTTTATGATTTTTAAAATTAAAAAAGTATAAATAATTATTTTCTTAAATTAGTGTAATAATATATATGAGACAATACTAATAGAAAAGGGTATAGAACTTATCTTGGGAAGAGTAGGTAATAAATTATTAAAAAAATTGTAATGTCAACTTATCTGGGAGAGTAGGTAGTAAATGACAACTCATCTCTTTTGAATAAATGACATATTGTAATTTCTTTGTAACAGTAGTACGTAGTAACTTACCAACGGTGGCAGAGTTGAAAGTGGTGCTCCCGTCCTTGACATTTTTGCTTCCGGTGATAATCGTGGTGGCCCGCCCGTCTCCGACGAACATTATGTTGGTCTTCTTCTTACCAACCTCCACGTTCTCCCTGTACACTCCGGCCTTGATCCTGATCACGTACCTGCTGCCGCTCTTCTCCGGCGCCGCCGCCACCGCCGCCGCCACCGTCCGGTGGTTGCCGCTCCCGTCCGCCGCCACCACCGTATTCGCCGTCACGGAAGACGACTGCAGGAGCCTCCTGTCCCCTGCCGACACCCACTCCGGCCACCCGCCGCCGCCCTCCTCAGCCCCGAGCAGCTTCCTCCCGCCGCCGCCGGTCAGAGCACTCTCGACGGCCATGTCGGTGTCCGTCATGTTACATAGCATGGCGAGCGAGTTGCTGCAGAGCTTCGCGACCCGCAGCACTCGGCCTCCGACGAGCACTTCCCGCTCGTGCTTTTCGTCTTTCCCGTGCGAAAATCCGTCTAGACAAGTTTCCTACAATCATGTCAAGGGTCGTTTCATCAGTTGGTTAAGCACTTGAATTAAGTATCTTAAGGTTCAAATTAAGTTCGAACAAAGACATTTGTGTATAAATATTTAAATTTTTTGCAATTGACCAATATGAGATACTCCCACTAAAAAATTTAATTAATTAGACAAAGTGTGACGATTTATTTGAGACGAAAGTAGTATTAATTATATTTACCTGATTGGTAATGGCTGACGAAATTAGGGTTTTGAGATCGTCGGCGTACCGCCGGATCGATTTCTCAAACGGATACTTGTTCAGGTCGTCGACGGCGGTGTGAAGCTCGTCGAGAGTCTCGTCGATTGTCTCGAGGCAGTCATGCAACGCCGCCTTTTCCCTCTTCGTCAGGTTACTGCTTCCGGTGGAGATGATGTTTTTGATGGTGTTGTAGTTTTGCTGCACGGCGGTGGTGGTGATGTTGAGGGAGAGGATAATGATGTCTTTCTTCGAGCTCACCTTCTTGTTGACGTTGGTGAGAGAGTCGGCAATGGACGTGTAGCAAAGTTCAGGGTACATCGTGTCGTCGCACGAATCTCTAGCCAAAATGTGCGCCGAAGATATTTTTGGGTTCAAGCCGGATTGTTTCTCCCATGACTCGACTCCGGCGACTAGGAGGATTGAGGTGAAGAGGGCTATGAACATGTTGTTTCTCGTGGTGGGTTTCTCGCCGGAAAATGAGGTTCCGGCTGACATTTTATGTATAGAAAGAGTAGTGAGTATGATGTGGAATTAGGTGGTGTATATATAGATTGATAAACAATAATAATATTGTACAAATCAAATTTGGTTGCATGTAATTATGGATGTCACGTTCGAAATTTCGCGGTGGGGCCGGCTGCTTTTATATATTTATTTATTTTTATTTTTATTTTCGTTTCATTGATCCTTGACTCTACATAGAGTCTTCCTTTCGTGCAAGGAACTAAATCCAATTTGTTGAAATATACTTACGTGCACATTCCATCATACATGCATATAGATTAATCGTCGATCGCCCTAGCTAGCTATTTGTTCGGGTTGATCGACAATAGTGTGATTCAAAATGCATCTCGATCGAGGTCACAATATAAAAAATTTCTTCGTGATGAAAAGAAAAAAACCCAATTTCAAGAGACATACGTACTTAGCAACTTGGATTTTTTCTAAATTTATTTGATTATGAACTTGTACATATGTAGCAATTTCAGTTAGATGTAAATATTTATGTTTTTTCCATTTAAATTAAACTAAAACTAGTAAAGACTTCAATTATACGCAACCCCTTTAATTGTTAATTACGTGCTATATATATATCAGTATAATCTGATTATCAGCATCCAATCATGGAGATGCTCTCCATATTCAACTTTGCATCAATTATTTATTTATTTTTAATTAAAAGGTGTTCGAGCATGAAACGGTGGCCATCAATCTATTATGAATGAATGGATAAATTAATTAAGAAAAAAGAGGTCGATTATAAAGTTTTTTTTTTTCAATTGCGCTAAAAACATACTATTAGGTGGGCCATGATTGCCTCCATGTGGTGGGTGAATAATTATGTTCTTAGTTTGGTTTATGTTCGCAATTATATACAAATGGATGAACAATATTTTCTTAATAATCTTTGGAATTATTTTAGGAACACCACACCTGCATGGCATTTTTTAAAGGTTATGTAGTTGGATTTAAAAAAGATACGGAGTAATACAAGAACTTATAATTGATGTTGATTTTAGTTATATTGTATAGTGAGAAAAATAATTAAACTAATTAATCGTGTGAATTAAAAAATTGTACTTTTTTCGTCTCCTAAAACAGTGTAGAGAACTTGACACGTAATTTAAGAAAAATATTTAATAATATAATTTAGAGGTATAATATGTATTTTTGTGTAATTAATAACTAGTTAGCCGATAAATTAAAAAATTAGTAGAGTAAGTGTAAATAGTAGAATAAGTGTAAATAAATATGTATTGAGAAAATAAAAAATTATAAAAAAACTTTCAATTTATAAATTTGCAAAGTTGTAAAAGAAAAAAATAATGAACTCAGGGGGGTTGTTAGCTCAACTGGTTAAATACTTGAATTGAAGATCGTAAGATCCAAGGTTCGAACCCGAAATATAAAAAATGAATTGTTTTATTTTAGGAGATGAACGGAGAACCCGAGATATAAAAAATGAATTGGATCTTCGTGTTGGATCTTGGGTACTCGGTTTGATGAATCAATGGGATGAATTAAGTACTTTGGCAACAACACATCTTAATAGTCAAGATGATAAAAGATGATAATTACAGTGGGTGGGCTTTGTGTATCACTAAGTGTTCTCAAGTAAAATCTCCCAAAAGATAAGAAAATCAATCGGAGAAAAGGGTGTAACAGAGGGGTGGGCTTTGTGTATCACTAAGTGTTCTCAAGTAAAATCTCCCAAAAGATAAGAAAATCAATCGGAGAAAAGGGTGTAACAGAGAATGAAAATTTATGCTTTTGAATCTTTGTTAATTACAAAAACAAACTAAGTTTTTTTCATATTCCATTTTTAATATTACCTTTGTTTACTTTTTTGGGACAAAGCAAATTACAAAATTTACACAAATTATTTATCAAGTCTACTTACTCCTCATGAATCTAGGTTACAATAAGAAACTTTGTTTACATGGAAATGCAGCTTCACTTGATCAGTGATGTGTGTCAGCCTTATGCTCGATCTCGACTGTAAGAGTAATTTCATGCAACAAAATGACATTTTATCTACCATTTGTAGGGAGATATCATCTTATTGACCGACTTTAAAACTTTGTATATGCTATGCTAGATCTCGGACTGTAAGAGTAATTTCATGAAACAAAATGACATTTTATCTCGACCATTTGTAGGGAGATATATATTATTTGACAAACTTTAAAACTTTATATATGCTATATTTTTAGTGACGGTCTTAGTAGGTCTCAAATCGTGTAACTCATTGTTAATATTATTGGTGTTGGCCGGGCCGGGAAATTATATAATTTTTTTGTCGGAAAAATAATCAAACAACTTGCACAAACAATTTCTTATGGTTAAAATAACATCCATTTTACATATTTATATAAAGTTAAATTATATATAAAATACAAAATAATAAAATGTGTAAAACACAAAAATAACAATTATGTGTGAATAATAGTACACACGCTTTCATGTTGCCAAATTTGTTTTGAGCCAATAGTAATTTAGGAGTTAAATATAGTTCATGTAGAGTGTGATTAATCTTACCGAATTAGCTTATTTTATTTTTTTCTATTTGTTAGATATTATTGATAATGACAGAAGCCAATACCATTTTCAAAAGTTTTTGGCAAGTTTTCAGATTTCAAATTGGGAATGAATATTTTTATATAAGTTTTGATAACAAAAATTTTAAAACAAATCTTAGAAAATTGCAAATATAAAATCATTTAAACAAAAATATGTGATTGAATATCAAAACACTCTTTGCTCCATATTCAAAATGACTGTTACATATTAATTATAAAATAACTGTTATCTTTTTATTATTTTTGTGCTCCATATGTATTTATTATTTTTTGTTTTGATGAATTTTTTATATAAATATTCAATATAGTTTCTTTTTACATAATTATTATTCTCATAATTTACTTTTATATAAATATTAAATATACATATTAATTATAAAATGATAGTTATCTTTTTTATTATTTTTGTGTGCTCCACAATTTTTTTATGACAGTCTAAGGGTCGGTTTTAAAATATCAGTTCTCTACCTATTTTTGAAAAAATAGAAACAATTGATTTAAAGTACTAAAATTCACATAAAAATTAATCAATTACATATACACACTTTTTTATTTATGTATACTTATAATTTGGTGTCAACAATAGTACTTGATAAAACATCAAAATCAACTGATATAATTTTTTTATGTACTTATAGTTTGGTGTAAACTCTTTACATTTTATTATACCCCTCACACTTGGCGGCAAATTCAAACTCACTCTCTTCCGCCCTTCAAAGTCTCGTGAAGTGAGATGCAGGTGTATCTATATTAAAATAGTATGTTTTAAAATTTTCAATAAACATATATTTGTTCACTACTATGATTTTTTCTTTAATTTTTGCTATTTTTTTTAGATCCCATATAATTTTTTTAGCAAAAGAGTCCATAGGTATTTTTTTTTTATAAATTCAATCGTATTTGATGTTCAAAACATAGATGAACCTGGTTTTTACAATGATTGGATTATGGATACTCGCCAATCGCAAAACCCATTGGAGATAAATGTATGGTTCGTCCACTGAAAAAACGACAGTGAGTATATAGAAGTGAGTATTTCTATATAGTATTTTCTGAAGATGGTTTTGATCTTATGGTGGTTTATAAAAGGAAGGGATTTGTATTTAATTGCATTTGAAAGACCGAACCGAATTTTGGAGTTGAGGGAGACGTTGAAACAAGCAACAACCGTCATTGATAATGCCAAATTAATCAGTTGAGTACGAGCTATATTTCATTAAGATTTACACCGGAATTAAAAATGTTATTTCCAAAATCGTGAAATTCTTAAGGTTTTTTTAATGAAGAGGAGTTAATCACCGGCATACCAGGATGACCCTCAAAACTCATTTGATTCACATTAGGCACTCCAATTAACGCATATTAGCCGGTTGGTGGAGTAGTACATGAACTTGATCCGTTTAATCTTGTAAAAGAGTGTGCCAAACTTAGCAGGTAAACTATAATGAACCAGAAAAGCGAAGACAATTTGTCAATTGAGGACGAGATGATCAAATTGAAAAGTGTGTATGATTTTGAGAAAGTGGAGCGGCGCGGTTAAAGTTCAAAACGTAGGATGTTTGAAAAGACTCTTCAAAAGAAGAAATGGAAATCAAAAAGGTATTTTGTTAGTTTTATTATGCCCTCTTAAGTTTCTTTTAGTCTTATTGTCGCATAAATAATTTGTACATAAAACTAAGAAGATTGATGAGATTAGCATAGACATAAAAGTTTGTTTGTTGAACATTATCACGGCTACCTCTAATCGTTCACGTAGGGAGTTAATTTGAGTACATAGAAGAGACTAGGTAACTTCGTGTTGGATCTTGGGTATTCGATTTCATGAATGAATGAGACAATTAATGGATTTACAAATGAAAGTTGCACTTTGATGCAAGAAAAGAAAGTATTATTAGAGTGTGTTGGCTTCGGATAAAAAGTAGCGAGAATAAAAATATATGCTTTTGAGTTGTTAATTACAAAACAAATTAAGATTTTTTCATATTCCATTTTTATATTATCTTTATCTAATTTATTATATGCTTTTGAGTTGTTAATTACAAAACAAATTATGATTTTTTCATATTCCATTTTTATATTATTTTTATGGAATTATTTATCAAGTCTATTGGAAGGAGAATAAAAAGATATGCTTTTGAATGGTTAATTACAAAACAAATTAAGATTTTTTCATATTCTATGTTTATATTATCTTTATCTAATTTATTACAAAGGAATTATTTATCAAGTCTATTGCGAAGGGATATTTTTATATAAGTTTTGATAACAAAGATTTAAGCGAGTTGTTTTTAAATAAAAAAAATCTTAAATATTGCAAGTATAAAATAAAGTATAAAACCATTTAAACAAGAAAAATATATGGTTGGATAGATCATTCACAAAACTCATTTGCTCCACACATATTTATTATTATTTTTGCTACAAATTCATTATTATTTTTTTAGTCTCAAGTTGTATTTATAGTTTTTGTGTTTCACACATATTTATTATTTTTTATTTTGATTATTTTTTTATATAAATATTCAATATAATTTCTTACTAAGAATCAATTTTCATCTTGAGTTATCATAGAGACATTTTTGAAGTACAATAAATATTCCGGTCATTTTTGAAAAACTTTTTGGGGGAATATTTACATAATAGAAAATTTTATAGTATTTCTATATTATGAAATTGGATACAACATAAATGAGAAATTTAATTAATCGGGTTAAATTATTTAATGTTTAACCCGTAATAATTTAATGTACTAAAAATATTCATAATGCCCATTAAAAAAAAATCAAACATAAAACACACCCTGGGTGCATAGAGCATCATCTTCTCATACAACGTTTTGTCGAATTTCATGTTTCTTGTTTGAACACCTTTTGAAGTCTTTTGAGACGCACTCATCTTGATGTCCTTGTACAGCCCATGTAGAACGAGGCGATCATTCTCGGTTGCACGAACATAAAATGACGGATGATAATTATCGCTAAGGAAACTTCAGATATGGGAAGCTGAATATTATAAATAAAATCAAATACTCACCGTGTGCTGCAATGAAATACTGTTCGTGTGCCTTAAAAAATCATTATATTCAAAAGAAAAGAAAAAACAATGCTAAAATGAAATACTTACAGTGTGCCTGCAAAAAGAGAAAATCATTATATACCAAAGAAAAAAAACAATACAGAGTCGAGCGGCGTCGTCTCCTTCTTTCTTCTCCCTAAAAAAAATGTTAGTTCACTAAGACCACAATTGTTCAAAATGATTCTCTTACCTGGTAAACGATCAACCATTGTTCTTAATACAATATTTTACTTTAATTTATTATCAATTATTAACATAGCAAGTTTTTTTTATCTTTCTTTTCTGACTCTGCAAATTTCATAGCATGTTTATTTTTTTTGTTCGCTTTCTATGTATACACTTTAATTTATAGTATTTTTTATATTGTAAATATTAATTTTTTTCCATATAATTTGTTTTAGTTTTAGTTTTGATGACTTGATTGCTTGTCATGTAAATTACTTTCTTACTGTGGTTTTGAAATGGAAGTTGATATTTGCACTTCCAAATCCTCTAACTACACCACTTACAAAATACACTTATTAAAATTATATTTTTTAATTGATTTGTAAATGCTTTTTAATTAAGTTCACAACACTCATTTGCTCCACCCATATTTATTACTCCCTCCCAGCCAAAGCAATAGTCACATGTGGTCAACGTTGACTTTTTTCGTCCGTTCAATACATATGATAAATAGTGTACAAAAATTATGAAAAAAATACTAAAATAAAATATAACTATTATATTTTATTTTAGTATTTTTTTCATAATTTTTGTAAATTATTTATCATATGTATTGAACGGACAAAAAAAAATCAAAGTTGACCCCTTGTGATTAAAGCTTTGAGTGGGAGAGAGTATTATTTTTGCTACAAATTCATTATTATTTTTTTAGTCTCAAGTTGTATTTATAGTTTTTGTGTTTCACACATATTTATTATTTTTTTAATTATTTTTTTATATAAATATTCAATATAATTTCTTACTAAGAATCAATTTTCATATTGAGTTATCATAGAGACATTTTTGAAGTATAATAAATATTCCGGTCATTTTGAAAAGCTTTTTGGGGGAATATTTACATAATAGAAAATTTTATAGTATTTCTATATTATGAAATTGGATCTAAGACAACATAAATGAGAAATTTAATTATAGGCTAAACCACCATCCTGCTCATAAACACTTAGCATCGTAAGAGCAACCAACCATTTTGCCATCCCTTGTTATTTGTCCTTTCGGCCAAAAATAGTTCTTTTCCTTTGCCATTTTTAAAATTTAATTCAATGACATAAAAATAGTTAAAACATATTCTATAAAAAAAATTATTATTTTTAACTTTTTGACATTTTTTTAATATAATTTTTTTTTCCATAAATTTTAAGTTAAATAAATTTTTTAATTATTATTTTAAATTATCCATATAATAGTAAGATCTAAAAGATTTTATTAAATTATTTAACTATTAATTTATTTTAAATTTGATCCTTTCTATGTGTGTAATTATTGAATTTATTTAAAATTAATCATTTTTTTATTATTAATAATAATATACTTAAACAAAATTTTATTAATTAATTTGTGTTTTAGTGTGAGAGGACAAAAATAGCCCTTGCTATCCAAATAACATGATAAATAGCTAGAATTTTGGCCCTTGTGGGTGATTTTTTTTTTTGTTTTTGCCAAATTTTGAGAATTGAAAGAGTTATTTCATATCCACTAGGGTTGCCCTAAGTAAATGTTTAATTATACAACATCATAAATAAACATGTCTTGATGTTAGGATAATTCAACACCATACATACTTCTTAATTACCAAACTTTCCAACCAACTAATTCACACATTTTACACAGAACCTTGTCAGCCGATCATTCTAAAGAACAGCCTTCTCATGTAACCCTGTCCATAAACATACAACATCATAAATAAATAAATAACGTCTTGATGTTACGATAATTCGACCCCATACACGACTTCTTAATTACCAAACTTTCCAACCAACTACTCAGTGAAATAATATCAACTCCTCATTATAATTAACAGTGTAAAACTCCACACCCAACGATGTTCACACTGAAGTCATGCACACCCAAAAAAAACACTATCCCTATCAGCCGATTATTAGGATTATTGGGCCAAAATTTTCGCTCAATCTCAGATTTGTTAGAATCAACCTACAAGGACAGAAAAGGGAAATCAATGACTCTAAATGATCAAGCATCAACTGATCGATATGAATACATGTAATTCTCAATGTTATGAGATGTCCCACTTACCGAATCACACAAACGCTTGTAAACATAGTCATCATATTTCGTACGCAACAAATCTTTCAAGCCCTACATATATTACATTAAAAAGAATCAAAAATATTGATTGATTTAAACACCATGCATGATGAATCGCGCAATAAAATAGTAATAATTAGAGAGAATATTCAACTCCCAGGTTAGTATATCCAGTTTGCATCAAGGCCAGCCAAATACTAGGCAACAACATAATTTAGAGAGGAGAGTTAAAAATAAAATAAAATTGATACTATGGATTCTACCTCGATAGTGGCAGGATAGTCAATATCAGTAATTGATTCGAACGTTACCGGCAAGTCCACTTTAGGTTTGGCAGGTTTGGCACGTTCAGGATATTTCTCCATCCTATGTATCTTGATCGCGTTAACCAAATCATTATACAAATCTTCATCACTCCAGTATGCCATTATAATCTTCAAGACTCCCCCACTTCAAGATAAAAACAAAAACATGAACAAAATAATAGTAAAATGTCGAATAATTTATCACGTGGTGGCTCGAGATATAAAAACAAACATGAACAAGCATAAATAATAACTTGACAAAGTTCAAAATGGGTTGTTTTTTACAATAAATTATGAAATATAATTATTTTTTTAACTCCATCAAAATTTCTTATGCTTGAGAAAAATTCAAATTTGTTTGACACATCACTACTCACTAGGTCACGTGTCTATACTCTGTATATAGGTAGTTAAGTAAGGATCATCACGCACATGGCCTTATCAGTGCTTTCCATGTCTTGCAAAACGTTTTGGAACTTAGTATCTTCCTGGAGATTTTCGAATCGTTCTTCATCGTCTGCTGCGTTTTTTCTATATTCCTCAATGTACGCAAGCAAGCATGTAAGGACCCTATATAATGAAAATATACATAAGAAACATGTATGTACACGCAAGTGTCAATTTGACCAAAAAAACAAAATTTATACAAAATACCTCATCATTAGCCTTGACAAATGCCTGTACAAACAATGGACATTTGAGCATGTTTTTCACTTGAGCAGCCAGAGTTTTTAAATGCTCAGGATTCTTAACAGCATACTTGACGGATTGGATGATCTCAGTTGCCATCAGTTTGAGTTCTGGTTCATTTTCTACATTGGTAGTCAGCATAACAAAGCAACTTTCCTGCAAAAGAAGGAGAGAAAAAACCATAAATAGGGAAATAAAAAAGTGAAACAAACACACAACTAAGAGCACGCCCTATTGTAAGAGATGAAGATCACCCCGGCAAAATAACCAAGCTTAGGCAGCGGCGAATAGGAATAGGAATCGGAGTCAGAGTCTGAATCGTAATCGTAATCGGAATCCGAGGCTGAATCGGAATTAAGAGGTGTATTTCCATCAGGTAAATCATCAATGGGCCTCTTGGGATCTTCGTCCAAGGCATCAAAAGAAGAATCCATACAAGCAGCTGCGTCTAATGATGCCTGAAAACAACGACTCAATTAATTCATTCTGAACAACATACATAAATAAGAAACGAAAAAAAATTAATAAATAAATAGTATGAGGTTTAAATCGACCTCACGGGGTTTCTTGGGATCTGGGGCCAAAGCATTTGAGCTCGCACTTCTCTTTAAAATATCATACACACAGGTTCTCTTTGGGTCTACATACATAGCAGCTGCATCTAATGATGCCTGAAAACAGGAGCTCAATTAACTCATTCAAAAACATTAATTAACTAATTCTAAACAATAAAAGAATCAAAGCTTCAAAATTTATTATATTTTCTGTTCGAAAATACTCAATTTAAACCTCAATTCCCAAAAATATGACTAATAGATACATAAAACAAACTGGTAAAATTAATCATGAATATAATAAACATCAAAATTTTGAACAACAATAAATAATAATAATACCCGAGTCATCTCCGCAGGATATGAAATTTCAAACGTATGTTCTATCGTTTTTGTGCAGCAGGAGAGAGAGAGAGGGAAGAAGTTCAGACTTCAGATGGTCGGTGACTTTTAAAGGTATCAATAATTGGGCTTGGTGTTGGCTCCTTCCTCATACGGATTTTCTACTTTTACTTTTGAGGCTGTGCTTATGGCCCAAGCCCATATCGTTTTTATTTTATTTTTTTAATAAATATCACAGCCGTAGAAACTCCAAACATCATATCGTTGGGATCACTAAAAATATTCTTAGAGTTATTCTTATACTAAGATTATGCAAAATAAAAATATTTTTTTCGTATAAAAAATAATATAAATATAAAAATAATATACATACAATATAATCTATTTATAAATTTAAAAAATCAATTTAATAGTTTTGAATAATAAAATTTGACCGTAAAAATTGTGTTTAAAATACAAATTGAATAAAATATCAATGAATTTAAGAACTATAAACTTTGAACATATACTTATATATTATTTATTTTGATAAATATTTTAAATTATCTTAAACATATTATTGATTTTAATAAATAAAAATATTATTAATAAATATTTTTATTATATATTAATAATTTATTCGATATAAATTTTTAAGACGAGACTTAAAAAATGTATTACTTATGAAAATGTGAAATTTAATCTATTTATAACTAGTTTCAAGTTGAGACTTGAATTTTTTATTATAAAGAGTTTATTTTTATATATAAGTATTATTATATAGAATTTCTGTTGTAGTATATATTTTATATAATTTTTGATATTTTAATTTTTAATTCAACTTGAAAAACTTAAATCATAAATATTTTTTACAAATATTATTTAAAGTTTTAAATTTCATATTTTTTATTAATTTTTATTTAATTAAAAATTATTTTTTATTCAAAACATTATTTTTTTAAAATTAAAATTTTGGGCCTTTTAAAACCCCAAAAACTTGACTTGGACTGTCGTGCTCGATTCTAAGCTAGGTCTTTATTTCAAAAAACCCGACTCGACTCCAAAATTAAGATTTTAATCTGAGTCCCGAAAATTTTGTGATCAACTCAGCCGTGCCCAACCCTAACTCTTTTAACTCTCTAACCTCGAATACTTTTAGCTCACCATTGATTTTTTCTCCAACGAATATATTCACACGTATTCTATTAATTGATTTTCACACATTAATACAAGTATAAAATCACTAAATGCAAAAACATCAAACACTCTACTTACATAACTTATCCTAAAATTATATTGCAATCAATCAAACAAATAATATGTTGATATTCCATAATCGAAGATGAGTTCACTCACGTAAGTGACGGAAAATCGAACAAGACATGCTTCCGAAATCGAGTCGAACTCCAACTTCTCACCCAATTTTTTTCCAGATGAAATCGAATCGTTCCACGAGATAAAGGTAGTTTGTGAAAGTGATTTTTATAGATAATCTAAATTATGGTTCATTTTATGCTAACTTAAGGGCGCTAACTTAACTCAATACATGCATGGTTAGACATGTCTAAGTTACTTTTCATCTCAACCACATGATTTATTTTTAATATTTTAATAAAGCTACGTGACAATACATCCATAGATTAGGGCACTACCTCATAAGGTAGCATGAAAAACACCCTAAATTATTAGGAAGTACTGTACACATTATTTTTTTGTATTTTCATTTTTAATATTGGCAACAGTTTTTTTTATGCTACTCCTAATGGGGTAGTACCCTATTCCATTGATGTTAGATCATGTGTATTTGTTAAAATATTTAAAATAAAAGATATGATTTAAAATAAAAGTAACTTACACATGTATATGTTATTGTGTATAGTTTTAGAGTACTACACATGGGTTAACATAGAATGAACCATTGGTAGCCTAGGTGACATTATTTGTGAAGTTGATTTGATTTTAAATTATTAAGAAAGTTGGTAGCCTAGGTGACATTATTTGTAAAGTTGATTTGATTTTAAATTATTAAGAAATGTATCTTCGATCGATTCATTAACCCTAATGTGTATTATAATTCGGTAATTAACTTTGTTAAACTATATGGTTAACATCAATTTGATAGAACATGTTTTACTATCGAATACTAGGTGTCTCATATTTTTCAAATCATAATGTTTCAAATTATGAAAGTATTAGAACTAAATTAAATAAACTACTCGTACCAATAATATTTTCCAACCAACTGCTCTTTAGAATTGCGTAGTTGAATTCCACATTTGAATCATTCGAAATTACATAGAAGCTACATTTTCAAAGCTATATAGAGCAAAATTAAAAGTTAAATCTGTGTGAAAAGTTTTCATGCCTTAGGAAAAACCTCTCAACAGGGTCTCAAATTAAATGATAGAAAATTTTATATTTCTATCATGAAATGCTTTTATATTAAAAATATTTTATCCCTAAAGCTTTCGTAAAAGTTGCACTTAACTATCAAAACTTTGATAAAATGCATTAAACTCTCAATCTTTTGACAAAAGTTGCATTTTACTTGAATTATATTATTTTACTGTCTAACCTATTAATTTATTTTTAGTAAAAAATGTATTTTACCTAAAAAAATTCACTAAGTAAATAAAAATCAATTTTAAAAAATGCAACTTTTATTTACATTTTTTATTTTAATAATATTAAAAAAAATTGATAAATAATTTAATTTATAATTTTTTACAATCATTTTTTTAATTTTAATAATACGAATTAAAATAAAGCTTTTAAAAAATAAATTGATAATCTGATATTATAAGTATTAATTTTAAATTTTAAATTAAATATTATTAAAAAATGTAATTTAAATTTGAAATATTTTATTTAAATTTAAATATGTATTAATATTTGATATTGCCATATATATATATTTTTTAATTTTTTGAAATATTATTTTAATTTATATTATTAATATATATATATATATATATATATATATATATATATATATATATATATATATATATATATATTTAAATAGATTTTTATTTATTTATGACTTTTTTTGGAAGTAAAATAGATTTTTTACTAAAGAATTTAATATGTTAGATATTAAAGTAATAAAAATTGTATAAAGTGCAACTTTTATTAAATGTTTGAAGATTTAATGCATTTTATCAATGCTTAGGAATTAAGTTAAGTGTAAATTTTACCAAAGTTTTGGGGATTAAATGCTTTTTAACTTAAAATTAAATAAAAATTAAAAAACAAAATAGTCTTATCTTTCAGCTTTTTTTCATAATAAAATTAAAATTAAAATAAATTAACAAAATGGATTTTCTTTTTCATAATAAAATTAAAATTAAAATAAATTAACAAAATGGATTTTCTTTTTCAACATTTTTACAACGGCAAATCGATTTCGGAAATCTTTCTTAATCCAAAATTTATCACAAGAACCTTACACAAACAATAGAACATGAAAACAAAATAATAATAAAATAAATCGAAAATGTAAAAGTTACAAAAAAACTGAAAAAAAATTCATAATAACACGAATTAACTAAACACGAATTTATAATTGGGTCCTATTTAAAAATAATTATTTCAATATTAATTCTAACAATCAAAAAAATATATTTGTTAATTATTTATTTATTAAATTTATCCAATGAGTCAAATGTTTATATTTTATTTATTAAACAAAAATTAATTATTATTAAAAAAATCCTTATAAAAATAAGAAGTTTTTTATATTTATTTTTCATAATTATCAAACTAAAAATTATTATACTAGAGTAAATATGTATTTTTTTTGGATTAATAGTATATAAAATCACAACTCTTACCTTACACTATTATTAAATTGTGAATTTTTAAAATAAATATGCAAATTTGCAACATAAAATCTAATATTAAAAAGTACTAAGATAGTAAAAATATTAAGATAATAAAAAATTGCGTTCCACTTCTTAGGCTTTCGCATTGAAAAGTACTGTAAAATTAATCATTTTTGTTAAATGTGGTCTACCATTGAGTTGGTACAAAAGGAAAGGAAAATATAAAAAATAGTAACAGTTGATTCACGACAAATTGAGTAAAAATAATGAGGTGTTAAAAAAACTCATTAATTGATTCATCCAAAGTTACTCAGTAATCCAAAAACAGTTGTGATACTAAAACTGCCATGTTAAATTATCAATTGCACAAAATATGACATTCACATCGTAGTCATTGTCATTCCAATAAAGGGATAGCCTTCTCATCCGATTATTAGGAGTACTAGGCCCTAACATTCGATTAAACCTTGATTCTTGGGAATCAACCTACAAGAACAAAAAAAGGGAAATCAATGACCAAGGGGATGATCGATCGGACTTTGGAGATAATACTAACATAGATTGACAATGTCCAACGATCGAGCATGTACTGATCGATATGATGAATATAATTGCCAAAATTTTGACATTAGCGAGTGTCACTTACCGATTCACACAAACGCTTATAAACATCGCCCTTATATTTAGTACCCAACGCTGTTTTCAAACCCTGTATATTTCATTGAAAGGAATCATAAACACCATGCACGATAAATCATTAAAAAGAGCGCAATAAAATAGGAATCATTATCAATATAAATTGACTAACTGATGGGGCACTCTTAGAAAGGTCGTATGAAACTGCTAATAAACAATTAATATAATAATTATACGGAATATTCAACTTCAAGTTAAATCCAGTATGCATCAAGGCCAACCAATATAGGCAACAAAATAAAAGTATTTATTTCCTTTTCTCTTTTTGTATTATACCTCGGTATTGGGAGGAAGGTCAAGATCCCCAAAGGAAACCATTGTTACCACCGAGTCCACTTTAGGTTCGGCAGGTTTACTCTTATATAATATGTTCGTTGCATGAACCAATTCCTCATAAAAATCTTCATCGCTCCAGTATCCCATTATAATCTTCAAGACTCCCCTTCAAGAAAAAGAAAACATGAACAAACAAACCCTCACAGTCCTACTATAATCTTAACCCACTTCAAACCCTCAGAAAATACTAATGTCAAAATGAGTTCTTTTGAACAATAAAAGTATGAAATACTCCTACTAGGTAAATCAAAATTTCTTATGCTTGGGAAAAATTAAAATTTGTTTTGTGAGAATTTTTCGACAACACATCACTACTCGCGAGGTTACGTCTATATATGGGTAATTAAGGATCAGCACGCACTTGATATTGTTAGTGGTTCCCGTGTCTTGCAAAATGTGTTCCAACGCAGTATCTTTCATGAGATTTTCCAATCGTGTTTGATCACATTCTTTGTTTTTCCATGCCCGTATGTCCAGAAGCAAGAGCGGATCCTATACAATAAAAATAAACGCATACAATATTATATGCACGAAAGTAAGTGATGGATAGTTAGCCTTAAAAACATAATTTATACAGTAGGAAATACTACCTTAAGATGTGTCTCGAGAAAAGCCTGTACAAACTTTGGAGATTTGAGCATGTTTTTTACTTGAGCGGGAAGAGTTGGTACTTCATCCTTATGAAAAACACGCGTAACGGATTGGAAAATCTCGATTGCCATCGGTTTGAGTTCTGAGTCATTTTCGACTTTGCTAGTAAGAATATCAAAGGCTTCGTACTGCAAAAAAAAAACATCATAAATAGGGTGAATAAAAGTGAAAACAGAATCCCTACCACGCACTCTCTGTTGTAAGAGGTGAAGATTACCCCGAGAAAAGAATCAAGAATAGGATCGGTTTCGGAGTCGAAATCCAAGGCATCAGAGCTAGCACATCTCTTTAGAGAAGCAGAATCCATACAAGCAGCTGCGTCTAATGATGCCTGAAAACAACGACTCAATTAATTAATTCGAAACAACATAGTACTTAAATAAGAAACGAAAAAAATAAATAAATAAATATGAGGTTTGAATCGACCTCACGGGGTTTCTTGGGATCTGGGGCCAAAGCATTTGAGCTAGCACTTCTCTTTAAAATATCATAAACACAGGTTCTCTTTGGGTCTACATACATAGCTGCATCTAATGATGCCTGAAAACAGAAACTCAATTAACTCATTCAAAAACATTAATTAACTAAATCTAAACAATAAAAGAATCAAAGCTTCAAAATTTATTATATTTTCTGTACGAAAATACTCAATTTAAACCTCAATTCCCAAAAATATGACTAACAGATAAATAAAACAAACTGGTAAAATTAATCATGAATATAATAAATATTACAAATTTGAACAACAACAAATAAAAATAATAATACCTGATTCATCTCCGCGGGATATGAAATTTCAAACATGATAGTTATATCGTTTTTGTTCAGCAGTTATAGTAGAGAGACGAAGATCACCTGGTAGCCGGAGATATTTAAAGGTCGTGAATATTTGGGCTTTCGTGTGGGTTCCTTCCTCATACGGATTTTTTGCTGAGTGCTTACTACGGAGTACTTTTTAGTATTTAATGGCCCAAGCCCATACTTTTTTATTTTTTATTTTATTTTTTTAATAAATATTTGCATATATTTTTATTTAAAATTTGATATTTTAATTTTTAATTCAACTTAACAAAATTAAATCATAAATGTTTTTTACAAATATTATTTAAAGTTTTAAATTTCATACTTTTTATAATTTTTTTTATTAAAAATCATTTTTTATTCAAAAACCTATTTATTTATTTTTAAATTTAAATTTTGGCCCCTTTAAAAACCCGAAAACTCGGCTTGGACCGTCGGGTTCGATCCTAAGTCGGGCCTTTATTTCAAAAAAACCCGACTCCACTCCAACCAATAAATTAGGATTTTAGGCCAAGCTTCAAAAATTTTGGGACCGACTCAACACACTCCTAGCCCTAACTCTTTCAACTCTCTAACCTCAAATACTTTTAGCTCACAATTGATCTTCCTCCAATGGATATCTACTAATTGATTTTTACACATTAATCAAAGTATAAAATCACTAAATACAAAAACACGAAACACTCTATTTACATAACTAATCCTAAAATTATATTGCAATCAATCAAGCAATTAATATGTCGATATTCCATAATTGAAGATGAGTTCACTCACGTAAGTGACGGAAAATCGAGTCGAACTCCAATTTCTCACCCAAACGAATTTTTCAAATGAAAGCGACTCAATCGACGAGATAAAGGTGGTTTGTGAATGTTATTTTTCGAGATAATCAACAAATGGAGAGAGATCTAAATTTAACTTGCTAACATTGATGAACATTTTGTTAGGATGCTACATACACTTTTCAAAATTAAACAAAAACATCCGTCTCTCTTTCACCTTCTTTTGTCTTCTCTCAATTTCAAATTTCCCTTTCAACCTGTGTAATATCACTCCAATTCTTTGAGAATTAACAAAGGCGTGGCACTAAGAAATGTATCTTCAATCGATTCATTAACCCTAATCTTTGATCAATTTATTAACCCTAATGTGTATTATAAACCCGTAATTAACTTTGTTAAAGTATATGGTTAACATGTTTTACCAATAATAGGTGTCTCATATTTTTCAACTCCTAAAATTTCAAATTATGAAAGTATTTGAACTAAATTAAATAAACTATTCATACCAATAATATTTTCCAACCAACTGCTCGGTAAAATTGCAGAGTTGAATTCCTCAAAAATGGATATGCGATGATTAATTAGGAGAAAAATTAGGCTGACTGAATGTTGAGAAAAATTAGGCTGACTGAATGTCTTGATGTTACGAATAATTCGACCTCATACATGACTTCTTAATTACCAAACTTTCCAACCAACTACTCGGTGAAATAATATCAACTACTCATTCTAAATAGAAATATTCGATTCCACACTCAACGACGTTCACAATATAGTCATGCTCACCCCAAAAAAACACTATCCCTTTCAGCCGATTCTTAGGATTGGGCCGAAACATATATATGCTCAAACTTGGTTTTGTTAGATTCAACCTACAAGGACATAAAAGGGAAATCAATGACTCAAAATGATCAAGCATCAACTGATCGATATGAATACATGTAATTCTCAAAGTTATGAGATGTCCCACTTACCGAATCACACAAACGCTCGTAAACATAGCCATCGTATTTAGTACGCAACACATCTTTCAAGCCCTACATATATTACATTAAAAAGAATCAAAAATATTGATTGATTTAAACACCATGCATGATGAATCGCGCAATAAAATAGGAATAATTAGAGAGAATATTCAACTCTCAAGTTAGTATATCCCGTTTGCATCAAGGCCAGCCAAATACTAGGCAACATGATAATTAATTTACGGAAAACAGCGTTGGGTACTAAATATAAGGGCGATGTTTATAAGCGTTTGTGTGAATTGGTAAGTGACACTCGCTAATCTCAAAATTTTGGCAATTATATTCATCATATCGATCAGTACATGCTTGATCGTTGGACATTGTCAATCTATGTTAGCATTCTCTCCAAAGTGCGATCGATCATCCCCATGGTCATTGATTTCCCTTTTTTGTTCTTGTAGGTTGATTCCCAAATTAAAAAAGTGTTAATCAAAATCTACAACTTCCTTTTTTCGGGGAAAAATATAGATTTTGATTAACACTTTTTTTCTTCTTAATATATTAGTATATAATTCGAGCTCACTTAATTTCATATTTTGTTTTATCTAACATTATAATTTATATCCATTTTAATCATTGTTCAAACAATTTTTTTCGAATGGACAAAATGAGTTTTAAATGAATCATTGGTTGAATTGAATTCTATTATGTGGAAAAATGAGGGGAAAAAAACACAATTAGTTTTCTCCCTAGAGTTGAATCCACACATAATTTTTTATTTATGTTTTTTCCGCAGATGGTCCTATGATCCGATTTTCAAATTAAAATAGCACTTGTTTTGCCCATGAGGCTGATTGGTTTACCTTTACATGGGTTATTCTTAATGATGCACATAATTATTTTGAAGGCGAGATGGAAGCAGTTAAGTTTTGGTTGTTAAAAAGAATTTTAGGATTATGGAAGAAGAGAAAAAATTAAAAAATAAATGGAAATTATTATTTAATAAATTACCATAGGGTTTTCACCGCTAATTTAAATTAAATTAATACAAGTGCATACAATCACACACCCTCACCCACTGTATTGTGTATACCAACTGCAGTAATGTTCCAGGAGCTCCAAGAGAACATCTAGCTCCAACACCCTGTTTATAGCTTATGTGGCAAAAATAACTATGCACACCAATAACATGTTTTATTAACATGAAGATTTTAGGGTTAAATTTGTACTTTAAAGTAAAAAAAAAAAAAAAATCCTTTTAAAAGTGTTTATATTTAACTGTGATATTAAAAAATGAAAATGTGCATATATAATTAATTTATTTCAAAGTTGAACTACTTTTAACGTAACATATATAACTAAATTGAAATTTTTATATAAAATTAATAATAAATTTTAAATTATGAATGATATTATAGCATTAATAAGGTTGTATACGAAATCATCCTTCTTACTTAATTTAGTATTTTAATTTTATTTTTAAATAAATTCATGGAACTGAAATTAATTTTAAAAAAAACATTACTTTTATCGACCAAACAAAAAAATCTCATGATTTGTCATGCTGGTGATTAGTTCATCTAAAAAAAATGCAAACGAGCTCGTAACTCAATTCTTGTAGCGCGCATTCATACAAGAAAGTCTTTGAATTTATCTTTGATAGAACATGAATAATCGAGATAGAAAGATTGAGAATATGTTAAAATCATAAGTAAAACAACACGATGTTTATGGAGACGTGAAATCGAAAACCACTCGACTCATTAATCATTTTTTTCCACTATATATATGATCAAAAGGCAAAAGCTATTGTACATATTTACATATATGTATAAGCTAAGAATTACATAGATCGGCAAAATGTGACACTACCAAAAATCGGGCTGATATTCATACGTAAGAAGTTACTTGTTATGTGTCGGGTTCGATAAGCTCGGTGGTATTTTAGGGACGCTCGTTGTTTCCTTCTTCAACGGCCTCTGCTCTCTTACCTGCAAATCCTTTAGTGTTTGTGAATTCTCGTGCGAGTCCTCGAGCCTCGACGGGGTCGTTCGAGCTGCTCGAGAAAGGAGAAGCAATGCAAGAAGAATTGTACTAATTAGGTGTGGCTTCATAACTGTATTATTATTTTTGTTTAATGATGATGATGAGATTTGAAAGTGATTACAGTTTGGGTTTTAATTTGATGATATTTATACATAAAAATATGTTTGGAATCCTATGCAGATCTTGGATCATGAGTTTATTCATGTTATGCTCTTTGACTGTCATGTGACTAAGCACGTGGTTTCATCTTCAATATTTTTGTATCTATGTTTTTATTAAGTAATTAACGTAACGTGTTTCTCGGTTAATCGCACGTTTTATGCTACAAATGACGTGGATGATGACATATTAATATTTGGATTTTTATAGTATTTCATAATTACTTTATTATTATTATGCTGACACGTCAAATATTAATTACTTGATTGAAATTGGTCAAAGCCGAAAAACAAGGCGGTTGAAATCTCCGCACTCACATGCACGTAAAGTACCCTTTCGTTTCACCAAAGAAATTACTCCATATTTTTTTTTCTTATCTCATTTCAGAAGAAAGTTACATTTGATTCACGATCAATTTTTATTTTTAATTTAACCTTTTTTGACATGAAAATTTGGAATCGTACATAATATAATTTGATAATTTCTTGATAGTTAATTTGAGATTCATAATGTATCTAAAAATTGTCTATACATGATATCATGAAATTAAAAAAAAATAAAAATTATTATGAATATATTTATGATATTTGATGTCACATAAACATAAGTCCAATTTGATTGACTAGTTATAGTTAGAATCTTCACTATTTTTTGTCTTTCATTGGGAAACACAATTATCACGTGTTCCTCGATACAGCTGTTAATATCAATTTGGAAACCATGTTATGTTTATGTCACACACTCACACTAAGACCTTCTAGAAGGATGTTTAAATGGGCCGGTTCTAGCTCCTTGTTCGTACCAAGATCAATTGGGCCTATTGGGCCCATCCCAGTCCAATTTAGCCGCATCCGGCCCAATCCCATTACCCATCACGATTTTAAGAGGCAACATTGTCTTTTACGGTTTTTTACCAACTTAACAAAGGCCACATGTCGGCTCGTATCATAATCATTCACAAAATAATAAAACTGAATGTTGTGATTTAAGCCCCAATTTTAATTTTTAATTTTTATATTATTTCGAGTGGAATCAATTGAATCGGTGAAGTGCAAGTATTGGTATTCTAAGTGATTAAATTTTTTTTACGAATTAGGGTTCGTCGGATGTTTTCCGTTCAACGCTCCGTGTGATTTCGCAGCTCCGATCCCCTGGTATGTTCGTACTGTGTGTGTTTAATTTACGTTTTTTGGAAATTGATTTGTGCAAGTTGCAATTGAGGGTTTGATCGAGAAGTTACTGATTTGGCTTTGCTCGATAGTTCGATGAAATTAAACACTGTCGGGCGCAAGACTAAGAATGCTCGTTTTCTCATCACAGTGATTCACTGTATAATTTAATTTCTATCACATAGAAAATGTGAGAAAATAATGCTATAATTTTATTGAATCATTATTTCTTGTTTATAGAAAATGCAGATATGAATTAGCGTTGGGGAAATAAGAGGCGTGTTCGTGGAATTTTAGGTTTTTTAATGGTTTATAGGCTAACTGCTAGCTGATTAGTTAGTTTGCTTAGAACAAAATATTGAAGTCTAGGCTATCATCCTCTTATCGTCTCATCGAATGCTTCAGAAAAATGATATGAAGCTTATTATTTCTCATTTCGGAAATGATAGCAAGTGGTATATTCTTAACCACAATTTTTCGAATTTTACATAGGTAATAAATTTCTCTTGTTGTGTTTATTATTGTGAATAGCACATATATCTAATTATCGATTATCGTGAACTGAAATTGATGATAAGTTGACTTTCTTTTGCAGGGTACATTGTATTAGAGGTATCTAGTAAGATTAGTCCACTCATAGGAAATGGCTGAAAAATCTTGTGTGAAGCGCCTCCAAAAGGAATATAGATCACTTTGTAAAGTAAGTTTCCTCTTACATCTAGATATTGTTAGAAATATCATGCATTTTGCATAGTGGTGTTTCTTATCCTTCCTTGTGAACTCATTTATTATTGCAATGAGATTGCATTACAGATTTTTTTTAAAATCATTTTATTCCGAGAAAAGCCTAATTCGTGAAATCATCTTAATGTAATGTATATTTCTCTAAACAAATGAGTAATAAATAAGGTCAGCCAACTTATTTATTACGTACTACATTATCTTTCCTTTTGCTTATATGTATACTGATCGCCGTGTTTCTTCAAATTAGGAACCTGTTTCCAATGTGGTCGCACGCCCTCTGCCAAATGACATACTTGAGTGGCGTAAGTTTCTCCTTGTGTATCGTTTTTTTACTGCATTTTCATTACCTGATAGAATAAGGTTTTTATCTCTTCATGTCCTGCAATGAATTTCATATGGAGATTTACCTTGGGACCTCTGTTTACATATTTACATTGTCTTGTCACAAATTTAGTTACTTTATGTTGGTAAATATTTTCTTTCTTATCCATTTTTTCTTTCACATTTCATGCAACTGTTTTTTTTTAACAACCTATGTCTAGTTTTTTATTTTAATGTATATGTCAGTAAAACAATAAAATCAATCTTAAACTATATGCTCTAAATGCCTTATTGTCCTCTTCTCCACTATCTCGAAACTGAATGGGTTGCTGTGATTGATGATAAGTATTGTTTTTTTTAATAAATATATTAATGTTTAATTTATCCTCATCTGCCACAATTGCCCCCCTCCCTGATTTTGTTGTCAGATTATGTGTTGGAGGGAAGCCAAGGAACAGCTTTCACAGGTATTTTTTTTTTCTATTTTCTCAGATCAATGATATCTGGAGTGAGAACCACTTTTATATATGTGGGCGATTTGGTGAGGAGAGGCATACCCAACATAAATGAACATTGGTTTAAATGTATACTGAATATGAATATCTTCTCATTTTTTGGTAAGGGGGATATTACTATGGAAAGATAAAGTTTCCTCCGGAGTACCCATTTAAACCTCCAGGGATCAGGTATCCTTATGTTTTCCTCAAATGAGGCATTAAAGCTCAGACGTGAGCCTTATTTTGGGGGGATTCACATGTGTTTTAATTAGAAGTGTTGCTCTATATTGTTTGTAGTATGACTACTCCAAATGGACGCTTTATGACACAAAAGAAAATATGTCTATCTATGAGTGATTGTAAGTCAAATGATATTGCTTGACATATCAATCCTTTGTATAGTTTTTGAATAATATTCTCATGTCACACTGTACTCATGTGGTTTTTATTTTCAGTTCATCCTGAGAACTGGAACCCTATGTGGTCCGTTTCAAGGTGCGGGGTTTTTTTGAATTGTTATTCTTATATTTCCATTAGAGCAAGAAAATCCATCTGATTTTTTTTTTTGGTTGCCGATTTTCCATCTGTGTGCAGCATCCTGAATGGGCTTCTTTCCTTCATGGTGAGTTTCTGGCTAATATTAAGGAGATAATCTTTCTTTCCATTTGGAGTTGCATATGCCCATGCTGGAGATTGTTCTATTATTGTGTTGTTACAGATGGACAATAGTCCTACCACTGGCAGCGTCTCAACTACAGACGAAGAGAAACGGAGACTTGCAAAGTCTTCTCTGGCCTTTAATAGTAAAATGTAAGTTTTACAAACCAAACATCTCTGTTTTCGTCATGTGTGGTTCTGTAGTGGATGGTTTCCCGAGTCACTTTCATTTGTTTATTATGCACCTCCATTCGGCCAAGTTGCAATGTTCACATATATTTAGTAACAAAGATTACTCCTAACTCAAAAGATTTTTTCTAACTAAATAAAAAATGTAGTGGATGATGTTAACTATTTTTTTGTAATTAAGCCAAGTCTCGTGAGTAATTGTTATTATCCTTACATATTATGGATATAAGGCTAAACATCTTTTTTTTTTCTTTTCACTACAGCCCGACCTTTAGGAAGCTATTTCCCGAATATGTAGAGAAATACGAAGAGCAACTACTAGCATCCTCTGCAGACGAGGCAGCAAAAGGATCCACCCGGGATGAAAATCCTGCACAATCTTTAAAGAAACGTGGGGCCAAGGTGATGGAAAATGGCGACAATGTCCCAAAAGAGTTGAATAACCGCAATGAGCCGAGGCGGAGGTCTATCCCGACATGGTTGCTGTTGCTTCTTGTTTTCATCTTTGCTTGTGTGATGGCACTACCCCTACTTCAACTTTGATACGTAAATCTGAAGGAAGGTGAGACTTTAATCGTGCTTAGGTTTTGGATTAGTGTCTGGAGATTAAGTTTGTGTACGCGTTGTACCATGTTAAAGCTTATCTATTGCCCCAAATTCGAATACATACATATTTATCAAGAGAGACAAATGTATAGTGGTGATGCCAATGAAAAGGGATTTCTGTTTGATTTCTATCTTGCTTAATTTTTTTTAATTATATTTGTCTATTTTCCTATTTGCCATTTTTCACATGAAATCCTCAAATCTGCCTGCCCTGCTTTTGTGGTTTTCTTGTCACCCACTAACTAGGGTTGTCACTTTCCCCTAAATTAAAGAGAATTAAACAGCAGTATTATTAATATTATTACAGGTATTTTAATTTTCAACTTCATTAAAATGGGGAATTCTATATTGGTATGACATTGCTTCCAAGTCTTAATTAGTTGACTAATTTCGTGCAAAGGATTCAACTATCATATTTTCAAAAGTTGTCCAATCTCAAAAGTTGGATCTACCAAGTAGTTCTTAGTTCATTATTGGACGAATATAGTCATTTCAGACGATTTTCCGTTTATGTAATTTCTATCTGGCGTGATTAATCGTCTATATCGTACATATTTTGAACACAAAAATTAAGAAAACAACCAGAATGTAATACTCCATTCTCCATACACTACTAGTACTATAATTATATAATTTGTGTGCAATTTAATTGATTCCCAAAAGAAGAAAAGCACGCCATCGGAGTGTCCGAAATGTGCGGCGCGAAAAGGGTTCAATAATTATTACTCCTTAGTTTACCTAACACAATAATGGCGAGTATCACCTACTCATGAAAATACGGTTTCAGATCAAAGTAATTTCATCTCGTTTTACTTGTATACTGTAATTTTAATTCCAAAATATCTCATTCACATTCTCTTTTCTATTAAACCACCCCCAAGTCCACTTCCTCCATCTCTTCATGATTCAATGTCTGCAAATGGGGTAGAAAAGTAATTTCCAAAAACATTAGTATTTTTTTTGGCTGGCCGCAAGGATGAATAAATCTGCAGATTATTGCGGCTATGAATTTGATTATCAAGCAGATTTCACCAAGGTTTGTGTTTCTTCATAGAAAATACATTTCTATTTATTTACATTTTCGGCACAAAACTTATCCTTTATTGCAGTTATAAAACCGTTGCCAGTCTTTTTCCTCCCACAGTTCTTGGAAGAAGCTAAGAAAACCACACACCACCAAACTCTGCTACACACACCACAAGCTGAAGCCTCTGGAGGAGAAACACAGCTGAACAATACCGAAAGAAAGATTAGAAAATCGTGGAAAAACTCGTTGTTTTCTTGGTTGAAAATCGACAAGAGAGGTAGAAAGCCCAACCGGCAATCGACGGATATCAAAATTACCCCGAAGCCGAAACGCACAAACTTCTCGGGCCCGGTCCGGGGAAATGCAGGTGAAATTACCAATGGCAGAGCCCGTAGGCCCGTGTCTGGCCCGATCACCACCGGCCTATTCCGTTCGATGACTAAGGAATCAGATGAGTACAAGGTTCCTTATAAGTGTCTCGGCTCGATGAACGACGATCACCAGATTCATTCTTACGGACCTGTTTATTTGGTCACATAAAAATTTGATCTTTAAGGAAATGCTTAAGATTAATTGAATCAAGATTATAGTTTTTTGGTGAAATTTTAATAAAAGAGTTTATGGGATATTTATGTATGAACAATATGTCATGTGCTGTGTAGTTGGCTCATTATTGGTAATTCAAGCCCTCTGATTTTATGGCACAGTTGGATTTCATCCTTTGATTTTCGTATACTGAACCCGGACTCGTGGAGACGAATTTTGATCACCACAAGTCGGTGGATTTTCCAACTAAATTTACAATATCCGACCGACAAAGACCAAAATCGAAAGAATTTTGAAAATCACAGGACCTTTTTGTAAATAAAACAAAATTGCAATTTTGCACTGTGTGAATTTGTCTGCTTGTATTAGTTGCCCTGAAAACAGAGGAACATGAACAAATATTTCCCTTTCCTTCAAACAGATATATGCATACAACATTTATGTTACATAAGAAGCGCCCCATTGAATGTAGGCAAACAAACAACCTTCTTCTCCATCATCAAGAATCGAACGACAAAACGAAAAAAAACTAATCAACTTTGGTCTCTACCACCTTGTTCAAGATCCAAGTTTCCAGGACTAGTAGGATTAACCCTTCTATTGTTACTACTCAATAGCCCCTTGAATCCCCTAAGCCTCGAAGTATCAACGGTCGATATCCCATCGGACGTGCCGCCACTAGTCGACCCCATCGACGAATTCTCGACAATAACCACAACATTATTAGTATTGTTACTAGTTTCCTCAACACAAGGAGGTGCAAAAGTGCTAACTCTAGTCTCATCGCCCCAAATCAAAATGTTGGTCGGAAAATTTGGGGGCTCGGCTAAATGTTCGACTGCCGGAGCTCGAACGACAGCCTCCGGTGGTGGTACCTCGTCGGAATTCTTCGATTGATTCGGATTCTTGATAGGGTTTCTGCAGAGGGGGCAAGTGAAGTGAGACTCGAACCAGGCGTCGATGCATTCGAGGTGGAATCTGTGGCTGCATTTGGGCAAAAGGCGGTTCTTTTCGCCCGGCGAGATCTCGGAGAGGCAGACGGCGCACTCCGACCCATTTTTGGAGTCGTTCGGGTCGAAGATCAGGACGGGTAGGGCTTTGAGGATCGAGGGCTCCAGGCCGCGGCGCGGGAGGGACGATGAATCGAGGCGGCGGCGGCGGAGAGCGTCGGAATTAGGGTTTTCGCGGCGGCGGTACCAGACGTATTTGGCGTAGAGGTGGAGGAAGAAGACGAAGACGACGATGAACAGGAGGAGGAAGATCGCGACCACCATTATCTTGCCGGTGAGCTCGATGATTTCGGCGTCTCTGTAACTCTCCGACGAGTCCGACATTTTTTTGGGACCGGAAAAACAGGGGACTGTATTTTTTTTCTTTCTAAATTTAAAGTGGCAATTGAACTTTGAGTGATTCCAAGAAGAGATTTTTCAGTGAGATTTCAGGGTTTGGAAACATACTGATTCTGATTTTTGAAATAAATAAGATAAGAATTCAGATGATATAAACTGAACAGAACAGAGGAGAGCTGGAAGAATGAAACGGCGGCGTTTTGAATGTGGAAAAAGCTTGGATTTTTTTTTTCTTTCAGAATTCTGGGTGGGAGACGATTGCAGGAGAATATTTAAGGTTGTTTGGAGATTTAACTTTTTTGACTGCGAGGAAATCAAATTATGGTTTTTTTTAACAATAAAAAAACAATTTTTATTTCATTGTGCTCAAGAACAAGAATAAAACTTTAGTGGTGAATGGGGAATGGTGGGACGGGGTGGCTCTCACTCACAATTCACAAATATGAAAAAGAAGGAAATCATGGGCCCCACATGATATTTTATTTACTCCGTATTTATTTATTTCTTGTAAAAAAGAGAATATTTAAAGCAATAATTTTGTCAAAATTATTTTAATTTTAATTATAAAATACATTTTTAATTTTCATATTTTGATAAAAAATAAACAAAATAAGTAATACTCCCTCCGTCCCATAATTGTTTGCCAATCTGGTCAACCGTTGTCTTATTTGACCGTTTATTTTAGTATTTTTTTTATAATTTTTATATATTTTTTATTATAAGTAATCGACGGTCAAACAAGAGAACGGTTGACCAGGTTGGCAAACAGTTCTGGGACGGAGGGAGTAAGTAATAAATATGTGTTCATCATTTAGTGTATAAATAATTGATACGAAAATAATACTTGATTAATAAGTATTTCTTGAGGTAAAAATGTTGAATTTAACTTTTTATTTAAAAATAAGACGTAAAATTTTAAGATATAATTGTATAACAGTGAAGATAAAAGTGATAAATAGTAAGAGGTAACTTTTATGATGAATGACTACTATTGTATAAAGTTCATTTAAGAAAATTGTGAATGTTTTATAAGTACGTGGAGTGGAGACTGGAGACTGGAGAGTATTTCATTTTTACTAAGACATTTTTTTTTTTATTACATTTCGTGTTGTTATAGGGTTTTATCTATGTTACTATGAGTAGAGTACACCATGTATATTTTCACTATACATTTAATATTATTATATTAAATACACACATAGTCACCTACGCCCAACATATATAGTGTATAAATTTACGATTAAGATATTACTAAAAGTAATGCTCTAGGAGTAGCATCTCATAAATTTTGTCTATAGTACTCTGTAACTACGGATTTATCATGAGTGGTATAGATTTGGAGGTAAAGACTAAAGAGTGGTGAAAAAATAATGAATCAAATAACTAAATAAATATGTATGAAAGTCAAAGAGCAAAAAACTTGTACTATGACTCGGTCTTAGCTTATGTCAAAGTACTTTTTGTATTTTTTTCACTTATAAATATGCTTTTTATTTTTCAAATTTTCACGTAAATATTTTTATATTTTTCCTGTGTAAAAATATGTGTGAAATATTTTTAAAAAAATTGTAAAAATATAACTATATAAGTGAACATACTGCATATATATAAACATTGCTTAGTTATGTTAAAACATGGAGAATTTTCAATTTCTGCAGTAGAAACACAACAACCATTCCATTAATATGTCTTTTAATTATCAAAATTAAGTAAATCATCTTTTTTTATTATAAAACAATTAACACGTAAATTAAAACAACCGTAGACAATTTGTTGAATTAAAAGGAAAAGACAAAAACAAAGTAAATGCTGTAATTAAGTAGAAATAAAGTCAAAAGTTGAAAATTATAGGCAAAATGATGGTTTCTGAATAAATGATAATAATAACATGTTCTTAAATTTCAAATTTTTACTCAAGAACAATATCAAAGCAACTAACTAACATATCTTTAAACGGTTTCCATTTCATAATAACATATTTCCATTCATAATAACAAGATTATTAATTACATAAACATTTTACAATAATAGGACCCTATAAAAAATTACTTTTTTAATTTAAAATTCAATTTTACCTCTATATTATTCACATATTTTTTCAACTTTATTTACAATTATTTTATTTTTAAATTTAGAAATATATTTATACATTTTATTTTCTAGTCAAAACATCAAAAATTAACAATTTTTTAATGTTCGTGTTAAGAGAAAATGTCCAATATTTGTGAACTGGGAGAACGATATAAGTGAATTAATTTTAACACGTTTCGAGCTATTGAAATATTGTTTATAGTTTGATGCTCAATTCTCAAGTCATTTGAAGTTTGAACTACAGAATTTAGATGATACAAAAAGCCCAAAAGTATCGAATATTGTGGTCATAGGTCATTGTAGTTTTGATTTAATTGGCCGGCCTCACATTCTTCTTTTAAATCCCTAGTTTCTAAATGAAAAGGTATCTATAAAAACATATTTTAAAATTAAAATATAAATTAACTATTACTAAAATTTAAAATATAAATGAATATTTTTTTATTTTAAAAATAAAATAAATAAATAATTACTATATTTTTTTAAGAATACTCAAGCTGCAATACCTAGGTGTATGATATATTGTACACCGATCTATTAGATGCTACACCTGACGTATTACTCTGATAGTAATACACCATACACGTCGGTGTGGTGTGTGTAATTATGTGTGCACTTGTATAAAATAATATTAAATATACAATTATTAAATGTATAGTGTACTCTACCGGGTGTAGCATAGATAAAACCATTGTACACCTAGTTTAAATCTTCATCGTAAATATATAAAAATATCATCAAAAAATATAAAAACATAATCCAATAACATAAATAAAGGTTTTATCTATGCTACTCCCGGTGGAGTACACCATATAGATCTTAACCGTTGATTTAATATTATTATATTCAATACACACATAATCACACACACCGACGTGTATTGTGTATGTATTCACATTTAATATGCCACCAAGTGTATTGCATTTGGAGTAGCATCTTCTAGACCAATAAATAAATACATGTTATAACTTCTAAAAATACACATAAATCATAATTATATAATAAATAAATTATCATTAAAAATATTTTAAAAAATATTTATCAATTAACACTAAAATCATCATTATAATTAAAAATATTCATTAATTAATACTAAAATCATTATTATAATTAACATGAGAGTACATAATTAAAAATATTCATTAATTAACACTAAAATCATCATTATAATTAACATGAGATTACGATATAAATTGTACACCTGTGTGTATACATGTGTGTATGGTATAAATTGCCTCAAGTTAAGACATCCAAAATGTGCATATTCACAAAAAATGTATTTTGATTTCAATTTTAAAATAAAATTTTACAATATTTTAGTCATTAAGTTAAAAATTAGTACTCCTATTACTTTTTTAATTTGAATATGCCATTTTTACAACTTTTATTTTTATGAAATTAAACTTTACCAAAAAAGAAGACATTCTTATATAAGCAGAGGACTAAAGTGCAATTTTCAGCAACATATAAATAAAAAAAGAAAACTCTAAAATATCTCACACCGTTATCCACCGTCGAAGAAACTGCATTTGTGGCTCTCGCTTTTGCTCCTCCATCTTCGTCGATAAACCTCAATTTCAACCCCTTTCTTTCTTCCTATTTTCTTCATCCAATTTCAGAAGAAATTGAACTGTAATTTGGTTGCATGGAATTTCCGGCAACGGCAGCAAACGAAGCTTTCACCTGACAAAAAAAAACTTCCGTGCTTCGTCGTTTCGACTTGATGAGCTCCCCATGCCTTTATTAGGTGAACACATATTTATTTAATTCATTAATTTTTTTTATTGTTCTATCTCCGATTGTGGTTTTGCTGGTATATGTATTGCTTTTATTGTGTTGCATTTCGAGTTAATTTATGGAAAGGGGGATTTTGAAATTTGAAATGATGCTTATTTTTTCTTCAGATATTGCTATTTCACAACCTTGTTCTTGTTTGGGAAACAACAAATTAGCAGTTAGAACCGAAATCCGATTGCACAACAGATTTTTAATCGGCAATGGTAGTAGGGGTTCGTTTTCCTGTAAAACATTTTGCGTCGCAGAAAAAGTGGGTAGACATTTTACCTTGGAGAGAGATAGGGTTTGGCAGGGTAGACTGACGATAGAGGCGGCTGCTACTCTAGAACTCACGAGCGTGTCTCACACAAATGAAGGGGTTGTTAAAGGATACCGGAATATACCTGGGGTGGATTTGGATTCGGTTTGCTCAAAAGGTCCGTCCGATTTTGAGCCACAATCATCAAGTGAAGAATCGGCGGAATTGGATGATAGGGAGAAGTTGAGACGGATGAGGATTTCTAATGCGAACAAAGGGAACACGCCTTGGAACAAAGGGAAGAAGCACAGCCCAGGTATTACGATTCTCCACGTTTTTTAACGCACGACTTTCAATTCTGGCATTGTTATAAGTGTCTTAAATATGTGCAGAAACCTTGCGGAGGATTAAAGAGAGAACCAGGTTGGCAATGCAAGACCCTAAGGTGATGTATGAAATAAACGATGATAGTTTTGAGATTGTGTCTGTGTAGAGTTATGGCATTAATTACATTAGCCCAATTTGTGAATACAGCCGTTTAGTAGTTGTAGTTCGTGTACTATCAGTTTCGTGTTCAGCCTTATTTTTCTAGATTGTAGAGTGGAACTAATGAGTTTTTGACCACACAGGTCAAGATGAAGCTAGTTAACCTGGGGCATGCTCAGAGGTAGGACATGTCTTTTTTATTCTCTTAATTTTCGATGTATTTTTTAATACAAAAAACTACACCTTAGGTTGCACCAATTTACAATCAAAACCAACTAACGTTGACGATTACACAATACCTCGAAGGTTACATCCATCTTACGTTCTGCAAGTACCATCAGTAGAACTGATAGAAATTACCGAGGACGTTATCACGTCATGTATATTTACAATTATATAACTCTGTTTTTTAATTTATACAAATAATCTCAAACTCTCGGCTTACATTTTTCTTTTACATCACTCGGGATTTTCCAAGTATTACAAATAGTCAGGCAATATAGTTCGGGCTAGTTGAGAGGCGTATTGTTATGTTTTAATGATGTCAGAAAATTTTGGCAGTTGGTTGTAGTAAAATGTGAAAAGAATCAAACATATATAGCGCATGTCTGTAATTTTCAATGTTCGCACAACAAGAATTTTTTATTCTCTTATCAGTCAGGAGATTATGAACATAAATCAAGTACATTGCTTTGTTTTGGTAAAAAGCATAAACCCCAAGGACAGGTTTGTAGTTTCTATTGTTTTTTAAACCATTGTTGTTTCTCTTTGTTTTTCTGTACAGTGAAGAAACAAAGATCAAGATCGGAGTGGGTGTTCGGCTCGGGTGGGAAAAGCGGCGTCAGAGACTGATGGTGCAGGAGACTTGCCACTACGAGTGGCAGAATTTAATAGCTGGGGCTGCACAAAAGGGTCTTTTAGGCGAGGAAGAGTTGCAATGGGATTCATACAAAGTCTTGAACAAACAGCTCGAGAAGGAATGGTTGCAGAGTGTCGAACAAAGAAGAAATACACCGAGACCAAAAGGAAGCAGGAGAGCACCTAAGTCTGCTGAGCAGAGGAGGAAGATTGCAGAGGCTATTACTGCCAAATGGGCGGATCCTGTAAGAACCAGAGGACTATCTGTTATTTTCATAAATAAATATTCTCTTCTTTTAATTAGGTTAAACCTGGGGTAGTTATTAATACACTTACTATAATTAACCTCATTGGTGGTTTTCGTAATTAACCCTTACAATAATTAACCCGATATTTAATCGATGATCATAATGAATAAAGCTTTTTTGACAAACTTTCCTGTCGGTGTCGATTTCAGCTATAATGTTTTGCTAAGTATACTACTCATACTGTCATTATGTTTATTTTCCTCTTTTTTTCGAATGCTAAGGAATACCGTAATCGGGTATACAATGGTCTAGCCAAGTTCCACGGAATTCCAGAAGGGGTCGAAAGGAAGCCCAAGAGAAAGCCAAGTGGTGATGGACAGCCTCGAAAGAGAAGTCCTACGAAGGATAAAACCACCACCGGTAATGAAAATCGTGAAACTAAGATCCAAATACAACGGACGAGAATGAAGAGAAGTAAGACACGACCTTACAAAGACCCGTTGGCGAGTTCCAAATTGGAGATGTTGAAAAGCATTAGAGAAGAGAGAACTTCTGCGATGAACAAGAAAAGTGTTGCTGTGGCTAGGGCAAAGTAAGTTCTCTTATACTGCAATTTTTCATTTTGATGATTGAGGGTTAATTACAAAAGAATCTCATTTCTCTTAAAAATACAGATGTTAAAATATGTTTGTATTTAACTTACTAATAGCCTTTTCTTAACCACTCTATGGAGGGTAAAATTTTGTAGATAATAAATATCAGGAGCTAATTGTAATTTTGAAAGCATTGTGTTTTTTTTCTTCTAATTTGATTTATGATTACAAATACATTTATATTAAAAATTGCAAATAACCCCTCAATTTTAATTTTACCTTGCACATAGAGTGAGAAATAAAAACCAGTGACTTATTTGAAATTTTGAAATATAGTTCAAGTTTGTTTGTTTGGCAAATTCACATTATGAAACAAAATTTCAGATTATTGATTGCTGAAGCCGAGAAGGCCGCAGAGGCACTTGCAATGGCAGCCGCAAAGAATAATCCTCTTGCTCAGGCCTCCCTAATTGAAAGCAGGATCCTAATAGCCGAAGCAAACCAGATAATCGAGTCCATAGATAACGAAGAAGAAACAGTCCCTTTTGAAAATGAAAGGAACCCAGCCACACTAAATCCAGAAACCACCAAGCATGGAAAAATTAATGGAGTTAAGAGCACAGGACAAGCCGTCAATGGCAGTGCTACCAGGCTAATCTCCAATGAAATGGTCGTGGAAACTGATCATAAGCTTCTTCAGATGACTAACGGTTCTCTTCCATGTCATAAACCAAACCCTAATGGTAGCCCTATTGGAGGGATGGAGTTTCGATTGGAGGATTTTGGTCGGAAAAAGCAAGTGAACTCAGCCAAGAAATGGGTTCGTGGTAGGCTGGTTGAAGTTGCAGACGAAATATAGGTTAGTATAGAGTGTATCCAAGTTTTTATGCCAGGAAAAATCCCCATTTATCAAGCTAAATTACAGATGGTGAGTTCATATTCATTTGTGTAGTGAAGCTGAACACTTTTGTAGGCAAGAAATTATTACAGAAATATATTCTCATAAACTATGAATGAACATTTTTCATTTAGTGCACAAAATTTGGTCAACATGGAGCACCTTCCAGTTCTTGAGATGGGAATCCACTATGTTTTCTATCTCCACTCTTTTCCTTACCTTCTCCTCTATAGCTCCGTCGATCACTCGATTCACTTCATTCTTCTGCGATTGATTAGTCGAGTTAGACGGGACAACGCATGAACTTTTTCGATCGAAAACTTCCACCAATTTCTCGATTTTAAGTTGCAAGATTAAAGGAAAAACTACAATTTACAATTAGGATCGGTGGCTTACTGGGATGGTATCAGGGACCGGAAGCTTAGAACCATGAACGGCGGCACGGTTGGCGGCTTTGGCCACCATCCACCGCACGCGGTGGTTGCAGACGCCTTGCCTTGTTAGAAGACTGCTTATTATCTTTGCTCCAACCATGTTCCCACTTAGTTTCATAAAAGCTTTGCAGAGCTTCATGTATTTAATACGAGAGATTACTGATCTCTAGAGACATCTCGAATACATGTGAAATGGCTACGTGGCTTCCCCTAACAAAAAAGTACTCCTCTAAAATTTTGAATAATTTCCATTTTTATTCTTTTAAAAAAGTTTACACTTACGAATAGAAAATAGAAATAAAAAGTTTTTTAATAATTTTATTTTTTTATACTTTTTTAATAATTTTATTTTTCAATACTTATTTATTTATTTAAAATAAATGTATAATGAGTATTGTTGTTATGTACCTAATTAATGAATTAATTAAAAAAAACTAAATAATTATTTTAATTTTTTATATTAAAATATAGGAGTACAATTTTAGTCTATTTTATCTACTTATTTTTAATTTTTACTTACAATTATTTAATTTTCATTTTAAAATATATTTTTATTCTGAATTTTATCTAATTACTTTTTAAATTTTATTTACAATTACTTATTTTTTATTTTAAAATATATTTTTATTCTTTATTTTTTGAGTGAAAAAGTAAAAGATTATTTTTTTTAATTCCGTAGCCGAAAATGATATATATTTATGTGAAAAAATAATAATAATAATAATAATATAAATAAATAAGAATTGAAAAGATTAAATTGTAAAAAAAAAAATTATTTATGAATGTGCAAATTTTCAAGTGATAATTAAAATAGAAAGTAAACAAAATTTTAAGAGATACTGATAAATTATTATTTAACAACTCAAAATTTATTTTCGTTTTAAAACTCAATTTTATCCATTTATATAAAAAAAAAATCATGGGAATGGGTAAATATTTATTTACATTCCATCATCCACAAGGTCTTCGTTCACCGACGAATACGATCTTTCTTCTCGGGCCAAAACAGTATCAGTAATGGCGTCGTTATAGCAGCTGTTATTGTTTGGTAAATTCTTACCTTTACTTCCTTCTCACTCTTCCCCACCAAACCCTTCAATTATTTCAACCTTAAAACACATCTCACTGAAAAAACCCAAAAAATAAATAAATAAAATACACACAGTAATCGAGTATCTGTGCGTGTAATTGAGAGAAGGTAATCCGTGATAAGGGTCAGCGATGGCGGACAGGGAGTCCTCCGACGAGGAGGAGGATCTCGAGAATCTGATCCCTCAAAATGCCGCCCCAAACGACGTCGTCAAGTCCCCCAATCACCGCCACCGCTCGGTGTTCGACATCGACGACGACTTGCGGGGCCGCTTCTCCGGCGCAGCTCGGATGTTCAACAAGAGGTACCTTTTCGCGATTTTTCTGCCCGCGGTGATTTTGATACTCTATTTCACCACCGATTTGGGGAATCTGTTCCAGATGCGTGTTCCGACGATTAGGGATATTGGGGGTGATAACCCCCGGGCTAATCGGATGCGCGAGTCGGAATTGCGCGCTTTGTATTTGCTCAAGCAGCAAGAGCTTGCACTTTTTAGGATGTGGAACTATACCACATTGGTGAAGAATACCTCGAATTTTAGCTCAGTGAATGACAGCAGTTTGGTAAAATCGAATGCTTCTCCGATGTCGGAAGAGTTGAAATCGTTGGTTTTTAGCCAGATCTCCTTGAACAAGCAAATTCAAGGGGTCTTATTATCGTCTCATGAAAATCGGGGTCCGTTGGATATGGTCGAAAACTACACGGACGTGAGTTTTTCTAACTGGAACATGTGTGGGAAGGTGGATCAGAGGTTGTCGGAGAGGAAAACAGTTGAATGGAAGCCTAAATCGAACAAGTACTTGTTTGCCATTTGTGTTTCTGGACAAATGTCGAACCATTTGATTTGTCTCGAGAAGCACATGTTTTTCGCAGCCCTTCTTAACAGAATTTTAGTCATCCCAAGTTCAAAGGTCGATTATGAGTTCAATCGGGTTCTGGACATTGACCACATTAACAAGTGTCTGGGTCGGAAAGTCGTGGTGACATTCGATGAATTTGCGGCTGTCAAGAAGCACCACTTGCATGTCGACAAGTTCATGTGTTACTTCTCATCCCCACAGCCGTGTTTTATAGATGACGAGCATGTGAAGAAATTAAAGGCATTGGGGCTCTCTCTGAGTAAGATTGAGACTGTGTGGAAGGAGGATGTGAAGAAGCCGAACCGAAAAAGAGTCGAGGATGTTGTAGGCAAGTTTTCTTCGGACGAAGATGTCATCGCGATTGGTGATGTGTTTTTTGCTGACGTGGAGAGAGAGTGGGTTATGCAGCCGGGAGGTCCAATTGCTCACAAATGTAAGACTCTGATTGAGCCCAGTCGGCTTATTTTGCTCACGGCTCAGCGATTTATACAGACCTTTTTGGGGAAGGAGTTTACAGCACTTCACTTCCGGCGACATGGTTTCTTAAAATTCTGGTATATTATTCTTCAGGGATTCTTGATATTATGTTTTCTTCAGGGGTTCCTGGTAAAAAGTCAAAATTTTGTCTATTCTATGATAACTAATAGTACAACCTATTTTTTTCATTGTGTGATTTTTCTAAATTAAATGATACTGTCCTTGCATAATCATGCGAGAACTAAGGTCTAAAGGGTATATTTGAAAAAAAAAAAACTGTTTTTAATCGGATAGGCCACAAGTTAAAATAATTTCATTTTAGAAGTTGACACAAGTTAAGAATCTTACAAAATGTCTGCTCTTATTTAAGTTCAATTAGTGTAATATACCTGGAAGTTGTGTTTACTCTATCTTATTAATCGAGGGTATATAGTTTTGAAGTTTCTGCCAAATATTCCTTGAAACCTTAAACTGACCCTTATTTGTGGACAAAAACAAAAAGCTAAAACGTCAATTGTTACCTAGGAATTTCTTGAGGTTGATAATCTTATGAGAGTAGACATTTTCATTTTAAAACCTTTTATTTTCATTTCCATTTGCTGTTTAATTTTTTAGGGTGTCGTCTAATGGGATTTGTTTCTCGTGATTTATCAGCAATGCTAAGCACCCGAGCTGCTTTTATCCTGTTCCTCAAGCGGCAGAGTGCATCAATCAGGTGGTGGAAAAGGCTAATACTCCTGTGATATATCTTTCTACGGATGCTGCAGGAAGTGAAACCGGTTTACTGCAGTCGCTTATTGTCTTGAACGGAAAGCCCGTCCCGCTTGTACAGAGACCGGCCCGTAATTCAGCTGAGAAGTGGGATGCTTTGTTATACAGACATGGACTTGAGGGAGATTCACAGGTGAGTGTTTGCAAACTTTAGAAGAAGTGATTTGATTATACAATCGCTAAAGCCAATACGATTCAAAGTCAGAAAACTAGCAATCACTTTTTAAAAATTGGATTACATTTTTCTTCGCGTAGGTCGAAGCAATGCTGGATAAGACTATTTGTGCCTTGTCTTCTGTGTTTATTGGATCCTCTGGATCGACCTTCACGGAAGATATCCTGCGGCTGCGCAAAGACTGGGGATCAGCATCTCTCTGCGACAATTACTTGTGCCAGGGGGAACTTCCCGATTATATTGCAGAAGATGAGTAAGTAACAACTGTTCTATTTTAGCATACCCTTGGGAAATTCCTTCAGCTGTATTCCTCAAGAGACGACCAGTCGCTCGATGAGCTTCAGCAAGTAGATAATGTGTGTTCTGTTCCAAATTCCATGTAATGTAATAAACTCGGCTTTTGCATTTTAGAATGTAGCCTAGATAGTTTAAACCATGTGTGTATATTATGAATAATTCTGATCCAAAATCTGTGTACTTTTTGTTGAGAGTAATAATTTTCTTGCCTTAATATTCAAAATTATATTAGTCCCGATAGAAAAAAATATAACGTGGTACGTATATATTTTACCATACAAAAAATAAAAAATAAATGTGATCACATTTAATTTATACTAAATAATTACGATTTATTTATCAAAATTTGAAAATCTCATTTATAATTTGCAAATTTTGGGGAAAATGTGATCTTTTAGTCAAATTATTTTTACAATAAAAGGGAAATGGAAATTGGGTTTTAGGTTGTCTTCCCAAATTACTCCAACCATAAACCTCAAAACCCCCATTCGCTCAAAACATTTCCAGGATCAAGAAGAGTTTTTTATTTCCCTTTCTTTCTCGAATTCGAAAAACAAAAATGAGGGCTAAAATTGTGACCTTCCCGATCAGAGGAAAAAACTGGTGTTTCAGCCGTTCGATCGACCCATCAATGGCCGCCGCTCAATCTCCCAACACTCCCTCCACGCTCAAAGAGCTCTTCAAAAAAATCTTCTCTTCTTCTGACACCAGCAAAAAATCCTCGGATGTCGAACTTGCCGTCGATTTCGTTTCGAATAAGGTATTTGTTTTTTCCCATGAGATTATCTGCATTTGCTTAAAATGTGTTTGTCATTAAATGGGGTTTGCTAATATTTTGATTATTCAGTGATTTCATGTAATTACATTAAGAATATGCATAATGTTTACCTTCTGGTTGTCTCAAATGAGAGAGCATTTTGTGTGATTAACCGACGAAAATACACTTTTTCTTGCTGATTGTCGATTAACCAATCGATTGTGTTTATGTGCATTTCCCTTCGTTTAATATAGTGACTAATGAAATCAAAATACACTTTGGTGTTTATACGGTGAACGTGTATAGATGAATGGAGCTTGGAGTAAACTCGAGAAGGCCCCCCAAGGGACTTTCAAAAATAAGATTCATGGGTATATCTCCCTCTCTTTTTGTATTTGAGTTTCGGCTTCTCTGTTTTAATTATTTGATAAGATATAAGAATAATGAGATTTGGGTACTTTTTGAATGTTGAGTAATGATTCTTATGTATAGATTGGGATTAAAGCTGTTGTCACGTGTTAAGCCATCGGAAATCTTCTTCAAATCCATTACAAAGGATACTAATGGAGTTGATATAGTATACCCATCAAGGTAATTTAGACCTAGTCTTATGAATCGTCATGATCATAACTTAATGCTCAGGTCCCCCTTTTTTAATAGTGTAAAGATTGATGTTTTGCACATAATCCATAGACACTATGGGTCGTCAAATCTACATTATCGTAAAAAGGTTTGGTTTGTTGTGATTGAGTTAATTGACCTTGTATTGGTTAAAGTTCCTTTCATTTAAAAAATGAATTTCTAAAATACTTCAAAATGTAAGTGAACATTTTGAAAATACCATTTGAAGCTTTTATGATATTTTTTATATTGGTTTGGGGCTTTTACCAAGGACAAATGCGTCTTTGCTTTATCTCAAGTCCAACATTGTAATAATTCAGTGACCACGAAATTATAGTTCATTATAGTAATTCTATTCATCTAAACATTACGATTGTTTAAGATTAAAGATGATGATAATTAGTTACACGTTAGTTTTCACAACATCAACTTTTTTTATGTATATACATAATAATTCCTTCAACATTGTCACAGTTTGAATCCACTACTTGTCCGTCGAAGACTTCGCCATATTGCATTCAGGTAACTTTATTGACATCTTATTTCGTTATTTGGTACAATCTCAGTGGTTGATATTTTATATTTTACTAAGCATCCAGGACAAGGATATGACAAATTTCAAAAAACTTTAATATGTTATTCTGTATGATTATCAGGGGATCAGTTATTCACCGGAATTACTTATATGGTTCGGCCATCTTGCTGCCTCTGACATCAGTTTTCATGGTATGTTATCCTTACGAAAAATATGATATCTCATTTATACCACACGAGAGCTTCGCTCAAGGGAATCAACCTCCTTATTAGATTGATTTACTGAAAATGAAAAAAAAAACTGACGCAGGTTCTTCCTTTGCCTAACATTGCGTTCTTTTGGGTCTTGTTCCGAACTTACTCTCACTGGAGAGCTTCACAGGTCAGATAATAATTTTCTTAAAAAACGTAAGAGTATTAGTAAGATACTAATATTTCCCTCCCTAAATAGCCGCTTTTTTATTTTATTTTTTATTAGGGAAGTCAGAAGCTGCTTCATTTAGTGAGCGATGATTCCTATCGACTGACCAGCGATTCTGATGAGTGCATTGAGAAATCTATATCTCCTCCATGGGTACGTATTATTTCGACTAATTGGGAACAATAAGCAAGAATGTTTCATGTGATGGTTGACGAGTATATAAAACATTGTAATTTCATGTGTTTGCAATTAGGTTTTCGAACCGAATGATGAACTGCAAGAGCTTCTGCAGCAGCACAACGGTGGTGACAAAGGTCTGAGTGAGTGTGCAGTATCCAAAATCTGCCAGAAGTTTTATCTGAACTCTGCAGACGTTGAGAAGTACAGAGATTCGACGTAGTTTTGAGTGTTTATTTTCGGAATTAGAAATTGCGTAATCCTTTCGGGATTTCTTTTGCTACTCGCAGGTTAATCAGTTTTCCTGTTTCACATTCAAATCTGTATACCCTTTCAAGACAGACAACAGCTTTTTTATAATACTTATATTATATGCTTTCGGTTTTTTCTTACGTTGTTTCGTGTGATGACGATGACACCGAGCTAATCTTGGCTCGATTTTATATCAATTTATGTGTGGAAAAAAATACATATATAGTTCAAAAGATTGTACAAACCCTTTGAAAAAATTGTTCTTTGTGTGTGAACTAATGTTCAATTTAATGTTTGTTGTTTGTACTACACTTTGAAACGAAAAAGTAAATTTCACGTGCATGAATAAGTAACACCACCTTAATGGATCAGGCTCTCATCGGAGGCCCAGCAACTAAATGGGTCGATAGATTTAGTCGTGGCCCATATCTTTAAGGGTAGGCAGCCCAATAATTGACGAGCAAAGCACGTGTCGCGCACGTGCGCGAATATCTGTAGTGTAGCGATCTCGGCTTCTTCTTCTTCTTCTTCAAGCAAGTTCATTGAAATTAAAGTTTATTTCTCTTCGCAAAAAGAAAAATCAAGCAAACGAAATCTTGGAAAAATGGCGCCGGACCATGAAGATCACGACATCAAGGATGAGAAAAACCCTAGGCCACTCGATGAAGACGATATTGCGCTCCTCAAGACCTATGTAAAAATCTTATCTTTCCCTAAAGACTCGCATTTTTTATATTGTATGTATGTTGTCTGGAAATTGCAGTGCTTTGTAATTGAATCTCTGAGTTGCTTGTTTAAACGTGCAGCCCTTTCTCTTCTTTTTTCCCCCTTTTGTTTGAGCGAGATTAGGAATCTAGGTTTTGAAATTTCAATGTGAATTATATTCGTTTTAGATTTAACCGAATTTGCTTGAGTTTAGTTTTTCAGTATTATTAACTCATAAAAAACTTTAGCCTTTAGCTAAATATAGTTTTTGGGTTTTAGACGAGTTCCCAGTTCGCTTGTTTTATAAATCTGGAACTGATAATTTGTGTCGAAAATCTTGCAATACGGGGAGACGTACATATGCCATGTAATGTGCTGGTTCTGTTGAAATTCATGAATTGTTTTACATGTAGGGTTTGGGGCCATACTCGACAAGCATAAAGAACGTTGAGAAGGAAATAAAGGAGAAGGCGAAGAAGATCAATGATTTGTGTGGTATGTTAATTCTGCCATTTGTGTCCGTCTATTAACTTGTTTTATCATATTATATTTGGATTAGATTTTGGGTTATTACTGTTTTTATAATATTGCTTGAACTTGCCTTTGTTTGTTTTTGCTCCGTTTTGAGGTTTCATGTTGTGTAGCAATCTACACTCCACACTTTATTTACATATAATGATAATCTGTCAAATTTTCACTTCATTATAGGTATCAAGGAATCTGACACTGGTTTAGCCGCCCCCAGTCAATGGGATCTTGTTTCCGATAAGCAAATGATGCAGGAGGAACAACCTCTTCAGGTAGTATTTTTTTTAGTTTCCCGAGTATATTTCCACTCTCCTTCTAAATATATGTATATATTGGCTTCTAAAGAACTGAGTAAGTTGTCTTTCCGAATAGGTTGCGAGATGCACGAAGATAATTAATCCAAACACTGAGGATGCAAAATATGTTATAAATGTTAAGCAAATTGCAAAGGTACGTGTTTGAGTTTTGCATCCAGTAATATCTTTCCAAACACTGCCCTATCAATTTCTTTGTACAACTTATGATGTGTCATTATGCTTGTATTCATTTCAAGATTTTTGCTTTTCCGAATAAACACTTAAACTACCTTGTGCATTCTATTGTTGCAGTTTGTTGTTGGATTGGGCGATAAAGTTTCCCCTACTGATATTGAAGAAGGCATGCGTGTTGGGTAAGCACTATTTATTTATTTATTTCATCAAGTTCCACTGTTGCAATATTTAACCAAAACTCAACTGGCATCGTCTTATTCTGCTAAAGTTCTCATTAGTTGAACAGTGAATTACTTTGGGGCATTAAATACAGCTACTTGAAAAATAGTTGTTTCTATAGATTTTGTAATTTAAATTAGTATTCTTTTTTTAGCTAAATATTTGTCTGACCTCGAAATTGATTAGAAGTTTGACACGTTACTGTAATTGCAGCGTGGACAGGAATAAATATCAAATCCAGATACCTTTGCCTCCTAAAATTGATCCAAGTGTTACGATGATGACAGTGGAGGAAAAGCCGGATGTTACCTATAATGACGTTGGAGGATGCAAGGAGCAAATTGAAAAGATGAGAGAGGTTTGTTAAACACACACATTTATATTACTTCTGCAGCCTGCTGCAGTGCTGCTTAGATTTGATGTTCTCGTGACTGGAAAATTTACATATAATATGTGTTTCTATAACTGATAGGTTGTGGAGCTACCTATGCTTCACCCTGAAAAATTTGTGAAGCTGGGGATTGATCCTCCGAAGGGTGTTCTGTGTTATGGTCCTCCTGGTACTGGCAAAACCCTGCTAGCCAGAGCTGTGGCTAATCGGACTGATGCGTGTTTTATCCGCGTGATTGGTAGTGAGCTTGTCCAGAAATATGTTGGTGAAGGAGCTCGTATGGTTCGTGAACTATTTCAGGTCAGACCTCTTGGATTTGATTTTTCTCTTAACATAATGAACTTTGGTTTAACCCCTAGAAACTGCAAAAACCAATCACCCGACAATAATTTGATGATGTCATCGCTGTTATTATAAATTTATAATGATGCCGTTAAAATTTTGGAATATTACAAATACACTCAAGCAGTACAACGTAGTTTTTTGTAATCATCCCTAACCAAAGAATTATTCTGAACTTATGTATTTTGTCTATTCATTTGACAGATGGCGCGCTCTAAGAAAGCCTGCATCGTCTTCTTCGACGAAGTGGATGCCATTGGAGGCGCAAGGTTCGATGATGGGGTGGGTGGTGACAACGAGGTCCAGCGCACCATGCTTGAGATTGTGAATCAGCTTGATGGATTTGATGCTCGTGGAAACATTAAAGTTTTAATGGCTACCAATAGGTTAGTTAGTTAGTTAGCATTTTTTTCTATTTTGACACGAAGTACTATATGTGATTATGTTATCGATTTGAGATTGTTGGAACTAACTAATGATTTTTTTTTTCTACTGTTTGTAGACCTGATACTCTTGATCCAGCACTCTTACGTCCTGGACGGCTAGACCGCAAGGTGGAATTCGGACTTCCAGATCTTGAAAGTAGGACCCAGATTTTCAAGATTCACACCCGCACTATGAACTGCGAGAGGGACATCCGGTTCGAGCTTCTCGCCCGGCTTTGCCCAAATTCTACTGGTATATACGATTTTCAGCTCTTTCGCAAAGTTCTTGCTAGATGTTACAGTGCTGTGTAGAAATTTAGTACATCTCTAACTGTGTTTGCTATCAACTTTTGCAGCTTAGGAGATAAACACAAAAAAAAAACCTGATATCTATTTACGAAAACCTTCAGTTATCTTCCAAAATTTCTAATGCCCTCTTAAAGTTTAAAACACAAGTGAACCATTTTTGTGATTAGGATAAACTTTGGGAGTAATTTTTGCAATTAATCTAAGTGATTATTTTTTTCCGGTTTCTAAATTTTAGGTGCCGACATAAGAAGCGTGTGCACAGAAGCTGGAATGTATGCCATCCGAGCAAGAAGAAAGACGGTCACAGAGAAAGATTTTCTGGATGCTGTCAACAAAGTCATTAAAGGCTATCAGAAATTCAGTGCTACACCAAAGTACATGGTTTACAATTGATTTTGTGGTTTGCTTCTGGGATTTTTTCAGCATGGTGGTCGAATGTGAGCCGTCGATTATGGGGACAGGGACTTTTTCATGATTTTTCATTATTACATCTTTGCACTGGATGAGGAAGTGTATTCCCTAACTTGGCTTGGCCACCTCAAAACATTGTACCAATTTATAATCTTTATTTCAGTCGAAAGAAACAGTCGAAGCAGCAGCATAACCTTTGTACTGAATGGTTTGTTTGATTTAATGAAGTTGAACTTTATATTTCTGGTTATTTCTAATTTCTGTTCAATGGGTTTTTTATTCGAAATTTCAAGATACTTCAAATGACAGCTGAATGTTTTGGGATTAAAAAAATTCTGTTTCAAATCAGAAAAATACCAACACTAAATTTATTAAAGAGAATTTTTTTATATTATAATAAATGATAATAATGTCAACCCATTCTCAGTAATAAAAGAATTTTTACTCTCTACTATGATACAACAGATTTGAGAGGATCCAACAAAATGGTTTCTTGTCAAGGGTAAAAAAAAGTCAATAAGACATGTGGGGTAATTTCATTTTCCAGTGCTGATAATCGAAAGGAACTTGCACACTCAACCCTATGGAGTATAGTCATCACCATCTGCATTATCCCCCCTCGTCGACACAGCTTCGTTTCCAAACGTCCTCTTGCTCATGTTGGCTCGTTGTACCAAGCGCACCAATGCTTGTACCACCTCTGACATTGGCGGCCTGAACTCTGGCTCGGGCTGGTCACGCCGAAAAAATAGTTTGTTAAGTAACAAAACACTTGGAATTATAACTTAAATTCCTTTGCAAGTAACAAAAGACTATGGAATTTGATTGTGTTCGAAGTATACCTGGACACAGAGAGCAATAACGTCTGCAAAACGCGAGAGGGATTTGACGGGATAAAGTCCTTTGAGTTCAGGGTCCACCATCTTAGAGAGAGCGTCGATATCATGGAGCTGAGGTGTCGCCCATCGGACTAACGATTGCTCAGTTCTTGGCCTTGAGCTGTTGCCGGAAAAATAAACATCAGTAACTCTCACTAAAATGGATTTTGCACAATTTATTTCTTGGGAAAATTACAAAAATACAGAAAATTAATATGTTTATTAATTTTTTTAAGAATCTCGATTATATTTCAAAATTACAAAACATGCTTTGAGGACTTGCATTCATAGAAAACTCCAATTTGTAACCCAAAAAGTATCTGTGATTTTGCTCTTTTTTGTTTGTTGCTCGAGAAATAAGATAAAACTTCCAATGTACATACTTTTTAATATATTTCTTATAAAGGACTTTGCATACCTATCGAATGGTGTTCGCCCGGTAAGGAGTTCTAACATCACAACCCCAAAGCTATAAACATCGCTCTTAATGGTGTACTGACCCGACATGGCAACCTCGGGTGCACTACAGCCGGATGCCTGCAAATGCTCCGTGTTAGTAATAATGACGATAATAACTACTGGAATCATTCGGAGAATTATTTCCTAGAACAAGTTGTATCTTAAAGTAAATTGAAAGTTTTAGCCGCATTGCGAAAAGTAAAATCAAGAGGCATTTGCAATTTCCAAATGTACCTGATCTGGTTCACGGACAAGGCTGGCTAACACGCAGTCGGAAAGGTGAGGATTGAGCTCCACGTCCAGCAAAATATTAGCCGATTTAAAATTTTTATGAATAACAGAAGGCGAGCATACTTCGTGTAGGTACCTGCAAGAGAGTGTGGCTATGTGAGTAAAACTGCAAACGAAAAGAAAAAAAAAAGAGTCGAAGTTGAACATACTCGAGTGCTCTTGCGGTCCCCAATGCAATCTTGACACGCGAGTTCCACGTCAAAGGCTTGTTGTTAAACTCATCGGCAAGATGCATGAACTCGTGCAGTGACCCATTTTTATGGAACTCGTAAACAAGAAGATGTTGCCCGTGCTCCGAACAATACCCGACCAGCTCGGTCACATTCGGATGATGTAAATTCGATATTTCAGACACAATGTCCAGAAAATCTTCGGAGTTAGACAGAGCCGATGAATTTATTTTCTTCACAGCAACAACCTTCGCGTTGGCCCGAACACAAGTCATGCAGTTGGAATCAGTACTCAGTAGCAATAAAAGATTTAATTTTGTGACGAAAAAACAAAACAAAACAGATGTATACCTTTCCATCCTCCAACTGGGCCCGGTAAACACGTCCGATAGATCCCTCGCCGATAAGATTGTCAGCGTTGAAACTATCTGTAGCTATCTGTAAATCCGCAACTGAGAACAACTTAGCGTTTATCGGTGCCCTATTTACTTTCTTGGGGGGCACAATGGGAAGCACAGAGACATCATCATCGTCGAAGGATTTGTGACGATCGAACGGTGGGGGCTTCAGATTCATCACGGCGGGAGTTTCGAAAGCTACCGAGCTTGCGGCCGATGAAGCCTGGAGAGGTTTGACCTCTGCTGCAAAAAAAATTAGTTAGAAAAAACGGTTTATAGTATTTACAAAATAATCGATAATAATGAAAGAAAGTACCTTGTACTTCTTGCGAAGCTACAAAAGGTTGATTGTCGAGCTTCTCGATATCTGGGGGAGACTTTCTGTTCCGTTTCTTTATAACAAAAAACGCTACTATAGCTGCAACCACCAGAATGGATATGACGATTCCGGCTATGGCACCGCCACTCATGCCGGATTTACTCCCTCCGTTCCCGCTGTCTCCACCGCTAGGTGGGCCCCCGCCTTTGGGCCTGCGATTCGGGCTGGGCCTGACTGCAGGAGGGGTGCCCGGAGGCGGGGGAGGTGCAGGGCCATCGCTGAATGAATTACCATTCGTGCTGTTTGGGCGAAAGAACAAAAAGGTTTGAACTTTTAATCATCTCTTTCACGAAGGACTTATGAAACATATGTACTGTGTATATATACAGATATTGTGATGTGTGCTTACTGAAGGTTTATGCCTTTCAATTGCTGCGGAATCCATCCGGTGAAACGGTTGTTCTCGACATTCCTAAAACAGCAAAATGTACAATAATTAATCGCTATAGAACTACTACATGGTCAGGCAGAAGCCGAAAATCTCGTGTTTAAACTCACAGGGTATCGAGTGGGAGATTAGCAAGGACGTCAAGAGTTCCCGTAAACTGATTGTTTTCCAAATACCTGCAAAAAGTGAAACTAGTGAACAAAATTATCCAAAGAGAATATCAAATCGTTATCGAAAAACGGGTTCTGCTTACAAATCTTTTATACTCGTCAGCGATTGGAAACTTTGAGGAAGATTGTCCGACATGACATTATAAGAAAGATCCCTGAAACCATGAAACAAAAAAATCAAATAAGATGACTGCTATTTTTTTCGATTAATGGACCAGTCGAGGGAAAAAATTAAAACTGTCGAATAGAGATATTGGCCTTACAATGAGGAGAGAGAGGTAAGTGAGTTGAACTGGACATTAACTTGGCCCTGAAGTTGATTGTGACTCACATTGCTGCGATTGCAAAACGAAAACAACACTTAAGAATCGGCCTATTACACAGAAACACGGCAACCTTGCAAAATTACAAATATGTCCTTGATATGTAACTCAGAGGACGTTGTCAATTGATTGCAGAAATGATGATTTTTAATGATAGTATTTCATTTTTACACTAGGCAAGACGAGCTGGAGTTTGCTGGCTAAAATTTGTAAAATGTGATAATGTCTAAACTATGCTTCTTACAAAGCATAATCATAAGCATATTTTTCGACATAATTTTAATATTTTGCTTCTTACTACAAAGCAGCAAACCCATCTGTTAGTGCCTAGTGCCTACACATACAGTCGTTTACCCTGTTAAAACGAAAATTACAGTAAGGATAAGCATGACTAACAGGTCTCTTAGAGAACTCATCAGCGAGATCGCATAAGGAAGGGGCCCACTGAAGCCACAACCAGCAAGGTTACTGTTCAGAGAGAGAGAGAAAACGTAAGATATATATATCAAAGGAAAATTTGAAATATAAACAAAAGCACGTCGTAAAACGAAATCTCACAGTGTGGTCACATTGGGAGGAAGCTGGTAAGGAATCTGGTTTCCGAGATTGTTGTTACTGATATCACTGCAATTATGAACAACAAAATTGAGACCTCGGTCGATCAGATACTCATATTAGCATAACTCATTTTATTTGTCTTACAAAGTAGTCACGGCCGTCAATTTATCCAGAGAGAATCCCATGTTCCCGGTGAGTCCAAGGCCTGAAATCTTTCTGATGAAAAAAAAAACACACAGAAAAACAGATTAATCAGAATCGGGGATACCGTTCAATTTATAATACAGAGAATAATTTTGAAAAGAGAGATATAAAGAAGAGTTCGGATTGAATCACATTTCTGTAACTCTTGCTCCCGAGCAGGTGATTCCAGTCCATCGATCGGTGCAAGGGTCGCCCGCACTTTGCTTCCAATTGGTGAGTTGCTGAGGGGAATTCAAACTGGTGTACAAGGTGTAGAGGGCAGAAGCTGCATATATATTGTATACATCATATCCAGTCGTATACATAATCAAGAATGCAGCAAAAAAAAATTATATCTTTGCTGATCAAACCGACAGGATCCTCGGGTTTAAGAAGAAGGAAAAGAAATCCCTCTTTTCCAATCAAGCTCGATTCTTGATCAAAAATGGAGAAAAAAATCCATCTTTTACCCTAATCATCAAATCCAGTAGAACCCACTAAACCCTTTAAACAATCAACACATCCAATACCTCAAAACACATTCACAAGCTCATCCGTGTATATAATAAGCATAAATAAATCCAATAAATTTAGTGAAATATAATCAAATATATAATGGAAGAAGAAGGTGAAGAAGAATAAGAAGAGGTTACCATCATTTGGATCTGTTTCTGCATTGGTGGAGCTGAGAAAGCAGATGAGAAGCGCCGCCGCCGTAGCCACCGCCACCTCCATCTCCCTCGCCATTCTCATCTCTCTCTCTCTCTATGTCTCTCTCTCTCTGTCCCTCTGTTTCTTGGTTTTATATTTGCACCGAAAAAATTCAAACCAATAAAGAAAAGAAAGCCCAGAACAAGAAAAAAGGTTTTATCTTTATCGATGCTAGTACAGACAACACCCTTTTTTAATTTGATTTTTTTAAGCAAATAAATAATATAATTCCATAAAATTAAGATTTTTGAAGAATTATATTATTTGCACACACCCATTCTCCCACAAAAAGCTGGCAGGCACGATCTGCTAGAGAATCCAAAGCCACATACTTCGTCTTTTCTCTCTCTTTATCTACGATTTCTCTACATTTACTTTTTCTATTTATTAATTCTAGATAGAATATTTACAGTGGTAAAAAAAGATTATATCTTTTTTTACAAAATTGGAAACCCTCCTCTGTTTTTTTCTTCTTTCTACAGATATACTGTAGATCATTTTTTATGAAAGAAAAAAAAGGAAAAAAAAATCTTTCATTTCATTTCAAGAACGCGTTTTTCTGAGATGGGGCCCACAAGATAAATTTCTCGCGGTTAATTGAGAAGAATTAAGAGGTAAAAAAATTAAATTATGATTAAATAGGATAGAAGAGTGGCTCTGGTTAATAAACCATTAGATTAATATAGTTAATAATTAATTTGATGGTGGGAAAATTAATAAGTAATCTTAACCCAACCATTTAAATGAGGTGAATCTTTAGTCAATGATTTTAAAATTTACTACTGTGATTGGTTATTTATTACATTTAGTAAAAAATTAAAGCATTTTTATCCCATAAATTAACATGTATTTTTTTTTTCTTTTTTTCTTACAAAGTTCATAATTTATTAGTATTATTTTAAAGTTTGATTATCAGATTTAATTTTATACTTAATCAAGATAAAAATATGTTATTATTAAATTATGTGTTAAAAATATTTAAATTATTTATAAAACAAATGAATATATACTTTTTCCTAATGTGCATATTATTTTTGAAATTAAATACTAGTACTACTAAGTATTATTTGAGCTAAATAATTTTTTTCTATTCTAAGGTTCTCTTTTTTGCCGTTACATGAGAGGGAAAGTGACGGATGACAACTAGTCCTTTTTTATTATTGTGACAATTTATTTTATTTTTAATTATTATGACGTATTATTACCATCTTTAAATTTACTTATTTTAAATCGAGAATATACATTTTGGGGTAAGTACCCTGCCTCGTGCGATGCACGTGATTTATTTGTTTGAAATAATCTAAAATTTTATTTAATTTTCAACGTATTTTGGCCAAAAATTTATTAATGAACTAACAAATTATTTTATTTAATAATCGAACTCTCACTTAAATTTGTAAACTCGTATTAATCTTATTATTAACCGTTATCTCAATTATGAAAATTTTATTATTTTCAAAGATTACGCCTGTTTGATATAATTTATAGTATGTAAGTTTATTGGGGCATATATAGCCGGGTGATAAGGTCTGTGGTGATGTTGGTGTAATTTCCCGACGACGCCGAGTTCAAATCTCAGATATGACAAATTTTCATTGAAATATTATGAAGTTAGTCCTTGAATTAGACCTATTGGCTCTCTCACACATGTGTTTGCTACTCGAGTACATCCCTCGATTTACATCTTAGCCGATCGAGGAGTTTCTAATCTGGTGGAAGAGGAGTTTCTCGTCTCTGCATTTCTCTAGTGTCTCTCTCACACATGTGTCTGCTACTCGAGCACATCCCTCGATTTACATACTAGCCGATCGAGAAGTTTCTGATCTGGTGGATGTTTTGGTTGTTTTTGTACTTGTCGGTAGTATTTGCTGGTAATTGAGGGTTTTGGTAAACAACACAAAATGTAAATATGTTATAAGTAAGCTAGCAAAAGGATTGAGTTAAATGCAGAAATCATAAGTACTGGAAATGGAAGCTCAAGGCTCCTCTTTATTCACATATCCATACTTAGAGTACATAGTTAAAATCAAGGTTTGCATGTCCTTTTCCACTATCTCACTCCCTCTATTTATAATACTCTATGCATGGCTTAATTATGCCACCTAATGCCTACATTTTGGCCTCTTATTGGACCTCTAGTCCACTAATATGAAGCATTAAATACCCACTAATTTCCCTTAGTGCTTAATCTGCCTCTTTCCCCGTGAAGTCCCAGCTTGTTGATTGTCATCCCAGGAGCCTCCCCAGGCGATTCCCCTGAGAGGGGAGTCTGATTCTACCGTGCAATCTTTACTGTCCAAGGTCTTTATTTTCTTCTTAGATCTGCTTTTGAGGGTCTCTTTGACTATACCGGTTGACTTTCTCTCTTGATGACGTGGCCCTTTGATTCGTGACACGTGTCGGTGACCATTTTCTTGGATACAACAGTGGAAGAGGAGTTTCTCGTCTCTGCATTTCTCTAGTGTCAAACGCATCCAACAAATACCTAAAACCGTGGGGAGAAAATCATAACAAATGAAAAATAAAAATTATAAATAGAAATATAAAAAAAAAATTGAATTTACTTGGTGAACGGATGAGATTGGAGAGATGCAGTTATATTAATATAATGTTAACCTGCAAAACAAATTTAACATAACTGAATTAGGGATAAACTAAACATTAAAAAAAATCTAGTCGAACATAGTTAATAACTCGACAATTTGATTCTGGAATCTGCGAAAAAATTATAATTAATACATAAAATTAAAAAAATCGATGAAAAAAAAAATGAATGAATAGAAAATAATATACATATTAATTGGAATTAAATTAATATTGATAGAATAAAAAAGAATTTTGAAAAAAAATAAAAACGTATATATTTAAGATGATAATTTATTATTATTACCAAAAATATATAATTTTAAATTACTATTTAAAATTTATATATAATTTAAATATGATTAATAATATTACTATTTAAAATTTATAATTTTTTATTTATAATTTATAATTTAAAAACAATATTATAATTGTTTTTTTATTGGTCCATGTGTCATTAGTTATCCAGAAATTATATATGTATAGATGAGAAGTCATTCTTCTAATTTTCTTTGAGATTTAATTTCAGTTCAATTGTGTTTAGACCGCTTGAGTTATTAAGTTTGTTTTAAAATAAATTAAAATAAAATAAATAAAAAATAATTTTAAATCAATAATTTTAAATATACAATATAGTTAATGTCACTATATAATATATTATTAATATTTTTTTTTTAAATATTTAATAATTTATAATAATAATTATTATTATTATAAAAAAAAAAAATTGGTTCAGTTCGATTCAATTCTTCAAAATAACAAATTCTTCTTTATAAAAATTGAAGTGAAAGTAAAAAATAGCATTAATTTTTTAAATAGTAAAACTACTTCTAATTCTTATTGTGTTGTAATTAAATGTAATAAATAAAATGAAACAAATTATTTTGCAATTAAAAGGATAGATCAAATTAGAAAGCATATACATTTTCATGAATCACCTGATGTAATTCGGACCTTTCAAACAAATCACGTAGACCAAATCACATAGTAGTACTGCACATCGTATGAATCATAATTAATGTCTTAATTAGTCATAATTAATATCTTAATTAGTCAAGACAATTTTGGGATTTCATGTCAAAATTAAGCCAGATCAATGGCATAAGCTCAACCTTATAGACTTAAATTTGAAGAGTATTTGTTCATTCATTTGATAAATTTTAGTAATGTTACAATATTATAAAAAAAAACAATGAAATTATAGTTGACCATCATACACTGAGATGGATTGAACCACAAGCGAAAAAGAAATAATCGATGCACTCTAAGAACCACGAAGAAGTTGAAAAACACGAGTTACCAATCTAGAACTAAGAAACTAAGTTAAAATAGTATTATAAATGTTTACAAAATTATTAAGCCTCTAAATTAAAATTATTTGGTAAATAACCATTTCAAATAAGGTGTGCAAATATTTAAAAAAAATATGTTAATTTGTCTCAACAATCAAATTAATTATTATATACTACTAATTTATTATGTCATTTACTTCATTGATCTGTAGTTAATATATGATGATCGATCAGGGAATGATTTACATATTTTCAGGGGTTGAAATTAAACAGATTTCAAAATGAGAGGTCATCAATTAATTATTACATATTGTATATATTCCATATAAAGTCAACAATAATATATATGGGCTTGTCAGCTGTCCATTATTATTATTTTTTTTTTATAAGGAGGAGAGACGAGAAACTCCACCCCCACTCGATCAGAGGTCCCTCGATCGGGTAGGATGTAAATCGAGGAATGTGCCCGAGTAGCAGACACCTGTGCGAGAGAGCCAACAAATCGAACCTCAGGACAAACCTTCATAATATTTCAATGAAAATTTGTCCCACTCGAAATTCGAACCCTGCGTCGCCGGGGAATTACATCCACATCATCACAGGCCTTACCATTTGACTATGCTCCTGGGGACTCAGCTGTCCATTACTTAGTTGATGATAATGTAATTTAAGACTAGTTATGTGGCATTAAAAGAATATATTGAAATATATGGGGCCATTTTACAATAATACTAATTATCTCAACACGTGGGAACCATTTACAATTTGTTAGCTATGTTTGCACAAACAAACTGAAAGCTTCAGAAAAAAAACTTAATTAATTAATTATTGATACCGTATTATTCATATGTATATACATACAAATCATATATATTAAAGTCATTAACAATAAATAAATAATAAATTACTAGTAGTAACTTCATTTGAATTTGTTATTTTATGATATAATATGTTGAATGAAATTATTATTTATATATAGTATTCTTGGCAACATTTGATGAACCAAAAAAAGAAATACATATATGAATTGAAAGCTGTAATTTTCAACATTAATTTCATCATAAATCAAGTCCAATTAATTGTTTTTAAATTTCTCATCTACATCTTTGTTGGCATATGTTGGTAGTTGGGGCCTTGAAATTTTGGGTGTCATGTAATTATTATTTTGTATTTTTATTTTTGAACAATATATCTATAGTCATGCATGCCACATTGCCACTATAATTCGAGATTTGTTTAAGAAAATTAAATTATAGAAAATGAAAACAATCGTAGCAATTTGACATTTGGGATGATTGTTGGTGGGTTAAAACTTAAAAGTGACAATTAAACTATTAAATTAATTTACCGTAATAAAAATAAAATATTTCCTACGATTGTGATGTCAACGAACCACCAAATACAATGACACTTAATATTATTTTTATATAGATATTACGTATATACTTGATTTACCTTAAAGTTGAAAAAAAAAATAGTGGATGATGGATTTTGTTGATTGGAAACCACTATATATGGAGTATATGGTTATTGTATTGTACTTGTAAATAAATAGATTTTAAAATTAATACCTAACTTTACTAATCATAAAGAATACTACGTACAACATAATATAACTAATTAAGTAGGGGCATAAACTTAATTATGAAATACTCTAAGGGGTGGTTTCTGTAAGGAAAATTAATCCTGGGGAAGTTTTTGTAATTATTGAAAAAGGAAGTTGGTTAATGTCCTTTTCGGTGCCGACTCACATACGAGTTGATTGCTTGTCGGTGGTGAATGTCAGCTGGTTCAACTCAGCCACGCGGTGGCCTTCTTGGTCACACTCTCTCCTATTTTATGTGTAGAAAAAATATACCGAGTATTTATAATTGTTGTAATATTGAATTATTACTTTATAAATAAAGTTGATTTGTATGATGGTAATTATTTAACAATTTTTTATATAAAAAATAAAAGTTTACCTATAACTCGGAAATATTATTTATTATACCTTTATTTGGAAAAACTAAATAATGTATAAACTAATCAAAGGTTCCTATTTTTTGTTTTTTTGTTGTTTGGAGTATTAATTCGATTAGAGACTTTAGATTAATCCAATTATTTATTGTTCAATTAGAACTCAAGTCTTTTTTTTTTTGTCTAGGTCAATTGTATATTTTGGATTAGAACTTTGGACTTTATGGTTTTTAATTCAATTGCTGAGCTAATAACTTTTGACTACTTAAACCTTATTATTTTATTATTTGAGTGAATATTACTTTTAAAGAAGAAACTATATTGAAAGTTTAAGTAAGGATTGATTTCCCTTAAAATAAACAAATTATGGAGTTCTGAAATGGGCTGGGCTTATGATGTGCCCTTACAGAAGTTTGTGGAGCTTTTACAGAATTGGGCTGGGCTGAAACTCTTGAAATTAGGTTTGGGCTTTCATTTATGGATTTCTCCACTCGCGCGGAGTTGATAATTCCTCAAATAAGTAATACAGTACACGAAAAAGATTTAGAGTATATTGTTTTTTGCTCGATTCTCACTCTATATGCGCGTAAATCTTCTCTCTCTCTCTCTCTCTCTCTCTCTCTCTCTCTCTCTCTCTCTCTCTCTCTCTCTCTCTCTCTCTCTCTCTATCTCTCTCTAGCTCTATCTCTATCCTTCATGTCCATATCTCTTTGCATTTAACTTTTGCGAGTATATATCGTCGATTATTATTCAACGAGGGCTCAGACTAGCGACCGCGGTGATCAGGTTCCGGCCAGTTCCCTTAATACAATGAGCCAATTTATCGAAAACTAAAATTTAAATGTTTTATATTGTTATTAAAATATTTAAACAAATTTGGTATGTGAGAATTAATGTTTTGTCAAACTAGAGAATAGAGAGAAAATAGTATTTCGTATGTTTTCATTAGTGTTTAATCGGTATATATACAATCCATATAGGGCTTAACCTATTTACTAAGTAAATAAAGTCCAACACCCTCCCTCAAGTTGGAGCATGCAAATCACAAATGCCCAACTTGCTAAGTAAATACAAGAATTGATTCTTGCTCAAAGCTTTAGTGAAAATATCAGCCAATTGATCCGTCGTTTTAACATAGGACGGACTAAGAACCCCTTCCTGAATCGCATCTCGAACGTAATGACAATCAACCTCAATATGTTTAGTACGCTCGTGGAACACCGGATTTCGCGCAATATATAAAGCTGATTGACTGTCACAAAACAAACTAATCGGACGCGGATGGGAAACGCCCAAGCTGGCGAGAAGTGCTTTCAACCATTTTAGCTCATCAGTGACTTTAGACATGGAGCGATACTCCGCCTCCGCAGATGACTTGGAAACCGTATGTTGCTTTTTAGTTTTCCAAGAGATAGGTGAATCACCCAAAAACACCAACCAACCAGAGATCGACCTCCGTGTCACTGGGCAACTAGCCCAGTCCGAATCACACCACCCTGTCAAGTGCAAATTGCAATCCGAACGCAATAGAATTCCTTGCCCCGGGCTCCTTTTCAAGTAACGAACCGTACGAAGGGCGGCCTCCCAATGGTCTTGAAGAGGTTGTTGCATAAATTGTGATAGGACATGAACCGTGTAGGCCAAGTCAGGTCTAGTGAAAGACAAATAGATTAAACGCCCCACAAGACGACGATACATTTCAGGATCTGAAAGAAGAGGGGACTCTGACCGAGCCAGCATATGATTCTGCTCAATCGGAGTACCAGCCGGACAGGCCCCTAGCAAACCAGACTCGGCAATAATATCAAGAGCATATTTCCGCTGACATAGATAAATACCCTCCGGACTCCGTGCAACCTCAATGCCCAGAAAATATTTCAACAAACCCAAATCTTTCATATGGAAACATTGACTCAAATAAGATTTGAAGTTGGAAATTGCGGAAGAATCATTCCCAGAAATTATTAAATCATCAACATAGACCAGAATACTTAGATGAGTATCACCGCGATGCAGATTAAACAGAGAATAATCAGAGAGCGATTGCGTGAAGCCATACCGTTTTAGAGAAGTGGCCAGTTTAGAAAACCAGCAGCGAGGCGCCTGTCGTAGTCCATATAAAGACTTGTGTAGCTTACACACCATACCATCTTGAATGTCAAGAAAACCTGGAGGAGGCTTCATATAAACCTCTTCATCGAGATCTCCGTGTAAGAAGGCATTATGAACATCCATCTGATGTAGTTCCCAGTTCTTCGCGGATGCCACATCCAGAAAAACACGAACAGTGACCATTTTAGCAACAGGAGCAAATGTCTCATTATAATCGATACCCTCCACTTGATGGTTACCGAATATGACAAGACGAGCCTTCAAGCGTTCAACCGAGCCATCAGAGTTAAGTTTGACCTTGTAGACCCAACGACACCCAAGAGCTTTCTTACCCGGCGGTAATTTTTCAATCACCCAAGTTTGATTACTTTCTAAAGCAGATATTTCCTTTTGCATTGCCTCGCGCCAACCCTCGTTCTGCATAGCCTCCTTGAAATTACGAGGCTCAACTACCGTATCTAAAGCTGCAATAAAGACACGGTGTCGCATAGAAAATTTATCACAATTCACATAATCTGCTAAAGGATAAGGAGTACCTGAGGAGCTGGAAGGAGACGATGAACAAGAAGAAATAGATGGACTCGGGAGAGAAATAGTATGTGCGACGTAGTCATGATGCCAACCAGGGGGACGACGGACCCTTTGTCCACGACCCAAGTCATTTGAGGGAGAAGTAGAGGGGCACGGGTCAGCCGTGGGGCTGTTGCTCGAGGGGCTGGCAATAGCCTGGGAGCCGTGGGGCTGGCTGCCGAGAGGGATAGGCGGGGTGTGGGTAGTAGTGTCGGTTACTTGGAGCTCATCCCCCTCCTCCCAAACTAACTCTGAATCATCAATGAGGGCATGGTCCACCCCAATATGCTCATTAGACATGCCTTCTGTATCCACAGGTGGAGAAACCGATCCCCCAAGGTCCACAAAAGGAAATTCATACTCATAGAATTTGACATCGCGGGATACAAAAATATCTCCTGTTTCCCAATCATACAACTTCCAACCCTTCTGACTATGAGGATAACCCACAAACACACATTTCCTACTGCGAGGAGCAAATTTGTCACCCTTTGTATTTTGATTGTGAGCAAAACAAAGACACCCAAAAACACGCAACTCATCAAAGTTAGGTGGCTTACCAAAAAGACATTCAAAAGGAGTTTTATTGGCGAGTAAACGTGAGGGTGTGCGATTAATTAAATAAACTGCCCCAAGAACGCATTCTCCCCACAAATTAATTGGCAAATTGCCCTGAAACATCAACGCCCGACTCACATTTAAAATGTGTTGGTGCTTACGTTCTACCCTTCCATTTTGCTGAGGAGTGCCAACACAAGATGTTTGAAAAATGATGCCATTTTCATTAAAATATGGTAACAAGGGCTTGAATTCCGTGCCATTATCACTCCGCACATATTTAACATGTGCATTAAACTGTCGGTTAACCATAGCAAAGAAGGAACGAAAAGAGGAATAAACTTCAGTTTTGTTATTCAATAAATAAATCCAAACACCTCGCGAAAAATCATCGACAATGGTCAAAAAATAATGAGCACCACAAGTAGAAGGTGTCCTATAGGACCCCCATAAATCACAGTGTACCATCTCAAAAATACTACTAGCCCTACTATCACTATCATGAAAGACGGCCCGAGATTGTTTTTCCTGTGGACAGATCTCACATGCTTTATTCAAAAAACTGCTACCAGAACTCTTACTCAGAGCAGGAACTAACTTGACAATTTTATCAGACGGATGACCCAGACGACGATGCCAGAGCTCGAATGTAGAACTGCCCTGATCAGTTACCGCACATACTTTAGGAATCCGCCGGAAATAGTAGAGTCCATCTATTCGTTCACCGCCGCCAATCAGCCTCCCCGAGTGTTGGTCCTGTACAGCACATAGAGAATCAGAGAATCGTAAAACACATTGTGAATCATCAATCAATTTAGAGACCGAAATTAAATTGCAATTCAATTTCGGAACAAATAGAACATGCTCAAGAATAATATCAGCCGCCAAAGTGACACGACCCTTCTTCGTAGCCATGGCTTGAGCACCATCCGGTAAACCAACGGGACATGGTGAGATGGAGTGCACATCGAACAAACATGACTCATCACCCGTAACATGATGAGAAGCGCCAGTGTCAATAATCCAAGATAAGGAAAGAGACTCACCACCCATATTATCTTGATGCCTATTGTTAATCATGTTAAGAAGAATACGAACGTGCTCAGGTTGGAGCTCAGATAGAGCCGAGAGAGTCGCGGACGAAGGCGAGTCAGCAACAGCACCTGCCACAGCATGAGCACGCACAGAGGCAACAGGCTGGGGCTGCTGGTGCGGGGCAGTCGGCCGGTGAACAGCAGTAGCGACCGTCGACGGGTGCTGGCCGGAGGAAGCTCCACCCTTTTTGCCATATTTCTCGAGCCACCAGGTAGGGTATCCGTGGAGTATAAAGCAACCCAAGTTATCATGACCCGAGCGCTTGCAATGAGAACAATAAAGTTTTGATTTGTCCACACGAGACGGTGGCGCAGCAGAACGTCGATCAGGGGGGAGAGCAAAAATATGGGCATCGTCCGGCTTGGACTTTGCTTGGGCTATAGTACGAGATCGTTCTTCTTGGAGTAAAGCTTGATAGGCCCTCTCGAGATCAGCAGGGGGTTGTTGAGATAAAAGATTCGTACGCACAACAGCATACTTGGCATCATCAATTCCGATCAAAAATTGGTGCAACTTTTCTTCTTCTCTATCCAATTCGTATTTGGTAGCAACATTACAATCGCACTTACCACACTCACAGCCATGGGGGGGCTTTAACCGAAGTAAATCATCAAAGAACCCCATCAACGTGGTGTAATATTCTTGAACCGACATATCATTCGTTTGCTTGCAATTAGTGATAGATGCACGTAATTGCTGAATCCTTGGGCCGCTCGCAACACAAAATCGCTTCGCAAGGTAATCCCAAAGTTTCTTGGCTTCTTCAAAGTAGGGAAACGAGGCAGCGAGAGATGGATCGATAGTGCGTAAAATCCATGAGACCAACATGGAATTCACGGTTTCCCAGTCAAGCAACTTCTTCTGCTCCTTCGGTTTGGAGATGGTGCCATCAACAAAACCGAATTTTCGGCGAGATTTCAAGGACAAAGTGAACGCCCTAGACCAAGCCACGTAATTTTCGCCCTTTAATAGGACGTGAGTGATTAGGTTCCCGGGTTGATCACCGGTACCAAGGTAGAAAGGAGATGAAGGATCGATTTTGCCGTCATCCCCCATGATAGAGAGAACAGTAGAGAGAAAAGAAAAAAAATGGTGATTTTAGGGTTTTAGAATTTTTCTCGCTCTGATACCATGTCAAACTAGAGAATAGAGAGAAAATAGTATTTCGTATGTTTTCATTAGTGTTTAATCGGTATATATACAACCCATATAGGGCTTGACCCATTTACTAAGTAAATAAAGTCCAACATGTTTAATTTGCAGGAGTGGACAACTTTGAGTTGGGCCCAGTAATAAATTTCGGAAGCCCAAATTACATGTGTGAACTAATGGACTAGACAAGCCCAATTTAAATTTATAGACTTACTTTTAGATTATTATTCCATTAGTTCACTCTATAGGCTATTTATTTAAGAGACTATATATTCTAAATATTTATTAGATAATTAAAAAAAAAAGAGTATAATCTATTAAAATTTTATTTATTTTCTTATTTTTAATAAACTATTTCTCCCTCTGCCTTATTATAAATTATAATAGAACTCTATTATTTGTATTTTACATAAAAAAAATAGTCATATTCTCTAGGGAGTACAAGTTTTTAGATAATATAAGTTCTATATTTATTATCCAGATAATTTAACTGACATGCATTTTTATGTAACTAACTTATACCATATATAATTAATTTTGAAAACAATTTATATTATAAGATGTTATCGATTTAAAACTAATTGTGGTGACTGAAACATATGTGCCGAGCTAGAGTAAAAGAAACAACAACTATGACCTTATTGCTATCAAATCTTAGGTAAAAGAAACTTTATATGAAATCCATGAATATAATTAAATGTATTATAGCTAAAAGACATTGTGTTATCGGGTTCTATATACAAACTACCTATAGTATACAACATTACCAGTAAAAAAAAGTGCAAACGAAACTACGCCCTTATAATCAATCATCATCTCCTTGAATGTAGGAGCAACACAACATAGTGGCACATTGACGGATAATATAAATCCTGGCTCTTTGTTCCTTTAGTACGGACACACATTTTCTCGCGAATCCCTTCTTATCGGACTTTGACGAAGATGATGATACTGGTCGACTCTTTGAGGAAGAAGCCTTCATTTTCTTGAACTCAAACTCGGCCATTTTTCTTTGTTATTATGAAGGTGTGTTGGTGTAGAGTTTAGAACAATAGTATCTGTGTTTAATATTTATAGGACATTTTATTTAATTGCATGGCATGCAAGTTGTGCCAAATATTTAATAAACAAAGTCACTCAACCAAAAAGTGTTTTTAATATATATATAATTAATTAACTACTATTTAGACTGAAAAGGTTTAAAGTGCTAATTAATCTAGTTTTTTAATCAATTTATTATAAAGTAGAGGGAATCGAAAAGCTATGGACGACGGACGTAACGTTGCTTCTTCAAGTGATTAATTTTAAGGAAGTTAATTTAATTATTTTTTATGTCTTGTCGATCCGATCATTACTTTGTTTATATATATATATTTTTCCTTCAAGGATGGGAACAAAAAAATTTAAAAAATAAATTAATTTTAATATTAGTTTAACTTTTTAGCAAAATAAAAAAGAAATTTATTTGTTTCTTTAAGACGGAAATAGTAGTACGTTTTTACAAAAAAATATCAAGAAAAACAAAACAAGTGAAAAATACCTAAACATTCTTAACCGACTACTAAAGATCCAATAAATATCATGATCCTACGAGCTTGAGTTTGATCCAATCACATCACGTTTTTTTGCGTAATTAGTACTCTATTCGGTTCTTAGGAATCTTAAAAGGGAATTAGCTGGTGAATTCGGCAGCTACCCCGTATGAAATTAACAAGATTCACCCGTTGAATTAAATTTTTGAGTACAACGGGAATCTAGCGAGGTACTTTTCTTTACTTATAAAAACGTGGATGAATTTAATTACACTTAGTGATAGATTTTAATTACTAATTGTTAGTAACTAAGAACAATGCACGTTAATTAATTAACTAAGTGCGTAGCTAGCTAGTCAACTCAACTCATGCGCCCTAAGATCGATGTACATGCAATTTCTAACACTACTTTTTCCAGGTGATTTAGCTTTTCACATTAATTACGAATTCTCGTGATTTTGACATTGCTTCCAAATTTTCGGACACACCTTTATTTTTTGTGTAACTAATGTTAAAAATCAAAAAAACTATAATGTTTTTTCTTCATATTAAACTAATCCTAGATCAATATCAAATTAAAGTATTTTTATTGTTAAGCATTTTTCGTCTTTTGTGATAAAATTTCTATAAATTTAAATTAAATTAAAATTTTAAAGTGTTATTGACTTAATTTTATTGTCACATAATTAAAAGTCGGACATGATTTTCTTGAACTCAAAACTTGGGCCATTTTTCTTTTGTTATTAAGAAGGTGTGTTGATTTAGAGATTAGAACAATATATATGCTTAATGTTTATAGCACATTTTATTTGCATTGCAAGTTGTGCCAAATTACTAATTGAAAAAGTCACTCAACCAAAATATGTTTTTAATATATACTGTATAATTAATTAACTATATATATATATATGGACTCAAAAAGTTTAAAGTGTTAATCTAGTTTTAATTTTGATATTAATTAATTATAAAGTAGATGGAAAAACAAATCGAAAAGCTTTGGAAGTTAATTTAATTAATTCGATGTCTTGTCGGATCATTACATACTTTTATAGTTTTTGTCGTTCAGGGGATAATATAGTAATATAGAAAAAAAAAATCGAAAGCTAAAGTAAATACATTTAAAATAAAACTAAAATTAATTTTTTTCATGGAAAAAACATTATAGCACCAAGTCCTCTCAAGTGACGCGGCACTGATTTCATTAGAGCTATTAAAAAATAATAATTTTAACCGATTACTTAAGATCGACGAAGTATCATCATGATTCGACGAGCTTGGGCTTGAATATCAGATCACAACTTTTTTTTGTGTGTGTGTAATTGTACTAGTATTTTCTATTAGAAGGAATCTTAAAAGGTAATTAGCTGAAATTAACAAGATTCACCGACCTCTGTTGAATTAAATGAGTGCAACGGGAATCTAGCGAGTTACTTCTCTTTACTAAAAAACATGCATGAATTTAATTACACTTAGGGATAGATTTTAATTACTAATTGTTAATTAAGATCTATTCACTTAATTATCAATTAACCAAAAAGTAGATACTTAGCTAGTCAACTCAACTTGAGATCGATGTACAATTTCTAACACAAACTTTTTCCAGGTGATTTAGCTTTTCACATTAATTACAAATACTTGTGAGGGCAATTTAGTCCGAGGAAATGTAATAAAAGTGAGTGAGTACGAAACAACCTGGAAATAGATGAGATCATACTTGTTGGGAAATAATTAATTATTTGATACTCATAATATATCAATGAAAATTTATAATGCTTTCAAAAATTACATCTCAAATAATTATTGTTTCAATGTCAATTTATAACTTCAAATCAATTAATAAAGAATAAAATATAAAGTGAATAATTTTCTTAATATATGTGTATGAACTTATGTGTAATCCCAGATAGTTGCCATGCACGTTAAACTTAATTTGTTTCCACAACTATGCACCTTATTCATTTGCCTTAAATTCTCATTTCAAACTAACAATATTAACAAAATATTTTACAAACAATGATTAAATTAAGCTACAAATATAAATATTTCTGAAAACATATGCATTAGGATATGTTCTTTTGAACGAAAATCGGGATATGAAACGAATTAAATTGAACTTAATCGATCTAAACTGATTTATATTGATTTTTTTGTAAAGTAATAATAATTTTTAATTTTTTTAAATTTTTTTTAAAAAAATATTAATATTATTATAACAGTAATTGAATCGTACGTATATTTAAAATTATAAATTGAAATTATTATTTATTTAGAAACGAACTTAATGAATTGAACTTGAACCGATTTAAACTGAACTATACTGAAATTAAATCTAAAAGAACATGTCTCCTGAATTTGATTTAGTATATCTTGATCGGGTAGGTTGTATTTAGTTGACCAAAAGTTGTAAAGTGAAAACGATTATTAATAAATTAATTTTTTTTGAAGAGGATTATTAATAAATAAATTAATTAAAATGTACTTAGCAAAAGTTTGTTGCTTAGTCCTATAACAACACATTTGGACGTGATCAGCACGTGATTTAACTTTTGGCATTAATTACATAGTGTTTCTAAATTCACATGCACTTGAACCGATCAATCACGGGATCAAAATTCATTACATATTAATTAATTAATTAATCAACAAAAAGTGGTATTTGCTTTGCTTTTATAATTAGTTCAAACACAAACTCATTACTGTAGTGATACTATTTTATATATATAATACTCAACTGACCAAATTGTATAATGTGTTTTTTCCCATATCTAAATGTCGGCCCATGCATATGTATATTTATATATTATCTTGGAATCATTTTTTATTAATTAAATTAAATTAAATATATAGGTGTACGTTCACGAAAAGTTATTTGTTGTTTGTTTGTGGTGGTATTACATTTCGCAACACTTTCCGAGTTGCGTAAATGATCCGTGTATATATATATATATTGATATTCTTATAATAATTATAATAACTTGTATGCGTTAATATATTATTATTAAAAATTATGAACAATATTATTCGAACAAGTAATACTATTTACGTCATAATTAACTTTTATTTTTTTCTAAGAATTTGAAATGAATTAAATTAAAATGAACCAAAATGAATCAATTGGAATTAAAAAAAACTAAATGGTAAATTATTAAAAAGTAGAGTACAAGTTTATTTATATCAAAACTTAATTAATACTTAGCGGAGTATAGTAAATATATTTTAATGAATGCATATACATAATTGCTACGACTTCCCCCATGCAGATCCATCAATTTCTTAGACCAATGCATGTGCCCTCCAAAAGGCACTCATTTAATTAATTAATTAATATACAAATTCATGTGCTATAAATGTTTGGCCCGTTCTCCACAGATATTTCATTCATCGACATCAATCAATTTCTGAGTTTATCTTCACTACCTTTCAATAATTTACCTCTCTTCTTCTCTCCCATTAATATTATTCATTGATAACAATGGCTGAGTTTCGGTTCCAGAAAAATAGTAGTGTTTCTTCATCATCTTCAAAACGATCTTCATCATCATCATCATCATCATCATCATCATCATCATCATCATCATCGTTAAAGAGAAATAAAAATGGATTCACAAAAAAATGTGCGTCTTTAATTAAGGAACAAAGAGCCAGAATTTATATAATACGTCGGTGTGCAACCATGCTTTGCTGCAGGTACATTCAAGGAGAAGATTAATCAGTACAATTTATAGTGTTATTTTTCTTCCTTTTGTTTTATAGGAAAAAGTTGATAGAATCTATAGTGTTTTTTTTTATTATCATTTTTTTGGTAATTAAGAGTAGTAGTAGTGAATTAGCTTATGTAATGATCGAGCATTAAGAATGTGATGTAAATGGCTCAATAAATTGTGTGAATGGAATATTTTGTCTATTCAATAGCACTCCTTTTACTACTACATCATTATTTTAATTAATTACTAAGTATTATATATGTACTGTATATATAATAATAATAACAATAATAATAATAGTAATAATAATAATAATATTTTAATTATTATTTTACATGTATTATAATTAGCTATAATATAAAATTTATATATTGCACAACAAATATAAATATAACTTTTTTAGTTAAAAATAAAGCATATATTTATATTTATATTAACAATAATAATTAAATAGAAAAAATATATTTTAATATATAATAATAAAGATAAAATTTAATTATATTTATAATCATATAAAAATAAATAAATAAATTTAGGCAGAGTTTTTGCATGGGCAAAAATTGCCAACGGTAGAATTACGGATATATATATAACCTAAAATCAATGGTAATATATTGCCTGGCAAAATAATTAAATTTGATATATTACTGTATTTTGTTTGATAAATAAGAAAGACGAGACAAACTCCTTTGCTTGTTGAATTTTCGATCGTGTAGAATATAATCAAAAAATGTACGTACGCGAGTAATAGACATTAATTACTATTACTATCACGTAATTAGATACGTGATGGAGCACGTACGTACGTGGCTTAGCTTTTAGCCTTAATTACATTTAGTATTTCTAATTGAGGAGATCTATATATAAACTCACGGGATCAATATTTTATATAGTCAATTGATTAATCTATCTGTAATTAATTAATTATAACACAAATTTCTATTATCTTACTGTAGTGATTCTATTTTATATAATTAAGGAGTTAATTAATTATAGCTAGCTTCAACTAACCACATTTTTAATTTTAGTTTAGACGTTCACGGAAAGTTATGATTTGTTTTTTCGTGGCGCTTTCGCAACACTTTCAGACAATTCTTTTCTTAGTTTATATTATGTACAAGGAAAAATTTGGTTAGGGGAGAAGAAACATATGATAAAATTGTGTTAGAACTCATGCAGGGATAGTTCCGTAGTGTAGATGGCAACGTGACTTGTATTGTGAAATTCTTAAACATAATGAATTGAAGAGTTTATTGAATAAACGTCTATTATATTAATGCGGGTTTGAACACTTTAATTAAACATTTACAAATTTTCGAACTTGTACAAAAGTCATACGATCAAAAACAAATTTAAGCAGTTCTAAGTCCTAGCGGCTCTATGAACTTTCAGACTAAACAATACACTATACACTTTTTCTAGCGAACTCGTTCTAAGTGTGCTAAGCATAGCGAATTACCGGGTTTTTATAGCGAAGTACCACGATTTACAATATTTTTCTCTCTATAAATAAATCAGTTAAAGTGTTCAACTCTAAAGTGAATATTTAATTATTTATAGAGTTTGTGGTGGAAATCCTAATAGGCTTCCGAAATTCCGATTCATGGGCCTAGTCCATAACATCTTTTATGGAATATTCGAGATTTCATCTCCGACATATGAAATATTTCGCTTTATTTATTTGTTTCAAAGCTTCTTATTTTGTAGGTAATCTAAAGTGTTTTTCAACAAATAGATTCACTTCTTTATATAAGTATTAGATACCATTTCATTTCGATATAAACACCATTTGGTCGAATATGTACCTTTTGAAAAATGTACATTTTTATTTGACACTTATTCATGTATAAGTACCTTTTAGTGAAGATACCCTTTCACTTTAACACCCTATTCATGTTGTTTTGCATGGGAAGACATGTAATTTCGAATTTGCATCAATTGTATGATATAATATTATCTTCCAATCATAAAACAATGCAACTATGTGATCACACTCGTAAAACATTATTAAGTTTATCCAAATACTTAAACCATATCAATTTTATATAACTGTGTACTCCACACTTCTCCAAAATTATATTATATTGATTATATTTTATCCGAAACTTTGAATGATTCCAATCACATTAAATGAACAACGATTTCACTTAAATCACCAACACCTTATCAGTTTCTTCTTACTCTTTGCGCTCCTGGCATCAACTCTTTAGCAGGATGAACTCCAAGGCTAATTCGTACTTCTACAATACTTCTACGGTGGGAAGATGCATGGCGCGAGTTCGAAGTCCTCTCTGGAGACTTCAAACTCTATGGTGCGTCCTTGGTTCAGCATGACTTCGAAGTCATCTCCATGACTTCCAAGTCTCACAGTGTATTTTGCTTGATCATGAGACTAACACTTCCAAGTCCTAGCAGACTTAGAAATACTTATCCTACACAAAATAACAAATACACATAAGAATGAAGTTTATTCAAAAACCAAGTGTAGAGTTCAAGCTAGTTCACGTGAGTTTAGAAACTCCACTATGAACGAGAACGAACTACACACTAACATATGAAACAACACCATCCCTGAAACACGGTCGATCGACAAAAAATATAGAAAGTGTTTCAAGAAAATATTCATAATTTGGAACAGAGAGTATTTTCATTAGGCACGATTTATACGTCGTATATCGTAGACCGTATATACGTACGTACAACTAATTCATCCAAACTCCTCTAATTAAGTGTTTCAAGTAAACATTCATAATTTGGAACAGAGTATTTTCATTAGGCACAACATAGACAGACGACAGTATATACATAAACAACTAATTCATCCAAACTCCTCTAATTATTAATTAACTTTTCATGCATGTTGACTAGTCAATGAATTTCTAGTCAAATTTTTTTATTGACCATTCAAATGTAAATGATGCGATTTGTAAGATTTGTAAAGAGAGTTAATTAAATATATGGAAATAATATTTTCCTTTTTGTGATTCACACGTGAACTAATTTTACTACTAGTACAGTAGTACGTGGGATTGAGGGGCCGTGCAGTGCCAAAATCCACTGCATAATAAGCCGTGCACATTTTCACCGTTAAAATCCCACTTCATTTTATTTTTCAATCTCTTCCGTTGAATTTAAATTGTATTTTTTACATAATCTTTTTTATTAATAAAAAAAACACATAAATTTTAAATTTAATATGTTTTTATTACTTTACGCAAATTAAAAAATAAAAATAATAAATATTGCATAATAATTTTTTTACGTAATTTTTTTTATTAATAAAAAAACACATAATTTTTAAATTTAATATATTTTTATTACTTTACGCAAATTAAAAAATAAAAATAATAAATATTTGGCCTTAGACTAAATTAATTTAAAGTAATACGCAAATACTTATTATTTTTATTTTTTAATTTGCTTAAAGTAATAAAAATATATTAAATTTAAAAATTATGTGTTTTTTTATTAATAAAAAAAATTACGTAAAAAAATTATTATGCAATACTTATTATTTTTATTTTTTAATTTGCGTAAAGTAATAAAAAAATTATATTATTATGCAATACTTATTATTTTTATTTTTTAATTTGCGTAAAGTAATAAAAAAATTATGAATTAATTTGCGTAAAGTAATAATCAAATATTTATTATTTTCATTTTTTAATTGGCGTAATGTAATAATAATATATCAAATTTAAAATTTATGTGTTTTTTTATTAATAAAAAAGATTACGTAAAAAATACAATTTTATATTCAACGGAAGAGATTGAAAAACAAAATGGAGTGGAATTTTAACGGTGAAGATGTGCACTGCTTATTATGCAGTGGATTTTGGCACTGCACCGCCCCTCAATCCTAGTACGTGTACCCCATATAAGGGTAATTTAGTCACAAAATTTTAATGTTTGCTGATCTCCATGCAGATGGATCCATCTATTTCGCTTAATTACCATATGTGCCCTCAAAAAGGCACTCAAATTATTAAATTAAATAAATACTACTCCATATGCACTGTCCCTCGTGCTATAAATATTAAACCCCTACTCTCAATTTTTTCATCAACAGTACTACTCAGCTTCAATTCATAATAAGCTTATTTCGCAACCTTTTCTTTTCACATATAATATTCCATTGAATAAAAAAAATGGCCGAGTTTCGATTCCAGAAAAACAACAGTGTTTCTTCCTCAAAGAGATCATCATCATCATCATCATCATCATCATCATCAATATTGAACAAGGACAGTAAAACTGGATTCACCAGAAAATGTTCATCCTTGATAAAAGAACAAAGAGCCCGGATTTATATTGTTCGTCGGTGCGCAACCATGCTCTGTTGTTGGTACATTCAAGGAGAGGATTGATCGATCAATCATATATTACTTTTTCATTTTTTTAGAAACATTTGCACATTAAATTTCATTTATTCAATCTTTTCTTTTCTTTTTCTTGCATCTTCGTTCTTCTAGTCCAATGTATAGGGTTTTCTCATTGATACCTACGGCGGGTATCTCGCTTTTTTTTGAAAATCAAAATGGTGTAACCCCATTAGATTTTTTGGTAGTCAATGAGAGAGTAATATATATAGAGGCCATGTATTTGAAAGGGAAATGTAATGTGAACCGCTTGATTGATTAATTATATGATTTTAATCGATGAAATATTTGTGTTCGATCACTTTTATGTACTCTCTGTGTCAATATTCTAGCAATTGTACCTATTGTTGTTCATGTAAAATCAACATCATTAATTATTGAATATAAATTAATTTTAAAAAATACATATATATTATAAATCAATGGAATATATTATGAATAGATATATGTATTGAAAACGAGAGTCTGAGAAGGAAATATACATACATGATCACCTTGTGTATATGGCCGGACACGCGATTTTGAACACTTCACCTTCGTCAATTATGGAAATGATACGGATCTGTTCCGAGGAGATCGATATGATAAAATTAATATTTTCAAATGTGAAATTGTTATTACGTGTTAATTTGTTTAGTATGAAATTAAAGCCATCGATCGAGTTAGAGGATGAACTTGACACTCTCACGGCATCAAACATTAATCAAATTTCACTATATATTACCTCAACATTAATCTTTAAAAGTAAAATTAATTAATTGCATTTCCTTAATTAACTCATTATTATCCACTGAGTAGTATAAAGAACGTACCACTTATCTTATAAAAATTCAACCCGTCTGATCGGATTTCGATGTATATTGCAATTAATTAATTACAACAATTAACAAAAGTTAGCTTTATATCATCTACCAGCAGGTAGGTTCTAAGACACAACTTTTGAATGTCGATCTACACGTGCCTTAGCTTTTCGCCTTAATTACGATTAGTGTTTCTAATCCATGCAGCTGGTAAACTGATCGCGAGATCCAAAACTCAATATTATAAGTAAGTATAATTAATTAACACAAATTGATGTTTTATAAGAGGGAATATTACATGTTGCTAGCTAATTTATTGCATACTTAAATTCCAACACAAATGCACGTGAAGTGGTATATATTGACCGTGAGGGGCAATTTGGTACCTATAAATGTCTCCCGATATTAGTGTAATGAAAACTTATAAATTAATTGCTACTTTCATTAGTTTATTTATTACTAGTACGTATATCTAACTTATAATTTCAATTTGAATAATCCCACCCAGATCCACCATTAATTTTCGAAACCTGAACCACGTGTAATATCTAATCAACTAAATTCATAATGTGTTGACTAGTCAATGCTAATGTTGTACACTAGTAGTTAGTAATTATTAAGCTTTACTTCTAATTAACATGCACGTTAACTAATTATATAAGGTATATAGGGGCAATTTAGTCACTACGTATAAAAAACGATTCAGGAAAAAATAATGAGCTTAAAGCTAAAGATTAATTAATTTAAGCTAATTATGTGAAGCACGTGCCTTCCAAAAAGTGAGTCAATTAATTAATTAAATTAATGTGCTATAAATATTAAACCACTTCGGCCTATTTCGATCATCAACTTCAATTCTTTCATCCCAGAGTTTTTTTCTCTTCTATACCTCAAATTAAAATCTCTTTTGGTTTTCATATCATTGATAAAAATGGTCGATTTTCGCTTCAAGAAAAGTAACAGCGTTTCCTCGTCTTCATCGAGTGGATCCACATCTTCGTCTTTAAAAAGCAGTAAAAATGGGCTCACGATGAAATGTGCATCTTTGATAAAAGAACAAAGAGCCCGACTTTACATTGTTCGTCGCTGCGCAACCATGCTGTGTTGTTGGTATATTCAAGGAGAAGATTAAACATTTTCTTTTATTTATTTATTTAGAAAAAATATTGTTGCTCATGATTAGGCGATTAGCAACAATATAAATTAATTAGAAGGCTTATATATATTTATATTTATTTTAATATTCCGGCGAATGATATGTAAATCCTTCCTTATGAAAATTACATTTTTTTGTGTGTGTATTCAATTAATACACATTTTACTATAATCGTGTTTAATACTATTTTTATGCTTTATATTTATATTTTTAATTGGAACAAAAAAATATATTTAAATTTGAACAAATTTGACATAAAACATCAAAATTTAAAACACAAAATATCTACAAAATTGTATCATATATATTTGACATCACAAAACATTTTTTAATCCGTCCGAAACAAAAAATAAAAATTTCATGCTCGTGAATTGAGCTAGCGCTTGCATATTTTTTCCCCCAATTTTCGACCTCATACTCTTTTTCATGATCAAATGATGACTTAGGATATAGGATATGTAGTAATACAATCAACGTTAATGTACAATTAAATATTCAAGTGAGGTCGATCTATTTATATAAAACGATGTATACCATTTGCGTCTTGAATACTTTTACTTTAATCAATATTTCACAAAACGAATGTTAATTGGAACTACTTCATATCTTTTGATAGAACACACAAATGAATAAAATCTAATTTACCAATGGATAATTATTCAGGGTCGATGCTAAATATATGTGATCTTACTAACTAGATCGGTTGGTTTAATTGATTCCACAATGAAGTCATCAACGTGTCTATAAACTCAATTCTTGAATCGGATCGATGGGAATCTTTTGTGCTGCTTCACTAATTAAATTTTTAATTAATGGTTGCTTAGGTCTAAGACACTTTTTTGCACGTATGCACGTGGCTTAGCTTTTTACCTTAATTACACTTAATATTTATATGTGACACCAATCACACCATCCAAAGTATTTCATTTTTTCACTATTTTTTTAAATAATTAATTAAAACAATTAATTATTTCAAAATAAATAATTAATTTCAATAGCCCACTAACCATATTTAAAATGTGTTGCACAGTGTCGGTCTCACGACTCGCGACACAACTAAGTTCAATTTAATCGTATTCACATCGTTAAAAGGTTCGTCGGAAAACTATTAGTAAATTAATATTGAATTTGTAACTTTCAATTAATAATTCAACAAAAAGTTTGTCAATATAAAATGTTCCGGAGATTGGTGATAATTAAAACATTGTACTCCTTTTCGTCCGAATTAATAGTCACACTTTTTTTACAAAATACAAAAAAAATTTGACTATTACTTAAATTGGGAGAAAGTACTAACTACTAAGTAGTAATTAATATACTACTCCGTATAGTACTCGATTCAACTTTTAAGTGTGTATATTTAATTAATTAATTAATTAATTACATTATTAAATTTTGAAGCACGTGCAATATGCCCCTCATCTCCTCCCAAATTAAGTCAACTTATTAAATCCTAATTTGTGCTATAAATAGGAAGCCCCTTTCTACCTATTTCCTCATCAAACACAACTCAATTCATTTATCAAATATCACTTCATCAATCTTGCCTCCTTTTTCATCACAAAGAAATTAATTAAGAATGGCTGATTTCCAGTTCAAGAAAAACACAAGTGTTTCTTCTTCAAAAAGATCATCATCTTCGTCATCAATAAAGAGCGATAGAAACGGCTTCACGAGAAAATGTGCATCCTTGATGAAGGAACAAAGAGCCAAAATTTACATTGTTCGTCGGTGCGCAACCATGCTTTGCTGTTGGTACATTCAAGGAGATGAATAATTCATTCATAACTAGTCATTCGTCCCTAGTTAGGTATAGATAGATCACATGTATATTCCGGATTTATTCATTCGTTTTTTTCTTTTAATTTATCGAAAAAATACGATGTATTTAGATTTTTGTTTGGGTGTATATATAAATATACATGGAGTTCGAATTTGTGTTGAGTTTGATTCTTTACTTTTCAAACACAAAAAAATAATAAATTCAACTTTTAATCAACTTGGCCTCAATTAATTTTAATTTACAGTAATTAATTGCTCAAGTGTCAGTAGGATGAGAACGAGCCGAGTCGGACTGTGGTGAAATAAGCTTGGGCCTGATGTTCAATTTTTAAGCTTAAGCTTGGCTTTTTACATGATATAGAGCCTATTTGGACGAGCTTATTTAAAATAACTTATATGGATGTTACGTCTTATAAGTTGTTTTAAGAGCTGATAAGCTGTTACATTTTATTTAATAAATAAGTTGTTAAACTGTTTAGATAAAATAGATATATAAGCTTATAAGATGTTAATTTGTTTGACAATTTAAGATCTTATATAAATAAAATAAAAAAAATAAATTGTTACATATGAAAAAAATAATTAAAAATAATTATATTAACTAACTAATAATTTTGAAAATTTTGTATATATATAAAAGATAATAATTTTAAGGGTATTTTGGTCTTTTCTTGTTTAAGTTACAAGAGCTTATAAACGGTTAAAAAAATATCTCTCCCTTACTTTTTTTTAAAACAGTTTATAAGCTGTTAAACAACTTATTTGTAACATTTTTAAAACTTTTTTTTTTTTAATTTTACTAAACAAATTTTAAAAGCTTATAAGCTTTTAAACATATTATAAGCTTTTTTAAAAATCTTATAATTTCAGCCAAACACCCTCATAAGCTTTTTTAAGAAACTCGACATGAACCTTTTTAGTAAATAGGTTTGGCCTGAAAGGTTTTTTAAAAATATTTTGAACTTCAACTCGGTTCAACGAATCATTCGAAAATTTAATTAAAAATATTTTAATATATTTAATTAATTTTATAAAATTATTTCTAAATAATTAATAGTAAAAAAAGATAAGTAAATAACATTAATATAAATAATTCAAAAAATATTCATTAATTAATATAAAATTATTAAATTTCTCTTTTCAATTATAATTGTTTTATTCTAACAATGTAAGATAGCATACTAATTAAAAAAGTACATATATATTTTTTTACAACTAAAACCTTTTATTTTCATATAAATTTAGATAAATACATTTTTAATATATATATATATATATATATATATATATATATATATATATATATATATATATATATATATATATATATGTATCGGCCTGTTAGGCTTAAAAGACTTAGAAAAAAGCTCAAATCTGGCTTATATATATAAACGAGTTTTTAAAAAAGTTTAAGTCTGACTTGTTTATTAAACGAGCCGAGCCGAGCTTTTGTAGGCCGAGTCATAGGACCCTGTCGAGTAGCCTGAATCATTCTCACCCCTAAGTGTCAGTTTATAATTTTTAATTTGGTTATGTAGTGTTTCTCTTAATTTGGCACGTGCCGACTTAACCAGCATTAGTAAACTAATCACCGTATCAAAATATTAGAGTGAAATACCAAAATTACCTCTAAATCTAAAATATAAATTATATTTTGAAAATTAAAAAGAAAAATATTGTACGTACACTGTACACACTACGGATTTCTAAAAAATTAGGGGTAATTTAGTAATTAGGATTAATAAAACGTAAGTATATCTTTTCTTATAATTATTAGTTTAAGAGTAGTACCTTAATTGATAAAAAAAATCTAAATTTTAAAATGTATTTATTAGAAAAGAGTTGGCGTAACCTTTTTATATTAGGATTGATTTTTTGTAATCCCTTTATTATTTGTAGATATCTTTTACCTTATTTGTAGCTTGTATTGCCATTATATATTTTGTATTATTTTTGACGCAAAAATCAAGTTGAACATTATTCTCATCTTTACATGGTATCAGGAATTCACGATCCCTAAACCCTCATTATTTTACTCGTTGTTCACTTTGTTTCTCTCTACCATGGCTGGCGATCTCTTTTCTTCTTCTCCGGACACCACCTTGTCCTTTGCAAACATGCTACACTTGATGTCCACCATCAAGCTATCCTCCTCCAATTATCTTCTTTGGGTCAATCATGTGTTATCCGTAATATCGTGTCAAGATCTTGAAGGGTTTATTAATGGGACCAAAACATCCCCTACTCCGCTTCTTACTAAGAATGACACCATCACCCAAAATCCGGCATACGTAGAATGGTGTGCTCAAGATCGTCGTCTCCGTACTCTCCTTATCTCTTCTCTCACCGAGGAAGCCATGGCAGAGACGATAAGATGCAAAACGTCTCGTGATGTTTGGGATGCTCTTCACACGGCGTTTAATCCATCCCCAACTATTGGTGTCCAAAATCTCAAAGAAGAACTTCGGTCCCTTCAGAAAGGGGACCTCTCTGTGGCTGAATATGGACGAAAATTCAAGTTTCTCTGCGACCACCTCGCTACTCTAGGAAAACATGTTGATGAACTCGAGAAATCTCATTGGTTTCTCCGTGTATAGGATCAACTTTTTCTGGATTTTCTGCTGCTCAGATGACCGTCGACCCACTCCCTAATTTTCGTGTCTTACTTCAACGTGCCATTAATCACCACCTCTTTGAGCAGTCGATGGGATCACATGTTCCTCCGCCAACAGCTTTTGCTGCCACCAAAACCCGTTTTAACCACCAACGTAGTGGCCACAATAATGAAAGTGGAAGTCAAGACCGTGGTGAATACAAACAAAACACCAATCAACATGGTTACAATGGAAATAATGGGTCTGCCAATCATAAACCCAACTGGAAGGGTACTCCAGTAGCTATTGCAAGGATTCATTCAATGGGCACTCTAAGAGCAAGGTTCAATTTAAACGTTCTCCAAATGAACCATGCCAAATTTGTGATATATTGGGCCATTTTGCTAACACTTGTAAAGGACGTTATGATCGTCAACAAGAATCGGCTAATCTGGCTCAAGCCTTTAATGCAGCCTGCAAAATCAACCCCAACGAATCTGATTGGTTTATGGACTCGGGTGCGTCTGCTCATATGACTCCGTCACCCGACTCTCTGGACTCGATCGCACCGTACTCGGGTAATGATGAAGTTATAGTCGGCATTGCTAAATCTCTAAATATCTCACATACTGGTGCTTACTCTATATCAGATATTTTCAAATTACATAATGTCTTGGTTGTCCCTGAGCTAACAAAAAAATTAGTTTCCATCAGCCAACTAACAAAGGATTTTTTGATAAATTTAGTTCTCACTGATAAATCTTTTACTATTCAGACCCGGGACTCGGGGACCATTCTGGCTAAGAGACGACGTGAAAATGGACTTATGTCTTGGAGAAGACTCAAGCGGCCTTTCTTCATGCTTTTTATTCTCGAAAGTTAACTGCTTCTTGACGCTATGAAGTTATTGAATAAACTTGGATATTTATCGGTTACTTCTTTGTTACCTAGTCCGACTATCAGCACTCCATGCCAGTTGGCAAAGAGTAAACATCTTTCTTTTGAGACAAATTCGCAACGTGCCGATACATTATTAAAAATTGAGCATTGTGATTTATGGGGGCTGCTCCAATTACTTCTACTTTGGGATATCTTTATTATGCTTTATTTTTGGACGATTATTCCAGGTTCACGTGGTTATTTCCGCTCAAGCAAAAATCGGAGTTTCACGATACCTTTTCTCTCTTTCAGAGATTTGTGGAAAATCAATTTTCTTGTAAAATACAAACTTTTCAGAGTGACGGAGGCACTGAATTTACAAATAATCGACTACAGAGTTTGTTTCGCTCTTGTGGAATTCGACATATCATGTCATGTCCTTACACACCCGCTCAGAACGGTAGAGCCGAACGAAAGCATCGCCGTATTATTGAGATGGGCTTAACTATGCTTTTTCACTCCCACGCACCCTCGACCTTGTGGTTTTATGCCTTTAGTGCAACAATTTATGTCATCAATCGTCTCTCCACGCCTGTACTCCAAGGAAAATCACCATACAAAGTTGCTTTTGGCCAAATTCCAAATTATGCTAATTTTCATCCCTTCGTTGTCGAGTCTTCCCATGCCTTCGAGATTATGCCGTAAATAAATTCTCGCCTCGCAGCATGCCATGCATTTTTATTGGTTACAACACAAACCATAAAGGTTTTCGTTTCTTGGACACACACACTTCGCGCATTTATATTTCACGCCATGTGCAATTCGACGAAGCCCATTTTCCATTTTCTGAAAATAAAATTACAGTGTCGCAATCAAATTTGGAATTATCATCCTTCCTCGATGCAGCTCCAGCATTTCCCACCTCACCATCACCACCTACTGTTGCAAGTCTTCAACCATCCCATAATTATCATAATATTGAGTCTTGTCAATTATGTGCAAATTCTCCACCCACAACACCATAGGTAGAAGCTCCTGCACCATCCTCAGTCCAGGAGGTCACATTGCCTCCATCACCTCCACATGAACTTGACCTTGACACAAGACAACCTCTTCATCCAATGGTGACACGAGCACGTGCTGGTATTTTTAAAACGCGTCACTTTGCAGACCTCACCTTTGTCAAATCCTCGGGGCTTCTCGACGCCCTCTTTGCTTCGGCTGAACCAAAAGGATTTAAATTTTCCGCGAAACATCCATAATGGCTATCGACAATGAATGATGAAATTAATGCGTTGCATGCGAATGACGAGCTTGTTCCTCGTCCATCTCACACTAACATTGTTGGCATCAAATTGATTTTTCGTACCATATATTTAGCTGATGGCTCTATAAAACGACTTAAGGCACGATTCGTCACCCAAGGCTTTACATAAATACCTGGATTTGATTATACTCACACCTTTAGTCCAGTAGTTAAAGTCGCCACTCTCCGCGTCGTCCTAACGATTGCCGTCATGCGCAATTGATCACTACACCAACTCGATGTAAAAAACGCCTTTCTAAATGGACATCTTACGGAGACACTTAATATGGAGCAACCCCTTGGATACGTTGATCCTCGATATCCAAATCATGTACGTCGTCTCAAAAATGCATTATACGGCTTGAAACAAGCACGTCGAGCTTGGTTTCAACGCTTTAGCAATTTTTTGGTACACTTTGTTGGAGTTGTGTACTTAATGTCTAGATTTAAGTATCGGTAAACTCCCGGTCATAGCATTTAATCTATTTAATTAATGAACAATTATTTGCATTTAATTATTATTAATTAAATATATGCAAAATATAGTCCTGTATTATATACGTTGTAGTTAGTATGATGTGCGACGTCACACAGAAGATCATACTATCGGTTACTCGTATTTAATTGAACGGTTGCTCACGACCTAGATGCACACGGACCAATCCATCGGTATAGTCGTTGTGTGAGAGAGAAAATAATTTGTCTTAATTATTTTATCACACTTGTACACTTGGTGTATTGGGCGGATCGCTTGAGATTTATCAATTAGGATTGCCGTTGATAATTGATTTAAGTCTCAGAGTATTTTATTCTTAATCCCCGATACTATTGCGGGTGTGTATATTTAATATAAGTGACTTTGATTTTCCAAATGAATTAACCGATTTAATTATTGGGTTAATTACCGGTAAAATTGGGTCGCTATATTTTATATATGGCATGCCGTGAATATTTGACGGGAAAGTGTATCCCGTAAGGGTTGATAATATCCCCGAGATGAGTTCATAAGGAATTATTGTGTAAACCTCATGAGTGGATTCGTTCCGCACAATAATTAAGGTTGAATGGTACTATTCTCGGATATAAGAGATGAATATAATTTATTGAGCAATAAATAAATTTATTCATGGATATTTAAATCTTAAATACACGGAATAAATAATACTACTGGAGAAATATTATTTGATATAATATGGTTTAATATTGAGAGTGCAATTAATTTATATAGTGGAAAATAAATTAATTAATATTGATAAAGATTAATAGACTTGGGTTTGGGCTCAATTTAATCATCAATATTAGAAGCCCAATATTCCACCTTCTTTTGATCCCCTACGTAGCCTATAAAAGCACTACATGACCTTCATAATTAATACATCATAAGACAAGAATATCATACTTGATATTGCTTGAGAGTTGAAGGAGATCCATAGGAGTTCGATAGATCTTCGCTCACACGACGTTCGAACGGAGTGCAAGGAATACGTAGGAAGATTCGAAGGTCTTCAACGTTTTGATTTCGTTTCTCCGCACAACGAATCGAGGTATAAAATCGTAAACCCCCTCTATGATTTTATGTGATATATAATTGTGATATATACATGAACGGACGATCCGGGAAAACGACGAACCTCGGGGACGGGGATTCGAGATCCCCGGCGAGGATCGAAGGGGCGGCCGAACCTTAGGGTTCGGACCGCCGGTATGCGCGGGCAAAGGGAGCCCCGGCTGGACGCCGGGGCATGCGATCGACGTGAAGTCGATCGCCGGGAGGTTCGCCGTGGGCTGGTGCCACGGCGGGTGGACCTCCCAGCCACCCTCGCCGGCGACGCGGGTCGCGAGGAACCCTCGGCTCCAGCCGAGGGGTGCGATCGATCCTCGGATCGATCGCGGGTAAGCTGCGGGGTCACCCGTAGCGACCCCGTACGTGCTGCGGGTTCGCCCGCAGCGGATGCGTGCGGGGCTTGGCCCTCGCGAGCAGCGAGTCACGCGACTCGCTGCGGGGCTGCTGCGAGCAGCCCGGGGATCGCTCGTAGCGATCCCAGCGATCATCCGCGAGATGATCGTGAGCCCCTCGTGGGGGCTCGGCTGGGCACACGCGGTCCTCGGACCTCGCTGGGTGTTCGGTCGGGCCCCGGCTCACGCGGCGGTTTGCGGTTGGTTCTCCGGCGATCGAGGATTTCGTTCGGGGTTATCGGTTCCGCAATTTTTTGTTAACCCCGGGATATCGATTTCCAGCACACTTGGGTTTCACCTGCAGCCGAGCTGACACGTCTCTCTTCATTTTTTATCATGGTACCCAATTATTATATCTTTTAGTATATGTCGATGACATTATAATTATCGGAAGCTTATTCGTCGTATCAACATAGATTTCGCTATAAAAGACTTGGGTCGTCACAATTATTTTTTGGGTCTCGAAGTGCATTACACGTCGAATGGTTTATTTTTAAGCCAATCTAAATATGCACATGAAATTCTTACTCGTGCTGAATAAATAGACTCCAAACCAGTCTCTAACCCATTGGCACCTGATATTCATCTCACTACTGATGGTACACCTTTCCACGATCCCACGCATTTTCGATCGTTAGTCGGTGCCCTCCAATATTTAACGATTACTCGTCCGGATCTTTCCTTTGCCGTCAACTCTGTCAGCCAATATCTTCAAGCTCCAACTATTGATCACTTTGATGTTGTAAAAAAGATATTGCGCTATGTTAAAGGAATTTTATCTTTTGGTCTCTCGATCACTACTGAAACTACCTCGTCTTTATTAGGATACTCCGATGCTGATTGGGCTCGTTGTGTCGAAAAAAGACGCTCTACATACGGCTACTCAATTTTTATTGGTGACAATCTTGTTTCTTGGAACGCTAAGAAACAACCAACAATAGCCCGTTTTAGTTGTGAATCCGAATATCGAGCACTGGCAAATGCTGTTGCCGAACTTGTGTGGGTCACTTATCTTCTCCGTGAGCTTCAAGCATTACCTTCAGACCCACCTACCTTGCTTTGCGATAATAAGAGCGCACTGTTCTTTAGTCAAAATTCTATTGCTCATAAGAGAGCCAAACATATTGACATTGACTACCATTTTGTATGCGATTTGGTCGTATCCAAGAGGCTACTCACAAAATTTGTCTCTTCTCATAAAAAACTTGCAGATATCTTCACAAAGAGTCTCTCCCGACCGCTTTTTGAATTTTTTTCGAACCAAGCTACGAGTCGATCCAAGTCCCACACTCGGCTTGAAGGGGATATTAAAAAAGAATTGTCGTAATCTTTTTATATTGTGATTGATTTGTTGTAATACATTTATTATTTGTAGATATCTTTTACCTTATTTGTAGCTTATATTGATACTGTATATTTTCTGTATTATTCTTGACACAATAATCAAGTTGAATATTTGCCGTATTTTATAAAATTTTAAATGTAATTTAATAAATCAAAATGTTTTTTTCCCTTCAAAAATACCTTTAATTAAATTAGGTTATTTATTAGGAATTAATTTGTCCACTAACCATAATCCATAATCCATAATCAAATAATTTTATGTTATATATTGTTGATTTGATTAATCATTTAAGTAATTCATCACAGTTTGCTCATGACTTTAATTTCTTTTATAATCAAATAATTTTATGTTATATATTGTTGATTTGATTAATCATTTAAGTAATTCATCACAGTTTGTTCATGACTTTAATTTCTTTTTATATATGTTCTTCAAATCATAATATAATTCAATAGCGAAATATAGGACATCAAACCCTATGAACATGCAAGTTGCAACACCTCTAAAAAAATAGTACAATAGTAGGTCATGCCGACATCACGATGATGTGTGCAAGACATCATTAATATCTAAATATTTACCATGTTTTTTTTTCTAATTGCTTAATTGCATATTATATATATATATATATATATATATATATATATATATATATATATATATATATATATATATATATATATATATATTACCAAAAAATATTATGAATTTATATAATTCTTGGTGTGAGAATATATAGTTCATTAGTCACCAAATTATATTCAGACAATGTGTGTATATATATATATATTAATTTGTATACCCGAACAAATTAGGTAAAAAAACATATTTTAAAATAAATATATTTTTATACTTTAATTAATTAGCTCTAAAAGTATTGTAGTACACACTCTCTCTCAAATTAATAGTGACATTTCTTTATAAATTACAAAAAAAAAATATGATCATTACTCTAAATAGGAGTAAATATCTTTTATAAATTACAAAAAACATATAATCATTGATCCGAAACAAAAAACATATATAGTCAAATTGGAGAAGCTATGTGATCATGATTTGTCAATGCACTTATTTATTTACCTATTTATTAGTATTATGAATTCCATAGGTAATATTCAAATTCAATTCGATCAACGTGACTAAGAATTCAAGTTGTGCCCCATTGGTCATAGGATCGGAATTCAAAATGCTAATTAATAAAGTAATTATAAATTAGGTTAGTGCACGTCACATTGTTTAATTAAATTAATTACAATTAGTGTTTGAAATGGAAGAGAATCGATGCAACACCAAACTCACGGGACACACATATATATTTGATTTGATTATGCTAATGCTAATAATTAAATAAATTAATTAATTATTAATTAGTTCTAACACGCACGCATATTTTGGACTTTTAAATTCATATTATTTAACTGCGTTCCACAGTGTCGGTCTCACGACTCGCAACACGGCCAGCTCGATATCTTAATTTAATTTATCGATTTAATTTGATTCATTTATTTGATTTTAATATCCCTAAACTATAGTAATACTAATTAATAATTAATTCAAATATTAATTCTCATTCATATTCAAACCTGAAACACGTGCATGCCCTCTCCAGTCAAACTATATTCATGTGCTATAAATACTGAACCCTTTCTCCCTATTTTCCCATCAACACTTCTCAGCTTCAATTCATCAATTCGGTTCTCATCTTAATTTTCATCATCATATATTTATTAAAAAAATGGCCGATTTTCGATTCAAGAAAAATATCAGCGTTTCTTCGTCAAGGAGATCATCATCATTATCGTCGTCACCATCTATTAAAGGCGATAAAAATGGATTCACAAGGAAGTGTGCATCTTTGATGAAGGAGCAAAGAGCCCGAATTTACATTGTACGTCGTTGCGCAACAATGCTTTGTTGCTGGTACATCCAAGGAGAGGAATGATAATTGATCATTTTTTATACAATGAAGCTGATAGATAGTTAGAAACTTAGAATCGACATATATATCATGTACCAGTATATATAGACTGTGCTATTCAATATTTTTATTTAATTGTGCAATTTTATACATGGTTTTAAAATATCGACATAATTATGAAACTATTGTAGCAAGTGTCACCACAGAATTAATTAAAAGTATTGACACAATCTAACACCCTTCCCTACGAAAAGATTTTGTTTTGTTGACTCTACTTGTTGGTTTATATGTCATATGGGCAAACTGAAAATTGAATCGGTTGAAACACACATAATTTTGTCTAGAAAATAAAATTGTTTCAATTATATTTGGGTTCAACTTATTTATCCAAGTGATTTAGAATATTAAAAAATTTTAAAATGTTAAAATAAACCATTATATAATATTATATGCCAAAAATATAAAGAACAAGTAATTAACATTCATTATATTTTTTTTAAAAACAAATTGTATATATGTGTTGTAATTGTAGTGTTGGCCCAATTTTAATTGGTACTGGCCCAATTGCAATTTGACAGCCCAGCCCAGCAAGCCCATGATGCGTAGCCCACTTCCACACTTATGTTTGGCCCATTATTCAGCCCAGCCCACTACTTAACCTAGTTGACCTAATCCTGGCCATTGATCTATGTTTGGTATGATGTGGTCTGATCTGGACCGTTGCCTCTCCTATTTTGTGACCTGATACACACACACCCGTACTCACTTCACTCCTAGCCTACTGTGTGTAAACCCTACCTTCACTGTGTGCGATTTCTGATCCCCTTCACCTTCTTCACCTTCTGTGGTGTTCTGTGGTGTAGATCTGTGAGATCCTGTGTGAGCCGAGGGTTGTGAGTGAGTGTGTGTGTGGATTGTGCTCTGGGTGTTGTTGGCTGGGCTTCAGGCGGTTCTTCCCTTGTTTGGTGGTGCCGGCGACCTCTGCTGTGACTGCAGTTCCTCAGTCCTGAGCCGAAACGCTCAAATCTATCTTCTCTCTCTCTCTGTCAATATATATATACATATATATATATTTACTTGTTTATTCCGCTGCATGTGCCTCTGTACTCCATTCAAGCCCTTAACCTGTAATACAGACCGGTTCTCTTCGGAGATCCGTTGACTGTTGTGTTTTGGGAGCTTGCTCTGGTTTTGGGGCTTGAACAGATCTGACTTGGTTGATTTGTTTGCGTTTTGCAGGTGTCCGAGGCTCGCCGTTGAAGCGCGGAGTTACAACAGTGGTATCAGAGCTTCTGCTCCGTTCTCCGGTAACGGTCGGCAACCGGTGAAGCAGATCTGTGCCTTAGGGTTTCAGATCTGCAAGGATCTGTGAAGGTCGGCCCGAGCCCGACACCTCTAGGAGTCCCAGGTAGCAGATCCGAATTAGGTGTCCCCAGCCATTGTAAATCCGGGATTTCATCACCCCCTTGGCTGTAAGGTTGGCACCCGGATCGCCTGTGAAACGCGAAACGGGCCCTGCAATTGAGGTCACTTGCGAACACCTCGCAAGGTAAGTCTGTTAACCCCCTCACTTGCCTGTCAACGTGACGGTCAGCCCGCCTGGAGGCATTCTGTGAAGGTGTGGCCCGCCTGGTGGTCGTGTTAGTGTTGAAAATCCGTTTTTCAAAAGTGTTGTTCAAAATTTTCTGAAAACGTTTCTGAAACTGAGTGTTTGAAATTTCATAGTGAAAATTGCTTGAACTATATGTTTTATCTGAGTTAACTGCCTCTGTGTGTCTTGGATAGTTAACTAGGGTTTTGTGTGTGATTGCTTGAATTCTGTGTGTGAGCTTTGTGTGGTAACTGTGAGTCTACTGTGGTGTGGTCTCCTGTGTTTCCCTTTTCTGTTTTTCTGGTGTTTTCAAAACTGGTAATCTACTTTTCAAAATGTCAGGGTATAACCTTCCCCCTTTTGATGGTAAAAGTGATTTTGTGATTTGGAAACAGAAAATGAAGGGTATTTTGATTCAACAAAAAGTTTACAAAGCTATAAGTGGCAACTATGCTACCACTGACACTGAAGCTATTCAAGCTGAAACTAATGAACTTGCCCACTCTGCCATTATACTTGGTTTATCTGCTACTGTGCTTAGGAAAGTTAGTGGAATTGAATCTGCAAAAGAACTTTGGGCTAAACTTGAGGAACTTTATACTGAAACCTCTTTAAACAGCAAACTGTTTTTGCTTGAAAAGTTTTTTAGGTTCAAACTTAATATGAGCAAGGATATAAATGAAAACATTGACTCTTTCAATAAACTGATCCAAGATATCAAGTTAACTGGTGATAAGCACATTGATGATTACTCTGCTATTATACTGTTGAATGCCATACCTGATTCTTATTCTGATGTTAAGTCTGCTATTAAGTATGGTAGAGATGTTGTTACCTTAGACACTGTAGTTAACAGCCTTAAGAGTAAAGAACAGGATTTAAAATCTGGTAGAACTCCTAAGGCCACTAATGATGTTAATTATGTTAAGGGTAAGATGAAGAATAAGAAGTATGGTAACCAGGGCTCAAAAGGTTTTGGAAATCAAAATCATGATAGCAAGGGTAAGGGTAAATCTGATCCTAAGGCTAAGGGTAGGAAGTGTTACAACTGTGGTGAAATTGGACATTATATGAAAGACTGCAATAAACCTAAGAAACAGAATAGTAATAATGCTAATGTGGTTTCTGATAGTATAGGTGATGTGTTTATGATGCATGATTGCTCTTTGCTGTCCAATGTGAATGCTACTAGTGCCTCTCTTCTGTGTGAAAATGATTGGCTAATTGACTCTGGGTGCACTTATCATATGTCTCCATACCTGCATTTGTTTTCAACTTATAAAGAACTTAAAAACTCATATGTCTCCATGGCTAATGATAAAAGGTGTTCTGTGAATGGTATTGGTGATATCTCTGTGAAATTTGAAACTGGTAGTGTGTACACTTTCAAAAATGTTAGGCATGTGCCTGACTTGAGTCAAAATTTGATTTCCTGTGCTGCACTTGAAACTGAGGGTTTATGTGGTAAATGGGGTAATGGGTGCATGACTATAATGGAGGGTTCTAAGGTTGTTTGCAAAGCTGCTAGGCAGTACAACTTGTATGTTTGCAAAGCTGAGTGTTATTTGAATAATCATGCAAATTCTGTCCATGAAAATGTTTCTGATTTATGGCATAAAAGGCTTGGACACATAAGTAAAACTGGTTTTGAATTATTGCAAAAACAAGGTGTCTTTGGTGATGCTAAATTGACTTGCTCTACTTTCTGTGATACTTGTGTGTTAGGTAAACAAACTAGAATGAGCTTTCCTGTGTCTCCCTCCCCCAATGTGCCCTCTACTAAGTGCATACTTGAATATCTACATGCTGATGTGTGGGGTCCCTCCCCTGAACCTACCCAAGGTGGCAATAGGTACTTTCTTTCTGTGATTGATGATTTTTCCAGAAAAGTGTGGGTGTTTCTAATGAAAAATAAATCTGATATGTTTGCAAAATTTAAAGAGTTTAAAAAGTTAATTGAAAATCAAACTGGTTTGAAAATTAAAACTCTCAGGACAGACAATGGTCTTGAATTTTGTAATGCTAATATGAATGATTTATGTGCTGAGGCTGGTATTATAAGACATAGGACAGTACCCTATACCCCACAACAAAATGGTGTGGCTGAGAGAATGAATAGGACTTTATTAGAGAAATTTAGGTGTTTGCTTGCTTCTTCTGGTCTAAGTAAAAGATTTTGGGGTGAAGCTGTGTTAACTGCTACTTATCTGATAAATAGGTCTCCCTCTGTGCCTCTTAAGGGTAAGTGCCCTGAACATGTGTTTTCTGGAAAACCTATTGATTTGACAAACTTGAGAATTTTTGGTTGTTCTGCTTTGGTCCTCCACTCTGGAGATAAATTGGAACCTAGGTCTAAGAAATGTGTGTTTCTTGGTTATCCTGAAGGTACTAAAGGTTATAGGTTGTGGCTTAGGTGTGACCCTGGTTTTAAAACTATCACTAGTAGAGATGTTGTGTTTAATGAATCTGAGTTTCCATGTTTGCCTGTGAGTCAGTCCAATGTGGATGTCCAAAATGAGGTGGAGCTTGCTCCTGAAATTGATTCTGTGAATGAACATGATTCTAGTGATTTGCCTGATCCTTGTGTGCAAAGTTCTGATCCTGCTTGTGTGCCTGAATCTGTGAACTTGCCTATACCCCCTGTGTTGAACCCCAGTGGACCTGTACCTGATGTATCATGCCACTCTTTGCCAGCTAATTCTCAAACTGTCAACCCTAATGATTATAATAATTCCCCCATGCATGAAAATGAAAATGCCTCTATGCCTACTGATTATCAACTTGCTAGAGATAGGGTTAGAAGAAACCCTAGGGCTCCTGCTAGGTTAAATGACTTTCAGTTAGGTGCTTTTGCTTTTAATATGCATGATGTGATTGACAACTCTGAACCTAAATGCTATGTGGAAGCTTTAAAATCTGAAAATTCCAAAAACTGGCTTTCTGCCATGAATGAAGAAATGAACTCTTTATTGAAAAATGGAACTTGGACTTTAGTCCCTAAACCCTCTAAGTGTTCTGTTGTGGACTGTAAATGGCTTTTTAAAGTTAAACAAGAAGGTAATGATATCAGATATAAAGCTAGGTTAGTTGCCAAAGGTTTTTCTCAAAAAGAAGGAATTGATTATAATGAAATATTTGCTCCTGTTGTGAAGTTTACTACTGTGAGAATAATGCTTGCTTTATGTGCTCATTATGATTGGGAACTGAAACAAATGGATGTTAAAACTGCCTTTTTACATGGTGAGTTGGAAGAACAGATTTTTATGAAACAACCAGAGGGTTTTGTTGATAAAACTAAAACTGAACATGTTTGTCTTTTGAAAAAATCCCTTTATGGTTTGAAACAGTCACCTAGGCAATGGAATAAAAAGTTTGATGAATTCATGATTTCTCAAAAATTCAGCAGAAGTTCTTATGATCCTTGTTTGTATTATTTGAAGTCTGCCATACCTGTTTTTCTTGTGCTTTATGTGGATGATATGTTAATCCTTTCTCCTAATTTGAACTCTGTGAAATCTGTTCAACATAGTTTAAGTACTAAGTTTGAAATGAAAGATTTAGGAGATGCTAAGAAAATCCTAGGTATGAATATTGTGAGAAATAGAACTCAAGGTTACATTCACCTTAATCAAACTGCCTATGTGGATAAACTGCTAGAAAGATTCTCCATGCTAGGTTGCAAATCTGTTTCTGTTCCCCTTGCTTCTCACTTTGTGTTGTCTAAGGACCAATGTCCAAAGACTGATTCTGAAATTGCTTCTATGGTTAATGTGCCTTATGCTTGTGCTGTGGGGTCTGTGATGTACTTGATGGTGTCTACTAGACCTGATATAGCTTATAGTGTTAGCTGTTTGAGTAGGTACATGGCTAACCCTGGACAGCCTCATTGGGAAGCCATGAAATGGCTGTTCAGGTATTTGTCTAGTACTAGAAGCTTTGGCCTGAGATTCACTAAGTCAAAGGCTGGAGTTATTTTGAGTGGCTATGTGGATTCTAATTATGCTAATGATAGGGACTCTAGAAAATCTTCTACCTCTTATATTTTCACTGTGTGTGGTGGCTGTGTTAGCTGGAAATCTCAGTTGCAAAATGTTGTTGCCCTTTCTACTACTGAATCTGAATATATTGCTATTACTGATTCCTTCAAGGAAGCTATTTGGTTGAAAGGTCTATTATCTGAGATTAAAATGTTAAGTGGTAGTGTCTCTGTGTTTTCTGATTCCCAGTCTGGTATCCAGTTGTGTAAGAATCCTGTTTTTCATGATAGGACCAAACATATAGATGTTAGGTACCATTTCATTAGAGATCTTGTTGAAACTTGTTACATTTTACTTGAAAAGATATCCACTCATCATAACCCCTCTGATATGGGAACTAAATCACTGCATTTGGAAAAATTCCTGTTCTGTTTGAAATTTCTGCATTTTGATGCCTGTGATTAGTTGCTCTTGCTTGTTACTACTTGCTATGTGCTCTGTGTTCTTTGTTGGTGTTCTGACCCTTGGGTTATTACCCCATTTACTTCTTACTGTGTGTAAGATGAGTCTTTTTTTGAGACTATCTTTATAGTGCTCTCTGAATGCCTCAGGTAGGGCTGAGGAGTCACTATATTGTTTTGTTACTTTGTGTAACTTGCCCTGTACACTTAGGTGTGCAGGGCTAAGGCTATGATGAAACTGAGTTGACTTTGTTTGCATGTGTGTGGCTTATAACCAGCATGTAATGTCTTTATGAACTGTTTGAGCAGGAGAAATCTGTGTGTTGCCAACAAAGTGGAGAATGTTGTAATTGTAGTGTTGGCCCAATTTTAATTGGTACTGGCCCAATTGCAATTTGACAGCCCAGCCCAGCAAGCCCATGATGCGTAGCCCACTTCCACACTTATGTTTGGCCCATTATTCAGCCCAGCCCACTACTTAACCTAGTTGACCTAATCCTGGCCATTGATCTATGTTTGGTATGATGTGGTCTGATCTGGACCGTTGCCTCTCCTATTTTGTGACCCGACACACACACACCCGTACTCACTTCACTCCTAGCCTACTGTGTGTAAACCCTTCCTTCACTGTGTGCGATTTCTGATCCCCTTCACCTTCTTCACCTTCTGTGGTGTTCTGTGGTGTAGATCTGTGAGATCCTGTGTGAGCCGAGGGTTGTGAGTGAGTGTGTGTGTGGATTGTGCTCTGGGTGTTGTTGGCTGGGCTTCAGGCGGTTCTTCCCTTGTTTGGTGGTGCCGGCGACCTCTGCTGTGACTGCAGTTCCTCAGTCCTGAGCCGAAACGCTCAAATCTATCTTCTCTCTCTCTGTCAATATATATATACATATATATATATATTTACTTGTTTATTCCGCTGCATGTGCCTCTGTACTCCATTCAAGCCCTTAACCTGTAATACAGACCGGTTCTCTTCGGAAATACGTTGACTGTTGTGTTTTGGGAGCTTGCTCTGGTTTTGGGGCTTGAACAAATCTGACTTGGTTGATTTTTTTGCGTTTTGCAGGTGTCCGAAGCTCGCCGTTGAAGCGCGGAGTTACAACAATATGTTTTCTTTTCTTTAGCCAAATTAATGAAGGGAAGAAGCAATAGTTTTATAAAGTTCAAAAAGTTAAAACACGTGAGGAAGCAATGGCATATCATATTATTCATACGTCATATATTTCTTTTTTATTATTATAATTATATATTTATTTTGTCTGTTTCGATCATAATAATAGATTTCTGTAACAAATTAAGAACTACAAACATAAGGAGTAGTATTTATTATCGGATTTCATCTTCAAATGTATTAAACGTGCCTAAATATTCAACTAGATTCTGATTAACAAAGATTATTGGTTGCTTGGTTCTAAGACGCATCATTTGCACGTATGCACGTGGCTTCGCATTTTCTCTTGAGTACAATTAGTATTTCTAATTATATAAATGTATATAATTAAACTCACGGTTCCTTAACTTACGTATGAGTAGTAATTAACAAAAGATGCAATGTTAATTATTTGACCATATTTAAAATGTGTTGCACTGCACAGTGTCAGTCTCGTGAACTTGCTTGCTGCATCCATAACATATCTATATATGCTTCTAAGTACGATTAATTAATGTTTCAACAATATTAACAACAAAACACTAAAAAATTGTTCATTTAAAATGAAATTGACTGAACTAAACTAAATTAAATATATATAGAGTACTACTATATTTTGTTTTTTACAAAGTATACAATTTTTATTTTTTGTTTGAAAGATTTTATTGAATACTTTTCATATTTATATATATTTATGTGTGTTTATGGTAAAATTATAAGGGAGAAAAATAAAAGTGCACTATATGGGATAGCGCAACATCTTTTGTGCATTAGCATATAAAAAGTATGTTTATTTACACAAAAAAGCGCTGAATGCCCCAATTTGCCCTCACAGGTGGTCGAGTGAGGTAAAATGGCATTCGACAAACCTATTCGATACGCTCATTCGACAGAAGTGTTATTTCTGTTTTTTTTTTTCTGTTCTTCCTTCACCAACAGTTATCGAATGGTGTAATATAATCTTTGTCGAATAGGTTTATATTCTGATATCGAATACAATTGTTTGTCGAATGAACTAATTCAGTTATCGAATGGTGTAATATTATATTTGTCGAATAGGTTTATATTCTGATATCGAGTACAATTGTTTGTCGAATGAACTCTGGAATATGTAGTTCTTAGTTTATCGAATAAAAAATGGTATCGAATGAGAATATTGTTTGTCGAATATGTTATTATTGCTTGTCGAATGTGTGTATATCCTTTGTCGAATGTAACACAACGACTTCAAACACAACGACTTCGCAGGCGCTGCGGTCAAACACAACGACTTCAAATTTGTCCACTGGATTTTGCCGATTCATCGGGAAGTAGTGAAACACTAGGAACCAACCTTCCTGAACGCGGTGATCTCTATAGAAACTGGGCCATCCACGACCAAAGTATAAAGCGCCATTTACTCGGGTTACTGTGACGTCGTAATGGTCGTTGTGAACATCGTAAAACTGGACCACCTTGTCCTCTAGGTTCCCGGCGTGCAGAGCAAACCGTGGAGGAAGTAGAAGATGGGTAGCCCAATCACCAATCATAACTTTAAAGAATTTTCTTACCATGTTTTCAGATTTTTATTGTAATTGTGGTTGTGAATTATTATTAGGATAAAAAGGGAGGATAATAGATTCCAATAACCCCCTTTAAATAGAATTCTGACTGCGTAGTTGTGATTTAATGCATATTCAACCACGTCTGATTGTTTGTTGGCTAAATTTAATGATAATTACTCATTGGACAACGGTTACTTCTCATTCGACAACGGTTACTTCTCATTCGACAAAGGATAATTTCCATTCGACAAACCTTACTTCCCATTCGACAAAGGATAATTTTCATTCGACAAGCCTTACTTCCCATTCGACAAAGGTCTAATTCACAATCGACAAAGTTTATATCACATTCGAAAATGTATACTTGTCATTCGATAAGGTAGAGTTCCTATTCGCAAAAGGTTTGTCATATTGCATTGAATATATGGTTGGGACGCAATATCGTAATAAATTCCAGTCAACCTAGCAATTAATATACAATTAGGGTTTACCTACTACAATGAGTTGGTTGTATCTACCATATTCATACCCTCGTACATCCAACCCCATTTGTGTATAAAACCTAGTACATCAAAAATAAAATTATTCACAATTACATCCAATGGAATTGTTTTATCGCACAATAATACCTCAAGGGCATGCTTAGAAACTGATGCTACCACCTGCAGGCAAGCCGCACATGATTCATTTGAAAGATCAGAGTTTCACGCTTCAAGATGTAACAGGCAAAACTTGGGGAGTGAAATTAACAAGAGAGGCCGACGGGGAGTTGCATTTCACACAAGGTTGGCCAAAGTTTTTCAACGATCATTCATTATGTTATGGTAATGTTCTAGTGTTTGAAAGGAAAGATGCAACCACATACCTGGTTCGCGTTTTTGGTGCAGACATGTGCGAGATAGGGAAATTCTCGAGCGACTCTGGTTAGGTACATAATTTATAATTTATGGTTCTTGTTATGTTTCTTGTTCGCATGAAGTATGTGGTCTTTTGAAAATCAGGATTCAATAAAGTTGCATTCAGCATGTTCGGGACTAACGGTTACGTTTATTAGACATGCATTTATTACCATTCGACAAGGGTTACATATCATTCGACAAGGGTTATATCCCATTCGACAAACATTACATATCATTCGACAAGGGTTACATCCCATTCGACAAACAATAAATATCATTCGACAAGGGTTACATCCCATTCGATAAACAATAAATATCATTCGAAATGGGTTACATCCCATTCGATATAGCTAAACGTTTATAATATTCGATATAAACGTTTCTGTAAATGAATTCGATATAAAAAAAACATATTCGACAAAGAAATCATCCATTCGACACAGGAAACATCCATTCGATATACCGGCCTTATGGAAACGTTTCTAATGCAAACAAATGGAAAATACCGGCCTTATTGGTACTTAAGGGTATATCCGTCCTTTAGTGTAGAAAAGCATAATTTCTATATGCTAGTGCAAATAAGCTGTTTGCCTATCTACTAAAGGGTATTTTCTTACTTTTTCACAAATTATAACGTAGCTATCGAAATAAGTACAGTCACAATTTTCTAAAATTAACGTTTTGCAATATTAATAATTAAGTAGTCGCACAAAAAAAAAGTTTTTATTTTATTTTAAATGCAATTATTACTTTTAATTTTTAATATATTAATTTTATTATTTTTCTCTCAGTTTTTTTCCAATTTAAAAAGATACGAGTACATACTTTTTCTTTCAAAAAAAATTAAATTTAACATCTATACAATATATAAAACAGAAAGAATTTTACCGTTGGATATATCCATTATTAATTCCCCAAAAAAATTTAGATCGTTGGATTAACTTTTGTGTTCACACTATAAGGACTAAATAATAAATAATTATAGTTATAATTAAGAAATAATAAATGTAATTACCGTGATTTAGTACTAATTAAATCTGATTTTTTATTTATTCATTTACCTATTTAAACTCCTTATTTTAAGTAATTATTACCTCCTATAAATAAGAACGAAATCATCTATTATTTATTTATTCTATTAGTATTAATTGTACTCCTAATTAATCTCCTTATTGACCGTGTGATTAATTTAAAAAAAATATTTTATATTAATAAATATATTTGTTTCCATCTTACGCGGACGTTATTCTATTAATTAGCTTCTTCATCTTTAATAAAAATTTCATTACCCAAACTAATTATTTTTTTCTCTGCAAATTAATATTTTAATAGCTTTCTTAATTGGTAAATTGTTTTTGTTTTTTTGCAGATTGTCAAAAAAAAGGAGTATCAGAGTTATAACAACTTGGATACGGAGTGCAAAACATTGCAATGTTTGTTATTGATTGATTCGAGAAGTATTTCCAAGTTTTGAGGTATTGTTTTTTTTTCAACTCATGACGCCTCTCGATGATCGGCCTAGCATTTGTTTTGTATGATTTGTTTTGTTTATTTTTTTCTTGCAGATCTCTCAATCTTTCTACGTAAGTATCCTCTTTAAACCATTTTTAACATTATGTTTTTCTTTCGTGTTTGATGTACACATGCTTTCATTTTTTCGCATAAATCAATCTAATTGTTTGAGTTTGATTTCTTTTTTCAGAGTTTGATTTCTTTTTTCAGGTGGTGTACTACGTACCAAGAATAATATTTGATCTTATCGCAAGGTTTTTTATTTAACGTCGAAAAGTACTTCTAAATTCTGAAGTAATTTAGTTATTGAATTAATTTCTCCTCTCAATCTATTCGATATGCCTAGCATTTGTTTTGTATATTTGTTGTGTTTAGTTTTTCTTGCAGATCTCCATGTAAGTATTCTCTTTATAACATTTATTTTATTTATTTTTCCTTTCATTCTCTTTATAACATTTATTTTATTTCTTTTTCCTTTATTTGTACACTACACTGAATATATTTTATTGATTCAATTTATGAATTGCGTTTTTTTGTTTTTCAGATAACAAGTAAGTTTTACTTCTCCATATATCAATTGTATTTATTTTTGCGTTTTATTATAATTTATTTACAATGTTTAATCACCATATTTTTTTTGTTTTTTTACAGCTTCTCATGTAAGTATCTCTTTACAACCACCTTTTTTTAATTGTTATTTAAAATTTCTGTTTTGTTTTTTGTGTTTAATTGTATTTCATGATTTTATTTTTCTGCATATATCAATTTAATTATTTGTGTTGTAATATAATTTATTTACAATGTTTAATCACCATATTTTTTTTTGTTTTTTTACAGCTTCTCATGTAAGTATCTCTTTACAACCACCTTTTTTTAATTGTTATTTAAAATTTCTGTTTTGTTTTTTGTGTTTAATTGTATTTCATGATTTTATTTTTCTGCATATATCAATTTAATTATTTGTGTTGTAATTCAATTTTTGCAGCTGTTCTAGGTCGTACACGAAGATCCCTTGAGAATTGTTTCTAAATTCCAACGTATTGTTTGTTTTAATCCGAACTGAGGTCGTCTCTTGAGCTCTCGATGTGCCCTATCATCATTGACTACATTCTCTCGGCGTCGCATCATAACCAGGTCGAGTGATGCTGCATCGATAGATCTCAAATAAAAACATAATTTTTCATCTTATTTCGGTAAGTAATTTTTTTTATTCTTTAAATAATATTTTCTTGCTTTTATACTAAAACAAATGGTTCTTAATTTTTTTTTTTGATACAGTAAATATTTGTTTATATGTTTCCATTATATTGATTTTTAATTATAATAGTTTCTATTGTTTGTATGTTTTGCAGTAGAAAATGAGAGTCACAAAATATGAATTTTTAATGTTTTAATGTGTATCTTATAAGTTTTTTTTATATTTAATGTTTTTTAATTATTTTTTATTGATACTTTTTTTATATTTTTTTATTGATGTATTGTGTAGGACGATATAATTAGGTTTCTAATTTAGTGTGAAGAAACCAATCCCAATCCGAGGTAGGACACTCAATGAGTCGAAGGAGCGTCCCCTTCTCAGAAAATCAGCCAGTCGACGAAGTAGCGTCCCCTTCTCAAAACATCAGCCAGCGACTATGAAATATTTGGCACTAAAAGAAGGCGCGGCTACGAGAACCCCACAAAAAAATCAATCACCATTCCTTCATGGCGTATGCGAACGTGTTCTTTTTTTTCTTGATTTTTTAGCAATTTTGTTTTTATTAGTGCATCGTTCGCATACTTTTTTTTCTTGATTTTTTAGCAATTTTGTTTTTATTAGTGCATCGTTGTGTTGAATTCTTATTGCGAAATATGAATATTCTTTTAATATTCATTTAAATATTATTTGCTTTCGATTTGTTTACTTATTTTTGCATAGGGCAATGTAAGTATCTACTTATATAATTACTTTTTTTCTTTTTATTTTATGATTATATTTTTTATTTTACTCTCTTATTTTTGCATAGGGCAATGTAAGTATCTACTTATATAATTACTTTTTTTCTTTTTATTTTATGATTATATTTTTTATTTTACTCTCTGCTTATTAATCTACCTGTTGTAATCTTCAATTTTTTTTATGTAGATGGTTCTATTTCAAGAATCCGTAGCAAAAAATGTCTCAAGTTTTGTGGTGGAGAATTACAAGACAAATTTTATTTGAGTATTTTCGAATTAATATAATATAATATAGTTCATTTATTATATTTTGTTTTAACATTATACGCAATTATTTTTATTTTTTTAATAATAATATTTATTTATTAATATTTTTTTAAACATTTATGTGTAAAATTTGTTTAATAATAATAATAATAATCTTAGGTAAAATTTTGTAGATGCATATTTTTTTGACGCAATTAGATAAATATTTTTTATCAATTATTTATAAAATTTATTTAATAATATTTGTACGTAGTTATTTTTTATTATTAATATTTTTTTTGTATTGTAGTTTGAAATTTGAATTTTGTTTAATAATATTTATACGCATATTTATTTTTTAATATTAATATTTTTTTTTTATAATTTGTTTAATAATAATAATAATTATATGTTTTAATAAAAAAATTATTTTATTTTTATTCTAAGTTTTTTATTTTTTTAAATTATTGAGAGAATTATTTCAACCACATATATTTCATATTAATTTTTATTTATTTTTTAATTTGTACAAATATATAATTCACCACGATAACATTCTCGAACAACAATTGTTTATCAGCGGTTTTAAATGTAAGTATGTCTCTCGATGATAACCAATTATTTCAATTCGATTTTTTGTTTGATTTGTTCACACTTTTAAATGTAAGTATATACCTCTCGATGATAATTAACCAATTATTTCAATTTTCTTTTTAATTTATAATCGTATTTTATGAATTAATTTATTGATTAGATCAATCTAAATTTTTATGTTATGATTGTTTTTTTTTTTTGCAGATGTTCAACTTGAATAAAAATCCGATTGACTGGAGATGAAAGAATTGAAAAACGGATCCATTTTGTAGAGCTATTCTGAATCTGTATAGCTTCTGCAATTTTCCTTAAACTAATTATTTATTTTGAAATCGTTTTACACTAATTCAATTATTGTTTATATTTGCAGTCAGATGCCCTCCTTTTTTGCAAAGCGATAGCTAATGGATTTCCAAAGTATTTTCTTTTCAGATTTTTGAGATTTAGTTTATGAAGGGATTGTGTTTGTAAACGGCGAATGTTTTGCAGATGCATGGGAATGTAAGTATCTCATTTAAATACTATTTGATTTATTGTTAATTTGTTTTGCTTTCAATTTTGTTTTAATCATGTGTCCACGCGTGTGCAGGATCTGGGGGTGGAACGCGATGAAAATGGAGGATGAAAAAAATGGTTATTTTTCACAGAGCGATGAAGATGATGATCGGAGACCATATAGCGTGGATGAGAAAGTGAGAAAAGAAAATGAGAAAGGGTATATTGGATAAGATCTCAGTTGTTGCGTGGGATGAGAAAGTGAGAAAAGAAAATGAGAAAGGGTATATTGGATAAGATCTCAGTTGTTGCGTGGGAGGCGGCGATGACGTTGGGAGTGTGTGGATGCGATCAATCATGACGATTATCAACGGACTCAGCTTCTTTACGATGATTTTTTCTTCTGGTCGATGAAGTCAATTATGCAATCTCTACCCTTCAACAGTAAGTTTGTTCTTTTTCAATAAATCTCCGAGTTTCTTATTCTATCGAGTATAAGTATTATGGTATGCTAATTGGCAAAGCTGTATGAGTTCCATTAATTTAAACGATAATCACGTGGAGAAGTCTACCTTACGATGCCCAGACTACAGATTTGTGTGGAAAAGGTAGTCAAACAATGCGTAGCCAAAAGTGTCTTTTTTTACGATGAAGCTTTGTGGTGGAGAATTACTTACGAGATAAATTTTGTTTGAGTATTTTTGATAAATGCAAATTATCGTAATATAATGTAATTTATTTAGGATATTTTGTTTTAACATTTAATATAATGTAATTTATTTAGGATATTTTGTTTTAACATTTTACGCAATTATTTGTATAAAAAATTATTTATTTTAATAATTTTTTACGCAATTATTTTTAAGCATTTATTTGTAAAATTTATTTAATAATAATAATTTTAAGTTATGTAAAAAATTTTAGATGAAAATTTATTATGTAATATTTATTTATCAATATTTTTTACTGCAATTATTTAAAATTTTGTTTAATAATATTTCTACGTAGTTAATTTTTATTATTAATACGATTTTTGTATAATTTAAAATTTGCTTAATAATATTTGTACGCACAGTTATTTTTTATTATTAATAATTTTTTATATAGCTTAACCATTTAATTTTATAATTCTTGTATTTAAATATATATGATCTTTAATTAAAGTAGAATTCAAATTATTTTTAAAAATAAATTTGATCCTTAATTTTAGTAAGAAAATACAATCAATATTATCTCTAATCCAATATTCTTTAATTATCGTAACAATAAAAACTATTTTCAAAAACAACTCCGTAATTAGAGTAGTGAAATAAAATAGATATTATCAATTAATTTTTCATAAACAGAATATTTTATTAATTAATTGACTAAATATTTAGTTCCATAATTATCTCTAAACAATCTTTTTAATTATTTGTTTCACTAAATCTATCTATACTATATTAAAGAAGAATGTTTTTGCCGCAATTAAATTATTTAATAATATCTTTTTACATTTTTTTCAAAATTTGTTTTATAATAATAATTGTAGCAGTTAGTTTTTATTAAATTAATTTATTTAATATTTATTTACAAAATTTTATTTACGCAGTTATTTGTAAAATTTGTTTAATAATAATTTTAATTAATATTTTTATGCAGTTATTTATAAAATTTGTTTAATAATAATTTTATGTAATTTTTTTTTAAATAACATCTTTTATTCTAAGTTTGTTTTTATTAAATTTATTTATTTAATAGCGTCAAATACTTATTTAATATTTATTTATTAATTTTGTTTAGGTTATTTGTAAAATTTGTTTAATAATAATAATTGTAGCCAGTTATTTTTTATTAAAGTTATTTATTTAATATTTATTTAAAAAATATTTTTACAAGTTAATTGTAAAATTTGTTTAATAATTATTGTAAATAGTTTTTTTTAAATAACTTATTTATAATTTTTTTTAATAATAATTGTACATAGTTCTTTTTAAATAACCCTTTTTATTTTAATTTTTATTGCAATCTATTAAGTTTTTTGTTTTTTTAATTATTGACACGATTATTTCAATCATATATAATTTTTTTTTAATTTGTACAAATATATATATAGTTAGCAATTTCACAATTATTTTTATTTGATTTTATTTTATAAAAAATATTTTTACAAAAAATTATTTATACAAAATTTAAATTTCAATTTATTATAATTTGTTTTATAAATATAATTTCAATTAAACATAAAATCATCAATCAAGCGTCAAAAACACTAACATTAATTGATTATATTCTTTAATTATTTGTAAAATTTATTTAATAATGATAATCAATTAATTTTCCATAAATTGAATATTTTATTAATTAATTGACTAAATATTCAGTTACATATTTATCTCTAAACAATATTAAAATTATTTAAATAAAAATTATTAATGTGCGCTAAAACAATGTTTATGTTAATATTTATTTATGCAATTATTTTTTTATTAAAAACCGTTATTTGTTAAAGACAATTATTTAATATTTATTAATATTTATTTAATATTTATTTATTAATATTTGTTTACGCAATTATTTGTAAAATTTGTTTAAAAATAATAATGTATGCAATGATTTGTATAATGTTTACGCAATAATTTTTATTTTTGTGACAAAAAAATATGTGGATTATATCATATATGATTTTTTTTTATCTTAATTTCTATCTATATTATTGTAATTTTCAATTTGATGGCCCATAATTATCTAACCATTCCAGAATTTGTTTGGGAAAAGTGAAACGGACCTTCAACCACAAAAATATCTTAAAGTCGATTATGTTATTTATTAAAAAAATTAATCAAACATGTTGACAAAGCCAATGATGGTGTAATCGGTCGATGACCCAACGACTGGAATAAAGTTTTTTATAAAATAAAACATTACATTGATTCTAGATGCAAATATGGTCGGATGACACAGGAATAAACTTTTTTATAAAATAAAACATTATTTTCATTCTTAGATTGCAGATCTTAATTCAAAGCGGTTTGTATATTTTCAAAACAACAAAACTAATATTTTTCATAGCAGCTTAATTGTTTTGTGAAGCCTTTTTGCGTATCAAAACTATGTTTGTTTTTGCCTTACCACATAGAATAAAGTTAACAATATTCAAATATATTCGTTTAAAGATGATAAAAAATAGAACGATCCCCAGACAAAAGGTTTATTTTTGAAAATATAACTTAATGTGTATGTATTAAAACTATGTTCTGTTTTTGCATTACCACAGAGAATAAAGTTAACAATATTCAAATATATTCGTTTAAAGATGATAAAAAATAGAACGATTCCCAGACAAAAGGTTTATTTTTCAAAATATAATTTAATGTGTATCCTAGAAACAGAGTTGTAATTTTTGATAATATTCATAATGAAAATTGTAAAATGAATTTCCTTTGTAAAATTGAATTTCAATATAGATCATTTAAAAAAATTGTTATCCCCGTAAACTTTTATACGATGATAAAGTATATGTCGATAAAATAAAAGAAGATTCATTTTGGGGTTTAAGAACAATGTTGCGATTTCGTTCGTCAATTTGTTGACCTCTACTTCTCTACAATACAGAATCAATTTGAAACCAGTGCAAGGATATTATCTTAGCTAACATTAAACCAAAATATCTTACGAAGACGTCAAGGTATTTTCAGAGTTAAGTTATTAAAAAAATAATCAAAAATGTTCACGAAAGCAATGATCGTGTAACGATTGTATTTTATCGGTCTGATGAGCAAATCGACTGAAATAAAGTTATTGATAATTCAGAAAGAGTATTTTGATTGTAGATGCAAATCTTACTCCGCAGTTTTTATACTATTTGGATATGAAATTCAAAAACAACAAAAATAATATTTTCAGAACAACTTAATTGAATCGGTGAAGTTATGTCCAAGCCTTTTGCGAATCAAAATCATGTTCAGTTTTTGAATGACGACTAATACTAAATATGTTGAGACAATAAAGTTAACTTATGCAGAATATTCCAATAAATTCGTTTAGAATGATAAAAAAAATAGAACGACAATCGAGACCAAGAGATTTATTGTTCGAAATATAATCGAAAGTATATCCTATAACCAGAATTTTAATTTTTGAGAATAGTGTTAATTGTCATTGATGAACATTGTAAAATGAATTTTCTTTGTACAATGGAATTTCAATATAGATCTTTTAAAAAAATTGTTATTCGAGTAAACTTTTAGACGGTGATAAAGTATAGGTCGATACAATAAAATAAAATTCATTTTGGGGTTCACAAACAATGTTAATATTTTCGTTCGTCAATTTGATGACCTCTACTTCTCTAAAGTCCAGAATCAATTTGAAATCAGTGTAAGGATGTTCTCTTTAGCTGACATTAAACCAAATATCTTATGAGGATGAGACGTGAAAGTATTTTCATAAGTTAGTTATTAAAAAAATTAATCAATAATGTTTAAGAAGGAAATGAGCGTTTAATGATTGTATTTTATCAGTTGGATGACCAAAACAACTTAATTAAATTATTGATAAAATGAAACAGTATTTTGATTGTAGATGCAAATCTTACTCCAAAGCAGTTTGTATATATTATTTGGATATGAAATTCCAAAACAACAAAAATAATATTTTCAGAGCAGTTTAATTGAATCAGTGAAGTTTTGTCGAAGCCTTTTGCGAAATTTATCATGATCAGTTCTAGAATGACGACCAATACTAAATATGTTAAGATTCGTTTAGGTAGATAAAAAAGAGAACGACAACCCAGACAAATAAGTTTATCGTTCGAAATATAATCTTATGTGTATTCTGGGAGCAGAGTTGTATTATTTGAGAATATTGTTCATTATTCGTGTATGCACATTGTAAAATGAATCTTCTTTGTAGTATGAAATTTCAGTATAGATCTTTTAAAAAAATTGTTATTCCAGTAAATTTTTTAGACGGTGATAAGGTAAAGAAGATTCATTTTGGGGTTCTCGAACAATGTTGCGATTTTCGTTCGTCAATTTTCTGACTTCTACTTCTCTACAGTCCAAAATCAATTTGGAACCAGTGCAAAGATATCATTTTAGCTGACATTAAACCAAAATATCTTACTAGGATGAGACATCAAGGTATTTTAATAGTTAAGTTATTATTCAAAAATGTTCAAGAAGACAATGATCGTGTAACGATTGTATTTTATCGGTCTGATGACAAAAACAACTGGAATAAAGTTATTGATAAAATAAAACATTATTTTGATTGTAGATGCAAATCTTACTCCAAAGCAGTTTGTATATTATTTGGATATGAAATTCCAAAACAACAAAAATCATATTTTCAAAGCAGTTTAATTGAATCCGTTATGTTTTGTCGAAGCCTTTTGCGAAATTTACAATTTTCAGTTGTTGAACGACGACCAATATTAAATATGTATGTTTTGTCGAAGCCTTTTGCGAAATTTACAATTTTCAGTTGTTGAACGACGACCAATACTAAATATGTTGAGACAATAATGTTAACTTATGAAGAATATTTCAACAAATTCGTTTGGGATGATAAAAAAGAGAACGACGGCCCAAACAAATAGGTTTATTGTTCGAAATATAATCTTATGTGTATTCTAGAATCAGAGTTGTATTATTTGAGAATATTGTTCATTGTTATTCGTGTATGCAAATTTTAAAATGAATCTTTTTTGTACAATGAAATTTCAATATAGATTCTTTAAAAAAATTGTTATCCCCGTAAACTTTTATACGGTGATAAAGTATAGGTCGATACAATAATAGAAGATTCATTTTGGGGTTCACGAACAATGTTGCAATTTTCGTTCGTCAATTTGCTGACCTCTACTTCTCCAAAGTCCAGAATCAATTTTGAACCCGAGCAAAGATATTATCTTATCTGACATTAAACCAAAATATCTTACAACAAAACAACAAAAATAATATTTTCAGAGCAGCTTAATTTAATCGGTGAAATTTAGTCGAAGCCTTTTGCGAATCAAAACCATGTTCATTTTTTTTTCCAGACGACCAATACTAAATACGTTGAGACAATAAATTTAACTTATGCAGAATATTCCAATAAATTCGTTTAGAATGACAATAAACCAAAATATCTTACGAGAATGAGACGTCAAGGTATTTTCAGATGTTAATTATTAAAAAAAACAATAAAAAATGTTCACGAAGACAATGATTGTGTAACAATTGTATTTTATCGGTCGGATAACCAAAACGACTGGAATAAAGTTATTGATAAAATAAAATAGTATTTTGATTGTAGATGCAAATCTTACTCCAAAGCAGTTTGTATACTATTTGGATATGAAATTCCAAAACAACAAAAATAATATTTTCAGAGCAACTTAATTGAATCGGGGAAGTTTTGTCGAAACCTTTTGCGAATCAAAACCATGTTCGATTTTTGCAGTACGACCAATACTAAATATGTTGAGACAATAAAGTTAATTTAAGCAGAATATTCCAATAAATTCATTTAGGATGATAAAAAATAGAACGACAGACGAGACAAAGAGGTTTATCATTCGAAATATAATCTAATGTGTACCCTAGAACCAGAGTTGTAATTTTTTAGGATATCGTTCATTGTCATTCGTGAATGCAAATTGTAAAATGAATTTTCTTTGTACAATAAAATTCAATATAAATCTTTTAAAAAAAAATTTACTCACGTAAACTGTTAGACAGTGATAAAGTATATGTCGATACAATAAAAGAAGATTCGTTTTGGGGTTCAAGAACAATGTTGCGATTTTCGTTCGTCAATTTGTTGACCTCTACTTCTCTACAGTCCACAATCAATTTGGAACCAGTGCAAGGATATTATCTTATTTGACATTAAACCAAAATATCTTACGAAGATGAGACGTCAAGGTATTTTCAGATGTTAATTATTAAAAAAAACAATAAAAAATGTTCAGATGATAACCAAAACGACTGGAATAAAGTTATTGATAATTCAGAAAGAGTATTTTTATTGTAGATGAAAATCTTACTCCAAAACAGTTTGTATATTATTTGGATATGAAATTCCAAAATAACAAAAATAATATTTTCAAAGCAACTTAATTGAATCGGTGAAGTTTTGTCGAAGCATTTTGCGAAATTTACCATGTTCAGTTCTTGCCTGACCACCAATACTAAATATGTTAAGACAATAATGTTAACTTATACACATGTCGCAGATGTGTTTCTGAAGAGATCAATATTTACGCACGGTAAATTGTACGTTGCGCTTTCTAGAATAACCAATAAGGAAGGGCTGAAGCATCTTCTCTGCGACGAAAACGGTAATCTCACGAACAAAACCACAAATGTAGTATGCAAGGAGGTCTTTCAAAATTTGTAAGTTCATTGTGATTCAAAATAAGTGATAATGTTAATTAATCATAATTATTTACGTATAATACATTAATTCTAATATTTTATTTATCTATTTTGTGATAATAATCAAGTTTAACGTATATATTAATCTGAGTTACATGAAAAATAAGTAATGTTAACATGATGACAAACACACAGTAAAAAAACAATTCTTTTGAAGATCCCAGTGCAACGCACGGACCAGTGGACTAGTTTTTCTTAAAAAGGAGTCATGCTAATTATGAAATAAAGAGTATAAATATATACGTAACACTTTAAAATGAAAAATAAATAAATAAGTCCGTGCATCATCATGATTGTCAAATATCAAGTTAGCAATGTCCTTGCAGTTTCGGTCTTTCAATTAATTAATTAATTAACACACGTTGGCCTTACTGGTAATTAAATTGGTTTAATTAATTAATTAATTACAATTAAATTGTGTTTTACAATAGATGAGATCGATGCAAGTAAACTGCTCAGTGATCACGAGATCAAAGTTTGATTATGCTCATTAATATTAATTATATTAGTATACACTAAGTATATATATGAATTAATTAATATTAACAAAATTATGCATGCTAGCTAAATAATTATTTATCAAATATCGATATATAATTGAAATGTACAGCACAGTGTTTTAGCAACATTCGGCTGCCTTACCTTTCTGATTAATTTTATGATCATATATGCATGTTTTAATCATTAATTAATTACTAATTAATACTATACTTAATATTAATCACATGCAGATTATAAACATTAAAGTAGTCACATGTACTGTACAGTGTACACTGTGCTATAAATAGTAAACCCTTGTTTATATTTTCCATCAACAGTAAACTAATTAGCTCACCACTTAAAAATGTCTGAATTTCGGTTCAAGAAAAGTGACAGTGTTTCTTCTTCTTCTTCTTCATCATCATCACCATCATCATCATCATCGTATTCTTCTTTTTCAAGGAGATCATCATCGACATCATCGTTAAAGGGCAATAAAAGCGGGTTCACGAGAAAATGTGGGTCCCTGATTAAGGAACATAGGACAAGAATTTATATTATTCGTCGTTGCGTAGCTATGCTTTGTTGCTGGTGCGTTCAAGGGGACGAGTCATAAATTGTTTGGATTGTTAGTACTGCTCGATCGACCTTTATTCTTCGTTAAGTAATTAGTCGAATATGTAATATATCTAGTTAATTAGTTAATCAATTTATCTTTTATATAATTTCATGGCTATTGAGTTACTATATTGTTATTAATTAATCACACTCCACTAACATTGCCCGGGAAGTTCAATGAAAGGAGTTGATAATATATATATATATATATATATACACGTGATTATAATCAATTAATTGCATATGCATTGCGCATGAACCTGGCTCGCTATTGTATGTACACGTTTCGTTAATTACTTTATTAGGTAGTGTGTGTAATTAGAAATCAAAACTAATTAATTTGTGATATACTTAGAAGTTAGAATTCTTGTTTTAACTTTACGTTAATATATATATATATATATGAGATTCAATTCTGAGATTTTGGAACATGCATGTGAATCCTCTAAGATTACGGCTGTCTGAAAGATCAATTTAATGGCTTTCCATTTAGGCCATCATAAATACAAAATCTGATTGTTATGTGATGTTATTTCACTCTAATCAAACTCGCGATAAATAAATAAATATATAAAAAAATAAAACTAATTGATTTATACAAAAGCTAAAAATCCAATAAAAATAAAAATTCAATCACTAAATTTTCTTAAACACCACCTATAAACAAACATATGTTAATTTTTAAAATATTTTTAGCTATATATAATGCATTTTTTACACCATTTTTTTTAAAACAATTACTTTATACTTTTGTCTACGGATAAGATATACTCTCTCTATCTATCCCTTAAAACAATGCATACTTTTTTTTTTAGTCCATCCCTTAAAACAGTGCATATTCCATAAATAGAATGTTTTTTTCATAACTTTATCCTCTCAATACACATTTATTTACCCTTATACTACTACTTTTTAAATTAACTATTTTATTACTTACACATCAATACCTATTATACCCCCACTTTATATTATAAAACACACAAAAACTCACTTTTTTTTAATTCACGTGCAAGTTTCTCTATGCACAATTTTGAGGGATGGAGGGAGTACTTTGTTATTAATTGTCCAAAACTCAGTCTCGGAATCGACGGGATGTGCCACAAAATCTTTGGGCAAAATGTTTCTTGATTCCACTGCAAACTACTACTACTATAACATGACTTGTTTGCAATCATGCAATAAAAGAAAAAAATGCGAGCAATTTAGTATTTTTATATATTTTAAATAAAATTTGGCTTATAAAATAAATAATACGGAATACTATTTATTTATAAAATGAAATATGTACAGTATATGGAGCTAGAGTCAAGAACAAAGTGTTCCCATAATCAGTCCTTATATCCTCGATTGGTACTCCCTATTTCAAATTATTTAATTAAGTTTGCAATGCCACCTTTTAAAGCACTATCACTCCAATGTTACAGCTCATTATTCCTCAATCTCAATGTATGATCTCCTTCTCAACCTTTACGTTATAATATTCTACTAATGTTCATTAAAATTTGATTTATTAAGTCCCCAGAGCATAGCCGAGTGGTAAGGCCTGTGATGATGTGGGTGTAATTCTTCGGCGACGCAGGGTTCGAATCTCGGGTGGGACAAATTTTCATTGAAATATTATGAAGGTTTGTCCTGGGGTTCGACCTGTTGGCTCTCTCGCACAGGTGTCTGTTACTCGGGCACATTCCTCGATTTACATCCTACCCGATCGAGGGACCTCCGATCGGGTGGGGGTGGAGTTTCTCGTCTCTCCTCCTTATCAAAAAAAATTTGATTTATTAATATATAATACCTGAAAAGACTTTTCCGTGCTGCAGCCTTGATAAAATTGTTCCAATTTTTTTCCAAAATAAGTTGAGATATTTACGTACCTCTGTACGTTTGGAAAGAAACCAGGTAATTTTAACCGAATTTAATGAATATGAACTGAAGTGATGAAGTGATTCTTTTTTTATAAAAATAATAATAATTTTTATAAATTATAAATTATATAATGTATCTTTTAAAAAACATTACTAATATTTTAATATTAATTAGATTGTATTAATGAAATTGTCCATTCGAATTATTTTGTATTTATTTTATTTTAATTTTTTTTAAATGAACTTAAACAAGTTGAAATTAATGAGTTTAAACGGAATAAAATAAATTAAAACCATTCAAAGTGAAATAAATTGAAATTAAGTCTAAAAAATAAGTGAATAGTATTTATACTTTCTGTTCAATTGACAATCAAACACTTGTTATTTCACTTTAAATATAAAATAAAATACATGTATTTTATTTTACTTGTAATTAATTTCTTATCAACAAAGTAAAATTTTAATTGAACGAAATATTTAATTTGCTACAATCCCCCATGCAGATCCATGAATTTCCGAACCTGACCATGTACACCCCCTCTTTGCAGTCAGTCAACTTCATGCTCTATAAGTATTGTACCCTTATTCACATTCCTTTCATCTAAGCAACCTTTTTTTTTCTCTCATTTTTTTTCCCAAATTAAACTTTTGCTATTTTTCTTGGGTTCAATATTTCTCTACTTCTTCTTTTTCTTCAAGTTCCCAAATTTGAATTCCAATTCAACTATATAGTAAATATGGCTGAGATTCTCTTCAAGAAAATCAACGGTGTGTATGCCTCTTCTTCTTCTACTACTTCAAAGGGAAACAAAAACGGATTCGCAAGGAAATGCGCATCTTTGATAAAGGAACAAAGGGCCAGGATTTATATTGTTCGTCGGTGCGCCACTATGCTGTGTTGCTCGTATATTCAAGGAGATGATTGATACATATATAAATACATATACATATATACTACTATATATTAAAATTTTCTCTATTTTATTTTGCTTAGCCGAATATATAGAGTTTTTCTCCTTAATATAATGCCACCTTTTTTGAAAACCCTAAATGGTACATTCCATTGTAGGGTTTTTGTTTTTTGGCTATATTGAGGAGAGAATCATTTATGTATATGAAAGCTAAAGCTATTTTGCTGACGAGGCGAGCTTCATCAAGAATTCTACATAAGCCGGAAGACATGAACGATAATCGTGAAAGATAATTAAAGAGATTGGTCATTGGAGTGGAGGCTGTTGATCAATGAATATGTGTAAATGGATCTATACTATAATATATTTGTGTATTAGTACTTTTTTTTCCTCTTGTTCATGTAATGTAATAAATAACTATATACTGGAAATATAACAGATATATTTACTGTTTCCAGTTTGTGAAGTTGTTGCATTTATTAATGAGAGAAAATTTTAATTGGTAAAAAATATAAAACATCTACCCAATTTAACCCCTCTTTTAAAACTATACTCAATCTATACATTTTGTAAAGGAAATGTCTCATTTACCCTCACCTTTTTCAAAACACAACAAAATAATTAATAAAAGAACAAAACAAATAAAAAAAGTAAAAAAAGACAAAAAAAATCACCGGCCCCCCCCTCCTTTTCTTCTTCTCCCGTCGGTCCCCCACACTCAAAACAACCGCCGGCGAATTTTCGAAATTTCGGCCGCCCAAATGTCGGAAAACGAGCACGAAGATGAGCACAATGTCGAGGAGGAAGCCGTGCACGAAGAGGAGCAACAATGGCCGCTCCAAGCTCCGGTAAGTTTTCGAAAACCAAGGTTTTGAATTTCGATTTTTATCAATATTTTGTTCGATTTTATACGTGAATTGGTAGTCTTTGAGTTTGTATGAGTGTTGTAGTTGATTAGTAGTCTAAATTGTGTGTTAAAATGCTCTGAAAATCGCCGGGAAAAATCGCGTTCTTCGGCCCTCGGTCGACCCCCTCGGTCGACCCCTCGGCCGCGGGGAAGAAGATACCGGCCGAGGGCACTTGGTGACCGAGCAAGTGACCGGCCGAGGGCTGCTATCCGGTCACTCAGCCCCTCGGTCACCGAGGGCACTTGGTCACGACCGAGGGGTCGACCAAGTGCCGAAAAAAAAATTTTTTTTTTTTATTTTTGCTTTATTATATTTACAATATTATGTGTTTATTTATTTAACTTAATTGTGTTTTTGCAGGATGGGTTCCAATGGAGGAGGCCACAATTCATTTACACGAGTAAAGAATTGAATTTGTACGACCGGTTTCCCGTGTTGAAGCACATAAAAAAGGTGTTAAGAGCCGTTGACGATACGCACGAGGCTCACCGGAGATTCCGCCATTCGTGTTTTGGAAGGTTGGTGCACCTTCAAAGAGAAGGTCGATCGAACGCGGCCATGCACCATTTTATTTTATTTTATAAACCAAATTAAAAAAATATATGAATTTATAAAAAAAACTATTTTATTTTATTTTATTTTATAAACCAAATCAAACAAATATATAAATTTATAAAAAAAAATTATAAAAAATATTTAAATTAAGTATATAAAAAATATAATTAAATTAAATATATAATTAAATTAAGTATATAAAAAATATAATTAAATTAAATATTACAAACATTTTTTTTTTGCCCTTGGTGGCTGCACTTGGTGGCGCCACCAAGTGCACTTGGTGGCTGGGAAAAATAAAAGAATTTTTAAATTCGGCACTTGGTCGTTGCACTTGGTCACTTTGACCAAGTGCACTTGGTGGTGACCAAGTGCAGAGGCCACCAAGTGCACCACCAAGTGCCCCACCAAGTGCTTTAGAACATAAATTCATTTTAATTGATTTTAAATCTTTTTTTCAATTGTAAGGTTGTTGTGTTAAATTAAACATCAATTTCATAGTCAAAACAATTCAAAAAACATGATCAAACGTTGAATTGGGTGAATTAATTGATTACGCATTCGGATCGTGAACAAATTGGAAAGCATGTTGTTAACATTGTAACAATATTACTAGAAAGTTCAAAAAATTGTCAAACTTCTACGTTTCAATTTAATAGTACTAATTTGTTTTTTTCATGTTGATTCGATGTTTATAGGCTTCAAATGATCTTTAATGTCAACGTAACAAGTTAGTTATCGCTCGTTGGCCTCAAATTAATTAAAAAAAAAATTAGCCACTTGGTCGTGCACTTGGTGGGGCACTTGGTGGTGCACTTGGTGGCCTCTGCACTTGGTCACCACCAAGTGCACTTGGTCAAAATGACCAAGTGCAACGACCAAGTGCCGAATTTAAAAATACTTTTATTTTTCCCAGCCAGCAAGTGCACTTGGTGGCGCCACCAAGTGCAGCCACCAAGGGCAAAAAAAAAAAATGTTTGTAATATTTAATTTAATTATATTTTTTATATAATTAATTTAATTATATTTTTTATATACTTAATTTAAATATTTTTTATAAATTTTTTTTTTATAAATTTATATATTTGTTTGATTTGGTTTATAAAATGAAATAGTGTATTTTTTTACAAATTATATTAAATTAAATAGGTTAATATATTATAAATAATTTTAAAAAAATTTGACGGGATTTATTTTTAAAAAATTTGACTACGGAATGTCCGGTGAGCCTAGGGATGTAAATGAATCGAATATTTTTTAATCGATTCGTGATTCGATTCGACTTTTAATGATTCGTATTCGAAAAAACGAATATGAATACGAATACAAATATTTTTTTATATTCGACTAAATATGAATACGAATATGAATAATATATTATTCGATTCGAATATTATACAAATAGCCTCGGGTATAACAATACAACAAATACTCGACATTGGGCGGAGGGCGCAAAACCGCACGAATCCGGCTCACGAGAGTGTCGAGTGTAATTTCTTCCCTACGAAAGAAGAGACACATATCTACTCCGTCAACGTAGCCCTCTCGATCCCAACGACCACCGTAACGTACCGTGATTCGTTGATTCGACATCTACAATTACAAATAACAATTGAATTAAATTAGGAAATCAAAAATATGCATTCAAACAATCTTATAAAACAAGCCATTAATATACAATTTAAAAAAAAAAAAAAAAATCAGTTTCTGCACTCTGTCAAAATGACTGAGTGCACTCAGTCGACAAGTGACCGAGTGACCGAGTGACCGAGTACTATCCGGTCACTTGGCCGAGCGCTCGGTCACTTGGCCGGTCACTTGCTCGGTCACTTGGCCGGTCACTTGCTCGGTCACTTGGTCGGTTGACTGAGTGCACTTGGCCATTTTTTTCGACTGAGTGCCCAAGAACCCAGCAGCACTTGGTCGTGCACTCAGTCATATTTTCGACTGAGTGCTTCGACTGAGTGCCGATTTTTCAGTCCGAAAAAAAAAAAAAAAAAACGACGGAGCCATGGTCCCGTGCAACATACCTTTTTCCCGTCGAAATCTAGCTCTTTCCACGCATAATCCGACCTAGCTTTTCATGTAAAGAGAGTGTTTTTTGAGTTTTTTTTTTTTTTTTTGAAATGGGTTTGAAGAGTTATGGAGGTGGTAGAGGAGATATGCATTCATGCATGCATTTACACCCCCACCAACCTCACAAAAATCTGATTTTTGTTATTAGTGGGCCCCACATAAATTCTTTTTTGTTTTTTTTTATGTATTTTTATTGTTTTTTATGTTATTAAAAGAGAGAAAATAAAAGTAAGGGTATATAGGACTTTTTCTTTTCATTTTGTGTAGAATGGGTGTAGTTTTATATGTGGGGTTAAAAAGAGTAGATGTTTTATATTTGTGAATGAAAAGTGGTATTCCCACTTTATTAATTATCATATAGTAGTAGTAGTATATTTGTTGATTATTGTGAATAAATGTTAAATCACTCAATTGTATTTTTCTCATAATCAAATAAAATTCAACCCGACCCGTTTCCCAATCTCCATGCATGTTGTCGTTTGATGGGCAGACCCGTTTTCTCCGCTGCATCTGCCGATGTCCATCTAATTAATTACATCTCTCTCTATTTATATAAAGATGTACGTAGTACAAAATATGAACTTGTACTGCACAAACAGAGTTAATTTAATTCGATAAATTAGATGAAATTAAATGCTACTTCAGTCGGTCCAAAGGTCATATTTTTTTTGGGTGTACAATAGTTTTGACACATCCCAAAAAAGTAAATAATTATTTTAATTTTTTTCATTTTAATATACAATTTTATTATACTTTACCCTACCTACTTTTTAAACTTTACTTTTCACTTTTAAAATATATTTTAATCTTTAATTTTCAATTAAAAAATAAAAAAATAACAATTTTCTTAAACTTCGTTTCCAAAAAAGTATGACATTTATTAATGGCCGAAGTGAATAATTACTAGTAGAAAAGTTTGCAAAACAAAATGAAGGTTTCATTCAGCATTGTCGGAAATGATCAAATGCTTATATTCATATATACTGTACATATATATGACATAGTGCAAGGAATCAATGATTGATAACGAGTCATCAGTTTAAAAATATATGACATAGTGCAAGGAATCAATGATTGATAACGAGTCATCAGTTTAAAAATATAGGTTTGACAGTGCGATAATCTTCATCGGACTACCAATTTTTAAGTGTTCAGTTTTAAGCGTACCTGATAATTATCTTCGTACTCTTGAATGTTAGTAGTAAAAAATAAAAATAAGTAGGTAACTTGGAATTGTCATTGCAAAATAAATAAATTTAAATTAAAGGAAAACAGAATAATGTTTAGATTAATATTACTAACATACTACTAATATAAAAAATTATATAAGTACTGTATAGTTTTTCCGCGAATGTTTTCGGCTGATAAAATTCTGGGAACCAAAAAACACTGTTTCAATTTCATACCCTAAATCTGAAATTACTCAGCCGTTTATCGTCATTCTCTTCTCCGATGGATTATTGAATAAGCTCAACCTCATTTTTACGACGGACGTTTCCAGATCCAGTGTTTTTTTTTGTACTGTAAGTGTTCTCGCCAAAAGCACCATCTGTTTGTCGAAATATCTGAACGAATTAGGATTTATTTGTCCTATTGTTGAAGGAAGAAGAGCTCGTACTATATTCATTGTTATGGATTTTATTTTTTGATTTCGCCTTTTTTTTTTCTTTTCAAAGTTTGAAAATGATCAAATCCCTGGTTTTTTTTACTCAATTTCAGAGGCACAAAAGTAAGCAATCGGTATTGTGTGCAGATTTTTTTTTTAAACTCAGGTCATATTACGTTCAGGGAATTTGGGGGAGACTACCATTTATCTGATTTTGAATGTTGCAATTTTCTCCAAATATATATGAATGATACTTCCTCTTGTTACATGTGAAACTTGAATCAAAACAATTATTTCAGAGCTTCTTATTTCGGCTGGATCCCAGATTCTCGAGCAAATCGTTTACTTCGTTTATAGTCGGCCTATCCAAAGGATTCTCGCTTACGCACATGCACGCCACATCAAGCACCTGCATAATCTCCTCTTCAAAATCTTTCCCTCTCAATACAGTATCAATTATCTCCTCCTTCCTCCATTCCTCCGTCATTTCCTGTACCCAAACCACCAAATCCCTCGACACCCGCGGCTTGGACGTCTCCATCGGCCTCTTCCTGGTCAACAGCTCAAGCATGACCACCCCGAAGCTGTACATGTCCCCTCTTAAAGTCGCCATCCAAGATTGGCTGTACTCCGGAGGAATATACCCCAATGTACCCACCAATTCCGTGGTGACATGTGTGTGGTTCGGAAGTATTAACCTAGCAAGTCCGAAATCCGCTACATAGGCCTCGAACTCATGGTCCAAAAGGATGTTGCTCGATTTCAAGTCACGATGGATGATGTGAGGGTCGCATGTCTGGTGCATGTAGGCCACCCCACGACTCATCCCCTGAAGGATTTTCAGGCGGGTCGGCCAAGTGAGTCTGGATGGCCCGTCGGGCCTATCGTGCAACCAGTAGTCAAGGCTCTCGTTCTCCATGTAGGGATATATTAGCAGCCTGCACCTATCATGAAGGCAGTAACCTTGAAGGGTCACAATGTTCTTGTGATGGGCCGTGGATAAGGCCTCGACCTCCGCTCTGAATTCCCTCTCCATCAGGCTCATGTCCCCCGACAGTTTCTTGATCGCAAGATTTGTGCCATCCGATAGGGTTGCTTTGAACACTATCCCAAAACCGCCGCACCCGATTATGTTGGACTGGTTGAAGTTATTTGTGCCTTTCAGAATGTCATCTATGGTGAGATCCAATAATTTACCTTTGTTATTGCTGAAAAGCACAACGACGCTGGTCTCCTGTGGGAACTCAGGGAATACTCCAGAAGAGTTGAAGGATATTGCCTCCAGGTCCTTTTCCTCAGTTTCTCTGCTCTTTGGCAGAATCATTCTCTTTGAAAAAAACAAGTATAGAAGCAAAATTAGTGTGAAGATTGTGGAAGAGATCACGAGGATTAATATAATGGTTTTCTTATTATTCCCTTTCCTGGTTTCTGAACTTGTATTGCCCGATTGATTATTACTGCACGAGCGCTGCAAAATCCGACCACACAATTTAGGGTTCCCTTTGAAGCTCGAGCTCGGGAATGTATTGAATTGCCCACCTGTAGGTACCATGCCCTCGAGACTATTATTTGCCACGCTGAAAGAGGATAAAAAATTTAGATTCTGGAGTGAGGCTGGGATATTGCCGGTGAGATTGTTTCCAGAAAGATCCAGCTTTTCCAAATTCACGAGACTTGATATTGTGTCTGGAATATTCCCCATGAATATGTTATTGCTGAGATCCAAAACAATGATACGCTTTAATTGGCCAATCTCGGCGGGGATTGCACCACTGATGTTGTTGCTGCCTAAAAATAAAGCCGGCGGTAAATACGCCAGCTGATTATACAGTAAAGGTAGAACTGAGATGTTATCGGGCTTAACAGTAATGGGAAGTTCCATAATGCTGCTGGTGACATCGTCGGAATTCATCGAGGACGACAATAGTCGCAGTTTAATGAATTCCATGGGAAATAGTCCCGTCAGAAGATTACTCGTCAAGTCTATGTAATAAAGATTTGGCAGGTTCCCTAAATAGCCTGGTACGAAGCCCGTGAAGTTATTGTAAGACATATCAAGAGCCTGGAGCTTGTACATCTCCCTTAGCCACAATGGGACTTGCCCAGTGAGATAACATCCGCCAATCGCCAATATTTGGATATTTTGAAAACCAATCAAGCGATCGTCGTATGCTAATTCTTCATAATAGAAATTCTTCGAAACAATTAAAGCACTCAATTTTGGACAACGAGCCAGGATTCTAATGGCACTCGTTACATTGGTTAGGCTATTATTAGAAAGACTTAAAAATGTCAAAAATGGCAAGGAGGCTATTTCCGGCACAACCTCTCCGGATAGCCTATTGGTTGCCATGCGAACGGCCGTTAGAGTCTTGCAGGAGAAAAGAGTCCTCGGCAAGCCACCCGAGAAGAAATTGTTCCCAAGATCAACCGTTTTTAACAGGGTAAAATTGGAGAAATTGAAGGAAGAAAGCTCACCTTCGAGGAGGTTGACCCTCAGGTTTAGCAGTGTCAGGTTAACGCAATTTGCCAGCGAGGCCGGGATTGTGCCATTTAATTGGTTGACGTGGAGCTCCAGCCGCTCTAATTTTGCTAACCTCCCGATTTCTATCGGCATTGGGCCTGTCAGGGCGTTTCCAAACAGAGCTAGGGCTTTGAGGCTTGTGAGATTGAGAATACGCTGGTCAATCATTCCAGAAAGGCTATTACCAGGCAAATAGAGCTCTTGTAGTGTGGAGAGTTGGTATATTTCTTCTGGTAGCTCGTTGGATAGATTATTGAACCCAGCTCTGAGGCTTTGTAGATTACTGCACTTAGCCAGACCTTGAGGCACCGGGCCTGCAAAATCGTTGTTGGAGAAATCCAGCCGTTGGATCATAGGGGAAAGGGCGCATATGACCGATGGGAATGTCTCGGAGAAACTGTTGTTTTTGACATCGAATGCCTCCAAATTTAGGATTGTTTGAGAGGGAGAGCTCTTGATCGGGCCTTGAAAGTGATTGCTGGACAAGTTGAATATCCGGACGGTGGGAGGGATTTTATCTAGTGATACGAGCTCACCGGTTAAACGGTTACGGCTCAAATCGATGAACTGCAATTGGTTCAAGGATTGGAAGAAATTGGGTGAGAGTGTGCCCGTGAGCCAGTTGTGTGAGAGGCTTAGTTGAATGAGATTTGTGAGGTTTGCAATGGAAGGTGACATGGTTCCGACGAGCCCTCTGGAGGGTAGAGAGAGATTGGTGACCCTACCTGAGCCATCACAGTTGACTCCTTCCCAGTCACAGCAATCGTGCGATGGAGACCATTCGAGTGGAGGGGAAGATGTGAGGCTTAGATGAAAGGACGATAATGCTGCGCGATCCAGGGGATTACATGCGCCATGACAGGTACGTACAAAACAGGAAATTGATATTATCAATAGTATTTTGAGCAGTAGATTTTGGGAACATTCTATACTCATCATCAAGAACATTTAGTATGCGTTATTTTTATTGGCTCTTAGTGATGATGATGGTTGTGGTTGGTATCAGGTATTGTGTTTGGATTAAGTGCAACTGAGTTTTAGTTTTTTAAGATTAATCTTGCAGAGTTTTTTTCTTAATTATGTCATTAAAGAAGGGGAAGAGTGATTATTATTGACATGGGAGGAAGACAATATTATACTAAATGTTTGGAGGTTTAAATTATGAAGCAAGCGTTTACTTTGCATTACTTTTCAGAGAGTGGTGGACTTTGTCTACAATTACAGTATATTTTTATCCATGTTGTTATTGTTTTTATATTTTAAAGAATCTTTATTTGTTTATGATTACTAAGTAGAATAGTTAATGAGGAATCTTTAAACTCATGTAATAAACTGATTGTATATGAAGTGCTTTTCAGGAGTATGATGAGAATACCACTTTCATAAAAATAACTTCAGTAGCAAATAAAAGATACCATTTGATGGGCAGACCCGTTTTCTCCGCTGCATCTGCCAATGTCGATCTAAATGTACATCTCTCTGTATCTTTATCTCCCTCTCTCTCTCTCTCTCTCTCTCTCTCTCTCTATATATATATATATATATATATATATATATATATATATATATATTAAGATCAAAATAATATCAACTTGTACGACGCATCTGTTTTATTTAGGTAATTTATTGTGATAAATTAGATGAAGAAATTAAATTCTTACTAGATGTTTGCAATATGTATATTATCTTCAGATGGATTCGAGTGGAAATAATGGTAGGTGTATTGGAGGTAAGGGTGAAAAATATATCGAAATATCGAAACTCTGTATGCTACTAGGGACAGACCTACTCTTGGACGATTAAATAATTATGCATATTTAAAAATAACTATATATTTAAATAGGATACACCACATATATAAATAATATAATTGAAGCCTAGCATATGTAAGATACACACACATATAAATAATATAACTGCAGCTCAACATATGCCCACTCTGAGATTTCAATGTTTTCGCATTGAATTAAACTAGAATTACACTCAGCGTGTTTAATGCCGAAAAAAGAAAAAAAAACTAAAATTATGTAGAAGTAATTTTAATTTTAATTTGATGCATATTGTTTAGAGTATGCATTTTTATTTTTTATTATGGATTATTGAAGTGTCTGGTTGAATATATTTTGAACTTGCATCATAATTTAAAAGAATTAATACCCTCATACTATATTAAGAATTACTATATTATACAGTATACATCAGTGAAACAAAACAAAATATTGTACAATATTAATTTTGCTTATTAAAAAAATATTTCAGAAAATCAACAATTATTCAAGTAAAAAATATACTCCCTCCCAAGTCCCAACCAACCAGACTAATAGTCACATCTCCTTTGTATTTTGTGAAGAAAGTGTGACTATTAATCTTCTTTGTATTTTGTGAAGAAAGTGTGACTATTAGTCTCCTTTGTATTTTGTGAAGAAAGTGTGACTGATTGGGAGGGAGTATAAGCCATAAAAAATAGGCGAAATAAAACTAAACATGCATAGAATAATAGTAGCAGTAGTTGTTGTATAACAGTATAAGCATAAGCCATAATAATAGTAGCAGTAGTTATTGTACAAGTATAAGCCATAAAAATGAGCAAATGTATAAGCAAAGAGATAAAAATAAATGTGGGTTGCATAAATTTTTTAACCAATCATTATTATTAAGAAATAATAAAAAAATAGTAGCAGTATTTATTCTATAAGTATAAGCCATAAAAAATGAGCAAAAACAAATAAACATGCGCGGAATAAACAAAAAAATGTCAAATGTTTAAGCAGGAAAAATGATTTTGCTTTAATATAGTATAGATAAAAGAGTGAGTGGAATAGTCAATTTTATTTAAGATATACATGAATCATATTTTATAATTTATTTAAAAGCTTGATTAATTATGAATGTATTTATGTATTTTTTTTAATTTTTAGATTTAAATCTATTTTTTTAAAATTAAATATGTCCATATCACTCCTGTGTGTTTGTTATGAGTCTATTTCTATTTAAATATAGAGGATGGTTAGTTTAATTATATTGATTCTGAATGATTATGAACTTAGTCCAAAATCGTTAATAAGTAAATAATTAATTTACTGATTTCACGTTAAAAAAAGTTCAAAAAAATAATTAACAAATGTTTTAAATTTTATAGCTGAAATAACTTATAGTACTTATTTGTTAAACATATAAAAATAATTTTTATATAATATAAAACTGCTTAAATTAGTAAAGGTTAATTATTTGATACTTAATGTAAGATTTTTAAAATAAATTCTAGACATTTTTGTTTTCAATTTATTTGGTTTATTTGAATTATTATGAAGTTTTTGATTAATTTAGTTAACTATCCAATAAATAATTTTCTGACTCACGTAAGGATTTTTCTGCGTATTTTGTGTTTGTTCTATTCTTTGTTTAATGTAACTAACTTTTTTTTTTATTATATTATATATTTTGATTAGCTTGTAATTTGAATTTATCCATGTTTTGTGTTTATGTTGAATAATTTGATAATTACTTATAATTTAGTGAAAAAAATCTCCCAAAATTTAAGAGTTAAAGATTTTTTTTCGCCCCATCAGAGTGATTGTGTGGGTCCTCCCTTATATGAAACCATCTGTAATTGTAGGCTTCTTTTATGATCATCGAAAGTGAATCTTATTGCGAGTATGCTTTATCTTGTGGTATTGTCGTCGGTCGATTTTCAGTTTTGTTTGTAACAGAGTTCAACAACTTAAAACGAGCTAGCGATTTAGGTATTTAGGTTGGTGGTGGTACAATCAGTACTGGATGAGATGTTTTCAACATTGTATATTGTTATCTTAGCCTGGCATGCTCTTGGAGCTGAGCTTCAGTTCCAGTGTGTGTTTTATTGTGTACTGTAAGTGCTCTCGTCACCAACACCATCTGTTTGTAAAAATATCAGATTGAATTAGGCTTTATATTAATTTTGTTGCTGGAAAATGAGAACCAACAAGATTCATTGTTATAGATTTATTATTTTGCTTATCAACTTATTTTTTCTTTCAAAATGATCTTTTCAATAATCAATAAGGCTCGCGTAGGAAAATCGAATATTTTTAAGTTGGTAAAGACCCTTCATGGCCACAAAAGTAAGCACTACTCGGTGGTGAAGTTTTGAAGAAAGTACTTAACATTTAGATTATCATATTGTAAATGTGATGATTGTGATGTGCAGGGGATTGTTAGGAACCTCCATTTATTCACTTAGAAGGTTGTAATTTTCTCCACATAAATAGAGTTCCTCTTGTCACATCTCAAATCCAAAAAGCTACAATCTTAGAGATCCCTATTCAGGTTGGACCCCAGATTCTTGAGCAAATCATTTACTTCCTTGATAGTCGGCCTATCCATAGGATTCTCGCTTACGCACATGCACGCCACGTCAAGCACCTGCAACATCTCCTCTTCAAAACCTTTCCCTCTCAATACAATATCAACTATCTCCTCCTTGTTCCCTTCCTCCCTCATTTCCTGGGCCCACACAGCCAAATCCCTCGACACCCTTGGCCTAGACATCTCCATCGGCCTCTTTCTGGCCAGCAGCTCAAGCATGACCACCCCGAAACTGTACATATCCCCTCTCAAAGTCGCCATCCATGACTGGCTGTACTCCGGAGGAATATACCCCAATGTGCCCACTGATTCCGTGGTGACGTGCGTTTGATACGAAAGTATTAACCTAGCGAGCCCAAAATCCGCCACGTGGGCCTCGAACTCATGGTCCAAGAGGATGTTGCTCGATTTCAAGTCGCGGTGGATGATGTGAGGGTCGCATGTCTGGTGCATGTAGGCCACCCCACGACTCATCCCCTTGAGGATTTTCAGTCGAGTCGGCCAATCAAGTCTGGATGGCCCGTCGGGCCTATCGTGCAGCCAGTGGTGAAGGCTCTCGTTCTCCATGTAGGGATATATCAGCAGCCTGCACCCATCGTGAAGGCAGTAGCCTTGAAGGGTCACAATGTTATTGTGATGGGCTGTGGATAAAGCCTCGACCTCCGCCTTGAATTCCCTCTCCATCAGGCTCGTGTCACCCGACAGTTTTTTGATCGCAAGATTTGTGCCGTCTGATAGGGTTGCTTTGAACACTATCCCAAAACCCCCGCATCCGATTATGTTGGACTGGTTGAAGTTATCTGTGCCTTTCAGAATGTCGTCTACGGTGAGGTCCAATAATTTACCATTGTTATTGCTGAAAAGCACAACGACATTGGTCTCCTTTGGGAACTCAGGGAATACTCCAGAAGAGTTGAAGGATATTGCCTCCAGGTCGTTTTCCCCAGTTTCTATGCTATTTCGCGAAATCCTTGTCTTTGAAAAAAACAAGTACAGAAGCACCATAAGAAAGAAAATCGTCGAAGAGATCACGAGGATTAATATAATGGTTTTCTTATTATTTCCTTTCTCGGGTTCTGAATGGTTTGTGTTACCTGATTGATTATTACTGCATGAGCGCTGCAAAATCCAACCACACAGTTTAGGGTTCCCTATGAAGCTCGAGATCGGGAATGTATTAAATTGTCCACCAGTAGGTACCGGCCCCTCGAGACTATTATTTGCCACGCTGAAAGAGGATAAGAAATTTAAATTCTGGAATGAGGATGGGATATCACCGGTGAGATTGTTTCCTGAAAGATCCAGCAATTCCAAATTCGCAAGACCAGATAGTGTGTCTGGAATATTCCCACTGAAGTCGTTATTGCTGAGACTCAAAATAATGATATACTTTAGTTGACCGATCTCAGCCGGGATAGCACCACTGATGCTGTTGTTGCCAAGATATAAGGCCGGCGGTAAATTCGCTAGCTGATTATATTGTAGAATGGAGATGTTATCTGGCTTGACAAAAAGGGGAAGCTCCAAAGTGGTGCTATCAATTTGGTCAGAATTCATTTGGGATGAGAATAGTCGCAGTTTAATGAATTCCATGGGAAATACTCCTGTCAGAAGATTATTTGACAGGTCTAAGTAAAAAAGATCTGGCAGACTCCCGAACCAGCCCGGTACAAAGCCCGTGAATTTATTGTAAGACAAATCAATAACCTGGAGCTTGTACAACCCCCTTAGCCATACTGGGACTTTCCCGTTTATATTGCATCCGCCTAACCCCAATACTTGGATATTTTGAAAACCAGTGAAGCGATCGTTGTCTGTAAGTGTTTCGTTATAGAAATTCTTCGCAAGAATTAATGCACTCAGTTTCGGACAACGGGCCAGGATTCTAATGGCACTCGTTAAATTAGTAAAGCTATTATTAGCAATAGCAAAATAGGACAAAAGCGGCAGCATCGCTATTTCCGGCACAATCTCTCCAGATAGCCTATTGGTTACCAGGCGAACGCTCGTTAGAGTCTTGCTGGAGAAAAGTGTCCTCGGCATGAAACCCGAAAAGAAATTGTTCCCAAGATCAACCGTTTTCAACCGGGTAAAATTGGAGAAATTGAAGGAAGAAAGCTCACCTTCGAAGAGGTTGACCCTCAGGTTCAGTAGTGTCAAGTTCATGCAATTCGCAAGCGAGGGCGAGATTGTGCCGTTCAATCGGTTGATGTGGAGCTCCAGCCGTTCCAATCTGGACAGCCTCCCGATTTCTATCGGCATTGGGCCTGTCAGGGCGTTTCCAAAAAGGGATAGAGCTTTGAGGCTTGTGAGATTGAGAATCCGCTGGTCAATCATTCCAGAAAGGCTATTACCAGGCAAATAGAGCTCTTGTAGTGTGGAGAGTTGGTATATATCTTCTGGTAGCTCGCTGGATAGATTATTGAACCCTGCTCTGAGGCTTTGTAGATTACTGCACTCAACCAGGCCTTGAGGTACCGGGCCTGCAAAATCGTTGTTGGAGAAATCCAGTTGTTGGATCGATGGGGAAAGGGCACATATGGTTGATGGAAATTTCCCGGAGAAACTGTTGTTGTTGACATCGAACGCTTCCAGATTTAGGCTCGTTTGGAGGGAAGAGCTCTGGATCGGGCCGTGAAAGTGGTTGCTGGATAAGTTGAATATCCGGACGGTGGGAGGGATTTTATCGAGTAATACGAGCTCACCGGTTAAACGATTACGACTCAAATCGATGAACTGTAAATGGTTCAAGTATTTGAAGAAATTGGGTGAGAGTGAGCCCGTGAGCCTGTTGTGTGAGAGGCTTAGTTGAATGAGATTTGTGAGGTTGGCGATGGAAGGTGACATGGTTCCGACGAGCCCTCTGGAGGGTAAAGATAGATTGGTGACCCTCCCTGAGCCATCACAGTCGACTCCTTCCCAGTCACAGCAATCGTGCGATGGAGACCATTCGAGTGGAGGGGAAGATGTGAGGCTTAGATGAAAGGATGATAATGCTGAGCGATCCAGGGGATTACAGGCGCTATGACAGGTATGTACAAAACAGGAAATTGATATTATCAATAGTATTTTGAGCAGTAGATTTTGGGAACATTGCATACTCATCATCAAGAACATTTAGTATGCGTTATTTTTATTGGCTCTTAGTGATGATGGTTGTGGTTGGAATGAGGTATTGTGTTTTGATTAAATAGAACTGAGAATTAGTCTGTTAAGATTAATTAGTCTGCATCTTTAAGAGTTTTTTTATTTTTTTATTTTGTCATTAAAGAGGAAGAAGAGTTATTAATGTTGACAGGGGAGGAAAACAATTATATACTAAATGTATGAAGGTTTAAATTATGAAGCAAGCGTTTACTTTTCATTACTTTTCAGTGAGTGGTGGTCTTTCTCTACAAGTACAGTATATTTTTATCCATATTGGTTTTGTTTTATGTTTTAAGGATTCTTTATTTGTTTATGATTACTAAAGTAGAATAGTTAATGAGGAATCTTTGAACTCATGTGAGTAATAAACATATAGTAAATGAAGTGCTTTTCAGGAGTACGATGAGAATACCACTTTCATGAAAATGCAACTTGGAGATCAAATAAAAGATGTCGTTTGATGGGCAGACCCGTTTTCTCTTCTGCATCTGCCAATGTCCATTTAAATGTACATCTCTCTCTCTCTCTCTCTCTCTCTCTCTCTCTCTCTCTCTCTCTCTCTCTTCTCTCTCTCTCTCTCTCTCTCTCTCTCTCTCTCTCTCTCTCTCTCATATAGGGTAATTTTTTATAAAGGGAAAATTTTAAAGTTTAGTTAGAATTAGATAATCTTGTTTATCTTAATTATTAATAAAAATACTTTAATTAATATTATTTCAATTTTATTAATTTACACAACGGTTATCCATTATTATTAATAATACAAGGCATACGATTATTACTCCTAACAATAATTATTTTTTTAATAGACACTAATTAATAAAAAAACAAAAAAAAGTAAACATTAATTTGTAAGCGGAAATTTATAGAGTATAAGTTAAAATAATATAAAATATTCTACCCTTTTTCCTAAATTGTTCAAAAATAAACTTGTACAACGTATATGTTCTATTGAGGTAATTTATTTTGATAAATTAGATGAAATTAATTTTTTACATGATGTTTGCAAATATTATCTTGATCAAATGGATTCTAGTGGAAATAATGGTAGATGTATTGGAGGTAAGGGTGGAAAATATATCAAAAGTATTGAAATACTAAATCGACCGTACCAAAGAATACTTAATATTATTTCGGTATATCGATATTTTCAGTACGGTATCTTAACCTTGAGATTTTAAATAACTATGCATGTATAAGTGAATAAAAGAGTGGAAGGAATAGTCAATTTTAAAAGAGAGTGGAATAGTCACTCTGAGGTTTCAATTATTTTGGCATTGAATTAAATAAAAGAGAGTGAAATAATCAATTTAATTTAAGATATAAGTGAGTTAAATTTTATAATTTATTTAAAAGCTGGATAAACTTTTTATTTTTTAATGTAAATAATTAAAAATATTTTATTTTCTTTTTAGATTTTTTATCTATTTTTTTAAATTAAATATGTCCATGTCACTCTTGTTTTTTTTAACTTATATATGTTCATGTCACTCTTGTGTGTTTGTTATAAGTCTATTTCTATTTAATTTTATTGAAATTAAAGTGTTAAATGTAGAGCATGATTTGTTTAATTATATTGAATATGATTATATGAATGATTATGTCTGAAGTCTTTTGTGTATTAAATTGTAATTTTATTGGATTTTTTGGAAATTTAGAAAGTTGATGTAATTTTATGGATTTAGAAAATTTCATTGCATATTGTTATCTTGGCCTTGTGTACTATTGGAGTTTTTCTTCAGTTTCACCGTGTGTTTTATTGTGTATGCTCTCGTCACCAACACCATCTGTTTGTCGAACTATTTGATCAAATTAAGCTTTTATATGATTGTTGTTGCTGGAAAATGAGAGCTCCTACAAGATTCATTGTTATGGATTTTTTATTTTGCATTTTCAACTTTTTTTTCTTTCAAAATGATCTTCCCAATTCAGGGCCACGAAACTTTTTATATGAAGTTTTGAAGAAGGTATTAAATGTATGGTTAATTGCAGTTGATTATTTCTTAACACTTATGTCATCATATTGTAAAGGCAATGATTGTTACGAACCTTCCTATATTGACTTTGAAATTTGAATGTTGCAATTCTCTGCACATAAGAGACTTCCTCTTGTAACATCTGAAATTCAAACAACAACAATTTCAGAACTCCTTATTCAGGTTGGACCCCAAATTCTCGAGCAAATCATTCACTTCCTTTATAGTCGGCCTATCCAAAGGATTCTCGCTTACACACATACACGCCATGTCAAGCACCTGAACCATCTCTAGTTCAAAACCTTTCCCTCGCAATACAATATCAATTATCTCCTCCTTGTTCCCTTCCTCTATCATTTCCTGGGCCCACGCAGCCAAATCCTTCGACACCCTTGGCTTGGATGTCTCCATCGGCCTCTTTCTGGCCAGCAGCTCAAGCATGACCACCCCGAAACTGTACATATCCCCTCTCAAAGTCGCCATCCATGACTGGCTGTACTCTGGAGGAATATACCCCAATGTGCCCACTGATTCCGTGGTAACGTGTGTTTGATACGAAAGTATTAACCTAGCGAGCCCAAAATCCGCCACGTGGGCCTCGAACTCATGGTCCAAGAGGATGTTGCTCGATTTCAAGTCGCGGTGGATGATGTGAGGGTCGCATGTCTGGTGCATGTAGGCCACCCCACGACTCATCCCCTTGAGGATTTTCAGTCGAGTCGGCCAATCAAGTCTGGATGGCCCGTCGGGCCTATCGTGCAGCCAGTGGTGAAGGCTCTCGTTCTCCATGTAGGGATATATCAGCAGCCTGCACCCATCGTGAAGGCAGTAGCCTTGAAGGGTCACAATGTTATTGTGATGGGCTGTGGATAAAGCCTCGACCTCCGCCTTGAATTCCCTCTCCATCAGGCTCGTGTCACCCGACAGTTTTTTGATCGCAAGATTTGTGCCGTCTGATAGGGTTGCTTTGAACACTATCCCAAAACCCCCGCATCCGATTATGTTGGACTGGTTGAAGTTATCTGTGCCTTTCAGAATGTCGTCTACGGTGAGGTCCAATAATTTACCATTGTTATTGCTGAAAAGCACAACGACATTGGTCTCCTTTGGGAACTCAGGGAATACTCCAGAAGAGTTGAAGGATAATGCCTCCAGGTCCTTTTCTTCAGTTTCTCTGCTCTTTTGAAAAATCCTTGTCTTCGAAAAAGACAAGTACATAAGCAACATAAGAGTGAAAATTGTCGAAGAAATCACGAGGATTAATATAATGGTTTTCTTATTATTTCCTTTCTCGGGTTCTGAACGGTTTGTGTTGGCCGATTGATTATTACTACACGAGCGCTGCAAAATCCAACCACACAATTTAGGGTTCCCTATGAAGCTCGAGATCGGGAATGTATTGAATTGTCCTCCCGTAGGTATCGGGCCCTCAAGGCTATTATTTGCCACACTGAAAGAGGATATGAAATTTAGATTCTGGAGTGAGGCTGGGATATCACCGGTGAGGTTGTTTCCTGAAAGATCCAGCATTTCCAAATTCACAAGATTCGATATTGTGTCTGGAATATTCCCACTGAAGTCGTTATTGCTGAGACTCAAAACAATGATATACTTGAATTGACCGATCTCGGCTGGGATAGCACCACTGATGCTGTTGTTGCCAAGATATAAAGCCGGCGGTAAATTCGCTAGCTGATTATACTGTAGATTGGAGATGTTATCGGGCTTAACAAAAATGGGAAGCTCCAAAATTGTGCTAGAAATTTGGTCAGAATTCATTTGGGACGAGAATAGTCGGAGTTTAATGAATTCCATAGGAAATACTCCTGTCAGAAGATTATTTGACAAGTCTAAGTAGAAAAGATTTGGAAGACTACCAAACCACCCCGGTACGAAGCCCGTGAACTTATTGTAAGACAAATCAGTAACCTGGAGCTTGTACAGCTCCCTTATCCACAGTGGGACTTGCCCATTGAAATTGCATCCCCCTAACCCCAATATTTGGATATTTTGAAAACCAGTGATGCGATCGTTGTCTGTAAATGCTTCGTTATAGAAATTCTTCGCAAGAACTAAAGCTCTCAGTTTCGGACAACGGGCAAGTATTCTAATGGCACTCGTTATATTGGTAAGGCTATTATTAGAAACAGTTAAAAAGGACAAAAATGGCAGCGTCGCTATTTCCGGCACAATCTCTCCGGATAGCCTATTGGTTGCCAAGCGAACGGCTGTTAGAGTCTTGCAGGAGAAAAGTGTCCTTGGCAAGCCACCCGAGAAGAAATTGTTTCCAAGATCAATCGTTTTCAACCGGGTATAATTGGAGAAATTGAAGGAAGAAAGCTCACCTTCGAAGAGGTTGACCCTCAGGTTCAGCAGTGTCAGGTTCCTGCAATTCGCAAGTGAGACCGGGATTGTGCCGTTCAATCGGTTGATGTGGAGCTCCAGCCGCTCCAATCTGGACAGCCTCCCGATTTCTATTGGCATTGGGCCTGTCAGTGCGTTTCCAAAAAGGGATAGAGTTTTGAGGCTTGTGAGATTGAGAATCCGCTGGTCAATGATTCCAGAAAGGCTATTACCAGGCAAATAGAGCTCTTGTAGTGTGGAGAGTTGGTATATTTCTTCTGGTAGCTCGCTGGATAGATTATTGAACCCTGCTCTGAGGCTTTGTAGATTACTGCACTCAACCAGGCCTTGAGGTACCGGGCCTGCAAAATCGTTGTTGGAGAAATCCATTCGTTGGATCAAAGGGGCAAGGGCACATATGATTGATGGAAATGCCCCAGAGAAACTGTTGTTGTTGACGTCGAATGCTTCGAGATTGAGGCGCGTTCGGAGGGGAGAGCTCTGGATCGGGCCGTGAAAGTGGTTGCTGGACAAGTTGAATATCCGGACGGTGGGAGGGATTTTATCGAGTAATACGAGCTCACCGGTTAAACGGTTACGGCTCAAATCGATGAACCGTAACTGGTTCAAGGATTGGAAGAAATTGGGTGAGAGTGTGCCCGAGAGCCAGTTGTGTGAGAGAGTTAGTTGAGTGAGATTGGTGAGGTTGGCGATGGAAGGTGATATGGTTCCAACGAGCCCTCTGGATGGTAGAGAGAGATTGGTGACTCTACCTGAGCCATCACAAGCGACACCTTCCCAATCACAACAATCGTGTGATGAAGACCATTCAAGTGGAGGGGAAGATGAGAGGCTCAGATTAAAGGACGACAATGAGGCTCGATCCAGGGGATTACAGGCGCCATGACTGGTACGTATCAAACAGAAAATTGATATCATGAATAGTATTTTGAGCAGTAGATTTTGTGAACATTGCAAACTCGTCATCAAGAACATTTAGTATTATTTATTTTTCTTGACTGTTATGGTGATGGTTGTGGTTGGAACCAGGTACTGTCGGGATTAAATTCAACTGAGTTTGAGTTTGTTAAGATTAATCTGCAGAGTTTTTTATTCCGTCATTCAAGGGGAGAAACAATATTATAAATGTTGGAGGGTTTAATTATGTAGCAAGCGTTTACTATTCAGGGAGTGGACTTTCTCTAGAATTATAATAATTTTATGATTTTATCCATATTGGTATTGTTTTTACATTTGAGGGAATCTTTATTTGTTTACATTAGTACTACACATGCATACTCTGTCCTTTTTTTGTTGTTGACCAAAAAAAAAACTTTAGCTTAGCATTATTTCAGACAAAACACTAGTTGGTAGAGATATATTTTCTAATAAGTTTTCATTTTACCAATTAGAATAGTCGAATTCGTTTTCCCTAATACCTTATAACTTAGATATGTTTTACCATTGGATTATATTTGTATAATTGTATTTATAATGTATACATTGCCCAAATATGCAACTTATGACTCGCGTAAGGATTTTTTCTGCATATTTTTTTTGTGTTCTATTTTTTTGTTTAATGCATTATTTTTAAAATTATTAAATATATTTTTGATCAACTTGTAATTTGAATTTATCCATATTTTGTGTTTATGTTGAATAATTTGATAACTAAGAGTATTATTTAGAAAAATAAAATCAAATTTCATGAGTACAAGAATTGGTTTCGCCTCCCTCGAGTGATTGTGTAGGTCCGCCCTTGCATGATACCATCTCTAATTAGAGGCTTCTCTTAGGATCATCGTTTGTGAATCTTATTGCAAGTATGCTTTATCTTGTGGTAATGTGTCAGTCGATTTTCAAATCTGTTTGTAACACAATTTAACGTTTAAAAATGAGATGTCGATTTAGGAATGGACGTTAGTTTTGTTACAATCAATATTGGACGATTAACTATTAAATGTTTTCAACATTGTATATAGTTATCTTAACCTTGCGTACTATTGGAGCTAAGCTTCAGTTCCAGTGTGTGTTTTATTCTTTATCCTCTCGTCACCAACACCATCTGTTTGTAAAAAATATCTGATCGGATTAGGCTTTGTATATGATTGTTGTTGCCGGAAAATGGGCTCCTACAAGATTCATACTTACATTTTTTTTTCTTACAAAATGTTATGATCAAAATGATCTTCTCAATTCAGGGCCACAAAAGTAAGCACTAAGTGGTGAAATTTTGTAGAAGGTATTAAATGTATAGTTGATTGCAGTTGATTATTTTTAACACTTGTGTCATCATATTGCAGGTGATTTGTAGGAATCTCCATTTATTGACTTTGAAAGTAAGCACTACTTGATAGAGACGTTCTCTTGTCACATTTGAAATTATGAAAACAACAATTTCAGAGCTCCTTATTCAAGTTGGATCCCAGATTCTCGAGCAAATCATTTACTTCCTTTATAGTCGGCCTATCCAAAGGATTCTTGCTTACGCACATGCACGCCACGTCAATCACCTGCAGCATCTCCTCTTCAAAACCTTTACCTCTCAATACAATATCAATTATCTCTTCCTTGTTCCCTTCATCCCACATTTCCTGGGCCCACACCACCAAATCCGTCGACACACTTGGCCTGGACGTCCCCACCGGCCTCTTTCTGGCCAGCAACTCAAGCATGACCACCCCGAAACTATACATATCCCCTCTCAAAGTCGCCATCCATGACTGGCTGTACTCCGGAGGAATATACCCCAATGTACCCACCGATTCCGTGGTGACATGTGTTTGATACGAAAGTATTAACCTAGCGAGCCCAAAATCCGCCACGTGGGCCTCGAACTCATGGTCCAAGAGGACGTTGCTCGATTTCAAGTCGCGGTGGATGATTTGTGGATCGCATGTTTGGTGCATGTAGGCCACCCCACGACTCATCCCCTTCAGGATTTTCAGGCGGGTCGGCCAATTGAGTCTTGATGGCCCGTCGGGCCTATCGTGCAGCCAGTAGTGAAGGCTCTCGTTCTCCATGTAGGGATATATTAGCAGCCTGCATCTATCGTGAAGGCAGTAGCCTTGAAGGGTCACAATGTTCTTGTGATGGGCCGTGGATAAGGCCTCGACCTCCGCCTTGAATTCCCTCTCCATCAGGCTCATATCCCCCGACAGTTTCTTGATCGCAAGATTTGTGCCATCTGATAGGGTTGCTTTGAACACTATCCCAAAACCACCGCACCCGATTATGTTGGACTGGTTGAAGTTATTTGTGCCTTTCAGAATGTCGTCTATCGTGAGGTCCAATAATTTACCGTTGTTATTGCTGAAAAGCACAACGACGCTGGTCTCCTGTGGGAACTCAGGGAATACTCCAGAAGAATTGAAGGATATTGCCTCCAAGTCCTTTTCCTCAGTTTCTCTGCTATTTCGAAAAATCTTTCTCTTCGAAAATAAGAAGTACAAAAGCACCATAAGAGTGAAAATTGTGGAGGAGATCACGAGGATTAATATAATGGTTTTCTTCTTATTTCCTTTGCCGGTTTCTGAAAGGTTTGTGTTGCCTGATTGATTATTACTGCACGAGCGCTGCAAAATCCAACCACATAATTTAGGGTTCCCTATGAAGCTCGAGATCGGGAATGTATTGAATTGTCCTCCCGTAGGTATCGGGCCCTCGAGACTATTATTTGCCACGCTGAAAGAGGATAGGAAATTTAGATTCTGGAGTGAGGCTGGGATATCACCGGTGAGGTTGTTTCGTGAAAGATCCAGCACTTCCAAATTCACAAGACTCGATATTGTGTCTGGAATATTCCCTCTGAAGTCGTTATAGCTTAGACTCAAAACAATGATATACTTTAATTGACCGATCTCGGCTGGGATAGCACCAGTGATGCTGTTGTTGCCAAGATATAGGGCTGGCGGTAAATTCGCTGCCTGATAATACTGTAGAAAGGTGATGTTATCGGGCCTAATAAAAATGGGAAGCTCCAAATTGGTGCTGGCGACTTGGTCAGAATTCATTCGGGACGAGAATAGTGGCAGTTTAGTGAATTCCAAGGGAAATACTCCTGTCAGAAGATTATTTGACAGGTCTAAGTAGAAAAGATTTGGAAGACTACCGAACCACCCCGGTACGAAGCCCGTGAACTTATTGTAAGACAAATCAATAACCTGGAGCTTGTACAGCTCCCTTATCCACAGTGGGACTTGCCCATTGAAATTGCATCCCCCTAACCCCAGTATTTGGATATTTTGAAAACCAGTCAAGCGATCATTGTCTGTAAATGCTTCGTTATAGAAATTCTTCGCAAGAACTAAAGCACTCAGTTTTGGACAACGGGCCAGTATTCTAATGGCACTCGTTATATTGGTAAGGCTATTATTAGAAACAGCGAAAAAGGACAAAAACTGCAATGAGCCTATTTCCGGCACAATCTCTCCAGATAGCCTATTAGTTGCTAGGCGAATGGCTGTTAGAGTCTTGCAGGAGAAAAGTGTCCTTGGCAAGCCACCCGAGAAGAAATTGTTCCCAAGATCAACCGTTTTCAACCGGGTAAAATTGGAGAAATTGAAGGAAGAAAGCTCACCTTCGAAGAGGTTGACTCTCAGGTTCAGCAGTGTTAGGTTAACACAATTCGCGAGCGAGGACGGGATTGTGCCATTCAATCGGTTGACGTGGAGCTCCAGCCGTTCCAATCTTGCTAACCTCCCGAATTCTTTCGGCATTGGGCCTGTCAGGGTGTTTCCAAAAAGAGATAGGGCTTTGAGGCTTGTGAGATTGAGAATACGCTGGTTAATCGTTCCCGAAAGGCTATTACCACCCAAATAGAGCTCCTGCAGTGTGGAGAGTTGGTATATATCTTCTGGTAGCTCGCTGGATAGATTATTGAACCCTGCTTTAAGGCTCTGTAGATTATTGCACCCGGAGAGGCCTTGAGGTATCGGGCCAGCAAAATCGTTGCTGGAGAAATCCAACCGTTGGATCGAAGGGGAAAGGGCACATATGACTAATGGGATTGGCCCGGAAAAACTGTTGTTGTTGACGTCGAATGCTTCCAGATTTAGACTTGTTTGGTGGGGAGAGCTCTGGATCGGGCCGTAAAAGTGGTTGCTGGACAAGTTTAATATACGGACGGTGGGAGGGATTTTATCCAGTGATACGAGCTCACCGGTCAAACGGTTACGGCTCAAATCGATGAACTGCAATTGGTTCAAGGATTGGAAGAAATTATGTGGGAGTGGGCCCGAGAGCCAGTTGTGTGAGAGTGTTAGTTGAATGAGCGTTGTGAGGTTGGCAATCGAAGGTGACATGGTTCCAACGAGCCCTCTGGAGGGGAGAGAGAGATTGGTGACTCTACCTGAGCCATCACAAGCGACACCTTCCCAATCACAACAATCGTGTGATGAAGACCAGTCAAGTGGAGGGGAAGATGAGAGGCTCAGATTAAAGGACGACAATGAGGCTCGATCCAGGGGATTACAGGCGCCATGACTGGTACGTACCAAATAGAAAATTGATATCATGAATAGTATTTTGAGCAGTTGATTTTGTGAACATTGCATACTCATCATCAAAAATATTTAGTATTCTGTATTTTGTCTTGACTGTTAGTGATGTTGATGGTTGTGACTGGAACCAGGTACTGTGTCGGGATTAAATGCAACTGAATTTTAGTTTGTTAAGATTAATCCGCAGGAGTTTTTTATTCTGTCATTAAACGGGAGAAACAATATTATAAATGTTGGAGGGTTAAATTATCTAGCGACTAGCAAGCGTTTACTTTTCATGGGGTGGACTTTCTCGTGAATTATATTTTTATCCATATGGGTATTGTTTTTACATTTGAAGGAAACTTTATTTGTTTACTTTATACTTAAACATTTTATACTTACACATGCATACTCTTTAATTTTTTTTGTAGTTTGAAAAAAACAAATCTTTTTTATACTTACATCTCGATTCAACTCGATATATATACACATATTAAGGGTAAATTTAATTAAAAATAAATATATTCGAGCGGCTCGCGAGCCGCTCGATTCTTCAGGAATGGTGCTCGAGCTCGGCTCGTATAGAATAATGCTCGACTGGATCTCGAGTTTGACCGAGTTTGAGTCGAGCATTGACTCAAGCAGCTTGTGAGCTGCTCGGCTCGTTTGCTGCCCTAGTTGTTAGAGATATATTTTCGATTTTTTTTTTAACAGTTAATATAGTCGAATTCATTTAACCTTATACCTTATAACTTAGATATGTTTTATGTATACATTGCCCAAATATGCAACTTAACTACTTAAAGGACACGCTACTTCGATGGCGCGAGACAATCATGTTGGCATGATCTTGTCAATAAATTATGACAATTTGCTTGTCTACAGTAGTGTAGTAATGATCGTGTCAATAGATTCTTAATATTTTTCATTTGCCTGCAACTGTTCTAGCTTGCTCAATGGGGCTAGAAGTGAAAGAACATAATTGTATAGTATAAATTGTATCTATATGTCAATACAATTACAAAGATTAATGTAACTAATGAATCCGTTCTTTTAAAAGTTAGTTTTCATATTAAAAAGTTGATAATATCATATGCAAGGGATTTGGGGAACCTCCATTTATTAACATTTTAATGTTACAAATTTTCTCAATTGAACAGGACTATTTTTCACATGTGAAATTCAAATCAACAACTTCAGAGCTCCTTATTTACTTTGGACCAGAGAGCCAATTATCGACATCCTGGCTTATGCACATACACCCCACGTCAAGCACCAGTGCCATCTCCCCCTCGAAGCTTTTCTGTCGAAGGGTTGAAGGATATTGCATCCAGGTCCTTTTCGTCAATTTCTTCGACCTTCCGCACAATCCTCCTCTTCGAAAAAAACAAATAGAGGAGAAAAATAAGAATGGAAATTGCGGAAAAGGTCACGAGGGTTATTATAATGGCCTTCTTCTTATTGTTATTATTCCTTTTCCCGGTTTCTGAACGGTCTGTATTTCCCGATTGTTCATTACTGCACGGCCGCTCCAAAATCCTTCCGCACAACTTTGGGTTCCCTATGAAGCTCGAGCTCGGGAATGTATCAAACTGCCCACCCGTCGGTACCGGCCCCTCAAGATTATTATTCGCCACGCTGAACGAGGACAGGAAATTGAGATTCTGGAGTGAGGTCGGTATTTCGCCGGTGAGATTGTTTCCGGAAAGATCCAGTTTCTCCAAATTCGCGAGACTAGATATCGTGTCCGGAATATTCCCGGTGAAGTCGTTGTTGCTGAGATCTAAATCATTGATGTACTTTAATCGACCGATTTCAGTCGGGATAGCACCGCTCATGCTGTTGTTGCCGAGATATATCGCCCGCGGTAAATTCGAGAGCTGATTGTACTGTAGAGTGGAAACATTATTGGGCCTAACAAAAATAGGCAACTCCAAACTGCTGTTGGTGATTTCGTCGGAATTCATCTGGGATGACAGTAGTCGTAGTTCAGTAAATTCCATGGGAAATGATCCGGTGAGAAGGTTATACGACAGGTCTAAGTAGAAAAGATTTGGAAGAGTCCCGAACCAGCCAGGTACTAGGCCCGTCAGCTTGTTGAAAGACAAATCTATAACTTCGAGCTTGTACAGCTCCCTTATCCACGTTGGAACTTGGCCCCTGAGATTGCACCCACCAATCCCCAATATTTGGATATTTTGAAACCCGGTCAATTGATCGTTGTCAGTGAATGCTTCGTCGTAGAAATTCTTCGCGAGAATTAAAGCACTCAGTTTCGGACAACCGGCCAAGATTCTAATGGCACTCGTTACGTTGGTTAGGCTGTTATTAGAAAGAGATAAAAAGGACAATAATGGTAACGAGGCTATTTCCGGGACAACCTCTCCGGATAGCCTATTGGTTGACAGGCGAACGGCCGTTAGAGTCTTGCAGGAGAAGAGCGTCCTCGGCAAGCCACCGGAGAAGAAATTGTTCCCGAGATCAACCGTTTTTAGCCGGATGAAATTGGAGAAATTGAAGGAGGAAAGCTCACCTTCGAAGAGGTTGACCCTCAAGTTCAACCGTGTCAGGTTCGTGCAATTTGCGAGCGAGTCTGGGATCGTGCCGTTCAATTGGTTGATATGGAGCTCCAGTTGCTCCAATCCTGACAGCCTCCCGATTTCTATTGGTATCGGGCCTGTCAGGAAGTTGCCGAACAAGGATAGGACTTTGAGCCTCGTGAGATTGAGAATGCGTTGGTCGATCATTCCAGAAAGGCTATTACCAGGAAAATAGAGCTCCTGGAGTGTGGAGAGTTGGTATATGTCTTCTGGTAGCTCGCTTGATAGATTATTGAACCCTGCTCTGAGGCTCTGTAGATTAATGCACCCTGAGAGGCCTTGAGGGATGGAGTCCGTGAATTCGTTGTTGGAGAAATCGAGGCGTTTGATGGAAGGGGAAAGTGTACAGATGACTGACGGGATTATCCCGGAGAAACTGTTGTTGCTGACATCAAATGCTTCGAGATTTAGGCTCGTTCGGAGGGGAGAGCTCTGGATCGGGCCTTGAAATTGGTTGCTGGACAAGTTGAATATCCGGACAGTGGGAGAGATTTTATCGAGTGATACGAGCTCACCAGTTAAACCGTTACAACTCAAATCAACGAACTGTAACTGGTTCAAGGATTGGAAGAAATCGGGTGGGAGTGGGCCCGAGAGCGAGTTGTTGGAGAGTGTTAGCTGTGTGAGAGTTGTGAGGTTGGCGAGTGTAGGAGGCATGGTTCCGACGAGCCCTCTCGATGGAAGAGTGAGATTGATGACTCTACCAGAGCCATTGCAATCGACTCCTTCCCAATCACAGCAATCGTGCGATGGAGACCAATCGAGAGGAGGGGAAGTCGAGAGGCTCAGATTGAAGGATGATAACGAGGCTCGATCCAGGGGATGGCAGGCGCCATGGGAGGTACGTATTAAACTGGAAATTGATATCATGAATAGTATTTCGAGGAGTAGATAATGGAAACGATGCATACTCGTTATCAAGAGCATTTTTCTTGTTATATTTTTTAGGCTCTTGGATGAAGGACAAGTGAATGATAACTCTACATTCATATGTACATATATATATATATATATATATATATATATATATAGAATATTTATTATCTTTGGATTGGAGATAGCGTGTGTAGGTTGGTCAATCCCCAAAATATCTATCTTGATGTTTCCATAATTACGTAGTAAAAATATACTCAAGTCTCACTGTTCTGATTAATAGTCCTTTTCAGGGTTTTATCTATGCTACACAAAATTACAGACCCCAAAAATACGAGTAGTTTTTTTGTTCCAGATCTATGTTCATATGTTTACACATCACAGAATTTTTTGACACAACACGATCCATTAAAAATCTTGTATTTCACATGTGTATATAACGACCCATTCACATGTGGTATGCATGTGTGGAATAACAATTAGATTATTTGTCTTACTATACTTAGTACTTCAATACAAACGTGAGAGGGTGTATTATTGTGTAAGTTGATAATATGGGGTTTAGACCATCATAGAGTCGCTGGAATAAGACAAAAAGATACAATACATATATGTATATAAATACACACACACATTTATATAATGAAAAATACTCCGTATTAAAATACCACTACACTTGTTAGCAAGACAACTGGTAATATACATCTTTGCTTACACATGCTGTCATTTTTAATAATTGTTGATCGATATTATTAAAATCAATGGATCTCTTAGAATTTGTACGTATAGAGACATATGTAGTATAAAACACATTTTTGCTTCATTCACTGACCAAATAATTGTAAGTTCATTTCCTCCTCCGTTACGAAAACTTAGAAAAAAACATTTTGCAACGAAAATGCATTTTTATACTTGTTAAACAATTGTCGTGTTTACATGTGTGATTCATCGAACGAGTAAGATTCATTGAATGATTGAAACATATAAACTATAATAACTTCTAATTTGTTGACATCACTCCATTTGGGTGCAAAAATGACGGGGTGGAACATGAATGGTGGTTTTATAATATCCGAAACCGAAAGTAGCTTCTTCATAATTTTTCGTAATTTACCCAAACTTAAAGGGTTGATTTTGTAATTAATTACAATTAATCTTAATTAGTTTGACTAGTCATAGTTAAATGGATTGAGAGCTTTGTTTTGTAGTGGGTATAGAGATTAATTATAAGAAAGATATATGTCGAGATTTGAATCGTAATTAAGAATGCTAATCATCGCGTTCCACGTTAATTAACGTGGACCAAAACTACAATAATGTCATTCTTCCCAAATTGGGTCACACAAATATTAAATTCAATTATAAGAGCCAAATTGGGTATTCACAACAATATTATACGCGGATTGAATTTCATACTCCAATATGCACAAGTTGAGATTTGAGAATAGTGTACTTGTCTCATCTACCGGTAAAAGTCTTCTCTTATATTTCTTGCGTGGAAAAAAGTTTTACTTCTCTTCTTTTTTTGGGGTTTCACGATTTAACATTTAAACCTCTCAAAATAAATGATTTTTTTTTATGAAACGATGGAGGGGGTATGTTAGTGTTTTTTTTATAAAGATGAAAGACAACAACTCCATAATATTTCAATAGAAATTTATCTCACTCAGAAGTTTAAACTTACATCGTCCAATAATTAAACTTGCATTACTAGAGGTTTTAGCACTTACTGAGGCGGAAGTATATTAGAATCCTCACAACTTTAATTTTATACTTATTTTTATATTAATTTTATAATAATATTAAAAAAATTAGAATATCAACATTATTTTTCCTTGTTTTAAATTAAAATTCTATCAATTTTAATAAATTATTATAAAAATTATTTAAATATTTAATTAAATTATAATTTATTAGTCATGCACTTACTCACAATATTAATTGCACTTCACAAATTAAAATGAGTATTACTCTTAATTCTTTTTGTTTCAGAAAATATTATATATCTACTTTATTTGTAATTTATTAACCACTACAAAAAAACAGCTGATCCCCTAGCACTTCACAAATTAAAATGAGTATTACTCTTAATTCTTTTTGTTTCAGAAAATATTATATATCCACTTTATTTGTAATTTAACAAAATGAGATCACTTTAACTAAAATATTACATATACTTTATAATATACTTTTACCACTCTTCTCTTAATTAATTTACATTTTTAGCTTAAAATATATTATTAATCATTACTCCGTATTTTTTTTAATCAAATAATCACAATATATGGCGCCATAGGCAAGTTGGTCGACGTTGATTTTTTTCGTTCGTCCAATACATAAGGTAAACAGTATACAAAAAATATGAAAAAATTACTAAAATAAAATTTAATAGTTAAATTTTATTTTACTTATTTTTTGTAATTTTTGTATAATGTTTATCATATGTATTTGACAGATAAAAAAAAGTCAACGTTGACCACATGTGTCTATAGCTATGGGACGATTATTTTTTTAATCTCCATATATATAATTATTTATTTCGGATTTTTTAATCAAATAATTATTTAAGTATTTTTCTTAAATAAAAAATGTAAGATCAATTTATTTATTTTAAATTTAACAACTATTGGAACTATCATTTTAAAAAATTGTGATTATACAATTTTTTTGGTAAAGTCAATCGCAGATAAGCTAACAAATTATACGATTGTTGTACTTGCATGGTTGTTCAATAGTCAAAACCTCCATTCATGAACACACATGCACATCCAGCACACAAAAATACATCATGTATAGAAAACTATTTATTCAACGTGCATATCGAGAGATCACCAACAATTTAAAAAAATACTATACATACATTCTAAACTTTTTAATTCAATTGAAAAGTGTTCGTCTCCTTTTCGTTCCTCGGTTTGAATCTCGTCGCGGCACCGATGGAGATCTATCAGCAGCAAATTCTCGTACAAATGGAGAAATTGAATTAGAGGACGAGTGGAGTTCAATCAAACAAATTTGATCGACGATAATATTTAGCTCGTCGAGCTCGACTACTCACGACTCTACGACCTAATTAATTCTATTTTAAATAAACAATTTCTCATTCGTCGAAAACAATTCCTCTTCGAAATTAAAAATCGTTGGAAATAAATTCTATGCCCTAAATCTAAAAATCCATCGCTCATCACCTTCCGAACGAACGAACACCAACGATTTTTTCCGAAGCTTTACGCCATTACCGACGAGGCGACGTTTCCAGATCCACTCTGTTTTTTTTTCGAACTGTAAGTTTTCCGTCATCAACACCACCTGCTTGTCGAAATATCCCAAAGAACGAACTTTATTTTATTTTCGTTGTTCCACATAATCTATTTTTTTTTTCACCTTCCCCCTTTTCAGTATTATGAAATCGAATCATACTTTTTCTTTTAAATAAAATCAGAGCACAAATGTATGCACCGGTGGTGAAGTTTTGCAGAATGTAAATTAATTAAACCTTAGTTTTCACATGGTGGGAATCACTTTGAAGTTGTGATTTTGATTTGGAATTTGATTCTGATATATGCTGACTGAACCGGGGGTACTTTAGGAGAACTCCATTTATCAACTTTAAATTTTGCTCTATAACTTTTTCTCTGTTTTTTTTTCCACATGTATGATGAATGAAATCCAAATGATCAAAAACAACATCAACAAATCTAGAGTGTTGTTGTATGTACATCAGACCCTACATTCAATATTATGAAATCGAATCATACTTTTTTTTTAAAAAAAATTCAGAGCACAAAATGCACCGGTGGTGAAGTTTTGAAGAATTCAAATTAATTAAACCTTAGTTTTCATATGGTGGGAATCTTTGTGATTTTGATTTGGAATTTGATTCTGATATATGCTGAGTACTGTAGGAGAACTCCATTTATCAACTTTAAATTTGCTCTATAACTTTTTTCTCTGTTTTTTTCACATGTGTAGTATGATGAAATCCAAATGATCAAAAACAACATCAACAAATCTAGAGTTCTATAACTTTTTTCTCTGTTTTTTTTCCACATGTATGATGAAATCCAAATAATCAAAAACAACATCAACAAATCTAGAGTGTAGTATCTACATCAGACCCTACATTCCTTAGCCAATCATCGACTTCGCTTATCGTCGGCCGATCAAAAGGATTCCGACTCACGCACAAACACGCCACCTGGAGCACTCTCCCCATCTCCTCCTCAAACCCTTTCCCTCTCAAAACCTCATCATATATCTCCCTTTCCCTCCCTTCCCCTTTCATCTCCTCCACCCACACCACCAGCTCTCTCGACACCTTCGTCTTACTAAACATCTCGACCGGCCTCTTCCCAGCCAAAACCTCCAGCATCACCACCCCAAAGCTATACACATCCCCTCTCAGAGTAGCCATCCACGACTCGCTATACTCCGGCGGAATATACCCCAACGTCCCCACCAATTCCGTCGTGACATGTGTCTCGTACGAAAGCATCAGCCTCGCCAGCCCGAAATCCGCCACGCGGGCCTCGAAATCCCCGTCTAACAAAATGTTGCTCGACTTCAGGTCTCGGTGGATTATGTGCGGGTTGCATTTCCCGTGCATGTGGGCCACCCCTCTGCTCGCCCCTCGGAGTATCTTGAGTCGAGTGGGCCAGTCGAGCCTTTTCGGCCCATCGGGCCTCTCGTGCAGCCAGTGGTCGAGGCTTCCATTTTCCATGTACGAGTAAACGAGCAGCCTGCTCCCTCCGTGGAGGCAGTATCCCTCGAGGGTGACGAGGTTTTCGTGCCGGGCCGTGGAGAGGGCCTCGACTTCCGCCTTGAACTCCCTCTCGACTAGGCCCGTATCGCCCGAGAGCTTCTTGATCGCGAGATGAGTTCCGTCTGGTAAGGTGGCTTTGAAGACGAGCCCGAACCCACCGCATCCGATTATGTTCGACTGGTTGAAGTTGTCTGTGGCTTTCAGTATGTCGGTCATCGCTAGGTCGAACAGTTTTCCACCCTTGCTGTTGGTGAAGAACATGACGAGGCTCGTCTCGTTCGGGTACTCGGGGAATATTCCGGAAGAGTTGAAGGACATCGCCTCCAGGTCCTTTTCGGAAGCTTTCCCTCCCTTCTTTGAAATGAAAAAATACAGCAGAAGAATCAGAGTGAAGATCGACGAAGATACGACGAGGGTTAATATAACGGTCTTCTTCCTGTTGTTGGTGTTGTTCCTTTTCTCTGTTTCTGACCGGTTTGCATTGCCCGATTGATTATTGTTGTTACCGCACGGGCGGTGCAAAATCTGACCGCAGAGTTTCGGGTTCCCTTCGAAGCTCTTGTTCGGGAAAGTATCGAACTGCCCGCCCGTCGGCACGGGCCCATCGAGGTCGTTATTTGCTACACTGAAAGACGAGAGGAAATTGAGATTCTGGAGTGAGGCCGGGATTTCCCCTGTTAGATTGTTTCCGGAAAGATCCAGCTTTTCCAGATTCGTGAGATGAGATATGGTGTCGGGAATACTCCCGGTGAAGTCGTTGTTGCTGAGGTCCAGAGCGATGATGTACTTCAACTGCCCGATCTCGGCTGGGATCGAGCCGTTGATGCTGTTGTTGCCGAGGATTATAGCCCGCGGTAAATTCGAGAGCTGGTTGTACTGCAGGTTGGAGGCGTTGTCGGGCCTAGCGAAAATGGGCAGCTCCAAATAGCTGCTGTGGTCCGAATTCATCTGGGACGTTAGTAGTCGAAGCTGAATGAATTCCATCGGGAATATTCCGGTGAGGAGATTGAACGACAGGTCCAAGTAGAAGAGATTCGGGAGGGCCCCAAACCAGCCCGGTACGAGGCCCGTCAGCTTATTTAAAGACAAATCGACAACCTTGAGAGTGTCGAGCTCTCTCAGCCAGAGTGGGACTTGGCCCGTGAGATTACACCCGCCGAACCCCAGTATTTGGATGTTTCGAAACCCGATCAACTCGTCGTAGTCGGGAAATGGTTCGTTGTAGAAATTCAGCGCGATCATTAAAGCGCTCAGTTTCCGACAACCAGCAAAGATTCTAACGGCACTCGTCAAATTTGTTAGGCTGTTGTTGGAAACAGATAGAAAGGAGAGAAACGGGAGCGAGCCTATTTCCGGGACGACCTCTCCGGAGAGGTTATTGGTTGCCAGTCGAACTGCCGTCAGTGTCTTGCAGGAGAAAAGCGTCCTCGGCAAGGGGCCGTGAAAGAAATTATTCCCGAGGTCAACCGTTTTCAACCGAATGAAATTCGAGAAGTCGAAGGAAGAAAGCTCACCTTCGAGGTGGTTCACTCTCAAGTTCAGCAGGGTCAGGTTCGTGCAGTTCGCGAGCGAGGTCGGGATCGTGCCGTTGAATCGGTTGATGTGGAGCTCCAGCTGCTCCAATCTCGACAGCCTCCCGATTTCCATCGGAATCGGGCCTGTCATTTCGTTGCCAAACAGGGATAGGACTCTGAGGCTCGTAAGATTGAGAATGCGATGATCGATCGATCCGGAAAGACTATTACCCGGCAAATAGAGCTCCTTGAGTGTGGTGAGTTGGTATATATCTTCTGGTAGCTCGCTGGATAGATTGTTGAACCCTGCTCTGAGGCTCTGTAGATCAACGCACTCGAAGAGGCCTCGAGGGATTGAGTCTGTGAATTTGTTGTTGGAGAAATCGAGCCGTTGGATCGAAGGGGAAAGAGCGCATACATCTGACGGGAATGTTCCGGAGAAACTGTTGTTGCTGACATCGAATGTTTCCAGATTAAGGCTCGTTCGGAGGGGAAGGCTCTGGATGATCGGGCCTTGAAAGTGGTTGCTGGAGAAGTTGAATATCCGGAGGTTGGGAGGGATTTTATCCAGCGAAACGAGCTCACCGGTCAAACGGTTACGGCTGAAATCGACGAGCTGCAGTTGGTTGAGGGATTGGAAGAAGTCGGGTGGGAGTGGGCCCGAGAGCCAGTTGTGTGAGAGCGTTAGTTGAACGAGAGATGTGAGGTTGGCTATCGAAGGTGACATGGTCCCGACTAGGCCTCTCGATGGGAGAGTGAGATTGCTGACCCTACCTGAGCTATCGCAGGCCACACCTTCCCAATCGCAGCAATCGAGCCAAGGAGACCAATCGAGCGCGGGTGAAGATGAGAGGCTCAGATTGAAGGACGACAACGAGGCGCGATCCAGGGGATTACAGGCGCCGTGGCAGGTTCGTAATAAACTTGATAACGATATCGATATCATCAGTAGTATCTTGAGCAGTGGATTCTGGAAACCATGAATACTCATGTTCAAGAGCATATTTGTTTTTCTTCTTGGTATCAATCAGGTATTGGGTTGGATCAAAGAGTTGTGAGCTTGAATTTGTTAAGATTAATCCTTGTCAGGATATGAAAAATATGACAAAGACACTGCTTTCCTTTTTTTTTTTTTTTCTTCATAGAAGTTTATGCAGAGAGTTATATGTATTTTTAATGATTTATTCTAAAATTAAAAAGGGGACTATTGAGAAAGAGAGAGGAGGAAGAGTAGAAGATGTTGACATGGGAGCAAAACAATAATATAAAAAGTTGGAGGGTCTAAATTATCAATTAAGCGTTTACTTCGTCCAAGGAGCATAGCCGAGTGGTAAGGCCTGTGATGATGTGGGTGTAATTCCCCGGCGACGCAGGGTTCGAATCTCGGGTGGGACAAATTTTCATTGAAATATTATGAAGGTTTGTCCTGGGGTTCGACCTGTTGGCTCTCTCGCACAGGTGTCTGCTACTCGGGCACATTCCTCGATTTACATCCTACCCGATCGAGGGACTTCCGATCGGGTGGGGTGGAATTTCTCGTCTCTCCTCCTTATAAAAAAAAAAATAATAATAAAAAAATTAAGCGTTTACTTTTATGGGGTGGTGGACTTTCTTTAGAATTATACTCCTGCATATTTTTTTATGAAGGAGAATTTTTGTTTTTATTGTTTAATTTATAAATACTGCAGATTTAAATCTGCATGTATATAGGTCATATATATACATACCTAGCTCTATCTACTATTTTTGACTTGATTTGTGTTTACTAAATGTATACAAACTAAGCACTTGTTAGGATGTGCTGCTCCGATCGTGCCAAGTTGATCAGGTCTATCAGCAACGCGTAACGACCTATGTCTCGTGGTTTTCCATCGAGGATTTGTCCTCATGAGAAATGTCTTATCATTTTTGTTCTTGCATACACATTGTTCTCCAAAACCTTCATCCATAAACAATGGTATCATAATTATGTAGCTACACAAATAATACACTTCCTTAGTTTTCTTTATAATAGAAGAAAATAAAAAAAGAGGGAAAACAACTAATATTTGTAATATATATATGGAATTAGGTTATTTGTCTTACTATTTAGTACTAGATGCAAACGTGTGGGGTTGTATTGAGTTAGCTGACAAATTGTGCAAGATAATGGGCTTATGGTAGATGTGCACATGTCATGTATTGTTACAAAAAACAATCAAGAAAAAAAAAAACAAATAATAAAATCACCATCAAATATTTTTTATAATTTTCAAATTTAATTAGTTTCTACTTAAGGGCTGATTTGGTAAATATACCTACTTTGACTGGTCGTTTTATTATTAAATTTGGATTAACCCAAATTGGGGCTTAAAATAGTATTACATTCAGATTAGGGTTGAGATTGAGTTACATTTTATATGCAATGATTATATGCACAAGTTGAGAAGTAGGTATCGTGAAATGCTAGTTGTTGAATACAGTACATGTTACTTTCACAAGTTTGAATTAGTGATTTTGTACATTTTTTATATGTAAAAAAAACTTTACACCGATTTAGATATCGAGAACTTTAAACTAATACTAATAACAATAACAATAGTAATAATAATATGTGATTCTAATTGAGAGCATGAATAGTGAAATTTAAACTAGTGAATAACTAGTATGATCTCAACCCACTATGTGCGATTGTGTGTTGCTTATTCCTTTGAGAGCATTATCATATGTATAAATGTCACACTATTTCACTATGAAATATATAGATATATATGAATTCACCAATTACAATGGTCGGCCAAATCATTAGCAAAGTCAATCCGTGAATCATGATTCCTATTGTACTATTTTCAACTTAGATTGGAAGGGTTTATTTTAATAGAGACCATCAAATAATAACTATTCTTTTATTTCATTTCTCCACAAACATGTCATCATATTTGAGATTCCACTATAACCCATCTATTAAAAAATTACAAAACTACCCCGAAACATTACAAATACAAACAGAAAAGAAAAAAGTAATTAAAAAAAATATTTACATTTATGACTTCGGGGAAACCGGGGGTTTGGGCGGGAGCTCAACCGAACAAAAGAGGTATTCAAGGTTTCCGGTGTTTGGTGAACAGTATGCAATAAAATGTTTAGCTTATACATGTTGTATACCCCGTATATGTATTCGTTTACAAAGCAAATTTTCTAAAGTCAATCCTAATTGCAGAACAAATCAAACACTAAAAAAAATGTAGTATTGGGCTTGGATATAATATGCAAAATTTGTTGTTGAATCTGTCAAATTAATTAATCAATATAGGAAATGTTGAAGGTACTTGCTTATTCAAAGAAGAAAAAAAAAAGAATAGCTTTTCACAAAAACAAAAAGAGAGTGGTGGTAGAGGCGATGGTTGATCTTGATTTGATTTGGGTATTTTTGCACCAATACAGAAAACAAGTACTCCGTACAACATTTATCAGTATACAAGGAGAGTCAATTTATGGCCGATGGGTTTTACAGGTTCGGCACGATTGCTCCTTGTCTAGCCAATGCCCCCGGGCCCCGCCTACATTTCAAGCCAAGTAAACGAGAGAGAACTATATAGATGATCGGCTGTTGGGTGCTTTCTTAATGGTGCAAAATGTAGTACAACTTCTTGAGCATGGAAGAGCTCCGATCACCCATCAATCATCATCTGCATTAGTAAAAGTAAAAAAAAAATGATTTTTTTAGATTTTCTGCAATCAGTATACCATAAGAAGGCAATCGAATCGGGACTTACCGTTTGCTGGATCAATGTGCACAAAGAAACTAGCCGCAACGATGAGATAGCACAAAATAAGCATTAAACCTTTGAAATAATTGGATTGACCTTCCTGCAAAAATATCGAAGCAAAGCTAGTATTATTATTAGGGGGTGTGTGTATTTAGACCAGTCGAATTATAAGTAGAACAAACCTGAAGCATAAACGCCACCACTAAAACCGTGATGAATAGTGTAGCGGTCTCAAAGAGTTGGAAATTCAAATCCATTGGCTTTCCCATACACCATCCGACAATCACACAAAACGGAATCTGCACGTGTAAGAAAAACGATAACCATACTACTGTTAAACAAATGATGGCTAATTATGAAAATACCCTTCAGATTCATTCTAATTACACACACAAAAAAAAGGTTAATAAGTACTTACCACGAACATTGATATCTGAGTAGATGATCCAATTGCGACTCCGATAGTAATATCCTGGAAACAGAGGGGTTAATTACACGAGAGAAAAAAGACGGTTAAAATACTCTCATGATGTTAATTGATTGATACTCACAAGTTTGTCCTTCATAGCAAACATTATAGCACTAGCGTGTTCTGCGGCATTTCCGACAATCGGAAGCAAAATAACACTTATAAAAGAGACGGGCATATTCATTGAATCAGATGCTCCCTGAAAAAATAAAATCAGTCAATATCTCATTCGATTCAATTTCTCTTTGATGTGATAAAAAATGATTCTCTTAAGAAAAATATTTTTCAGTTGTGTTCCTACTGAACTTGATGTACAGAAACTGAAGGTGGCATTTATTAATTAAGGAATAATTTCAAAACTATTGGAGGTTTCGATTATGTCAGTATTTTTATGAATGTAAGGGGCCTTATAAAATTATTTCTGCTTCATATATAAGGGGGAAATATAAGCCGAAATCAAATCTCAATTTTTTATGTTATTTTACAGTTATGATTTTCTTTTCTTTTTTTGCTTTTTTCGTAAATACTCCAAACTTCATGGGTAGTTTTTGTAATTATCCAATTTAAAAATTAAACACCAGGTAAATGAATGAAAAACTATGCATTGATATTATATTGTTATCTATAGTCGTCGCTTCACAGTTCTTCGACATTCATGAGAATTTTCGCACTTATTAAATGATTAATTACCTGTATAGCATCAACAAGATATCCAGATAGAACAGATATCCATAAAGTCAAAATAGCAAGCCAAGTGATTGCTTCCCATTGGGTGATCTCAGGGACCTCGTCTTCATCCGGAACTTCATCATTATTCTCGACTGTCTGCAGAGCATGCCATGGAAAAGTTATTAGGTCAACAAATACTTAACTTGCAAATTCATGTAGTGCTCGGGCATGTACAATGAGTAAGTGGTTTCTAAAATACTAAGGGGGCAATATGTAATTTTAAAATATAATATAGTCATTTTTAGTAATTACAATAAACTCGAGGGGCATTCTTTGGAAATAACCCAAAACAATGTCTGTGATCATAAATTGCTCGAGCACAGATGCACAAACCTCGTCAAGAGACTTGTAAAGGTTTTCTTGACTCTTGAGCTGAAAGAAAAGATAGCTAGCATAGGCAACGAGCATTATGCAGCTACTAACTCGTGAAAGCGCGATCTCCGATTTCCCCTTGTGCACTTCCGTGTGAGTGAAGTGTAGCACTGCTGGAAACAAGATGCCCATAACAGCCATCAACAACAATCCTGAATTTACAAGGGCAGCTGCCTGGAAAAACAATGGCGCACATTAGTTTTTCTTCACTCGATCCAGGGGCTTTAAATCCACTTTATATCATATCATGTAATAATTTTGGATTTAGTGCAATTATGGGTATTTGAATAAAAATTTGGAATTACGCAATGCAGTTTTTTTTTTTTTTCGGAAGTATGAATCCAAATATTTGAATTCTCAAATCCAAAATTTTAAATATGTGTTATAATTTTGGCTTTGATTTTAAATATAGAAAAAATTAAATAAAGGGGTGATACTTAGGTGACCAAGAATTTTCCTTTAGGCTTCGCCAAATTACACAAAAAAACTCGGTTATCTTGCAAAACCTTAACAAATCCACCCTTGACATTTGTAATATGCAGTAGAAAAAAAAATCTCAAGGGTTAATGGGAGATTTTTAAATTAGACTTAATCCCAAGGGTTGTTTCGTAGTATTTCATAAGATTTTTAGCCCCTTTTGAGAGGATGAGTGGATGATATACATCACCTTATTGAAAATTTGAACTTTCTGATTATGAACAATCCCACCACAGAAGAAGGCGCATCCGAGCACCAAGAGCATATTCGACAAGATGGACCCAAGCAGAGATTGTTGAACGACTCTAATCATTCCATTTTTCAAGGCATACATTGAAATTATCATCTCGGTGGCATTCCCAAATGTCGCATTTAGAAGCCCGCCAACTGTGTATATGATAAAAACAAACATAAGAGACTAATGGTGAACGGCGAATTAAATTTTTATAGCCTAGACATTACAAAAATCATAAGCGGAAAAAGGAAAGTGAGTCATTATCCAAAATATCTATATTATTAAATAAGTTTTATCGTATTATAAAAACATGTATCAGCATCTTGAGTGCATGATGGTTTAGATGCTAAATATAGATATACCTCTTTGAAGTTATAGTCGAATAATAAGGATTTGTGGAGCTCTAAAAACACGATTAACATGTTTAATTCACCTTTATGAGTTCATTTTATCAAGGCCATCCAAGTAAATTAACTAATAGTCGAGATACTTGAGGATTTTTGGAACTAGAAATATCAACAATAAATGGGAATTTAAACATATCTACACATACATATCACGTTATTTTCCTCCGTGTCTTGGTAATTATTTGTTGAGAGATACCTCAATGACGACTTGATTTGTTCGGATTTGAGAATGGGATAGTGCTAATAGGGAAATTTGTATTTATTCGATTAGGAAAACAACGCAAATGCAAATGTCTACTCAGAATGATTTTGTGGTAATTTGAAATATCTCTCTCCATTCTTTTTTAGACAGAAATCTTATTCAATGTGTATGATTAATAGCTAGCTATATAAGTAACGAAATGAAAACGGATAAGGTACCTGTGGGCCCCGTAAAACACGCTAGTTGCCTACAAAAAATAATTCGGCGACGGACATCAGTAATTATTTGATTTGATCCCATCAAAGGGAAAAATCAAAAGTGGCAATACAAAACGAACTCCAATATAGTTAGTTACTTACTCTGTGGCATAACCCAATCGCTCGGCCAACGGAATAATGCCAACTAAGCTGAAGAAGAATACCCATCCCTACACCATAACATAAATAAAATTAGGAAAAAAACGATCTCTTTTTTGCTGTTACGTACTGAACAAGTTCTATTTCCTTACATGATGATTGGTAAGATAGTGTAGCATAATGGCTAGGGGCCCGAACGGAAGCAAGACATTGATCTTTGCCCTGATTAATAAAATGTATGTACTTCTCAATATGCTCACGCGGTGTACCTTCCTTAATACCCAAGACGCGGAGAACCTTCGATTCAATAAGATGTTAGACGGCTCGAAATTCAAGGATTGCATTTTATTCGTTGTCGACTGAGACCCACTAAACGGCAACTCCTCGTCGGATTCAATGTCTACCGTTTGTTCTACAGATCCCATCTAATAAAAACGGATAAAAATAAAATTCAGAAAAAAAACATGTGCATCTACTGATAAACAATTTCACCACTAAATGAAAACTCGCAATCAAAAAAATGCATCACCAATATTCAAATTCTCTGCTTATTCAATGATCATTGATATAAAACCGATTCAAACAAAATTTGGGAATGAACTCAAATGATTGATTTATACATGTGCTCAACAAAAAAAAAACAATTGGGATATTTCAGACAACAAGTCAAACCAAAATCAAACAGTTGGTAGTCGTGATAAATCAAGTCAGAACTAGTCAACAGAGATGCAACAACACATTCAGAAAAAACCCAGATCAAGATCCTTTATGAAAGACGGGTAAAGTTCGAGTCTTTACCATTGTTGAGTAAAAAAGAATTCTTTTTTTTTCTCCCTTTTTCAACCGGTGATGATGCAATAGATTTGAAGCCCAGGTGAAGCAAATTATCACAATTATTTTTTTCTTGAAAAACAGAGGCGGAAATTTCACATGTATAAAAAGTGTGACAAATAATAATCAATTAACAAAAAAAGAAAAAGGGTTATAGGGAGAAAAGGAAAATAGAAATAAAAAGGAATTAATTTAGTATTTTCCTTGTGTTGAAGAAATGTCTTTGTAGGGGTGGGTCTGAAGGAAGTTTCCAAGAAACATCGGCTGGAGTGGTGTCAAATTTTCAATTCGATGTATATGGATTTCGATCTGCTTCTAATTAATATAGTTTCAACATATTTTATTTTTTTATAAATTAAAAAATATGTATATATATATTGCAAGTATAGTAAGAATTAAATAAAGAATAAAGAATACTAGAATAGGGGGTCCAATGAAATCAAAGAGTAATTCACACAACATTCAAATGAAATTTTGTGCATAATATAGTCAAATACTCACCTTTTTAGGAAATTATAATTTCAATTGTTTAATTAAATTATTGATGTGTTTAATTTGAAGTGGAAAGATAATTTATGGTATAGTTTTTATAACAAGGGTATAGTTATATTTAAAATTGTTGTGTTTAACTTTTAGTTAAAAATAATTAAAAAATTAAAAATAAGAATATAATTATATTTAAAGGTGAAAATAAAATATAAGTAGTATTGTTATAATTATTTTAATTTTTAATTTAATAATATATTTTTTTTTTCTTTTAATTTTTTAATCAAAAAGTCAAAAATTAATATTTTTCTTAATTTATATCTCAGTATTTTTAGTTAAAACTTGAGACGAAAGTAGCAATATATATATATATATATATATATATATATATATATATATATTGTAGTAATAAAAAAATCAAATCAAAATATAATACTGTAAATTGAACCACTGAACCACATGCTCTTATAAGGAATTGGGCCTAATGAGATTGTTAAGCCCATAATATGCTATGTGGAGTTCTGAATTATGGGCCGAGCAAGCCTTTGAACACACGGAATATTACTAATTTATTACATTAGTGAAATATCTAAACTACCCCTAATTACTGCTTACACCCCAATGGCGATGCTCCGATCTGATCGATTTAAAGTGATTTTGTACAGCGAACACTGGTATTAGTAGAGGTAATTCATAGTTACTACCTCACTCATATTCGAATAAAGAAAACATTAATTAATTAAGAAAAGAGTAGTATAATTAAGCATCAATTAAGGATTTTAGGCTGCCTGATCAATACAGTAAAACAAATATTTAAGAGAATAGTAACCATCAATAAAAAACGACTGTTCCAAAAATCATGAGAGGGTTGTATCAAGTATTCAAGTGTGAATAAAGTGGGCCTATTATTATTAAGTGGGCGAAGAAGGTAAACACGGCGGTTGGTGAGTTTGACTTTGGGCTTAACCGGGCCTATGATAGCTACTTGGTTGGGCTTTGCACGCATTTCGGCCCAATCATATTAATATACAGTATACTCATATTTGACACCAATGAGCAATGAGTGGGGGTCCAGACTCCCAGCGTTTCCTTTAATGGGAAACAAGAAGAATCTATAAAAGCGAATATTCAGATATTTATATTCTTTTTCTTATATTTATACTGTAATCTCACCTAATTAGTGTCTGGAGAATAACTAAATAAATCGTTTTTTAAAGGCTCAGCTGACTTATTATCAATTCTTTATTTCAGATTTTTGTCCAACTATTAAATAATAAATATAATAAATTAGATTATGGACGTTGAGTTAATAATAAAATCGTAGGAGTAGTGTAAAAGTTTGAATAGTGTAATTAGCATTAATCAGTAATTATGATTTAAGAGCTCTGGCATTGTTGTAATTTCATACAAGTATATGTCTATTTTGATCATAATACTCGAAATCTGTGTTATTTTAAAGAAAGCAACACACACATGTTACGGTAGTCTAATGCACATGTAAGTAACTGCATTATGTAATGCACCCATTGCACTAAACAGTCCACATTCACTCAAAATTTTCACTCAGAATCCTACTTTTTTAATTATCTTAGTAGGTATTATTTGTATATTAATAATTTGAAATGTGACACTTGTATTTTAATTTCATTTGTGAGTATGTGACACAATAATTTGATGGTTTTTAAAGAATATACCTAACACAATAACACAAATCGATTTTATTTTAGTAATTAGTTTAATGGATCATACTCATGGGTGAGTTAGATTTTCCTCATAATAAGTCAGCACTAGTCAATAAAATGCATACCAATAAAATTTAGAGAGAAATTCAACACATCAGTTCTTCCATATATATAGGGGCATATCCGTAAATATCTCTAATTCTCTCCCCCCACTTTTTTCTCTTCACTAAAAAGGTATCACCTTCCAACAACTTTTGAAACGCGCACACAACACAGAAAACGCACACAACACAGAAAAATCGAGGAAAAAAAAAACAGAAAAAAATGGCGGCCACCTCCATTTCATCTGCAACAACCAAACTCACAAACCAAGTACCACCGTTTCCCAGTCGAGGGAAAAGCTCAATCCCCTCTTCCGCCACACACCTCTCCTTCTCCAGCTCCTTCGTTTCCCTAGAAAAGGTATCCCTCTCCGCCGATTTTAAAACCCTCGTCCCACGCGCCTCCAGGGTTACCGGCGTTCTCAAGACGGTCTCTGAGTCAGAACTCGTGTCGAAGGCTCGGGATCTAGTTTCGATCCCCGAATCGCCGAAGCCGACGGTTCTCGTCTCCGAGAAGCTCGGAGAGGCCGGCCTCGATCTGCTGCGGAGCTTCAGCAACGTCGAGTGCCTCTACAGCCTGACTCCGGAGGAGCTGTGCGCGAAGATCTCTGAGTGCGACGCGCTGATCGTGCGGAGCGGGACGAAGGTGACGCGCCAGGTCTTCGAGGCGGCCAAGGGGAGGCTGAAGGTGGTGGGACGCGCCGGCGTCGGGATCGACAATGTAGATTTGCAGGCGGCGACGGAGTTTGGGTGTTTGGTGGTGAATGCCCCGACGGCAAACACGATTGCTGCCGCGGAACATGGGATTGCTTTGCTTGCTGCCATGGCGAGGAATGTCGCGCAGGCGGATGCCTCTATAAAAGCTGGTACATACAATACAATGCGATTTAATCATATCCCCTGTTTTCTTATATAGAATCATGGTGTTTTAACTGTAGATCTGAGAAAACAATTGAGAATTTTTTAGGTCGAAATTCATTTTAATTATAACACATTTTTGGCTTGATTTAGTAGATCCGAATGAGCAAGTTCATAAGGCTAGGTGTTCCTTCTCCGAATCGAAACATAGAAGTTAACATTCCCTGAAATAGATTATGTAATATTATTATGAAATGTGACTATGTGAGTGTGTGTTTGTGTTTGTGTTTGTGTTTGTGTTTGTGTTTGTGTTTGTGTTTGTGTTTGTGTTTGTGTTTGTGTTTGTGTGTTTCTCCTTATCTTGGTAGAGTATGAATGTAGTTGTAATTTTTTATCGTTTTACACTCTAATAACTTCCGAGTTCTGATTTGTGATGTTCGTGGCAGGAAAATGGCAACGTAATAAATATGTCGGTGTTTCCATGATCGGTAAAACCTTGGCGGTCATGGGATTCGGTAAAGTTGGATCTGAAGTTGCAAGACGTGCAAAAGGCCTTGGAATGAATGTTATTGCTCACGACCCGTATGCTCCAGCTGACAGAGCACGTGCTCTTGGTGTGGAATTGGTGTCTTTTGATCAAGCTGTCTCCACTGCAGACTTCATTTCTCTCCACATGCCTCTTACCCCGACTACTAACAAGGTATTCAATGACGAAACATTTGCGAAGATGAAGAAGGGAGCCCGCATCATAAATGTTGCCCGTGGTGGTGTTATTGATGAAGATGCATTAGTGAGGGCCCTTGACAATGGAACTGTAGCCCAGGTTTGCCCTTTCTCTACTATGTCATATTGGGATTTACTACTTGTTGAATGATGGAAATGGTGTCGTACATTGATTTAATTGTTACCGAAGTAAAAGATAAGACCACACCAGATGTTCACCACATAATCCTGCTAATTCAATTTGAAACTAACCTGTTTGTTCACCCCCTTATATATATAGGCAGCACTTGATGTGTTCTCAGAGGAGCCCCCGTCGAAAGATAGCAAGTTAGTGCAACATGAGAATGTCATAGTTACACCACATCTTGGTGCTAGCACAAAGGAAGCCCAGGTATGACATCATTACACCAGTTTGATTGTTCATTTTTTTTCTTACATAATTTCATCCATTGATACGTGCCCCATATAATTTACATTTCAGGAAGGAGTTGCAGTTGAAATAGCAGAAGCAGTTGTTGGTGCCCTGAGAGGGGAACTTTCGGCAACGGCAGTAAATGCTCCGATGGTCCCTCCAGAGGTAAAGTAAATTCCATTACGCGCCCATGCTTGCCTAGATTATTTCCATTCATGTGTATTAGTGGTAATTTCAAATTTCAAATACCTCTGTTGTTGTTACGACTAATTGCAGAAAATCCAGTGCTTTCTAAATTTCAAAAGTACCATCATTATATATTTCTATTCTCCGATTGGTATCCTTACACTGAGACGATTTGTAGAACTTATACAAACCTAAAGGGATTACTTGTTACTGGATTTCGTTTTTATTTAGGGTGGTTAAAATTATCATGAATGATGGTCATGTTTCTGATTTCTTCTTAACAGGTCTTGTCTGAACTGGCTCCTTATGTCGCTCTAGCTGAGAAGATTGGCAGACTAGCAGTTCAGTTAGTAGCTGGAGGAAGCGGGATCCAATCTGTCAAAGTTGTCTATTGCTCATCGCGGGACCCAGACAGCTTGGACACTCGTCTCCTCCGGGCCATGATAACAAAGGGCTTAATCGAGCCCATATCAGATGCCCATGTCAACCTCGTCAACGCGGACTTCACGGCCAAGCAGAAGGGCCTCCGTATTAGCGAGGAGAGAGTACTAACCGACTCTTCACCTGAGAACCCCATCAAGTCGATTCAGGTCCAGGTAAGCAATGTCCAATCGAAGTTTGCCAGCGCACTGTTGGAAAATGGGAACATCAGCATCGAGGGGGAAGTGAAGTACGGGATACCTCATTTGACTCGTGTTGGTCCGTTCAGCGTGGACGTGAGCTTGGAAGGGAACTTGATCCTGTGCTGCCAGGTGGATCAGCCAGGGATGATCGGGCGAGTTGGGAATATTCTCGGGGGTAGTAATGTGAACGTGAGCTTTATGAGTGTGGGGAGAGTTGTGAAGAGGACAAAGGCGATTATGGCGATCGGGGTTGATGAGGAACCGGATAAGGAGACGCTTAAGAAGATTGGGGAGGTTCCGGCGATTGAGGAGTTTGTGTTTCTTAATCTTTGAGGTTTTGGTTGATGGGGATTATTTAGGAATAAAAATAGACGAGCGGTTGTTGCTGAAATAAAGAGGTTTCGGTTTCGGTTTCAGTTTCAGTTCATGAGGTTCGTCTGCTTTGGTTTGCCGAGTTTGATTAATGTTGTTAGATTTTGTTATAACAGTACTGTATTATGTTTGTTTTTGTTGTACTAGAAAACAATGGGATTTGCTGTTGTTATAAGCTGTAGGCTGTAGCATAGTATTGGCGTGTGACTCTGAGAACATATTATTGACAGATAAAGCACTCTCTCATTAAGCGTGGCTTAAGAGTGTGCTTGATGTAATGCTGTGGAATGTATTTTTTTGATGAAAAATTTATGTGAAATCTTTGTCAAATTTCAACGACTAAGCTGTGTTCTTTCATAATGAATAAAATTGAATTGAATATCCTGAACTGAATTTTATCTAGTTGAACTGAAAATTTTATATACGAGTATTGTATATTTGAAATAATTTATTTTAATTACTTTTTGTTTTATTTTAAAATAAATTAAACAGAGTTGAACCTAATCAAAAGGAATAGAAATGGAGTGAAATGATCTGAAAATTAGTTATTACTATTATTTCATTTTATTTATAAAAAAATCGTATATAAATAAATAAATTGAATATAAAGTGTTAGTTACCAAAACAATTTGGGTTAAATTGCTCAACCTCACATTTGGGGATATATAACCTAGTATTTGTTTTTATTTTTATTTCAATTCAATTTCGCCACTCTCACAGTTTCAATTTCAGCTAGAGCAAAACACAATCGATCTTCCGGTATGTCCGGCACTGGGATGCACCACTACCACCACCAGCCGTGGCCGCCTGCCACCGCCCATCACCCGTCCTCAGCCGCAGCCCCGCCTCCTCCTCCTTCACATCCCCACCCTCCGCCAATCCCTATAGACAGCCCCTCCTCCCGCTCTCTCTCCGACGAGGTAATGGCGCGCGATTCGCCTTTCCAGGGTTTTGGTCGCCGCACTAGTTTTTTTCCCCTCCTAATTGCAATTGTTTTTTCCAGTTGCGGACTGTATTTATTTCTGGATTACCGGAGGACGTGAAAGAGAGGGAGCTGCAGAACTTGCTGAGGTGGCTACCCGGTTACGAGGCCTCGCAGGTGAACTTCAAAGGCGAGCATCCGATGGGATTCGCCCTTTTCGCCACCGGGCATCATGCTCTTGCTGCCAAGGATACGCTTCAGGTCATTCCCTATACTTTTCTCAATCTTTACTTCTGTAATTATTTAATGCTTTCTTATAATAATACTCGACTCCTTGTTGGAGCTGTAGGATATGGTGTTCGATGCCGAGTCCAAGTCTGTGTTGCACACCGAGATGGCGAAGAAGAATCTCTTCGTCAAAAGGGGTGAGCTTTTTTTTTTTCTAAATAAAAAAATGAACGATTATTTCGTAAATTGATTCGTTAATATATACCTATGCAGGAATAGTTGCTGAATCAAATGCTTATGATCAGAGTAAACGCATGCGGACTGGGGGTGATTATACGCACACTGTCTATTCAACATCTCCTTATCATCCACCCCCACCAGCTATTTGGGCACCACACGGGTATTGTTTTTACATAGTAGTGAAGATTGTGTTTTAGTGTAAGATGATGAATACAATGCAAATGTTATTTAATCTCTCAGGTATATGTCCCCTGCTCCTCCTCCTTACGATCCATATGCGGGTTATGGTGTTCCTCCTGTTCCAATGCCGGCACCACCTCCTGTACCTGCACCAAGCAGTTATGTACCTGTTCAGGTGAAACAAATTCTCATGCTACTTTGTTTCTTACCTCTGATGATTTGTTGATTTAAGCTAATCTCTTTTACTTTTAAGTTATCTTTTACAAAAATAAAATAAAATTGAGTTTCTATTAAGTATTCATGGTGCCCAGTTTTAGTTGATCGAGTGTTGTATTATCTGATTTCTTTAACAGTCCCTTTTTTTTCTTCTAGAATACCAAAGATAACCCTCCTTGCAATACCCTTTTCATTGGGAATCTTGGTGAGAGTATTAACGAAGAAGAGCTGCGAGGCCTTTTCACTGCGTATGTTTTTAAGGAGTATCCTGTTTTCTTTTCCTGGACTAGAATATATGTAATTGACTGCTTCACATAAGTCAATTTTTTTGTTATATGTACATCTTTTATTGTGCAGTCAGCCTGGTTTTAAGCAGATGAAAGTGTTGAGACAGGAAAGACACACCGTTTGCTTCATTGAGTTCGAAGTAAGATTTGTGACATCATTTTCCTTTTTGAGGTTTCTACTGTTTACAGATTTACCTTGTGCACTTTCTCTTATTTGATTTATAGCATTAATTTTAGGGTGAGTTGCTTTGTGCAGGATGTGAATAGTGCCACTAATGTGCACCGCAGCTTACAGGGTGCAGTTATACCCAGTTCTGGTTCTATTGGCATGCGCATTCAATATCCTTAATATTTTAATTTACATTTAATGAATTGATAATATGATGGTGGCATTTGACATTGTTTAGCAAGCATATACTCCTATCAAGTAATATGTTTAATTACAAAAAAATAACCCCGTGGTTGATCCTAATTATCAAATAGGGGGCCAAGTTAAAAAAAAAAATCTCCATGTTTGACTTAATTACCAAAAAAAAAAAAAACTCGGCTAACGTTCAAGATTACAGTCACCCCTTAGGTTTTATTCTTAATTTAACCCCTTCATAAGAAAAGATATTCAATACCCCCCCCCCCCCCCCACCACCACACCCCACCCCTCCCCCCACCCTTTTCATTTATAAAAAAATACTCCACTAGTTAACCCATTAATCTAAATCTGAATCAAACTTGGGTGTATTTTGTTTTTCTCTTGACCTTGAGATACGTATTCGAAGAATCCATTCGGGCGAAGGAAAGACTTGGTCAACTCAGCTGGTGCACCCGGTTTGAATGGAGTTCAACCTTCAATGGCCTACCAGTAGTATTCGGAAAGGGAAGGGGATTGCATCATGTTTCTCACGGCATGACAAATTACAAGCACTTGCATGATAGGATGCATCCATTCATCATCAGGGCATCATCAACATTATTAGCATTTCCTCATTGTGTGTCAATGCAAAACATTTTGTTGGCTCGTTTATGCTCTTATTAGATATAATATAAGACATACATTCTAGGTAGTGCTGTTTCTGAAATGGTTTATTAACTTATTGTGGTCTATTACATGTTACCCAAGATTGCATGGTTTTGTAGTATTTTTATTGGTGATTTGAGGCGGGCATTTCCTTTGCACACTTTTTGACCTTTGCAGCAAAATCGCATTTAGGGTTGGTTTGAAAAATACCCCAAGGAAATGGCATCCTCAAGAAGGGGTTGCTATATCTTACTTCATAACAGTATTTCTAACAAAAATCATTTCCATTTCATTCAAGAATGTTATTACATCATGACATTGTCCATTTTTCGTTTCATCATTTGGGCACCTAGGAATCCTATGAGTTATGACAGCACGTATTACCATTCCAAATAGTAAGCACTACCATCAATATCATTTCCTCATCGGGCATCATTTGGAAATTGGATCCGAATTACATCCATGAAGTAATCTAGTCGTAATTAATCATCGCCCTCAAGTCTGAACATCTCTAGTTCAGATCATAATACTACTGGAGTATTGGGAAATTTGATGTTATTATGCAGGTTTTTCTGTGACAGCAGGATGGTTGAATTTTTGGTCTGCATCACAGTCGAAATAGAATTAGGTTTTAGGCCTTGGTGCGAAAATTGTTAATGTAGACACGGTTCGAGTTTTTAATAGCATTGGATCATGTGTTTTTCTCTTCTTGTTTTTTCACTCTCGTTTATGTAATTTTTGCTACTATCACTGATCTGAAAAAATAATTTCGAACAAAATGAAGCAATCATAAATCTCAGTTTTCATTTATTTCACTCACCCATCATAAATCTCAGTTTTCATTTATTTCACTCCCCCATTGTATATTTATAGGGAGTTTACATGAGTTTTGAATAACTGTAAGATTTTTCTCGTTACATAGAACTTTTGCACGGCTTGAACGTGCTATTATCTGCATCGCTACCTATGCATAAACCCGGATTTCCGACAAATGAATATGGTGACGAATGCACAAATTTCAGTAACTTGGCCGGAATAGGACCGGTGAAAGCATTGTACGAAACGTTGACTAAAGTCAACGACCGGAGCTCGCCAACGGCCTCCAATCCTCCAGTCAAATTTCTCAACTTTCCGAGCTCTGACGGGACTCGGCCAGTCAATCCATTACCACTGAGATTCAACGATCTCAAGCTGTTAGCTTCGATTCCAGATCCGATCGAAGGAGGAATAACCCCTCCCAGCCGGTTACCCCCAAGCAGCAAAGAAGAAAGCTTCCCCAGTCGAAACAAAGAAGAAGAAACACCCCTGGTAAAACTGTTTTCACTGAGGTCCAAAACGGTTAATTCGGTTAGGCTTCTCAAGCTTTCCGGGATAGGCCCACTTAACCGGTTGCCGCTAAGATCCACGAACAAAAGGTTCGGGTTTCAAACGAACTCGGGAACCGCCCCAGTGAGGTTGTTCTTCTTGAGAATCAATCTTGTCTATGAAGAGCATCTTCCGATTTCGGAAGGAATATTCCCGATAAATCGATTCTGACCCAAGATGAGCTTGCTCAGTTGCTTCCCGGAGCAAAGGTTAGGGGGGATCGGGCCGGAAAAGTTGTTCCTCGTGAAATCGAGTACCATCAGGCTGCTGTTTAGGCCGAGCCCTTGAGGTAACTCTCCGGAGAATTTGTTATCGAACAGGGAGATGTTTCTCAAATTCTTCAGCTCGGTGATTTCCTTCGGTATCTCACCGAAGAGAGTGTTGTTATAGACGAAAATACCCTCCAGGCTTCGGATTTTCCAAATGCTGATCGGGATTTCTCCGGTTAGGAGATTGGAAAAGAGCATGAGTGTCTGTAACTCAACGAGCAAACCTAACTCACTCGGTATTTCACCCTCGAGCTCGTTTTCGTACATCTCTAAATCAGTCAAGGCCTTGCAGTTTCCGAGCTCCGGTGGGATTTTCCCGGATAAACGATTTTCAGACAGGTAGAGCAGAGTCAGATTCGACAGCTGTCCGAACGAAGAAGGAATGCTTCCGGTCAACCCGCAGTCAACAGCGGCGAATTTAGTCAACCCGCGGCAGTTTCCTATCCCTGCAGGAATACTTCCTCGAAACCGATTGAACGATAAAACGAGCACACTCAGCTCCTTGCTGCATTTCCTCAAAAACGGAAGCTCTCCCGTGAGGTTGTTGTTCGCAACGAAGAAAGAAACGAGGCGGTCGAGGTTGTTCAAGCTCTCGGGCAACTCGCCTTCTAGAAGATTATCGTTCAAATAGACCTCTTTCAAAGAAGTGCAATTTCCTATCGACGAAGAAGGGATGGTTCCGGATAACCGATTTCCGTACAGGTACAAATACTCGAGACTACTCAGGCCTCCGATGCTCGACGGAATCGAGCCGGTGAGATTGTTTGTGCTGAGGTAAAGCGAGATCAACGAGGGCGATCGGAGCTCGGGGATTTTTCCAACGAGCGAGTTGGAATAAAGCAGTGGAGCCAGTACTTAGAGGAGGGTGGACCTTGGCCCACACTCAGAAAAAAATATTTCATATATATATATATATATATATATATATATATATATATATATAATATTTTATATTTGTAGCGTAAAGTAATTGTTTGGTTGATCTTTTCACTAATTTTATTTTATTGTTTTATTTATGGTATTTACCTTTTAAATATTTATACACATAATTATCCGTAAATATTTATTTATAGGTGTACAATATTCTTTTAAGAGACTATAAAAAAAAGAAAAATAGGTAAATTTTTAGATCGAGAGTATATTTTTATGAGTTAGCTATTTTGAACTAAAAATGACTTAATTAAATTTAATAAATTTAAACAATAGAATTGAATGAATCGAATTGATCTGAACTAAATTAATTTTATTTATTTATTTTATTTTTAATTTATTTTGAAATAAATGTAATCCATTTGAATGAGTATGAACTAAACTATTTTTGTTACTATATCACTTTTATAAAAAAAAATGAAAAAAAAAAACTCGAATAAATTAATCGAAACAAATACTAAAGGAACCGAGCTTAAAGTCATCACCGTTTCGATATTTTTTTAGTCTAAATTTATCACATTTTCAGGCCTAAATTTATTAACTTTTCGATTTTTTTTCTTTAAAAAAATTAAGTATAAGATAACTTTTCAATTTTTTTCTTTAAAAAAATTAAGTATAAGATTTTGGCTCACCCTCGTTGCAAAAGCTGGCTCCGCCCCTGAAATAAAGGCTCAGAGTCTGCAAGTTTTTTAAAAGGCCGAGGCTTTCCGGAATTTTATCAGACAGGTTGTTTTCGGAAAGGTCTAACTCCTTGAGATGTGTTAACCTTCTGAGGCTTTCCGGAATTTTTCCGGAAAAAGAGTTTGTCGACAGGTACACCTCCTCGAGGAGAGTGCAGAGGCCTAGGGCCGATGGGATTGAGCCGGAGAAGGAGTTGGAGGTAAAGTCGAGTTTGACCAAGCGATTTAAGCGCGCGATTTCGGGTCCCAGTTGGCCGGAAATGCCGAGGCTGGAGAGGTTCAAACCGAGGATGAGGCCTTGGGGGTTGCATTGTACTCCAACCCAAGAACAAGGGGTGGGATCAGATGCACTCCAGTTCACCTTGATGGATGGAGGTACAACTGTCCAATGCTTGTATAGGGATAACAGAGTTGTACCGTCTGGATTCAAAGGTGTTCCCGCAGAAATCGACGCGGCGAACAAGAAGATGATTAGGAAAGAAGAACACCTGAGAGCAATTCTCATGTTGTTTGCACAGGAAATGTTGGGAAGAGATTTTTTTTGTTTTGTTTTTTGTTTTTTGTTTTTTGAGAATTAAAATAAAATAAGTTGAAAGGAAATCTGGTTGATTTACTGGAGAGAAATGTTGATTGATATGATTTGCATCATTTGGAGACCCATATTAAATTCAATGGATATTATGTACTAATTGTAGTAATTTGGTCATTTATAAACAAACAAATCTGGTTTCAATATATATTTCCATATATATTCTGGTCGATTTACTAAATAAAATATACTATATATTAAAAAAACTATTCAAGAAAAAAATTATTTTTAACTTAATACTATTAATAATATTACAAAACAAAATAAGGTAAAAATAAAATCTTTTCTTGAATAGTCTTAAATAAGGACTGGATATTTTTAATCAAAATAACTGGTCAATGATCAACATGGTTAATGAGAGAAATATTGTTTATAAGACCATGTTTATCCACAACCTATTTCACCTCAACCTTTTAATAAACTATTCATTTCACTCTCCTTCACATCATCAATTTATTATTTTATTCAACTTTTTAATTTTTCATCATTTATCCACAACCTACAACCTATTTCAAATTTTCATTTATTATTATTATTAAATAATTACATAATATTTATTTATTAAATTTATATTTAATATAAATTAAAAATATATATTAAATTATTAATACTTTCATTAATAATTTTAAATTGAAAAAAAAATCAACATAAAATATTAAAAAATAAATTTTAAATATTATTTCAATAATTATACAATTATATAGTAAATGAAAATATATAAATATTGATCTCTATTTGTAGAAAATAAAAAAATAAAAAATTTTGTATAACTATTTTTATATATACAGTAGAAACTCCCTACAATCATATCGTTGGGACCGAAAAAAAATATTACGAGTTATTCTTATATAGAATTTTACAAAATAAAAATAATTTTTTCGTATAAAAAAATAATATAAATATAAAAATAAAATGCATTGTATTTATCTATTTTAAAGTTCACGTAACAAATTTAATAGTATTTAATAGTGTTGACTATGAATATTTGACCATAAATATGTAAAAATTGTGTTTAATGTATATATTGAATAAAATACTAATGAATTTAAGAATTATAAATCTTGATCATATACTGTATCTTATCGATTTTAATAAATATTGTAAGTCATTTTAAACATATTGTTGATTTTGATAAATAAAAATATTATTGATAAATATTTTTATTATATATTAATTATTTATTCCTATATAGAGGTATAAATCCTGGACTTGAAAAATGTATGACTTATGACAATGTGGAGTTTATTCCTATTTATAACTGGTCCGGACTTGAATTTTTTATTACTCTAGGGAGTTTATTCCTATATAAAGTATTACTATATAGAGTTTCTACAGTAATTTATATATAATATCAAATATATAGTATTATATATATAAGGTTGTATATATTAAATAAATTAAATAAATTGCCAATAACATAATTACATCTGTCAATAAAATAAACAAAGAATGTGACGCCCTAAGAGCGTAGAGAGACCATGTTGTATAGGTGCGTGCATTATTTTTTCTTTTTTATTTATTTTATTTGTGTTTTACTGATGTGGAGGGCGTGACGCCCTCCCCATAAACATGTAATGTCGAGATCAGATAGTGAAATCACACTTTTTTAACACTTTTGTTCAAATAGTGAAATCACACTTTTTTTAACACTTTTGTAAAATTGTATTTCAAGTGATTTATTTTTTAAGAAGTGAATATTATTGTTAAATGTACCAAAAAAAAAGTATGTTACTAATTTTTTGAGTATGTAGTTATAAGGTTACGTTTGCAAATACTTTAAATCAAAGGACTTCAAATATAATGTTTATTTCAAATGGTGAGGGATTTTTATTTTCTCAAATACATGTACACTCTGCCTTCTTTCCAACCAGTAGAATAATTATCTAAGACAACAAAGCAAAAACCGAAAAAGAAAATACTTTGAAAATAAAAAATCATACTCATTTCATAATACCAAATGATTGGCAATAGCATGAATCCAAGTCAAAGCATGATTATTATTAGATAACGACCACTGTTGAATTTGCTAGGGAATTATAAAAAGATAAAATGATCCTCAGACTTCGAATAAGACTTGTTCGTCAATGTCCAGCCTCATCCGAGCGGACAGCTGAAGAAACAAAGAAACAATGAGAGTACTAGGTTATCGAAGAAAAAAACAATCAACTTTTCAAAGTAATCAGAGAAGCAATTGAAATGAACAGATAAATGCAAGAAAAAACAGTGCAGCAAAAATGACAGCATCTACAGCTCCCTTTAGAGCATTGAACATCTAAATATACACAAGAAATAATTGAATAAAGAAGATTGCTACAAAATCCATCCCTGAATCCATAAGTTGAGCAAAGGAAAATTATTAATTTAACGCTTATGATAGAAATGAACAAGCTTAGTTGGAAGTTTTAGTTCACATCACCATCAACGTCTTCCTTCACTTGTGTCAAAGATCGACGCAGCAATCTATATGATTTTTGAACTTATATTCCGACGTAATATCTAAAGACATTCCACATTCTTCCTACCCTAAAGGATTGGTATGCCCAAAATTCTCACTTTGCTAAATGAAACATATATTGGCAAATAAATCAATTCATGAACACACACAGTAGGCGAGTTATATAGCCATCGCGAACAGTGTTTAAGATATGAACACGCAGTTACGAAAAAAGGGACTTACAGCCTGCCTGAATATGAATTGATATATCAGCAGTGGGAAAATTGAACATTTTGGATTCATCACACCTCCACTTACAGGGGGAAATACGGAAAGCGAAACATATAAACGCAAGATAAAAATAAATAAAAATGAATATCTCAGTTCACGTAACCTATTTTTTAAGAAATACACTCAATAAATCATTTTCAGAGATTATACAAGCTGAAAAACATACACATTCCACAAATCAATCGAATCCAATGAACTGAGCGAAAATTTCTCAATTTCAAAATCCAACCCCATACCAGTAAGAACCTCATAATCAAATCATCCCATAATCTAATTTCAAATTTCCACAAACATCATTACGATTCAACCTAAACTACGCAGATCGAAAATCTCAAAGACAAAAAATAAACAGGAAAAAATCAATATTCTACAATTCGGCAAATGAAAATCAAATACAAAGATCTTAATAAAATCAATTAAAAAAAAGTTTGAAGGAAATTACTTGGCTTCTCCGGCTTTCCTTCGACCCACTGAGAAGCGGAGAAATGGACCTTCTCCCGGTTCAGAGATTCGGATCTGTAGGGCTCCTTCAAGCACTGCCTCACCATATTAGCGCAGAGGTTCGAGTAGGTTATGTAAGTCATCCCCGCGTTTCTCCAGAACGGAACGGCAGCGTTCGACGCCATTTTCCTCTTCTTCTCTCTCTTCGCGTTCTACTTTCTCTCACTAGCTTTTCTTTCTCAGCCTCTCGAGAGTGTGTGCGTGTTGGTTGGGGAATTGGTCAGGTATTTCTTTCTGTAGCCACCAGCCTCGGAGCTACTTTGGGCTGCTATTACTGGGCCGGAAAGTGGGCCCAAACTCATTTTTTACTTTGTACTAAGTGTAAAAGGATTGGGCTGATCCAGATAAATATAGTGTACTCATATTTGGTGCTCATAAAATGGCGATGATTGAGTACATATATTTATTTTTAAGGAGTACTATTTTATTTTTGCTTTTTAATCTACTGTAAAAAAAATCAGAGACAAATTATTTAGGACCTGTTCTTTTGGACTGAAACCGGCTGAACTGAACTGAAGCGATCTGAACTGAACTGAAGCGATCTGAACTGAACTGATTTTTTAATAAAAATAATAATAATATTTATAAATTATTAAATGTTATTTTAAAAATATTAAAAATATTGTGACATTAACTATATTGTATATTTAAAATTATTGGTTCAAATTATTTTTTGTTTATTTTATTTTAATTTATTTTGAAACGAACTGAACTGAAGCGATCTGAACTGAAGCGATCTGAACTGAACTGAACTGGACTGAAATTAAGTCCAAAAGAACAGTTGTTTATAAATAACAGTAATCAGAGACTTCACACATCAGGAGGGGCTCAATTTAGGATTGAAGCGATCTGAACTGAAATTAAGTCCAAAAGAACAGTTGTTTATAAATAACAGTAATCAGAGACTTCACACATCAGGAGGGGCTCAATTTAGGACTTCACACATCAGGAGGGGCTCAATGTTTGAAAAAACATATACTCTGATATAATAGATATGTTTGAAAAAACATATACTCTGATATAATAGATATTGATGTGTATGTAATAAAATAATTAGTTGAAAAAGTAAGTTATAAGTGTAAATTAATGTGTATCGAAAGGATAAAGTTGTGAAAAAACATTCTATTTATGAAATGTGCATTATTTTAAAAAATAGACTAAAAAAGAAAGTGTGCATTGTTTTAAAGGATAAAAGAATACTTAATTTTGTATGACTAGATAAACATGAAAAAAAAAGCGTGGTATTGTCTTATTGCAACATAAAACAATATTTGGCATTGCAATAACATCTAAGTACCTAACAAAACGAGTTGAGACATTTAGTAACTCATAAGCTCCTATACAAGACGAGCCAACAAGTACTAATTAGACGAGCAAAACACCATTAATGCAACCATCATTTTCAGGATTATTAGTAACTTGCGCATATTTTCCTGCATTTTCAAACGAAGATAATGTAAGAAACTGCATTTTCAAACGAAGATAATGTAAGAAACATATAGTATATGCTTACAAAGTTTACAGCCTAAAGAATCGCAAAAAGATAATACATACCCCACACAACTTTTCCAGAAGGGGTCACCAGACCAAGCTCACTAACATTGACCTAGAATACACAGAACGACAAATTCATGTGAAAAGCTTAATAATAATGTAGGGAAAAATCTTGGTAAGAGGTACAACAAATGTCATATATGTAGGATAAATCGCCCTTGAACAAAATAGAGGGTCAAATCATTCAATGCACATTGGTGACATAATCAATCGAGTGAGGATTAGATCAGATTTTTTTTTCATTGAAGGAAAGTATAATCAGGGGATAAAGAGACGATTTCCCTATTATGAAGTATGATTAAAGTTGAGGGCAGAGTTACCTCAATTATGGTTCCCTTGGTCATAACACCTAGAGATGTGTACATGGGGCCATTTGGATTCTTCTTAACACCAATGATCTCTAAATTGAAAGTACATTTAAGTTCAGGGTGAGTCACATGGGCTTTTGTGAAACGTAAACCAGATGGACGTATGAAACGCTCATATTTAGGAGGTTTCCTTGTAAAACTTGGCCCAACAAATGTGGCCTTCGTGATCATCCTCTTCCACTGCTTTGCTGTAAATTGCAAACAAATTATATATTTACAATTATTATCAGGTCTAGTGAGTTTGTAGACATAAAAAGTTGAAGATGACTGTATAAAGTAAAGCAAAAAAAACCTACTCTTTCGTTTCCCAGATCTGATCACCCTAAACATCTCATCTTCAGCAACAGGTCTGACCTATAAAATCAACACAATTCTAAATATTGCTCGACTTGAATGTAGCAATCAAATTTCAATCGAGGAATTGACAGGAGGTTCATGTGAGGAAGTAAGCAGAAAAATAACATAATTCTAAACTGTCTTCTAATTTCATTTTTATGTCATGTTTATTAATGGGAACGTAACAGTCAATCACTAAGTTCTCGGTGCCCGATTAAAGGGGTGGGAATTAGAATCACTTAAACAAAAGGCTAGCAGATATATTCATTCCACCTTGGATAAATGTTCTTATGTATACTGTGTTGTCTATAAGAAAAGATTTACTTTAGTAAAAGTAACCACTACATGTACGATAACTTCATTAAGATTAAAGCACATAGCTAGGCTTAATTTCTAAGAGTATAACCTATCATAAACATAATTTGTACAATGAGATTGATTATGAGTCTTAATAGACTCCTTTTGATATTAAGAGTTAAGATCCAAAAGCAGAAATTTCAAAACGGACTTCCAGCATGGATTACCTTTGGTAAAGGAACCTCCCATTTCCCTGCCTTTTCTTTCCTCTTCTGCTTTAATGCGTTGCTAAGATCCTGCACACATAACAAAGTTATTTAAATCAGCACTCAACATAGATGCCGTTTTCAGCTCTCGAGAACTATGCTTAATGCGAGGAATGAAAGATCCAGTAAACTTAATAACACAATTCACCTTCGCTCTAATTGTTTCATCACGATCAAGAAGATACGCAGGACGAGCCCCTTCGCGGACTTCATCATCAACCTTACGCCTCTTAAATGACTCGCCATGCACGTTCAACCTATTAAAATATAATTCAGAATGAGCAAATTGTACCATAAATGCAAATCCATATGTGCAAGGACTCACTGGAGATGCAGAGTAAAAAAAAACTTATAAGCACACGGATGAATTTTTTAAAGCAAAGAAATGAAATAAAATGGATACTCTCAAACATACAACTTTTAAAACAACTAAATCAGAATTGAACAGTTTACGCAATTGTAAGGAAAGCACATTTTGTTAAGCTCTGCATAGCAAAGCGGAAATACTCAAACAAATGAGAAACAATTGTTTTATAATTTCATCCCGTAATCTAAAAAAGGATCATGTTCAAAATAAAATCACCAAAAGCAACAATTGAGCTAATCACCACTAATAATAGTTTTTCTACCGTTGGAGCTTCTATAACTATCATTCGACGTTCGAACTTCTCAAAAGTTTCAAACAGAGAGGACTGATATAGTGCTATAGTCACAGGTTTGTAGCAAATAAATGAAACAACATACAAACAAAGACTCCAACCATACCAAATACCCCTTTGAATTTCCCCGATATCCTTCGACTTTTTCATCATCTCCGCATAGCAAAAAAAAATCTGAAACCTATCAAGCAAAGGGCCAAATTTTCTTCGAAAGCAAAACAACTTACAATTTCTGCATCCGCGCCTTCTCATTGTATCGTTTCTTCGCGAACATCTTACCCTTAATACCCAGGGTCTGTGTACATTCACGTAAACACCATGAATTACGTTTTCTGAACAAAAATAACACGAACCCAAACATTAAAATTGCAAAAAAAAAAAAAAAAAAAGTTACCTTCTGGGCGAGTTTGGAGCGCTTGTGAACTTCACGAGCTTCCCTCTTTCGTTTCCGCTCGAAGTGGTCATGGCGATAGCCACTCCTCTTCCTGTGCAGCTCTATGTAATCTCCTTGCGGCTGCAGATTTTAATTAAATCAGACAATATATAACAAAGCATACAAAAAAAACAAGATGTGAAATTGTGAATGCATGTACCATAGTGGATTAGGTGCAGAATTTAGGGTTTCTCGGTAGTTAGGGGGTGAGAACTAGCCGAGCCTAGTCTGGCTTGCTTAAATAGATATAAAAAATTTAGGCTAAAGCTCGGCCTATTACTTGTTAAAAGGCTTTTTTTAAATGTTCGATCCGGCCTTTTTAATAAATAGGCTTAAGCTTGAATGCCTTTTAAAAGCCTTTGTAGATCAATAAATAAATAAATTGTTGTTTGTAAGAATAAAAATAAACTTGACATTTAGAATTTTTAAACTAAATTGTGGAATATGAAAATTAAAGAAGAGAAGAGTACAAGTATTTTCCAATAAACGATGAAAAAAATTGTATTTTAAGAGTTAAACCGAATCAAATATAAGTAAGTTAATAAGTGATAATTAGTGATTTGGAATAAAAAAATTAGAAATTGAAATAATTGTTTGCTTTTTTATTTATAATTGTTTATTTATTTATTATTTTATATATATATATATATATATATATATATATATATATATATATATAAAGGAGGCTTATTGGGCTTAAAAAAAGCTCAAAGTCAGGCCTATTTGATTAAATAGGCAAAAAAAAAATGTTTGAGCCGGCTTGTTTAGTAAATGAGCCCGAGCCGAGCTTTTGAAACCTTGCTAAGGAGACGGTTAGACCATGTGCAGTAGGGGATCAAACAAGATGTCAAGAGTGTGTCAAGTGCTCCAGCAGAGGGTGTCAAATGTGTCAAATTTGACACCCTGTGGGCCCAGAACCAAATTTTGATCCGGGGATCAAATTTCTTTATCTCCCACAATTGGCCCCACTTCTGAAAAAGAAAACATACACGGCTCCTACAAAAAATGACATGTGTCATTGATTTTTTATTTTTTCCTTTATTTTAAAATCATTTTTTACACATTAATTAGTCAAAATAAAAATAAAATAAAAATAGTATTATTTTTTATTTTTTATCCTCTGTAAATAAATTCTAGGTTTGTATGATTTAGACACAAAAAAATCACAATTTTTACTTTTGTTTTACTTTTTTTTCTCGCTATTTCTTCTTTCAACTTTCAAACTACTCATTTCCATGGACCCTTCACAAAATTATAATTTTTTCCCAAATTATAACTTTTCCAATCAAGGTGAAAATGCAAACATGAGACCATCAAATCCAAATATGCAACGCCCAGAAAATCTTCAAAACACAAGTATACATCATAATTATCTCTGTAATTTTCTATGCTTATTGTGTGTTTTAATATTTTCAATATTTTATGTATGTTTCTTTATTAAAAAAGTGGTGAATAATAATGTGTATTGAAATAAATATTATTATTAATTATTTTAAAATATTGTGGATTTATTAAAATTATTTTGGGTAAATTTAAATAATTTTTAAGTTTTATAAATTAATTAGTAAAATTAATTATGTACTAATTTTAAATTTCATAATTATATATATAAAATAAATAAAGAGAAATGAAAAATATTGTAGGGTATAGGATATGGTGATGTGGAAGAAAGAGAAAATAATTGACACCTTAAATAACACCCTGTTGGGGCTGCTGCTGAAAAGAGGGTGTTAATTGAAGGTGTCAAGCTGACGTGGCAGGAGAGAAGTGTCAAATTTGACACGGGCTGTTGTACATAGTCTTAGGGAAACAGACCCTAGTTGTAAATACTCCCTCGCTCCAAAGACAGTTGTCATACTTTTTTTGGGTGTCCAACAATAGTTGACACACCTCAAAAAAGAAATAATTATTCTAACTTTTTTATTTTAATATACAATTTTATTCTACTTTACCCCACCTACTTTTTAAACTTACTCACAACTACTTTACTTTTCACTTTTAAAATATATTTTTACTCTTTACTTTTTAATAAAAAAATTAAAAAATAATAATTTTCTTAAACTCCTTGTCCAGCAAAGTATGACATCTATTAATGGCCGGAGGGAGTACTAAATAGGGTTACGGCGTTTGCAACCCGACCGGATAATTGTTTTCTAAAGACTAAAATTGGGCCGTTTAGGTGATGGGCTTATAAGACCCAGTAATGATGATACGGACCAGGGTCAGAATTGGTCAAGAATCTTGATGAAATGATGAATTACAAAGGAAATGCAGAGGAAATACGGTGATGTTTTTTACTTAACTAATTTTTTTTTTAATTTGATGAGCAAAATTTAATTAATACTACTATAAACTACAAGAAGTAGCTAGTATTTGAGCAACATATGACTGTACACTATACAAATTTACAATATTATTTAAACAATTATCAAAATTTCTTTTTCAATATTAAAAGAAATATTAAATAATTATATAGTTAATTCGGAGATATACAATTTCAATATTATTTAAACAATTATCAAAAATACTTTTTTTAATAAAAATAAAATATTAAATAATTATATTGTAGTTAATTTAGAGATGAATATTTTGGCATTACTAATACTATAAATCCTTTTAGATCCCGTTCGAACGATTTTATTTAAAAGAGTTTATAAAATGTTACGTAAGAGATAATAAACTGTTATTTCTTATTTAATAAAAAGTTGTTACACCGTTGGGATAAAATAAATATATAAATTTAAACAACTTATAAGTCGTTAAACAACTTATTTTTAAGTTTTTAAGAGCTTTATAAGCTCCCTCAAACAACCTATTAGGACTTGTTCTTTTGGACTGAAACCGGCTTAACTGAACTGAAACGATCTGAACTGAAGTAATTAATTGGTTTGGTTTTTTTTATAAAATAATAATAACTTTTATAAATTTTAAAATATTTTTTAAGAATATTAATAATATTATATTATTAACTAGTTTGTATAACTAAAATTATTGATTCAAATTATTTTTTTTAATTTTATTTTAATTTATTTTTGAAACAATTTTTATCGAGCTTAAGTGAACTGAAGTGAAACGATCTAAACTGAACTAAATCATCTGAAATTAAGTTCAAAAGAAAAAGTCCTAAAGTTTGGGATCATATGTTTCCTTAAATCATCAAATAAAATAAAATCCTAAAGGTGCTTTTCATATCAACATTTTGTCAACTCCAAATCGCGGATATAATGGTAATTTACTTGTCGTTATACTCAAAAGCCAATTCATAAGAACAAAAGCACGTAACTCCTAAAAATGTTATGCATTTTAATTATATTAATCACAATTAATTAAAAATCATGTACTATATTGTAATTTTAAGAAACAATGGTAATATATTTTCTTTTGAGGAAAAATAATAAAAAAATATACTAACTATGTCCTAACTATTTATGCACATATACTATATTGTAATTTTAAGAAAAACAATGGTAATATATTTTCTTTTAAGGAAAAATAATAAAAAAAATACTAACTATGACCTAACTATTTATGCATAATTCTTAGTAAATCATTTTTGAAAGGAAATAATAATTTTATTTTTCTACTTTAAAATTACTACTACTATTTTATTTCCATTTTTTACATCTATTTTTTCAAATTTTGTTCACAATTATTTTACTTTTTAATTTAAAAAATATATTTTTACACTTTAATTTTTTGTTAAAAATAACATTTTTTGTAATTTAGGTACCGTATCAAAAGTAGTGGGTCAAAAGTAGTATATACGTATAATAATTTATACTATATGCTATGTTTTTCTACATTGAAATATTCATTTTACGATGTGCACTTTCTATTCTCTTCAAAATTTATGCCTTTTCTCTGCTGCTCTCACTTTGGGGCTGACCTTCTCAAGTTATGCTCAAGAAGAAGAAACACAGGTTTACATAGTCTACATGGGAGGTCTTCCTCAAGGAGAAAAATACACACTCTCGTCTTCCTACCACGAGGACATGCTCCGACAAGTCGTCCATAACCGGTAAAAATCGGAATAATCGAGTGAAAAGTGCACTATATATGATCATACTAATAACATCAATCGATATTGTTTTACTTTTTCTTAGTAAATCATTGGTTAGAAGCTACACCAGGAGTTTCAATGGCTTTGCAGCCAATCTCACACTCAAAGAAAGAGACAATTTGGCCAGTACGTAATTAATTTTATTTTTTTTTATAATTAATTAATTTCATGAATTAATTTGAGTTCACATATAATATAGGTTTTGAAGAAGTAGTGTCCATATTTCCAAGTGTAACCCTCAAAACACAAACAACAAGATCATGGGACTTCATGGGATTCCCCGAAGCCGTCCCCAGAAACCACCGAATCGAGAGTGACATCATCGTCGGCGTCATCGACTCCGGCGTATGGCCCGATTCGCCGAGCTTCTCCGACGACGACGGCTTCGGCCCTCCTCCCAAGAAGTGGAAAGGAGAATGCGAAGGAGGAAAAAACTTCACTTGCAACAACAAGCTCATCGGCGCTCGTTACTACGAACTCTCCGACTCCGCCCGAGACACGTTCGGGCACGGGACCCACACCGCCTCCACGGCCGCGGGCCGGATCGTGGGGCCCGCGGGCTTTTACGGCCTGGGCGAGGGTGCGTCGAGAGGAGGTGTGCCCTCGGCTCGGATCGCGGCCTACCAAGTGTGCACTCCCTTTTGTTTGACGTATGATATATTATCCGCGTTCGACGATGCAATAGCCGACGGGGTCGACTTGATCTCGATTTCGATATCGTACTCGGAGCCGTCGGATCCGACGGAGGACTCCATCTCGATCGGGGCGTTCCATGCGATTGGGAAAGGTGTGCTGACTGTGCATTCGGCCGGGAACAACGGGCCGAAGCCCGGGGGGATATCGAGCGTGGTGCCGTGGGTGTTTACCGTCGGGGCTAGCGAGATCGATCGACGGTTTGTCGATAGAGTTTCTCTCGGGAATGGCCGAGTTATCACGGTAGGGATATAGTAAATATTTTTGTCTCGTACTGGTAGTCACGCTTTCTTTGTAATTTGTGAAAAAAGTGTGATCATTGGTTTGGGACAGAGAGAGTTTATATATTTAACTTAACAACATTATTATAGCTTGGTCCTTTTTAATCTTTGTCGTGTCGTTTGGGAACGATGAACTCAGGGTGGTGCGATCGACACTTTCGAGAGGCCGCGGAATAGAGTGTCGTTTCCTCTTGTATATGGGAAGGATGCCAGCAGCAACTGCAGTGAACTGAAATCTCAGTAAGTTGATTGACTCTTTTAGCGATTCTACATTTAGGACCTGTTTTTTAGATTTATATATTCTCGGTTCACTTCAAACTCATTCAGTTAAGTTATGTTCAGACCTATTAAGTTATGTTCACTTTAGTTCACATATTAAGTCCAGTTTAGTCATATTCAGTCCAAAAGAACAAGTTGTTAGTCCTATATTTAACGATTTTTAAATAGAATTCTAACGTTGATCGTTTATTGTCTTGGGTGAGTGTCACGAAAAATAACTTTAAAAAACAAAATACATTTATTTTTTCAAATATGACAAAACACGAGAGTAAAAAGTCACGTAGGCTTCGAGTATAACCACTTGCGAAATTCAACTAAAAATCGTGTATGAATATTTAATTTTCATAAACTTTAATTTTTCATAAACTTAAATATTTTACTGGATTTTTTTTGATATTATCTCTCTTTCAGTTAAAAGATCTGAATTTACTATTATACCCTTTGTCACAGGCAATGCGAGGAAGGGTGTTTGAACATCAGCTTAGTGCATAACAAGATCGTGGTTTGCGATCTCTTGGTGGACTCGACAGAAGCGTATCAAGCTGGTGCCGCTGGGATGATCAAGAAAAACGTATTATATTCCCCTCCGTCCGTAGTTCCTTTCCCAGAATCATGGCTAAAGCCTTCCGATTTCGCTCGTCTCCTCGGTTACATTAACTCGACAAAGTAAGCAAATAATCAACCTTACTTCATTAGTTTCTCTGCTGAATTTTGTTCTAATTTTTTGTAGGCGTTTAGGCGGAACCCCTGAAGCGTATATATCGCCAACTGAGTCCATAACGGACAATCGCGCTCCAAGGGTTGCTCGTTATTCTGCAAGGGGACCGAACACCATCATTCCAGACATTTTAAAGGTACACTTATATAGAAAAACTTCCGTCTATTTAATTCCGATTCTCGACTAATTTTTTGATTCTATGTAAACGTCACGATTCTGATATATCGACAGCCAGACGTAATAGCGCCCGGTACAGACATCTTGGCCGCCTATCCACCGTATCTTCCATTGAGCTTGCTCGTAGACAAAAGATCCAACAACTTTACCATAATGTCCGGGACTTCCATGGCTTGTCCACACGTCGCCGGCGCAGCTGCTTATGTGAAGTCTTTTCATCCCGATTGGTCGCCATCTGCTATCAAATCCGCCCTCATGACTACCGGTAAGGACCTGTTCTTTTGAACTGAAATCGTCTGAACTGAATAGTTCTGAACTAACAGCTGAACTGAATGAGTCTGAAATGAAATCTGAATTGAACTGAACTGAAATGCACAGCCGGACGCCTGAAAGATTCGCATACTGCGGATGCTGAATTCGCGTATGGAGCCGGGCATATGGACCCGGTTAAGGCTGCACATCCCGGGCTCGTATATGACATATCCACGAGCGGTTACATCCAACACCTCTGCCACTTGGGGTACAACACGTCCGCCGTGAGAAAGATAACCGGAGACCACATAAGCATGTGCCCTCGAGACAAGACAAAGCACGATGACCAACAACTGAATTATCCTACCATGGCGGCTAAAGTCGAGCGTGGCAAAGAGTTCAAAGCGAAGTTTTTTAGGACGGTTACAAACGTAGGCCGCGCAGAGTCCAGGTACAGGGTTAAAATCGTAAATGCAATATCAGGGGGACGCGTGATCGTGAGGCCTAGGGTTTTGCGTTTCCGAGCATTGCATCAGAGTCTGTCGTTTGTGGTGAGAGTCAGCGGGAGGATCAGGGAGCGGATGGCGGTTGCTTCGATCGTGTGGTCCGACGGGAGGCACGAGGTTCGAAGTCCGATCGTTGTGTACGATGATTTGGCAGTCATATAAGCATTGATCACTAGTGTTCATGTATTATGTATCTAAGAATAATGCAACTCCAATTACAAAATTAAAAAAGAATGAGTATTTCTAAATTCAAAAAAAAAAAAAAAAAGCATAAATTGTAGATCAATTTTTTTCACGTGACAATCCAACCACGGGTGACCACTAATTGATGGAGTGAGACATAAGAAACTTAAAAATTAAAAGTGGAGAAAGTGTGATCGACAAAGGCTGGATGAAATTGACCTGGCGTCATTTTTCTGAAAATCCACGTGGCAGCTCTTCATTTGCGCCAACAGATACTCATTTGTCCTTCCCTACTGTAAGCCCAAAAGGAGAGAATATAAGGGGTATATTTGACAATTCAGCCATTGGTTTCGCTGGAAAAAGAAAACCCGCGCTGGCAGGAAGAAAAGATATGGGTTGTTGGGTCATGGCCTCATGGGTGGGTAATCGTTTTCTGAGGACTGTCGGTGTCGGTGCTTGCTACACACAGTGGAGGTATATTTGTGCTTTTTTTTATCTACACATACTGACAAACACAAAATCCTATATACATTTACGTGATTGATTAATCAATCAATTTGTAATTAAGACGCAATTATGATTTCCCTAATGAGATTATTATATATTAATAATAATACTATATTATTTCGGAGTACTATTATTTTACTGTATAAAAACTGAAAACAAGGCACTAAAAAAGGAGTGAAGCAGCACAGTATAATAACTGCTCACTTCTCTCTGCTCACACTCACTCTTTCTTTCTCTCTCTAAATACATACACGCAGATACATAGAGAGAGATAGACCGAGATCTGCAACAATGGCTTTCGATCCGAGGCAAATACTAGCGGGCGTGTTGACGATGACGATGTTCGTAATGCTCGGGAACATGGTGAAGCGCGACCACTTCGATGACCCCCACGTATGTGAATTACTCTGTTGTAATGTCTTCTGATTTACTGTTTGATCGATCTGATCGCGAATGCTGCAATTCGCGAGTTCGTTGTGTTTTTTGTATATTTGGGATTGATCGAATCGGTGTTATGTGGATTGGATTTGGCTATAAATGCATTCTGATCTGAATCGGTCAACATCGTGCTTGCAGCAGCCCGATTTTCTGGATATTTTCTTCCATTCTTATGTGTTAAACATTGAAGAGAGAGTTGACTTTAGTCAATCATTTATATATGTATTCTATTTAGTATTTTGTTAGCGTATGAATAGAAAGAACAGAGTGAGTTTTTGAATTAGCATACTGACTGTTGGTTGTTTCTCTCTTTCTGGGCTGATTTTCCCATGCTCTTCCTCAGCCAATGGTTCACGATACGAACAAGGTTTCGAAGCACGGCCTTGCTAGTGTCGCTAAGGGGGCCGATGAGCCTTGGATTAAGGAGGATGGCTTGACCCTAAAGCCGTGTTGGCAGAAGCCAACCTTGGGTAAGTAGAAGTGAAATTATGAAAATCTTGGCATAATGTTTGCAGTGTCCTTGACCATTATTTGTATATTTATTTATTTTCTCTGTTGACAGAGGAAGCAGATGATTCACAAGGATATGTCACCTTCTCATTAACAAACGGCCCAGAGTACCATGTCTCTCAGGTAGTTTGTTAACCCCATTTTTCTATGATTATAGTTTTCAAATCTTTGGTTAATATATTTTTGTAGCCGTGTTTAATACTTAATAGTATGCTCCGCTGCACCTTTCCGTTCTTATATTTAATGGTAATAATTTTATACAGATTGCAGATGCTGTAGTGGTTGCAAGATATCTACGAGCAACACTTATACTCCCAGATATTAGAGGAAGCAATACCGGTGAAAAAAGGTTTGATGTAGCTCCATGCTAATAAATGTCACTGACCTTACACTTCCTTCCTAAAAAAAATCATCTGAAAAAGAAATAGATGTCAAATATGCATATGACATTCCCTTTCTTGTTCAATTCTTCACACCTACTCATTTTTTAGCCGACTTTCAGCTGTGATATGTTCGTTTATGTTCTGTCTGTAACTTTTCAGTAACTTTGAAGATGTCTATGACGTTGAGAAATTTATAGCAAGCCTAGATGGTGTGGTCAAAGTTGTCAGATCTCAGCCTGCTAAATTGTCATCTCGTAATCTCGCCGTAGTAAAGGTCCCTAATCGGGTTACGGATGACCATATAGCGGATAATATTGAACCAGTTTTCAGAGCCAAGGGAAACATAAGGCTAGTTACTTATTTCCCATCGGTGAACATGAAAAAGAACAAAGAAAAGACTAACACAGACTCCATCGCATGTTTGGCCATGTTTGGAACCCTGGAACCTCAAACAGAAGTTCGCGAAGTGGTTGACTCTATTATTGACCGACTGAAGACAATCAGCAAGAAGACAAATGGACAGTTTGTGGCAATTGACTTGAGGGTTGACATATTGGAGAAAAAGGGTTGCAATAAAAATGGTGGGTCCAGAACCAAAAGTTGTTACAGCCCGCAAGAGATAGCTCTCTTTTTAAAGAAAATTGGCTTTGAAAAGGACACCACTGTGTATGTGACGCAAACTAAATGGCATAGCAGCCTTGATGCCCTAAAGGAAGTCTACCCGAAAACTTATACAAAGGTAAAAAAAAATGATTTGTTATTTCTCCTTGTAATGTTACTATGTTCGTGCTGTTCTGTTAATGTTTTATCCTATAACTAGTTCAATTTTTAACACCAATGAATATAATCATTTCTTGAACATTGACATTCTATTTTTAAAGGTTAGATTTGGATTCATAGGAGGTTAGAAGTGTGCTTTCTTGAGAAGCAAAAACACCCATTTATGTTTTAGTAAAGTACACTGGAGTCAAAATATCCCAAAATTTTGGTGCTCTTATAGGTTCAAAAATTAATGAACTATTGTTCTCCTTGATGTGCCATGGTTTAGCCTCTATGTTTCTCATTATGTTCAATTAAGGCTTAAACCAAGATTTGAATGTTCAACTTACACTTATTTCCTTCAAAATCATTGCAGGAGTCTATAATGCCCATGGAGAAAAAGGACAAGTTTCTAGACTCTGACACTTCTGAGTTTGAGAAGGTAATTGATTACTATATTTGCTCCGAGAGTGATGTTTATGTTCCAGCCATATCAGGCCTGTTTTACGCCAATGTTGCGGGAAGGCGAATAGCTTCTGGAAGGACTCAAATACTTGTCCCGGAGGATATTCCTGATTCTTCTGCGCCTTCTGAGAATTTCATGTCGCATTATGTTACAAAGAAGAATCACTTTGCATTTTCCTGTTTGTGCTAGTTCAAGGAGCGGGTAATCCTCCCCTACAAATTCGATGGACATTATATTTATTTATACAACTGGAAAGAGTTTGTGATGGGGCATTTGATTTCTGCAGAAGATTTCTTTCTCTGTGTGTGGTTGCGTAAATGGTTTTTGGTAGGCTTGCAGATTTTATACTTTTTAATAGTTGGGACTTGGCACTTGTTAATTAAATGTGTTGTAAAACATTCTTGTACTTTATATTTGTTGCAATTAATGTCACATCGCTTTTAACAAGTATATGCACTTTTGATCACCAATGTTGATCATCTTCATTTTATGTACAACACATCAAATAATATTAGTACTTAGTAGTTATAAAGTGTAGTGTCAATGTATCATGGCTTCCTATAGCTAAAAACATCACGTGTACAGGTACAGTAACTATAAATATCTACAACTATATGAAATACTTGGAATAAAATTTTAATCAATCCGAATTGAGTTGGTCAGCATGCTCTTATAGTACACTTGTGAGGACACAAGTTCTATAGTCAGTTTCTTTTTTTACTGCTTGCGTCGTACTCTGAGTTGGGCCCTTCGTGAATGACAAATGTACTATGAGTTGGACCTTTCATGAATAGCAAATTTACGAAAAGCTTAGCCTGAGTTGTTCCGAGAAGCAATCAACCGCTGGTATGGCTTTATGAAGACCTTTGCTAAGGGTGTTTTTGGAACTGGAATGAATTTGCCAGCGATAGCAAGGGGCCAGCTGTAAGGGAAAATTTCATTACAGATTTAGACGAGGAATACACAAATTTTTGCGTATTTTTGTATTATATCGGGTAAAGTAGCATTGATATTAATAGATCTAATTTTGCTGAAATATTAGCTGAAGAACCTGTGGATGCCTATAAAAAGGCACAACATCCATAATTTCAGATCCAAAGGAACAGTGGAGGTGAACTTCCCGAGGAAATTAACGATGATTATCTAAGTGAACAAAAGAACATGTTAGTGATCATGAAGAAACTAGAGTTTCCAGATCGTAAAATGCCATATAAAATCATGTCATCGTCACCTGAAGTATGAATGTAGTTCCCACTATTCCAGTAAAGAGTGGGTTCTTGGTCACTCCTGTAAAGACATTCAACTCCTCTGGTTTTCGAGCATTGAACTCATTGAAAATCTGTAAATTGATCAGAGAGATCTTATAATTATTCTGGTAAAAATCTGGAATATCACGTAAAATACTCGTCAAGTTTATTTTGCTCGTTCGTTCGAATCAAATTATACTTACTTGGCAGAGAACAAATGTGTTGAACACCACAGTATTCTTCAACATGTTAGCGTGTTCTCTGTCAGACGTGTCCAAGTTAAGGATACTTATGCCATTGAAGTTGAGAACAAGGAGGACTGCAATTTGATACACAGCCTGCAAATGTATAAAGTATAATGATATGTTTGTATATACTGTATTATAAATAAACAAAAGACGAAAAGAATATCAAATTCCTCTAGATAATAAGGTAACATACCTGTATAATCAAGTTCCTCCACATGATATTTGTCACAAGGGGTTCTCTGAAGGGTTTAAGAGTAGTTCAGTAAAAAGTTATTAGCACAATAGACCTCTCAAACGACATAAATGTACCTAAAGCCGTGTTCTCATGCAACATGAAACTTTATAAATTAAGAAATCTACTTAAAATAGAAATGGCTAAAAATTCAACCTGCGGCCAACGGGAGTTCTATCCATAAGTTGATCGGTTGGTGGTTCAGTGGCCAGTGCCAAAGCTCCCAGAGTATCCATGATAAGATTAACCCAAAGAAGCTGCACCAAAAAAACGCGAATTTATGTAATATGACATGATTTCATGGAATTAACAAAAAAATACATGAGTAAGAGAGATACTATACCTGCACTGTGTTTAGAGGAACATCTCCCGAAGAAATGGCAGCAACAACATTAATTGTAAGAGCTGCAACATTAACAGTGAGCTGGAACTGGATGAATTTTTGTATGTTTGCATATACAGAGCGTCCCCAACGAACCACCTGTAAGGATAGTTCCCAGAGGCATTGTGTTAGTGCACGGAGATTAAGAGAGATACCCTTAAACTATATAAGAGCATATGTAATAAGAATTCTGGTTTTCTTTTTCTTCTCTGGGAAGCGAATGTCCTCTGACACTAACCTTAACAACTGAAGCAAAATTGTCGCCCAAGATAATGATGTCCGAGCTTTCTTTTGCAACTTCAGTGCCTTGTATACCCATAGAAAGACCTATATCAGCCTACAAATTTAGAAGACAAAAGAGTTGGTAATTTAGTGTAAGAATATGAACCAATAACAAAGAAATTTCACACATAATATTGTGTGGGACAACTGTGTGTGTGAAGACAAGGAATCGCATACACACGTTCCACATATAATCTTCACCTGACATACTATGAAAACTACTCACTTCCAAAAGAAACATGATTTACCCACCAAAAAGTTACTATGTGTAAATATAATGGGCTTTTAATTTTTTAAGATCAAGGGCTTGTGCATGGAGACATGTATATATCTTTGATAGGTAACTAGGTAAGCAAGCATGATTAGAGAACTTCAAACCTCATGCAGCGCCGGAGCATCGTTGGTTCCATCTCCAGTAACAGCAACAACTTCCCCTTGTTTACGCAGTGTTTGGACAAGTAAAAGCTTGTCAGTTGGAGAAGACCTTCCCATGACCTTTGCAGGATAGAATACAATTGTGTTAATAAATAGCTACGATCAATAAAGCTTGTTTTTAAAACCAGAAAGGGGGATTTCTTGTCACGACGTACTGAGATCTTTTGTGCAACTTCTTCTCTCTCCTTTTCAGGCATCTCACGGAATCTCTTCCCTTCTATAACATAGGGTTCACTCGTGTCTGAATCTGGAGAAAGGATACCACACTCCAGAGCAATTGCTTTGGCTGTCTGAATATTATCTCCGGTTACCATTCGCACCTGATGGTCACATACAAAGAGCAACCAGTCAACATGTTGCGCTTTGTTTTTAAAATTATTAGTTAAATAACAAATATGTTATGTTATGGTATATATATATATATATATTAAAAAGTATGTACCTTAACTCCGGAATGCTTGCAAAGTTCCACTGCTTCTCTGACACCTGGACGGCAGGGATCCTGTATAGAAAATGTTGTAGATAAACAGGAAATACTTAAGAAAAAGAACGAGTATTTAGAAGATAGCATAATAGCACTGCCCAAAGGCTCAGCTTATAGCTGTGTTCGAAGGATAAATAAAAAGGATTTAAATAATAACTCGTCGCGTTCACTACCTTAATACCAACAATAGCCAGCAAAACTAGATCATCATCTGGTAAATCCCACTGTGCCTGGTCTTCTTGATCAGTGGGAACCTCATCTGCTTCACATGTTCTGTAAGCGATGGCCACACACCTCAAGCTGCTTGCAGCCATATTATCGATAGCATCTTTAAGGAAACTCTGGAATAAAAAATGCATTAAAATGATAACTTAAAAAATACGTATTTATGGAAAGGATCAGAAATTGTAGCGTTCAACCAACAGCATAAGTCGTGTTGTCTTTTCTTCTTATTAAAATTTTCATTATGGGCTACAGAGAACTACAAACATGATGAAAGATCAACCTTTTGCTCTTCAATGGACTGCAAAGAACCATCTACGTCGATGTACTGTGTACACGAGGCGAGAAGTATTTCAGCTGCTCCCTTCCAATGTACATGAACTTGTGATCCAGTCTGGCAAATTGTCCAAGTATTCGTGTAAATATAGGAATAAGTAAACCAATAATTTAGAACCAATAGTTACATTATTTTATTTTTTTAAAAACTACTAAAGTTCTGGTTGAATCACTTGCCTTGCCTCTTACTGCAACACCTCCACGTTTTTTTGTTGAATTAAATGGAGCAACATGGAGAGCAATGGATTCTGCTCTCACTACATCAAATTTCATTCCCAACTGCAAAAATTAATATGGATGATCAATACCCGAGTCAGTCAAATTCGACAGATAAAATCTACAAAAACAGCTTGAAAATACCTTGACAGCCCATTGAAGGATAGCCTTTTCAGTTGGCGATCCAGAAACCTCCTGAACACCTTCCTGGTTTATAATTTAAAAAGAACAAAAAGAGAGCGGGTCAATGTGTAATATAAATAGCCTAAAATTTTGTTTCAATAACGCAGGTCGCAGGGGGCAAGAGAAACATGATTTGAGACGATCACACTTCCTTACTGAAAATAAAGTTTTGCAGCATCGTGTATTGCTTCTTTTAATATAAAAGACCAAAAAAACATTGCATTCGCTTGACTTACGACCTTCTAACTGGGGTTGCGCAAGTACTCGCACACTGAGGAAGTACGTACCTTAGATATAAATATGCTGCCAGCAGTGTTCTGTGCTACTCCCTCATCTAGCAGAGAGGAAACCGTTGAGTGCAACTGAGAACCATCTTCCTGAAGATCAATCTTATTTTTCCCGACATAAGCCTCCACAACAGTCATCTGTGTCGTCAATATGCCGTTTTTTGAGGTTAATGACCAAGATAATTAAAAACACGCATTTTATTTTTGGGAGATTTTACAACAGAAAGTTAAACAACCTGATTCAGGGTCAAAGTTCCAGTCTTGTCACTGCAAATAGTTGTTGCCGATCCCATAGTCTCACAGGCCGAAAGCCTACGAACCTGAAAACCAGTTGAAAAATCTTGTAAAATATCATATAATTAGGAGACTTTTATACAATTTTATAAACCGAGACTCTAGGATAGATGAATTCAACGACGTACCAAAGCCTTGTCAGCCATCATCTTTTTCATGGAGTACGCTAGGCTGTAGGATATTCGAGTTGAATTAAAATCAAAGAGCACTAGAGCGTACGAGGACAATGATACATTTCGTGATACTTACGTCAAGGTTACAGCCAAGGGAAGCCCTTCTGGGACTGCGACGACCACTATTGTGACCTAGATAGGAGTTTCAGTCAATGAAGAGAAAGGACAAACTCTAACCGTTTCCCCTTTATTTTCCATTTTAGAATTTTGAACTTACAGCAGCAGTAATTATATGTATAACTCCATCAACCGTTTGGCCAATGCTGGTACTCCCACGGACAAACTGAGCAGATCCATCAGCATTCTTTGAAGTCCCAGTGAAAAACCTGAGGTACTTAAATTGCTGGTGAAATTGGAGTTCTGGATGTGATCGTGTAACTATATATAAGAAACTACCTACCTAGACAAGAGAACAACAAGCACCAAAAGAGCTACAGAGAGCCCAACGATGCCTATAAAAGTCGCAACACCATTCAGCCGCACCTGTGACGTACCATATCGTGATCCATAGTTTGATTATTTCACGCGCCAAATAATTAATCGGGAGAATTAAGAAATTAATTATCCAGTAAGTACCTGCAAAGGAGTTTCTTCGCCAGTGTCTTCTGAAATACTAGCCATCAACAATCCCCATTCAGTGTTGAGTCCGACACCAGTTACCTAACAAAGAAATACAAAAAAAAAAAAAAATCATACGATTACATAAAATTATAGCTTGAAGATTGAGCAGCAGCGGTTAAACCAGAAACAAAAATTATATGACAGTGAATATCCAGAAAAAGAACAAAATCCAGTTATTAATTGTAATCAATGTCGAAAGGCGAAATTAGTTTTTCCTCATACCAGCATGGTTCCAGCACCATCAGCTACCTTGCACCCTGACATCAAAAATGGAGACTTGTGGTCTTTGCTCACCTACATAATACCACTACGTGTGAGAAATATATGTCGATAATTCTAAAATAACCTTATCTAAGAGCCTTACTATCTTGCTTTCCCCAGTCATACTGGATTCGTCAATGGCAAGAGAATGGCCACTCATCAAGATTCCGTCGGCAGGAACCTATGCAGAATACACCAAAAGACTTTTAACATGACAATGTATGGCTCAAGAAGGCAATATTCCGACGTTGTGAAATCATTGTTACCTGATCACCTATCTTGAGTGGTAGGACATCCCCAACCACAATCTCATATATTGAGATCTTGTCCCTCCTACCACCTCTGATCACCTATGGATATTTTTCATCGTGAAAGTACTTTGAATTATCAATCACCTTACTGCCTTCTAAATTCATGACTAAACTTACCTCCACTTTGATGTTCCGCTTTTCCTCATTTAAATTTTGAAACTGGAGGGACTGCCGGTAATCACTTGTTGCTGATGAAGCGGAGCAAAGAGAAATAATAATAAAAAATAAATTAACTTAAGCTAGTGGCAGTGTAACTAACAGTCGACCCAATGATAACTGGGGATAAGACAAGGAACAACAGAACATCAAGTGTGAATTTCCTTACGGACCTTACCTGTAACAAAAATAACTAGAAGAACTGCAAAGCTAATGCTTCCCCCATCATACCATCCTTCTTGCAGGCCCTGAAAAACAGCATTACTGCTAATTAGACGTGAACAAACTCATAACTAAATTTATTTTGTTTCATTCATACTGCATTACTTTAGATGACTCTGCATATTCATCTATCTACACGAATTTCTTTGATAAAATAGAGTAACTTGAAATTTTGAAACTGAAACTGAAAGATTACCTCCGTTTTTATTCCAAGAGCCAACGAAGCCACAGCAGCTATGATTAGAATAATGAGGGTCGTGTCCTGCCAAGCTTCCCATAGGAACCTCTGCAGAGCAACAAATGTAAGTGAAGTTAGTCTAGATAGATAATTGTGAACAAAATAACACTCTAGACAAAAATTTACCAGGAAACTCCGTCCCTTTTTCACGGGATACGTATTTGACCCAAAGGCATTCCTTCTTTCTGATAACTCATTTTCGTCACCACGGATCCCTGTATCGGTGTCTGTTTTTAGCAACTCTGATATCCCTTTAACCTGAAAAATGTAATCAAGGTTAGCTTATTTTTACTCGTTTGTCATGATACTCTACAAAAAAAAATGTGAAGGAGTAGCCTTACTTACCCCTCCGTATTGTTGCAGTGCAGAGAGATTATTCTCTCTGGTCATTGAAGCAAGCTGCTCAGGTCCGATTCCGTAATCCCCATTAGGAGATGGAGGAGTTACGGCAGTTCCTAACACTGCAGAAAACGTCGAAACATAATATAAGAACAAAATATTCAAATACTGATGTAAAAAAGAATAACTAGACAATAAAATACCAATTGCTCGCTGTCCAGCCAATTTGAAGAGCAATGCAGCCTACAACCGGAAACACATTAATAATCGAAAAGAAGTATTATATAAAAATCGAGATGAATGTATTACTATAATATTACCCGTATGACTTGAGCATGTGCTCTGATCATCCGTCTTCTTTGTTCTTGCTCTTCATCTTTTTTCAGGTCTAATGTGTAGCGAAAACGACGAGAAGCATTGAGCACAAGGGCGGCTTGCTGTATAGGAATCAGAAAATGCATAAGACGAGATGTTGAATCGAATCAAATAATCAAAAACCTGGCGTGCATGTACCAACAACAAAAAAAATTACCCTCCAACGCTTGAGCAAGTGGTGAGAGACGTTTTTGGTGTTGCCGATGTCGAAAGGATCGGAGAAATTAGGATCTCCCTCCCAGTTTCCGTCGTCCGCCACGGGGCTGGAAGAGCCGCCAACCTCGACGTCATGGTGCGACCCGGTCATGTCGGCGGTCACGGATTGAGAGAGATGGCACCGCCGCTTCCACGGAGCCACCACTCCTTGCGCGGATTTAAAAGGCGATTCGAGGGAGAAACAGCTAATCGAGATGAAATTGGAATTCGAAATGTTAACAGTTGGAGAAAGGTGATTAATGGCTTCAGAGAAAAAAAATATAATAATCAATTCAGCCGGCGAGGATTGTCGGACATTTGGTTCACGTTTATGGGTATTACTATTTTTCTTCATTTTCTGAAATCTGTGGGAATCCGATTCTAACGCAACGCCGCGAACAAGGGACTCTCGGAGAAGCTAAAATTCAGGGGAAACTTTTTTTTATTGGAGTATAAATATATATACAGTATATTATAAAGAAGCTTCGATCAAATTTCCCGCTCGATCAAATTTCCCGCGCAGATAAATTATTGTAGGTTGTAGCTTTAAGTGTGACTGTGAGAAGAGTATAAATTTTATTTCTAATTAAATTGATATTTATGACGTCAAAATTGTGAAAATTATGCCACTAAAGAAGCAATCAACTTTTGGTAGAAGAAAAAAAAGATAGGACAATCTCGGGGTTTTAAGCAATAAAACATCAAATTTGAAAAATTATCGAGGCGACAAATACTATCTAATTCATTCTTCTGATCAGCTCATTGATGTTGTCTTCGCGGTTTCCAGCATCTCCTCCTTCGACATAGTGATTTCTCTTCTTCTTCAGGCCACCCAACGGCGCCTTGAGTTGGAACGGCCACAGAAAGTTGTTAGCCTCCTTAAAGTGGGGTCCGACAGTCAGGATCTCGTGAATAAGATCCTCAGTGCAGATAATTCCATGCTTACCAAGGGTCTGAAAATCGAGAAAACGAGAAAAAGGGTCCCGTGAGAAATAAACAATTATGTCCATAACTAACAGTAAGTAAAAGTCAACAACATTACCTGTTCAATGATCGAGTTATCTGTCAATGCAATCCTCTGCTTATTGACCTTGCCATAGCCCCTCTTGTAAATCAGCTCTTTCACACTTTTCAAGTTGGGGTACCTGAAAACAAGTGCAAATTCATTCTAAGCATATACACATCATCCAAAACTAACTGAAACAAAAAATAAAAAACAGAGAGGCTGTAATATTGAATTGCGCATACCCAAAAGTCACATATGGCTCGACCCTGTGCAACATATTCACTGTTGCCTTGTTAACCTTCAGGAACACACCGTTGAAAATCTGGATGATCACAAGGGGAAATATCCAAAGAAAGAAACATATATTAGCTAGAACTACTAAAGCAAATACTACAAAACAATGATCCGCACATTTAATACATTAGTAAATCAAGACATCTCTACATGTAACCTCGACAAATATTCATTTTTTCTCGAATAGGTATCTCAAATAATAATAATAATAACCAAACATATAATAATGCCTAAGCACTTTACCTGGCGAAGACGAAGCAGCTGCAAAATCTTTTTCGTCTGTGGGTGCATGGCATTGATACTGAGAGGTACAAAACACAGAAAAAACATGAGACACACACATTATCAATCATAGAATCCCATCAAGTCATCTCAAATAACAAATGACACGTACCCACGAATACGAATGATGAACAGCAACTTAGCTTCAGGGTTCACGTAAAACCCTCCTTTTAGCCTAGCCTCACGCTTCAGTTGAATCAGCTCCTTATCCTAAAAAGACAGCCCACGATCCGGTGCTTAATTGATTCACAATAAATATACAGAGTAACAAAAAAATCAACTTATGCTGAATCACACCTGTGCCGAGTATTCCTTGGCATATTGATGAGTTCTGTTGAAAATCACCTTCCTGTTTTCCGCATTCTTCACCTTCAAAGCAACAAGCTCCTGCGTTTTAGCCAGAGCCCATTCCTCGCTTCTCTTCTGCTTCTTTAGAACAGACTCCGGTACGATAGTTGCTCCCTTCTCAGCCATCTCTGTACACAGAACATGACCAAACCGATTAATTCTTTGAAACCGACTTTCAGAATCACCAAAAGAAGCCACACGCACTAATATACCAGCATATATAAAAAAATAGTTTTTTCAGTCAAGTTTTATAATCATTTCAGGGTCATGAAATTCAGAGAGGAAATCGGAACATAGCAAAATCTACAGCATTGTGGGATTAAAGCATTTTAAGATCCAAACACGTCCTAAGCGATAATAAAAAGAGAGATCGAAATCAGCTACACAACATCATCATTCTCAGTGCTAGAGCTACAGTGATATAAGCGCGTACAGAGTACAGATACAAAATAAACATATAGATTATGCCGGAGAAGAAAATGAAATGAGCTTACGGGTTCGTTTGATTCGCCTGTCGGATGGTCAGCTGGTTTAGTGATGACGGTCGCGGCAGCTGGTTTATGAACCTGTGTCGGGGGTAAAAAGAACTAGGGTTTTGTAGGGCTAGAAGATGAAACAGATCTGACGGTTCTTATTTTTCCTCAGATACCAAATTGAATCCCACCCGTTAATGGGACTATAGTTTCATTATTGTCATTTTCGGCCACTACAGTTGGGGTTTATTTAAGTTTGGCCCAGTTAAATTTTAAAATTGTATACTTAAGTACTAATCTTTTTTTTTTTTGGTCAATGAAAAATTTAAATAATGAAACATGGACCTTACCATCCTCAATTCAAGTACTACTTGTTCATTCGGGTTCGAACCTCGAACCTTGGATTATTCAATTCAAATACTGCTCGTTCATCTCGACTCAAATGATGTTTATGATTTTTTGGTAAAAATATTTTGATATTTTATGTTAAATTTATTGTACTTTAATAATCACAAAAAACCAACTTATGCTGTTTTTTTTCTTTATTTTTTGATTAAACAGGAATCTATTTTTTAAAAATATATCAAAATAATTATTTAACTTGTACTCACAAAGTTAGTGTATGTGTATACTATATAGAGGTTTCAATAAATGAATGGATTCGGAGTTCATATTTCAGGAAGTGATCTCTTCTCATATTAACAAGAGAAGTGTCACTCTCACATTTTTCTCATACATAGCCCAGAAAACACACATCTCATTCACGAGCAAGTAGTTGAATTCTCTTGTATCTATTTCTGAGTATAGAATCAATACAAATGATAATTATGGTGATGGAACTATAGGATTGTGTGCTTCGATATCCACGTGTCTAATACCAGGAACTATTTCCTGGATCTCTTTCTCGAGTCGGTCTACTTCACTTCCGAGAGCTGTGACCACCTCCTCACCTGATTATTTGCTTTTGAGGTTAATTATACACAATTAAAAAAAAAAAAAAAAGCAAATCATTCAGAATTACAAATGCAAATGTTTTTATTTTTTATAAAGTGAACCCTGGTTTATTTGTTTGGATAATGGAAATCTCAAGAGGTATTTGTAATTATCCATTTTCTTTTATTGCATATCATACCATAGTTTGACATGATCTTGAGCAATGCAGAATCATCCTTTCCGTTGGCAGCCTCCCGAAACTGATTATGTTATGAAAACAGAAAAATCAGAAAAACAATATATTGATCTATTATTACACCTAGAAATCAGCAAGAGCACAAATTTAGAGAATTTAAAGGGCGCGGTGAAATTACCTGGGTGGCCCACTCTTCACGACCAGTTCTGCTTAGATAATTTTGCACCAATACTACACCGTTGAAGTCTACAATAATAAATTTCCCATGTCATGAAAAAAAGATCAACATGCTTTTTAACTACTACATATCATATCAAGAGCTAACCTATTTCAGCCTTGAATCTAAAAAATCCCGGTCCAATCACCTCGCTTTTGCAATCATATACAGAATCCACAACCTACAGCAAAAGAAAAATGGCATTTGATAAACTGCTTTGACATTTGTCATAAATCAGCAACAAGTTAAGAGTAAATACTTGCTTAGTACCGGGTCATTTTTCAGGAAGTGTAGAACTCTTTCCATATCTTTATTGTCGATGGCTCGACCAATTAAAGCATGGCGATTCCTCTGAATCAGAAATATAGCAACCTGCATCATAGTAGTCAATATAATTAGGGCGATTAGTCAATTCTCATTGAATAAGAATTCATGAATCCGAATTAGTAAAAATGCCAAGTTTATAGGTCTAAACATAAATACTTCTGGTTGATTACTATTATATCTCAATTATACTAAATTTTCCAAGTGCACTCTTTCGTTTTGGTAAAGAATATAACAAAAAAAGTATATGATGTCCATCAGCAAAATCAGAACACAAATCACCTACCATTCCCAAAAGATTCCCAACAATAATTGAACCAATAGGATCGTAAATTGCATTTCCCGTCTTATTTACGGCCACCAGGGATGCAGCAGCAATGGCAAGGCCAGTCACAGCAGCACCGTCCTGCATGATCAATCAAATATGATTTAACTCGTTTAACTGACCAGTGAAAGGATAATATTACAATGAGCTATAAAGCCATAGAATCAAGCCTAACCCGTGATTAATTGAAAATTACTGCCAAATTAATTTCATCTTTTGAACTAACAACTTGAATGACTGGAACAAAATATAGATCACCTCTGTCATGACAGCAACAGAAGTCGGGTCATGACCACGCCAAACATAGTCTCTGACTGTCATTCCTTCAGCAGCAGCACCTTTTCTAACAGCATGGATAGCAACACAAAGAGAAGCACCTAAAACAACAAGTTCAGGTTTAACAGTCGCAATGAGATTTTTGATTTTTTTTTTGTCAAAATCCAACAGCATGAGCAAACAATAAAGATATTTACCTTCGATAATAAATGAGCCACCGATCACAAGAGCAGCATATTCTATATGTTCAGGGGGCTGAAGAGAAAAACAGTATTAATCAATAAACATAAAACATATCATAAGATATTTAATGTTGTTTTCTAAATTTTGAAATTAAGGCTTTACATTGAAATCTTTAACATTATTCTACCTGAGCGGTCCACAAGTTTTGAACACCATGAACAATTGTAGCACCAGAACCAAGACAAAATATACCGACAGCAGAAATCAAAGACCAGACAAATCTTTCCTTGGAATAACCATATCTGAGATTATTTAAACAGGTATTAGCATGATTACAAAGAAGCCTTAGCTTTAATTGTTCAAAATAAAAATATGTATGAAACATTACATATTTCTCAGTTATTGTAGGAAATCTATCTAATGACTATTTCTTTGAAACAATCTTTAAAAGAATTTTCAAGATGAGTTTTGGACATACTTTCTTGACATGCGATTATAAGCATAAGGTTATACATATGAATATACCAACAGAGAACTTACGGATGGAGAGCATCTGGGGCACGGCGTGAGCTACTTAAACCATATGCAAGTAGAGCCTACAAGGTAGGATTAGATTCGTCATATTGATCGATTGATACAAAACCACGCACGCGAGAAATACCTGATTTGCAAAATCTGCCAGCGAATGCACAGTTTCAGCAAGTATCACATGGCTTGATGTGGACAACCAGACCCCAAACTTGAGAGAGAAAACTAAAAAGTTGCACCATAATGCCATTGTCACTGCTCGCTGGCTAAAAGTAAACAATTTCAGTATTGGAGGAAAACATCGCAGATAAATCGACTCGCGAAAGCAAAATAGTCATTTTACATAATATTTAAAGAATGAGAAATGAAAGAGTCGAGGAAATGTATAATGCTCATTGCTCAGTATGCTGCCATTGCCATTCTCAATCACTTTCGCAGAAACAATAGTGACAAATAAAATTAATTAACACACACACATACACACACACACTGGGATTACCCATGATCCTCCACTTCTATCTTCTCAGTCTTTTTAGCTCTGGTCAGAAGACCTGCAAACACCGCCATCAAATTTAGGAAGAAGAAAATGCAGAGTAAAATTAATTTATCTCAGAAAAACAAAAACTCACTTCTTGTGAAATGAAGCTGGTGATGATTACTCGAACAAGGTAAAATTAAGTAAGGAAAAGGAAGAAAACGAGACGGATAGTTCGCCGGCGATACGCTCCCGAATGCTGCGACACCCAGGCGCTGATAACGATGGTTAACATCATACTTCATTATGGTTCGGTGGTGATTATTGAGCTTCTTATCCTGTGAATCGGGATTCTCTTGCTCGTGCGAAGACAATGGGGCGTGGATTTGAGAAATGGAGCAGCTGAACGGATAGTGATGATATCTGTCATGGCGAAGGCGAGTGAGCAGACGCGCCGCCGTCCGCATTTCTGCTGATAAATATTAAAACTATAATAATTCAACAACAATCGGCATACTGTGTAGATGGTATCAACAAATCGTGAGTTTATTTTTCATTAAAAAAATAATGTATTTAGAAAATAGGGTTTTGAATTGAGGCGGTGATGGAAGTTTGGCAATTGCCGGCGGGCGGCGGAGAGAGTGGTGGTTTGGAGGTGTAGGGGTTGTGGAGTGAGTGATTTCTAGCTCTAGAAGTAAATCTTATTCTCCATGCCCCATTGTAGGATTGCGACTCTTTATGCCCATTTTTACATCAGTTGTAACTAATTAGATTATAGAGAGAATTGTGTTCAATTTTATTTTTTTAATTTGTGTGTAATAAACTTATAAATCAAAAGATAGGAGTAAATGCAAATTAACCAAACCTGAGGTATTTTTTGTAATTATCCCAAAGATTTGAGACATAAGAAAAGATAGAAGAAAACATTTGCATTTGCAGCATAGTGCACTGAGAAAAAATACAACTCTTCTTCCAAGTCTATACAGACAACAGAGTATGTCTTGGTAAAAGAATTTCTTCGCCTAACTTACAGAACTCGTATAAGGAAATTGACAACATCCAGTTATACATATAAACTAATGTTACAAATTAAAAGATACAAACCTGTACTAAGATCTCATCCACAGGCTCAAACTAATTTCCTGAAGCCCTCAGATTCTTCGTCTACTTCTTCCTAGGGCTTCAGAGTTCAGACTCGGTCAAATGTGTAACTAATACATAATTAAACATAAAGCCTCTTAGTTGTCGTGAAAACCGCGGCCTTCTTTCCTGGCACGTGTACGGATTTGTATATGCTTCCCATCATCCGACTTGTCATGACGGGAGCTGATTTTTAAAGGGTGGGCCTCTGTGTTAAAAACCCATTCGTCTAGTGAAATGACTGACGAAGGTGAGAACAGGAGGTAAAAGTATTTAAGTGTCTCAGCCAGAAAAAAGCTTTGCATCATGTTGTCTTTAACACCGGTATTAACCTGATAGACAGGAATATAAAAATCAGAGTCGGGTATGGGCATGGGTTATTATCTTCATAGTTGATCGCACTTATAGAGTAAGTTTTAATAAAATGAACTCCTTCCGCTGTCCAGGCTAAAATTATAAGGATCATAAGTAATCTAAGGGTTAATTGCAAAAAGTACGCATTTTAGCCTAATTACGAGAAACACGTATTTCTCGTTTTTTTGTCAACAAATCGTACCCTCAAGATAGAAGTATTGGACCATTGGTTAGGTAAATACAAACCTCATGGAGTACTGTATGTATTTACAATTTTTAAAGAAATATAGTTGTATTTTTATAATTACATAAAATGCCAGGAGTAATTTAGGTAATTATCACTTACTAAGTAGTTAGAAAAATGGAAACCCAGTATAAAAGTAAAAATAGTTCAGAAGCTAGGAATATACTTACATCCTTTAATCCAACATATCCCCCTTCTACGCGAGAGTTCTTCTCGAATGCTTGGAAGATATTCCAACCCCACTCCTTATATGTCTTGTTGCCAGTCAAACGCCAGAGATAAAAGAGTGACTCGACTGTCTCTGGCCTCAATATGTTCCATGATGTTCCAACACTCATATCCTATAATCATTAAATGCACAATCAATAATATAAAAATAAATAAAAATTAAACACTACATAAGCTTTTCAATAAACACAGAAACTAACACTCACTTGTCCTTCAGTAAAAAAGTAGTTCTCTCCAGCCAATTTTGTCGGTGTTGACTGGTAGAAATTATAACAGGTCCATGCTAGCTGCACATATGATCCGATATCATCAACACAAAGCACTAAATGGCTATCTACCTAAGTATGAACTAAGAGTTGATTAGGTATGTGTATACCTCTTCAGCCAGAGATAAGAATTTCTTAGCTTCCTCAGGACCATAATCGGTAGATCCCAAAGCTATCATTCCTGGAGCAAAACATGCAAGTTCATCCATCTGCAAGTACGTGTAATAGACAAGAGAAACATGTAAAAACAGATAAATATATTATACTCCTATATATTTATGTGTTGAAGCACTTATTAGACCACAAAAATAGATAAAACCCACCTTGTCTATTAAGGAAGGTCCAGATTTCTCACAGAGATAAGCAAAAGAAGACGGGGTAGTTCTCCGCACCAAGGTTAGAAGACCTTTCATTGAGGTCTCCCACATTTCTCTGTTCAAGATAAATTTTAAAGATGTTTTTACTATACTTCTATCTCGAGTAGTATAATGTCTAATAGAAAAACAAATTCAAACGTTTTCTGATTGTTTGTTCTTCTGTATTGTGGTAATCAATCTAAATACATATTTCTTCCCATAATTTAACAAATATCATCACAAAATTTAGCTCAACCTATAGAATGGGCTCATATTTATGTGCTCTAGCACTCTTTCAAATACAATTCCATTGTGTTTTCTATGCACAAAGTAAGTTTTAAGAAGATCAAACACACATACCTGTATATTTACAAAATATATGTGTGTATTCATCCAACGACATAGGAAGCATAACAACATTTACCTATAATGCTTCACAGCAGAGGTTTTATTCCCTTGTATCCAGACCTTGAGTAAGTATTCATAAAAACTGCAAAAAAAAAAAAATGATTAAAGATTTGAAAATGCCAAGACCATCACTAGTCATAAAGCTTGATCCACGTTCCAGATTATGTGTCTGTGTGTGTACGCTCACATAGCAGAAGGTCATAAGGTAGTCTTTATATATTACAGAGATGAAAAACGACAAAGACCTGTCTCCCATGGCTCCAAAAGTGATGGTTGAATGTGACCTTGTCCCTCCGTTTGGGTGAATATAAATGGGAAGCAAACCATCAGCAGGAAAGGTTTTCTTAAGCTCTAAAATGACATTTTCCACCTGAAACATCAAAACACAGAATTCAGTTCTTAGAAGGAAAATAACTATCATAAAATTTACAGGAAAGTGGATGCTACGTCATTGGTATCTTCACATTCTAGATATAAGCTATTCAAAAGAACACACATCAGCACGCTTTGAATGATATTGTTTATTCATATAGATTTGGCTTGATCACTCGAACATCAACGGGATACAATTAGGGAAGAAAACGTATAAATATACATATTCTGGTGTGTATGTGTGTCTTGACTGTTGAGTGATTTACCTTTTGCTGATATTTGGGGTCCCCAGTTCTCTGGGAAAGAGCAATAAATTCCAGTTGTTCTGTTCCAGAATCTGCCAGTATGCTGTCACCCTATATAAGAAAATAATACAAATTGAAAAAAAAATTGTGTGCGAAAATTGAAAATAAATTTATAACCATGGGTGTGGATATATTTGTTCAGCGGTAATAAATACATGTAATTCAACATAAAGGGGATAGTTGAATAGTCCAGTATTTAGGGGCATGGCCGACTTTTTTTTTTTGTTTCACTAATTATAGTGATGACAACTTACTCCAGTCCACCCAGGATTATGTGGGTTTCCATTAGCCAAGTTAATTATATTATATGGAATGCCAGAAGGAGTGTCCCAGGCAGGCAGCAGTCTATCAGCAATATCTTTAGCCTTTTCGAGGAAAATGTTTTCTCCGGAAAGATCATACGCACTGAGAAGTCCACCAACAACTCTGGAATGTCACAAAGATATATCTACTAAGTATATTATTCAAGATGTTTCACTTAAGCAATGGACTCTTTTTAAAAAATATGTATAAAAAATCCAGATGAGTAAAAAATAACTAAAGAAACATATAAAGGCATTAAACCTTATATAGCAACCTTATGGTTGTCTCAAAAACGCTAGCTTCATAGTTCTTCTCAAAATCCAAGGATTGTGCAACCCACCTGACACAAAACAAGTTGCTAAGCATCGAATAACAATTAAAGAAACATATAATGATGTTCCACGACTTTCATCACAGAAAAGTAAAAATCTTCAAACACTAGGACCGAGACACCAAATCTCTTACAATGAGAAACACACAAAGCTACCATTTTCATCTCATTCAATTCAAGCGTGACAAAGTTCCAACATTTGCATTTCAAGGAAGGTCTACGGTAATGGCCAATTGGCCATGATATTATAAAATTTATTAACTTAGAAAATGAAAAAAAAACATAAAATAGTGGGGTAAAAAGCAGTATAGATCAACAAAAACGGTAATAACCCATAATTGGTACCCAAAACTTACTCTTTCGCCCTCTGAAACTGTTCATCTAATCCCATTATGTATAGAGTGTCAAGAGCATCAATTAAAGTTGCTCCAAGTCCACCAAAGCTATCCACACCATTTTTTGATTGAGGCTGGCAACCAAAAATCCAAATTAAATATCAGACGGTAAAGTCTCTAGGCCACTTTCAGTTTGATTTCCTTCCAAATAGGTGAAAAAAATACAAGATACTATACATTTTTGTATGTATTTTAGACGAGCGCAAGCAGAAGTACAAAGCCATACCTGGAGTTCATCATGGCCCCAAGCATATTTTTCGTATGAACCCCATGCATGAATCATAGCACCTTTAACTTTATCTCTTCGAAGAAGGTCAATTGGGTCACCAGAAACGTCTGAATGCTTAATTTGTTTTTTTACGGGATGAGCAATTTCTTTTTGTTCACCACTATGACTCGTCTTTATGTCTTCCAGCTGAATTATCAATCAGATCCTTAGTATACTAAAGAGGAATGACATAACATATGGCATGGTAGAACTTAACAACAATATTGAACTCTACATAAAAACCACTGAGTTGAGTTTCTAGAAGTTTCATAATATATACTCTGGATAGAGTTATCTGCATAGACATACAACCCAAATACAGTTCAAGAAAAGCAGTTCAACATCGAACCAGATCTTAAATTTTATTGACCAAAATATATATAGTTTGTTTAAACTTTAAATGAACTAAGAATTCATCATGAAAAACGCATATCAGAAAATATTGAAAAGATGGCAGTAAAGACTCTACAATCTCTGGCAAAAAGTGAAATCGAAGATCCTTAAAAAGAAGAGCACATCATAAATTGAACAATTACCATATTATGCAATTGAGTAACTTCCTCGTTCAATTTAGACACCTCTTCCTGCATTATAGTAAAAATAACTTGTCAACAGCAATGAAAGTGCTTAATCCAGTCTTTCAGCAAAAAAAAAAACATTTCCTTCAATCCAGAAAGGAGAAAAACAAAAACTGAATGCCGCCTGAATATTTCCATATTTTTTCAAGTGGGTCGATTTATGCTCTAATTAGATATCATATCCATTTTTTCGTTTTTCTAATCATGCTCCGCAGCAGCATTGGAAATGCAGTTAGGGAGACTCTTTCACATTACGCACAAACAAACCGAGACCGTTCTTTTTCAAACACGCGAACAAATTAACAACACGAAATTCCATCGTGTATTTTTTTTTTCTTTTGCCCAATTCCAACGAACAAACAAATCCGGCAGAATTCAGAACCAGATTCTGAAAAAAGCGAAATCAAATACTGTATAATGTACCGACCTCGTGCTCCCGGAGCAGCGTCTGCCGATCCCAAAACACTAAAGTAGCGCATACAAATACTATGAAGAGCAAAGCTAAACGCTTGGGTCTCTTCAGATAATACGATGGATCGATGTACCTCCACGAGCTCGACGACGATCTAGTCCTCGCCATTTTGATATTTTTTTTCAGCTTAAGAATTTGTAAAGAAATAAAAAAATTAAACTCGGAAGGCCTTTCTCATATTTCGCTGACGATAATTTTCGCGTCGCTGACCTGATTGAACCCCAAATTTTGGTTGTTGACGAAGAAGTGAATTCAGTTTTATTTCATTTTGCTTGTCTTACGGAGATGCGCGAATGGGAGGCCGCCATGTCAGACTCTGACAAAGCCGCGACGAATGGAAGATATTTATTTCACCTTTTTCGTTAAATATACTTAACAAAGAAAAATTATATTACTACTGTACTGCGTCGTAATAATTTCTCCCTTGTATTATTCATAAAATATTAATTATTATATTTTAAAATAAAAAAAAAATTACGAAGAAAGTGCTTTTTCAAATGAATAATATTTTTTGTACCCTTACACAGAAATTATTTTTAACAAATTGAAAGCACAAGCAAGTGAGAAAAGCACATTATTTAAGGGTAATTTGGGAAGTTAATTAGGATTAATTAAAAGCAAACCAACCAACTGGTTATGTTACATGCACTGTTAATTTACATTTAATTGGATTTGGGACCATCCAACCAACAACCATTATACTTATATCAGTCCCTCAGAAAAAAAAAAACATTTGTATTTCAAAACCACTTCCCGACATCACATGAATATCGAAAGCCAACCTAGTTTACATAATTCGTTTCTTTAGTACAATAAGTTGCACGAATCAATGGTCATGCTGAATCATTCCCAGTTCCCGCAGCACTCAGAACCATTTCTTCTGCCTCAAAATTTTCATTCTGCCAAAAGATGTGTGAAAATGAAGTATATACGTTAGAATATATAGAGAGGGTTACAGACGTAGTGGAGATAGTCATTTACGAGGGGAGCAAAATTGAACTGTACCTCTTCAGTTCTGTTACGGACAGGAGTGACGCCCAACGGAGTTGTTGCCTTTGATAAATCCCTCAATGTTCCCTACATATTTCTCAGTTTGGGTTAAACAAACCAATAATCATGAATGCAAAGTGAAAACAAGAACATTAGATATATAAATATCTAGTACTAAGTAGTATTATTATTTATATAATCTATCAGAACCACCCCATTTCACTAGTAAAAATTAAGAACCATTTCATGTCTCCAAAACTTCTATTTATAGAATGTAAAAGAGCAGCAAAGATTTGTACTGAGATTACTGCAATAGCAAATCAATCTTCATCGTGCAATAACCATAATTAGCCGGAGTATCAATTGAGATTTTCATAATTGACCAACGCGCCATGAAGGAATAAGTAACAGAAAACTGGAATATCATCAGCAACGTAATAGTAACAGAGTAAAATATGCCTTGAAAAAAATTCGACGCATGTAAAATATCAGATCTAGTACCGGTAGTGACATGAAGTAATTGCACAAATATGGTAACCATAGCAAAATGGCATCTCTCAATCCCCCAAATTACCTTGTTTGCCCACATAAGTCCACATGCATTGCAAAGAGTCCTCGGTCCTTCTGGACCACGGCGCATCATTGGAGTAGATTTTGAACTCGCCCCACAATGCCGGCAGCTGATGAATTAATTTAAAGAAAAAAGTGGGTTAGAATGCACACGTGATATGTGCATTTATACCATAAATCATGTAATCCTTAAACACAAAGAGAAATGCTATCAGAGCGTCATGGTATATATACACATCTCACTTCACCCATGTGAGATGGAATGGAATGCACACGAATGATGACAGGTCCCAATAAAAATTGAGTAGGATGTACACCATCACGTATACCTTGATCACCATTTCCCAATACAACTGGGTTACAAAAACATCTCATCTTTTTTAGGAATCACAAAACTAATCAAGAGAACTCTATTTCCAAGTGATTCTCGAAGAAACCTACTTCTTTATTGTGATGTGTATGAAACACTACTCTCGAATAGATTAGAGAAATAACCACATTCAACAATAATAATACAATTATGACAACATGCATATTCACCATACATGTCAAGTACATTCATCACGTCTTGTATATTGTTCATAACTGCAGTGTATGCATCACTTATCATTTGCATATTCATCAAACGTAATGAATGTACAATAGACATGTGATGAATATGTTCATATTTTCATATTCATCATTTACCACTTCTATATTCATTTATTCATCACTCGTGTCTTGTTGTATATATATCAGGTAGCATGATGTGTGATGCGTCATAAACTTAGATGCGTGATATTCCAACTCAAATAAGTACATAACTAGATACAAAAAAAAACTGTTAGATTATTAGCAAAGAAAGCCTAAATTATAGCTGGGCATATAAAATATAAACTCACAAGATATCTTGAACTTCTGCTCCATTGCCATCAGCAACCCAGTTCGGATTCAAGTCCCAGTTGGATGGAGAATCATCATGACTTGGTTTTGAAGATGTAAATTGACCTTTGTTTCGTTGCATTCTTAGAAGATAAATTAAATTAGAAAATATGATATTTACATATATGATGTAAAAGCTCTGAACTCACTGATTCATCAGATGCAAACAATGAATATAATATTTAGTTATAAAAGATTTCCATACCTCAAAGCGACTTCCTTACGAACCGTATAACGTATTTTCTTGTCAAAATTCCGTTCTTTCCGCTTCTCGCGGAATCTTATCAGTGAAGCTATTCTCTGAGGAACATTTAACTTATGTGGAGTACTTGGTAAGCCCTGTCAACAAGATATAATGACTTTTTATAGTGACCCAGTGGAACAGAAAAATGAGTCTTTCAGATAATACATACGCTGATATCCACAGGACATACAGGAACAGCAGGGATGTTAGGAGGTACTTCACGCCCTCCCAATAGTAGAAGTACAGCTTGAACCTGAACCACATGTAATCGGAACATGAATCAGAATTAACCTCTTGAACATTTTTTATTTTTTTTAGGGGTAACAAAATATTACAAAATAAATTCTGGTTGGTTTGACCATGCATATCCCATAATAGAATGTGAGATATGACTTGGACTGCTTTATGAGATTAAACAATTAACTATAAAGATCAAACATCTACTTAGGCTATATGAGACAATCTTGAGATTTTAAGAATTACTAAATAAGAGGCCGACGGAAATATGATGAGAACCATGTGATAAGATCGAGAATTGGAAAGACAAAATCATCTGAACAAACAGATTCGGAAAATCTGGCAAACAAACAAAATACACAAGGTTCCCTGGGGCTCAATATTCATCATGGAGCCTGGAGGTAATACATTTTCATTGTGTAGCTAACAATAAATATGTCTCAGAGACATGCAAATCACTGTGCAAGGTTATCACGACAGCAAGTTGAGCGAGTACCATCGGCAAAGTCGCTCCCTCGCTCTGACTAGTCGACAAATAATTGTTTATATGGATATTTATTAAATAATTAAACATATACATATGATGAGTTGAAATTCAAAAATATAAAACACAATTACAAGTTCAAACCCAACAAATATTAACTAAGAACAAAAAATACATAAAATAAATTTTGCTTCTAAAATAAACCTTTACGAATAAAATGTAGTACATAATAAAAAATATTACATAAAAATATTTTCTTCAAATTAAAAATCTAAGAATGAAAAAATATTGAAAATAAAAAAATTAATCTGACTTTTCTCTCTCCTCAAAACTCTAATACCTAAACACCTAAACTATGGAAACCGCTGCCACCAATTTTTTTGTCATTACACTTTTCTCTAGAGTCAAAATTCTACTATACTATGAAAACCGCAGCCACCAACAACTTTTCTTCTGCCAATCAACATTACCTCTTCAATCTCCATCAAAGAAGACGAGATTTCCCACAATCTTCAACATGTCCGGTCAGATTTGACCGGATCTGACATGATTCCCGCACCAGTGTTGGTGTAGTACTGTGTTGAAACCCATACAGCGTTCGCCATCGGCAACTCTAGGCTTCTAGCATCTAGACTGATAAGTTGTTCGCCATTAAAAAAAATGCTACTTGTCAACGACTAGCCGTCGACGTGATAACCATGACACTATGGTTCAGCTACATTCAAACTTTTATAGACTTGAAATGCCAAAAGTGCCATGTAATAATATTAACGAAATTGATTCCTTTCCGATGCACTCTGGTGAGATCTTCATAGACTGAAAACTATAAGTCATTAATACTCTATAAATTTTAGACACATCACTACCTGTTATAAGAGTAATCGTTTAGTTTTATACGTGGAAAGACATGCATCGCCACAAATGTGTGAGCATGCCAAAGTGCCAAACTAAGCAAGTCAGTGTTTCTTGATGTATTCTACAATACTACTGAAGTAAAACACCTAAAGCTAACACAATTAACAGATTATACTGGCCCAAAATACAAGAACAATAAAAAAAAGTTTAGAATGAAGTTCAATTTTAATAACCTTCTCCGGAGACACGGAGTCAAACACGTAAACTTGACCCTGGAAGGAAAGAGTCAGCTGATTATGATTCTCATTGCCGACTGGTATTTGTGGATCATGATTGCTAAGTAATTGGTTCCCCGTATTAGCAACATCCCCGACCATAGCTCCATTTACTCCATCATTGCCGGCTAGGTCATTATTGTCCCCATGATCATCTCGATCGATATCATTTCCATTAGTGATGTGATGATGCAATCCCTGACGATGTTGATCTTCCAGGTACTGCATCAACCCAGCTTCGCTCTCGTGCATACCGTCCATCTTCAACATAAATTATAATTACGCACACTGAGTTATACAGAAACATAACACATTCAATACTTCAGAACTACTAAAATACTAAACTACTAAACTAATTCTTTCAAAAGCAAAAACCAGCAAAAGAATGCAACTCATTTCATGCTTAAATTTCACTATTAAAATTATTTATTGAAAAAATAGATGATCAATGAACCGAATACATCATCGAATCAGTTCCTGATAATTTATTCAAATATTTAAATTTGTTACAATAACAATGGGAAGTTTCAGTAAAGCAAATGGGAAGAAGAAATATGCAATTACAAATTTTCGAGCATAGAGAGAAACACGAAGGCTCGGCGGTTAGTGAGCGAATCACGGGGATGTTGTGGAGGACGGCGGATATCAAGTGAGGATTAACGAACGGTGGCGATGTGTCGAAGATTTGGGGAAGATGATGAAGATCGATTGCGAGCGTTTTTGTAAATTGTAATTCTAGGGCTCTGACGCCAACGTCCAATTTGGTAATCAGGGTAATAGCGTTTGCTTTTGTTTCGTGATTAATTACAATATTTTAATTCCTTATCTTATTAAATTAAAATATGAAAATTCAATACATGATTTAATAATAAATTTTATTTATCAAAATTTTCAAAAATAAATAACTATATGGTCAAGAGAATCAAAGTAAATAGAAATATGATTATGTAAATGTTACTATGGCAATCATTACATTATGCGATTTATTAGTTGTAGTTCGTTATATTAGTTGTAGTTCAGTTAAAAACAATTTAGCTCA